>CM052315.1:1943306-2007108 GCA_028455605.1 Lasioglossum malachurum
TGACGATTTTCCTTCTTACCGACGCGACGAGAATCTCCTTAGTGGCCTTCTGCACCGACGAGATCACGTCGATGGCCTTCTATTTCTTACTCCAGCTAGAATACATTCAAGAGGGCGTATGTGAACACCGAAATATTCGGGTGACACCAACTCCCGTAAGGCTAGCAGTCTTTAATAGTATCTTGTCGGTGCCGAGGACATTCTCGTCGATAAGAAGAAAAGAATCAATTCGTTTGAAAGAGCATCTTATTGGTAGCGAGATCGATGCTTTCGAGAATCGAATCGTTACGTAGCATCATGGCGGACTTTCTTGAAGCAGGAGAGGACACGAGCGTGAGTACAAATTATTTTTCAAATTAAACTGTGTTATTCAACATTTTATTTCAAACCATTAACGAATAATTAATAAATATTCAAGTTGAATTATGTATTCCGTATTAATTCCAATTTACTCTTTTGTCGTGACGATTAATTGGCTTTGAATTCGTGTCATGCGATAATTTGCGTTAAAATTAATTTCAATAGTAATTCAATAGTTTAAAATTGTTTATTTACTATTAATTCTTATTTAGTTTCTGACTTTTTGTCAATTGTAATTAATGAATTTGTTCTGTTTGTTACAGATTTCGCGGGAAAAGAACAATCGGAAGAGTAACTTAATTGATAGCCGACGTGCTTTCGATAATCGAAAGCGAGACGCAACGTCGTGTCGTACTTCAAGCAGGAGAGGACGTGAGTGTGAGTACCAATTATCTTTTCAATTATACTGTGTCATTGATCATTTTTTTTCCAAACAATTAATGCATAATTAATAAATATGTAACTTGAATTATTTATTACTATAGTATAAAAGGCTATAGTGAAATGTGTAATGGTACTCGTTCTGTTCGGTGCATGCATATACCAGATTGATTTTTTATTGCATTTCAAAAAAGTTTCGGAGAGGAGATGACATTGAAATTACGCTCAGTGGGAATCGTTCGGAGTGAAAGAGGGTTGAAACATTGAATTGCTAATGAAGTTCAGTTTATTTCGAATACTCTCGGATTTATATTTCGAGAGGATCGGGCATCTTTTATCGAGGATTATTTATCCTCTGAGTAGATATCCACTTCTTCTCTTCCTAGCCTCCGCGTCCTGCGAAAATGATTCGATTGCACTCATGCGATTCAAAAAATTCGACCGTACTACAGGCTCTTCCATTAAGAAGTGTTATTTCAAATTATAAAGAAACGATGTTCTTTTGCAACTTTATAAAGAAACGCTGTTCCTTTTTTACAATTTAACAACTTCACTAACCACGTGTCCAAGGACAACTTTAATCTTCACAAGTGGCGTGAAATATGAAAGTGACACTTCTTAATGGAAGACCCTTTATGAAAAGTGTATGCTTACTGCATCCGCTGCTGCGTCAGCTTCGGGATCATAATGGCAACAATGTTGAACAGTAGTTTAAAAGATTTCATGTTGCTTGTACGATATGTACTTCGATGACTATAGCTCAACTATTTATATTAGAGTCTAACTGCGACATTATTATCCGTATCGGAAACGATAACAATGATCGTGAACGTCGCGTTAAATTTTATATAAAACACCGCAATATGATTGGATCCCGGTTTTGGACAGGTGTTTGCAGGTCTGTGAGGTCACGAACTTCCATAACGCGATCAGTTAGCGATTAGACTCTCCAGCGTGTCATGGTTGATTTTTTAAATGCGTAAATGGCTATATCGAAAAATTATTAGTGTAGCAGTTGTTTTAATTTATAATTTCGAAAATCATTTAAATTAAAATCTTTTCATATCCCAATGGAATTTTACGAATCGATTTTTATATTTTTTGTTTTATTTTTTGATTTCAGGACTCTAACGCAGCTTCTCTTCCCCCAACAAGTAGTGAGTGACTAAACAACAGTCTTTTTAATTGCTCTATTTCTTATGTAGCATATTTTGACGAGTACAGTGACCGTGAGAACGCCAGGCGTTTTTTCGCGTTCGTCAAACTTCGCACAGGGTAATAGTCGAATAAAAGCCAATTAGTTACATACAATTAGCGACATTTGATTTTATTATGAGCTGTTAGCGTCTCACTTAACGTAGTTACACATCGTCATGCGGTCCCTGTTGACCACACGATTCCACTAAATACAGATTATTATCACATTACAAGTTGCGTTTTTGTTTCTTTTACAAAAATACGTTTCACGGTTACAAATGTATCCATGGGGGAACACGAGTACAAGCGACGACGGCGCGGGAACTAAAACTTTCAAACACGGAGTTACTTAGGAACATTTCGCTAAAATCATTATTTGGCAACAAAGCTGTTGTTTCATCAAAATTATGAATACATTCTCGCTGAAAAATCTTTGATAATATTGTCATCTCTGATATCAGAACCCGCAGGAAGACACAGGTACTTCTGGACTCGAAACGATCAAAGTGATCAAAGATTTTTGAGCGTTACTGTATTAAGTTTTGTTATTTGTTAGGAAACTTGTCCGATATATTCCACGATTACGCGGAAGACATTGGTCCACACAATGTTGCAAACCATTCGCCTAATTCAGTCAGACCCATTCCTTGCATAATACATGAGATACCTAGCCGCGACTTTTTTGTAATAATTCGTTTATAATCTACGCATATTCTTTTCAATACATTTATCTCGCTTCGCGTTTCTTCTCAGCGTGACCACACGTGGTCACCATAACAATACAATTTCCTTACGATCTATCAGATATGTTGAGCTCAAAGTATATGTACAACTTTCAGGATCCTAGCTATGTGAATCGTCGGGTGTAAAAACGTCTTATATCCATAAATAGAAATTTGTACAAAAGGTTTGATTGATTTCACAGTTTGGGGGTCTGAAGAAGTTTCTTTTCCATGGATCTCATTTTGATACACTTAGCGAGCAGTGCAACGATAGTGAGAACAGCGCCGAGAAAGGACACAATGCCAAGAACTACCAGGACCATGAACCAGTTCTTGAAGCTGCCTATTCTGTCCCCAAAGTCGCAGTTGCAGTTTTCACTGTCGCTAAGGTTCAGGGCCGAGAAGTTGACTGGCCTGAGGGAGATGAGTTTAAAATCGTCCTGGACTTGTCTCCTGGTTGTGGAGTTCTGAGGCTTCTTGGTGAACCTATAGGATATGGTGTAGATGAACTCTTGACCATCGTACGAACCCCTTGCACTATAGTATTGAATTAATAGTTCTTTTCCAGTGGATGTTAGGGGGACCTGGATATTGTTGATGTCTTGGTGGGACACATCACAGTAGGACCACATCAGGACACTGTTGTTCGCCTGAAAAATGCAATGTTGTTGTTATCACTAATATTATTATTAGGTGTTGGGGTCACCCTGTGTATGTCTATCTTAATTACTTTAATCTTAGCCATCTTTTTAACTCTACCTCTATGCCATTGTAGACAGCAATCTCATTCCCAGTGCAATATTTCATTGAAACATTCTGTTTTTGATTGATGTAGTCTTGGTCTGCTTCATTCCTGATAATCTTCATGTGGATGGAAATCTTTTCAGATGCTCTTCCAATGAATTTATAGCTGCACAGGGTATTTGGAGGGTACCAGCTCTGCAGGGACTTGATGTTCTCCCTAGTGCGCTCAGTGCTTCTGTATACAAATTCGCAGTTCCTGTCATGTTTGACACCAGCTGGTTCTTCGGTTTCTTGAAGAGATAGTTGGAACCCGTCGTGCATAATAGTGCCATCTTGCTCGGCAAAGAATTCAATGATGACGTTTCTTCCACGCGAGAGGATCCGAGGTATGTGACCGTCACCGCAGAATTTTGAGATTTCAAAGATTTTACCATCTACATTTTCCTGAAGAGAGAGGTAGTCACCCACGCAGCTACTGCTGCCTAATTTTTCTTGCATACGACCCCTCCTGATGTAGCGGTACTCGGGAATCTGGAGAAAACAGAGAACAAGTTGCGAATTTGTTTATTTAAAAGCTAGACTAATTCATCAACTTCCTGTCTAATCTATTCCTCAATTCCCACATCGGTAAAACAGTTGGACGAAAATCCCACACGATAAGGGCCTTACTTACCAACCCAACATTGTAGAGTCTACAAGAACCTAGTTGATTAACATTCCGTAACTTCAATTTGATTTCTCCAAGATTAGAAAGCCAAACAAATCGCTTCACGGACATGGGAGGGCAGACATATGACCTAATACACCATCCCAAAGCCTTCTCACCTGCAAGAGGGTGACTTTTTCTTGGCTGACCCTCTTTCTACCCATTTCGTGCGTTCCGTCAGGGAGAATCTTCACGTCAGACACGTCCTGTAGATCTCGATAAGGATTCCTCTTGGGGTTTATCGATCCCATGGACTTCTTATGGACGCGTTGCGGGTGACGGAGTCGTTTCTGGACAGTTACCGACCGAGCATCCTGATCACGATAGCCGCCGGCTAGCCTGGAGCCTGGTATGCTTGGGGAGACGTCCTCGGCAGACGTCCGGACGTCCTTGACAGCCCCTTTTCCGTGGGAATTGAGCGAAGCCTTTGATCCAGCGGCTTCTTTCCTCGCTTTCTTCTGCCTACGCCGATTATTTCTGCCTCTCCTTAACTTGCGCGACGTCTGCCCGATGATAAATTCAAGCTCCTCCTCCTGGTCCGGGCTCCTGGCTCTTCGGACCGGCTCAATTTGCGATAGATAGCCTCCGGAAGACCTGGAGACCCTCGTCTTCTCCACTTCCGCCACTATTTCCACATGCTGCTCGCAGTTCTCAGTCTGACAGCTGTCTTGGGACGTGCGGTTCATCAGGTCGAACAGGTCCTCGGGTTGCCCACCGATTTTAAATCGACCCATTCCCGATTCCAGGGCGATCCTGCATCTGATACCGCGAGGGTACACGCCTGGATAGCCTGGGGATGATAGTCTGCAGGTTCTCCTGTCTTTTCGGACGGCGCATTCTAGAGGACAGTCTGACGATGAGGACGGGGAAAAACCGCGATGGCGTTCAATGGCTAGTTGGGCTGGCAGGATCGAGAACTGGGCTGAGAACATAACTGGGTTCTCGGCTGCGAACTTCGCGTCTGAGTCCATTGTTATCGTCAGGTTCGGCCCCTTCCTCAGGAACAACCTGTAAATTGAAAACACGATTTTTATCTGAGAGAACATATTCTACATCCCCTAAATTTAGGGGCTGTTTTCAACTTTTTATAGCGAAGTGATACAAAAATTTATAATATTTTTATTGAATATGTTTTCGATTACATCATCAGATCGAATTTCGGCAACCGTCATTTTCAAGGCCTTTAATTAATTATCATTCGTTTGATTGGGAGTTTAACGTGTTTCAATTGAAACTAGATTAAAGGGATGTAATGGAGCTCTGTAAAGAATATTTAGTTATACGTCAACAAATACCGTGATAGGGCACTGCCAGCAAATTGAAATTAAAGCAAACCAAAATGATGGGTTTATCGGGGGTGGGCAGCATCTACACGCATTAAATGCACGTTTATAAGCGGCTTGGAAGTGCCGTGTTTCGAACGCCCGGCACCTGTTTAATCCATTATCTGCCAAAGGTAAGCACGCCCGGTTTATATAACCTACTGTCAATATTATAATCACGTCGGTTAATTATTTTTCCTGAACGATGCGCCCATAAAAATATCGTGTTTCATGAACGCCTCAAATTTAATGGTAATTTCGTAGCGCAAATATTCGAAATGACCGAATTAATTAATTTCTACACAGACCTAAATATTTACGGAAACGCGAAGTTAAATTACATCATTTCCTTACTCGATAATGAACAAATTTCAAAATGACGTACCTGGTCACATTTCCGGTCACATGTCCACAGTATCGTCCAGACTCGTCCTCAAGTTCATCAGTGTCCTCAGACAATTGAATATAAGCACCCTCGCATTTAGTATCCTTCAGAAAGCCAACTTGCAACCTCCGAACTTTCAGTTCTATCACCTGTACCAAATTCGGTTTTTATTGTTTAAATTTTTAGCAATATATTTAAGATAAATCTGAAATCCAATTAACCTGAGGGTCTCTAGGTGGTGCCCTGATCCTGATGACACATCTTCCCATACGTCCCGTCCATCGTATCCATCCGACAGAGTTTCTGACAGTCCGATTGCATCCTGGGAAAAACAAAGGTGAAAACAAAGATTAAAAATGAAAATTGTACTGTAGTACTTTTCTTCCGTGGACAAGAAATATTTCATTTGTCTTAATTTCCATTCAGAACGTAGTATTTTTTCTAACAAGGTCATTTAAAGGTCAAGTTCCAATGAATATTTTTACGTACGGTCACAATTTCGTATACAAGAATAAAAATGAAGAAATGTTCAATTTCTTCTTAGCTTTCACTCAAGGTATGGTACTTTAACTCTTTCAAGGTCATACGTAGGTTAAACTTCAAAGGACACTTTTGTGCCCGGGTCAAAAATGGTCCAGAGCGAAGGCTCGGATTGAGAGAAATAAGCATTTACAGTTCAGGAATGCGCGCGCTAAGAAGAATTAACTCGTTTACGTCGAATAATTCTTTTTAGCAGCTCCCCTTCGCTTGGACCGGAGAAATTGATGAGGTTTCGCGAGCGGAACTTTGTAAGGGAGACCGTGAGTACACAGTGATTTATCGACGGCCGATAAAATAAATGATTTCGGCCGTCTCTAATGATCCTGAAAGAACGCTCGACAAAAACACACTAGTTTTATATGAAACTAAACAAAATTAAAAAGAAAGTAATTATTTTTATATAATGAATATATTTTAAAAGAATTTAGGAGAACAGTTTTGAAAGTGTTTGTTCAGTGTATATTATCTTCAGTTACTTCCAGTAACTTCTAATACTTGGGGGACTTGCAGTTATGAACACAGCTTAACGCGGCGCCACGCCGACAAACGAAACGTTAAGTCTGCTGTTTGCCGGATTGTCCCGGCAATATTCGTGGCGCGGACGCGATAGGGCTGGCATTATTTGCGCGACACAATGGAGACGTCGCGCGAGTAACGATATAAGCATGAATTACGTCCATCGGAGCTGTTGCCGTCCGATACAGTGGCTTTTCGTTGCTGTAAAGCCGAATCCACATCCGCAGAACGCTTCTCCACGTTTATGGTGCCCATTTCCGCGAATACACTGGGTGTTCAATTTAAAATCGCGCCATGTCTTCTAATATACATATGATGAAACCTTCCAGTGCGCATGCGTAGATTGTGTCATGAGTATAGGTAGTTTAAAATTCGGTGTATACCATGTGTACCAGGCATGTCAAACATGCGATCCGTCGACATGTAGTCTGCGGCCCGACCAAAAACTTTCAAACTGTTGATGACAATTTATAGGTTTTGCTTTTTATTTCGAGTCTGATTTGCTCCATTGCGGCCCTCGAATTAGTTTATAATACTTAATGAGGCCCTTGGTGGTAAAAGAGTTTGACATGCCTAATAATGTATACCATGAATTTTGTTTATTATTTTATAGAACTTAGAAATGGCGTCGTGTTTGGTGTCATTCTAATCAGAAAAATGACACAAACATGCTGATAAAAGTTTCATTAATAAATAATTAAAAGTAGAAAAGTATTGTCACTGGATTAGTATTATATTGGATTAGAACCAGAGCGTGGATATTTTGTTGTCCAGCTGTCCTGTTCTACGGGACATGTATTCTTAAATTCATTTAATCTTTTCCGCAAGTCTCTTCTTCCAGAAAACAGACCATAATAATATTATGCATGAACGTCGGGACAGTTGATCATTAATAAATGTTGGCAATTACTTTATCAACACTGTATGCATTTTCGTAAATGGTCTATGTAGCTAGCATATTTTACTAAGATCAAAGGGACGATGGGAATATCAGTTCCGTGGGAATTGTCAGCGGCCCAGGCATCTTGAAGGCAGATAGGGCGATTAGATGAGTGACCCGAGCCGAAATCGTTACCGAAACGCCGGACGACGGCATTCACGGTGAAAACAGGACCTTATTTATTCAACGGCCCTCGACAAGCAACAAGGACTAATGAAATTACTCGGCGGCCGTCGACCGCCAGGAGTTTACCGGCTAATTAATTGGCATTGATGCAGCCAATCCCATTGAAATCAAGCGGCGCTCATGCGATTCCTCTCTATGCTATCCCTTACCTTATCATTTCCCTCTTGGGCGTCCCTCAATGACTTCCTCTGTCCTTAGACTCCGTGTTTGCTTTTCCCCGATTCGTATTTCCCGCCAATTTACATTTTTTCGATTAATACGTTGAAGCCCCGCTTGGCAACCGCGAAAATTAGGTAAAATCAAATTTATTTAGAGAACAAACACTGAAAAGTTATTATAAGTTATATAATTTATGACGGTTAATTACCGTCTTTATTTTTCTTGCATTTCGAAGACCTTCGAAGTTTTGTATAAAAATATGTATATTAGCGTAAAAATTAATTTTGGCGGACAAATCATATAAAATCTTTTTACAGTATTTTCGGATTCTTATTTCTCGTTAATTTATACTTTTAATAATGAACTACTCTTTTCATGCTATTAACAGATTAACTGTTCTTGTTTTTCTTTTGCAATTTTTTCCTCGATTATTTTTGTTTCTGGTTAAATTGATCTTTTTAATGACGCCGACTTTCAAAAGATGTTTGTGCACCCACGCGGCGAGAGTTGAGTTTCATTACATTAAAATTGCTGCGAATGCGTTCAAAGCACAATTTTGAGAGCCATTGAGTCGATCGTGCTGCGATATCGATGAAAAGTACGATGAATTAAATTCAGCGGTAAACTAAATGCATCGAATGTAAATGAAATGTGGAAATTTGCTAGGACCCAGTGGAGCTCGCGACAGAAACTTCAATACATCATAAAGAAAATTTCAATATTTCAACGATAGTGGATTTGCACTTCCAAATTTGGAAAACGTTTTACTTTATTTATGTTTCACTTATTGTTTCACTTATAATTGACAAAAACATCAGAGTGTACAGAGAGTACAAATCGAGAAACTATTTTCTTCGATTGTCTCCAGTTTTCGAGAAATTGAATTTGAACAGCAAACATTCCATTCAAAAGTTTGTGTTGTCAATTTTGGAAACATTTTACGCTTCGAACAGAGAATCTACCCAGATGTGTCTTACATGAAACGATTCTGCGCACTCTGGCAACTGCCTAGGGGAGCTGACAATAAACACATTACGTTAATGTCGATCTGCACAGACGAGCCAGCGGAAACGAAGAATCCCATGCAAATAACATTAAAAGGGAAACGTTATTAAGGGGATCACCGGCTTCTTGCATATCTTTAATGAGGGCCGCCTAGTCGCATATGGCGTCTTTTCATGAATTGAATGCGATGAAAGAGGCGTGCACCTCCGCGCGACTATACTAAAATGAATGTGATTGCACCGAGCGATAAACTGCCCGGGATTATCATAAAAATCGCGGACATCAACGTCTGCCATCGCATTAACGCGATATTCAATTAAGAATCCGGTCAAAGTGCATTTCTAAAAATAGATTACGGCGTTGTCGCATGGGAGAGACTCCAATTATTATGTTCGCGGTGGTGTTAGTCGTTAAACAAACTGTTCGAACTTCCCAGAGACATTCGAATTTAAAATTCAGGAACGGAAATTTTTTTTTTAGATATTGCATTGTCATTCCCAGTTCTGAGCTATGTTTAAAACTTACAAGTCTCTAGCTCATTGGGAAGTTAGTCTAAAATCAATTGTAAAATTTGTACCAAGCAGGCAGAGAAACAGTGGCAAAATCGTTTGAACTCGAAATTTTCGGAAAACGAAAAAGAAGAGGAATTGACAATCCAGCGTTTTGTCACATGTTTTCATCTACGGAGAGAGACAGGGAGGGTTGAAGGTGGTGCAGAGACAGTTTGAAGGAAATTCCAACATGGCCGACGTCTCCAGGAACAAAGGAAGGGATTAAAAAGCCGTGGGAAACGTTTCTGTTGCGTTGCGTCCCGACAATCGCGGTCATTTGCGGGATAATTTCGCCGCGCAGAGAAAAATATAGCGGAGCGCATGCAAATTCGTTCTTAACGAGATATTTCCATAGGTGGTGGAGGGCTGGGGCTGGGGGTGGGGGGAAGATTGCGCCCTTGTCCCCCGCGAACGAAGCCGTCGAAGTCGTCGGAGGTACAGGGGAATTCCGCCGTTAAAACGACGTTAATCCCTTTTATAATAATATCCGGTGAGATTGAAGGACAACCTGATTAGCCGGGACCGTGAGGACCTCCGCGGAACACCAGGACGTCGTCCCCGAGGACCGAGATTCACCGATTATGGGGGAATCCGCCATTATAGATTCATTTTCCCCGTAAGTGCTGTGATCAGCGCGCGAGTGCATTATTGCCGAGCACCGAAATTCGGCTGGCAAATTCCCGACGTTAACGTTACCCAGAATTCACCATACATGATTTTCGAAGAGGCTTTTCTGTGATTCATGACGTAATAAATTATTTTTTTTTTTTTGCGGTTTCATTCGCTTTACTTCATCGGGGAATGGACAGAAGAATTCTCCAGGGAGAATTCAGTTGGAAATATGTGTCCGAGTGGGATTAAATTTTTGGACAAAGTCAAATTTAGTAGAATTTTGAATGGAAGCGAGGCGGAAGATTTTTCTGATTTTCATCCCTTAACTTTAGAAATCTCTGTGAAGCTAAAAAAATTTTTTAACGGTTCAATCCACCATGCATTCAAAGATTGAAGCCTCCCTTTTACGAGCACGCCATAAACCACGAGATTTTTCGTTGCCGTATCGCAACATTTTGAATGAAAGATTCTTCTGATTTCTACCCTTTAACTTCAGATATCTCCGCAGAGTTTAAAAAATTTTGTTCGTAACTCAAACCACCGTAAATTTCAAACTTAAAGTCTCCTGTTTTACGACGGGCACCATAAAATTTCTAATATGATATTTTCCTGCTGTTTTATCCCACTTCAAGTCAATTCTCCCATTTCGAGTAAGCAGCAAAATTCTCCTGACCGGAATATGTTAAAAAATTGTTTAAATAAACTTGTATGTTTACGATATTGTAAATCTCGTTATATCGGGGAGAGTCTATAGGAATCACTTTATGCATGATTGCATAGCCTTCACGCATAAATCAGAAAAAATTGGCAAAGTTGAGGAACTTAAAGTAGGTGTCGCCCGGTGCGAACAAAAAGGAGCTATAACAAAGAGCAAGATACAAAATGATTAATACGCGAGGGAGCAGTGGTGGGGGGAGTAACTGAGGCAGCCACTCTGTCTTTTATAATCTTAACCATCTCTTAATCTCGCCTCGCATGATTTAAGCGTGCACCGTGAATAAGGCTCTGCCTCTCGCGATAAATGAAGGCGATGGGAACCGGGTCACGCAGCCCGGCTGAATTTCGCATGCAACTTTGAATTATGAAGATCGTAATCTCGATTCCGCCAGGCGTGCGAAGTAATTACTAATAACCACTCACTTATCGCTAATTACACGCCTCGGAGACGTCGAACCTGCATCCCCCCCTGTCCCTCCGTGTTGTTCATCAGCTTCAGAAATTAGGCTGACGAACTCGTTACTCGACGACCATTCAAAATTCTTTATGGTTGCAATATTTCCCTCATTCAATTGCAACACTCCACTAAACATTTAACAAACAACATGTAACAAAAATTTCCTCGTTTCCAAATTTTTGTAAAAATTGTGCGCTTCGTTCAACTCTCCTACATCGTGCCGTCATATTTCCGAGAGTTTTATATTTTGCAAACAGCATTTGCGACCAAAAAATCTGAAAAAACTCGGAGCTCATGAAAATGATCATCTAAAACTCGTAAAAATATTTCACGTTCCTGGCTTCCAACTTTCTGTATTTACACAAACTGCATTTTTTAAACTTCTCCACATTGTTCTATTACATTTGCTAGTTTCTTCATCGTTTAAAGTTACTGTAAAATTTTCCAGAAAATCGTATATTCCATTATTTGGTTCTGGACATTGTTCGTCATACTTTCGCAATCTCCATTTTGTATGACTAGAAATTTTTCGGCCGAATGATCTGAAAAAATTCTTGAACATCCATCGCAACATCCCGCATACATCACGTTTTTTTCCCCACAATTTCGATATAAAAAATCTAATAACAACGATTAAAATAAAATCGACTTTACCCGGTATAATGGCTAATTGCGAACTACCCTCGCTTACCATCTGCCCTCGTCGGGATGCCGAAACGATTTCGCAGCATCAGGTTTATTTTCAAAAAACTCGCGAAAGCTAAACAAACGCGATTCGCCGGGTTCCGCGCACGGAAAACGCGTTTCCATCACTTCTGCTCGGACACCGGAGGATGTTGCGAGCAAAGCTGGGGTATAAAGCAAAGGGGAACGTTTTCCCGGCACCTCGACGCAAGATCGATAAAATCTCGGCGATGTTCCCGTGCCGCTTGATAGCTCTGTACCCGCTGTCTTTTCCGAAAATTTTCGAGCGTTTTAGCGTTCGTCTAGTGTTCACTAGCCGGGTATAAATAACCGGGGCTTCACTCGATTCCGGGGCATAAGCCTTTGAAGCTTAGTGGGTTATGCTCCGACCCACTTAATATAATAACGATAATGCACAGCGGATCAATTTGGTTGCCCACTTTGCCAAAGCACCCCGCGTCCTTAGAGCACACGGACTCAATACCGGCTATTATCTATCGGTGATGGATCGTGCACCGCCGCCGCACCGCCGGACAATTTCACAGTGATTTATTCAATCGTTCCGTGGCCCCTTGCTCATTGTTTGCCCGCCATTTTCGGAAGGAAATGAATAAATCTGGATAATGTCGTGCGAATGCGGAATAGTTATGCAAAAGTGGGATAAAACGATCAGAAGAAATTCAATGTTGAATTTCAGGGTGGCATTCGAGAGTGGAAGCTTCGATTTGTAAATCCATGGTGATTTCAGTCCGGAGAGAAATTCTTCCGACCTTGAAATCATCGAAA
The DNA here is from genome assembly GCA_028455605.1 of Lasioglossum malachurum. Taxonomy (NCBI): domain Eukaryota; kingdom Metazoa; phylum Arthropoda; class Insecta; order Hymenoptera; family Halictidae; genus Lasioglossum; species Lasioglossum malachurum. The sequence goes on from CM052315.1 coordinate 1,956,277, forward strand.
GAGGCCTGTCTTTAATTTTCATTCAACTCAATGTGAAATAACATATATTAGTGGTGTGCGAGATTCCCGAAAATGTTTGGGATTCCCGTAAAATATCCGGGATTCAATTATATAATTAATTTCAAATTGTGCTGTCTTTTCGTCCGGGGTGTATTTGGTTGCCAGCTTATGGCAGCCTATATTAACCCATTGAAGCTATAAAACTACTTATTTATTTGTTTGCCAACTCGCTTATTCGGGTTATGGGTGGAATAAAAGAAAAACGAAGAATTTTGAATTCGATGGCAACTTGTATGACGCGCGAATTGTTGGAAACGAGAAACAAAAAGTTTGAAGAACGCCTAAGCAAGGGAACTCGGGAGCATTCATAATGCGGCTCATCGAAGCAGGCGCGGCCCCGCAACTACTAATAAGTAGCGCGCATTAATAATTAATTAGCAAGCTGGCGGGCAAGCTACCGACCAATTTCCATAATTCAACGACTGCCGGAATATACAATATCGCGAGTGTTTTCGAACGTGAGGACTAGCGGCGCAATAATGCCGAGCCCGATACTAATGATTACCCGCAGATTCGCACGCGAGTCAATTGCAAATTAGTCGACGGCTGTGTATAATTGCCGAGTTTTTTGCCGGCCGAATCGTTAAGTCCTCGGCTGCTTTGTATGGCAAACAGCCGACGTTCGAGTGTAAACGCGCCCCTTCATCCTCAGCTATCGAAATAAATAAATGTCCCCTGTAGATAAACAAGCTCCGTGTTTACATTGGTATTGTTTACGCGAAAATTATGAAAAAAATCCCACACGTAGCATTCATCAATCTACAAATTTCAGAATTTTTTCAGATTTTTCTGTTGAATATTCTCGTTGGAAAAAATCAAAGCTGTTGACAAATGCAAAAATCGGGAGAAGCAAATGTATTCGTACAAATTCAAAAGTGACGAACGCGACATTTTTACAACAGTGAGTTGTCGTTATGATAGCTATCGTGGAATTTTTTCAGATTTTTTGGTTGACGATCTTGGCTGTAAAAAATCAATAACCCCGAGAAATCACGGAAAAGCGTGACGAGGGTGTTAAATCGACGAATTTTTATAGAAGTATAAAAGTGAGGGACATGAAATTGAAGGTATACCATAATTAAAAAAAAATTAAATCGCGAAAACCGTACGAAGCAACATATATGGATTGCAAAAATGTACATTTTTCAAATAGAAATTTCAAAGCGACGGATCTGAAAATTTTATCATGGGTGCCTATTATCGAAGCTATTGTCCGTGATTTTATTCAGATCTTTTTGGTCAGAGGCGCAGCGGGAAAAAAAGGGGAAATTGATTTTGATAATCCTTTTGAATTCCGAGCACATGGCCGGGGCGGGAAGGTGTTAGCCGAAATAAAGAGCGAGTAAATTAAGGATGATCCGCTTATCAGGTACGTGCCGGCGCATACGATTAATTACATCGAGTATTGCACATTCGCAAGCCGCCCCGCGTCGTTGCTTAGGAATTTTTCGCGAAGGGGTGACAGCTATGAATATTCAAAGGCGGCCGGGGACCGGCAAAGTCGAATATAATCCGGCGGTTCGACAACGTGACAATCATTTCTGATTTTCCCTTAATTTGCCCGACTCGCCCGGGCCACCGGTTATTCAAATGGGCCGCTGTAAAACGGAGAACATTTAAATTCCGCGTATCCGCGCCGATTTAAATTAAACAATTCGACCGCCGCAATTATTCAAACCGCTCGCCCAATCCCGCGCGATTTTAATTAACCCGTCGAATAAGAACCACAATAATTCAGAATCCTCCCGTGTTTTTATGTAATCGACATTTTCCCGCTGGAAAATCAATTGTTCCGCAACGAATTAATCGTGATTATCAACCATTTGTTGTGTGATCCATCGAAAAAATTAATTATTTATATACAATGGCAACGACAATAGGCAGCTATTGTAAAAATACGGTTGCTTTCAAACTTCCATAATAATCCTCCTTTTTATTAGCCTCAGTGTCCTTCTTTTTAATAATATAAAAAATTTTATAAAGAAATAATTAAGAACAACAAAGTTTACTACTGGATTAGTATTATCGACGTATTCAATCTCGAATGTAACTGGTCGAGGTTGTGGGTCACATCCGGTGATATCGGGGATAAATCTTTCACAAATATGCGAATTCGCGTTACCTCGTGTATCGACGAAGGCCCAGCAAAGATTGGCCAGCGAGAAGAGCATCAGCGAAAGCAGGTACAGCACAGCGCCCCATCTCATCTTCGTTGTTCCGGGTGGCTTCCTGGGTGCCTGCCTTCACTCTTCCCTGGGTCCTCCTTCACCGGTCGCGCTCATCTTCCAGCATCCCCCGCGACTTCCGTTCCAGCTGGAGGACTTCGCCACCCTTCGCCCTGGAGAGCCAGAGAGGGTGGGGGAAAAAAGAAGATGAAGAAGAAGAAGCCCGGTGTCAGCGCGAGCGACGGGTTTACGGCCGAGGAGGGTGCTTATCACCTGGCTGATAACACCTGCAAGACAAATAGCCCGGCTGGTAAACAGAAGCACCGCTCTCTCGCTCTTGTAATTAACCTGCTGGTAATCCTAAGGTGGCCGGAGAATTTTCGCGTACATTCTCGCACGCAATTTCTCTATTTCCCCGGCGGTTCGCCGAGGTTTTCTTTGGCACCTTTAACGAGGCCGCGGACGCTGGACGCGAGATTGAAATAAAAGCGGACCAACGAGTCGTGCGAGTGTAAAGCAGCTAATTTAACCGAGATTGGTGCTGCGGAATCCGTTCCTTTGAGTGGACTGGGGCAAAAATTAATTATCGTACCGCGTACACCACGGAAAATTAATGGGGCTTGAAGTCATAACTTTCCTGATTTCGAAGCTTCCTGGAGAAAATACAGTGCTTTCAATATTGCTGATTTTTTGAAAGAATATAAAGGTTTATCCAAAAGTACCTTTAGGATGTTGAATGATCCGGTAGATTTGTATCCGGCGCGGGTGCAAATCGAAGTTTCGATCCTGTAGGATCAATAGTTCAGGAGTTATGTTTGGTTAAAGTTGAGCAATCTGCAGTGTTTTTGACAGGCAAGGGCGCCGCCATATTGGTTTGTGGTGACGATCGCGAGCCGCTGTTAAAGCAAAGCTTACGCCATACTTCTACTAGTATCATTTTGAAGAAGGCTTTTGGGGCTATTCCGGTAGATGTCGGCCATTTTGTCAAAAATTAATTACTGGACGTTGTAATGCACGGAAAATGAAGCGGCGTTTATGTCATCACTTTGGTAATTTCAAAATTGTTTATGCAATACAAGGTTGCACTTAAAAATATTTATCTCGAAAACTATTTATCCGATGGAGTCGATTTTTGTTTTATATCAATTTAGAAGGTTTTGTCTATCACTGCAATGTTGTTTCTCTCACCAAAAAATCCGTTTGACAACAACGAAAATAATAAACAAATTTTTCTGTCATCCCCGTACTCAATTAAACACTTACATTGTCAGCAATTAATATTTCAATATCAATTGAGAATCCAGCAAGACAATTTCGCAAGACGATTCCCCCGACCTTGGACCAGGGTTCGGCAAAATTTCATTCAAATGCCATAACTGCTTCGACCGCTGTACCCGCGCGAACGCGTCGGGGGAGCCGGAGCGAAAAGATGCGGGAAAAGGAAGCGTTCCGAGTGTTTACAAGACAGATAACGAAACTAACGAGCCTAATTCAATTTGGAAGGGCCCGGGTTAGCCCCGGGTTAGATAGAAGGCATAATCTTAAGGGGGTTGGGTGGCTTTTTGTCCGTGACATTTTCTCGCAGTCGTCGCTTGCGAATTTCATTCGGTTGCTTTTCTAATTCAAGGGACCGGGTTCTTGTTTCCCAGCCGGCGTGTCGTCGCTTTTACGACGCCCAAGGTCGTTTTCGTCTATTCAACTTCCAATTGGATCCGGTAATTGCCGGTAAAATTATCCGGCCCGCCTCTCCAACGTTCTCCTTGGCTCGGCCGGCTCACATTCGGCAGCATCGATCGCGCACGTGGAAATCTATGCCTTCAACTCCAATCTGTCCGCCGGTTTCATCGTTTTCAGACATCTCTCTAGTTGTGTAAGCCACGGAGAACAGGTAAAAATGCGGAGGAAAGTTGCGAACGTTCGAAGAACCGAGTTTCACTGGAAATTCGAACGCGGAGAACGTAAAACTTTTATTTGATTTGCCTCATCACGCGAGAAATTCTGTTGTACGGTAATGCCTCGATGTATGGACAAGATATTTATGAAACAACATGTTCCTCACATTTTTCTGATTAAAATGATAATCAGAATCAAGGTGGATTTTGATTTTTGAAAAAATAAAACTTGAGATCAATTGTATCGTGTTTGGTATCGTTTTAATCAGAGAAATGTCACGAATACGTTAGCGAAAGTTTCACAAAAGAATAATTAAAAACAAAAAAGTCATCGAGACATTTGCCGCGTAAGAGAAATTTTTGGTGAAGTTAAACCAAACTGCAGTGAAAGAGTGACATCTAATCTTTACGATGACGGCATAACATTTCAGCTACGATTTTATGTGTGACCACTTGATACCATTTCTGATTTTCATCCCCTAACTTTAAAAATCTCTGTGGAGCTGGAAAAAATTGTTTAATGGTTCAATCCACCGCTGATTTAAAGATTGAAGTCTTCCCTTTACGACCACGCCGTAAAACATGAGACATGATTTTTCTGTGCATATGGAGGCATTTTAAATCAAAGGAAAAGCGAAAGATTCTTCTGATTTCTACGCTTCAACTTCAGATATCTCGACAGAGTTGACAAAATTTTGTTCGTGGCGCAGACCACCGTAAATTTTAAAATTGGAATCTTCGTTTTACGATGACATCATAAAATTTGGAATACGATTTTTTCTTGCAGTTTTACCCCACATTTTCAACGAAAGCAATTCTGCCATTTTGAATAAGTGGAAATTCTTCTGACATGAACCTATCGTCACTGATGCTGTTCGCGAATTTTATCATTTTTATTGGGAAGTTGCAGCATAGTTAACTACAGAGGAAAACGTTCGAAGAAATGCGAATTTTTGAAGGGAAGTTTGAAAGCGACGATTGTGAAATTTTTATGGCAGCTACCAATTATCATGACTATTGTCCACCAATTTTTTTCGTATTTTTGGGTAGGTTGAGGTTGAACAAATGAAAATGCTGAAAAATTTACGGAACGAGATGGAAATGATCGAATAGATGCAAATTTTTTATGCTGGTTTGAAAGCGACGACCGTGCAATTTTTATAGTGACTACGTGTTGTTATTGCTGTTACTCTTGTGTCCGTGTTTTCGGTTCAAAACCCAGGTCATCAAAAATTGAGGTCATGATGTCCGGAAAGCCACGCAGAAATGTGCTGAAATTGCGAGTTTCACAGATGCTTCAGATCCTTCATTGAAGTGATGACTTAAATCCCTCCTAATTATCCATGCTCTACATCATACAGTAATTAGTTCTTAACAAAATCGTTGACACCGACCGAGGAAAGTAGTCCATTTAAAATGACGCATCAGCAAAAACGTGTACTTATGAATTCTTATAACAACTTTAAAGTTCCGGCTATTTTAAACTAATCGAAAATCGACGAAGCGATAACTTAAACCTCCCTAATTTCCCCCACTCTTCACCCCATAACAGTTCATTTCGATTGGATCCATATACCACCCTCAGAAACTGTCAATATCGATCGCACTTCAGATTTCGACTCGAAAACGGCCCGAACTGTAACGACCGTACTTGCAATCGAAGTGAAAGTTGAAACGATCAGTGTTATAGCTTCCCGGCCATTCGATTAGGAAGATTTCGGTCGCACTTAGCTGTAGACATTCGCATAAACCTCGGGTACAATAGAAGGGAAGACACTTGGACGAGAACATGGAAATTGAGCGACCTGTAAAATAAATTTTTCCCAAATCTCCAAGAATTTTGGAAACTTATATCTACGTACATATATTTAGAAAGACCTATTCTACTTTTTTTCCGAGGTCAGTTTGAATTTCCTAGCATTTGTACTTCACACGTGGCAGACGATTTTCGGAAGACAAATGCGGTTTTCATGCGGGGGCTGAGGTTCACGAAAAATCGCGGATAATTTTTCTTCGGGAATTGGCCAGGATGTTTGCTTCCCCCTTCCCTTTAATCCGATATCCGCGAACTGAGACGAAGCTGCTGGCCATGAAGAAATTAAGCGAGGGAAGAACGAACGCCGAAGTTTGGTTGACCTAATCAAAAGTGGCTGCGAGCGGAGTCGGCTAATTGTAAGTAAGCATCGAGGATCCTAGCCCGGCTCGGACGATATACACTGCCAATAAAGCAGTTAAACTGAGTAACTTGCTGGACACGGTATCTTAAACTATCCAATTACCGTTCAAAGATTCAAATTACGCGCACTTGTACGGAAACGGAAATTCGTTCTACTAGTCGAGTCTACGGTACAGATGTAGCTCTTATCAGGCTGCCTTTGATTAGAAACTGCAGTACTTCAGCCTCGTAATAGCTTTCTGGAAAGTTGGAAATGAACTGCAGAATTTTTAATGCATTTTCAGACGGTTAATAATAAAATATACCGGAAATGCGTGGAATATTGTGTATACTTATATACCATTACCATAAACGAATTCAATTTCTCTGTAAGGCTAGAAGAATTAGTTTAGCGAATGACGTCTAATAAATATGTTGAAAAAATGCATTTGATCGGAACTGTATACTATTATAATAGACTGCGGATTTTTGTATTGAAATTAATGAGAATGTCTAACGACCAAAAACAATAGAATTGAACTGGCAACTCACTATTATAATGTCACTGTGTGCATCATGTCTTATTCAAATTATCGATTAAATTCAGATTATATTGAACAGGCCTGGTGAAGCGCCATATGGAAATTTCATGCTTCATGACTTATGAATCACAATTGATAAATTCATATATTATTGCAACAAGAACCGAATAGAATAAAGTATGCTAAATATGTAGGAAATTTTGTAATGTATTCAGTTATTTGTCTTTTATGTGATATATGCAAAACATATGCAATATTGAATTTATTTGCATTACAATATGCAGTCCAGTTATAAAACGAATGAGAAGTTTTGTAATAATCTCGTATGAAAGGTTTTTATATATTTGTATTCTAGAGTGGATTCTTGTAAATTTTAGTTTAAATACACACACACACACAATCCTCAGAATATTATTTTAATGTAATTGTTGGTTTTTATAAGATACTCAATTTTTCAAGGAACAGGTACAGTTCTGATTTTGAGAATTTTTGATTCATTACACCAAGTACGACAATTTTTCTTACATGAAATGGTACTAAGGGCTTTCCAGAATACAATGATTTATTTGCCAATAACAATATAAACATTTAAACCATAAAAGCTACAAGAATTTTTCTTACGCAAAATATAATATTTAATGCCGCTATAAGCCTTTAAACCAGGGATCAAAAATAACAGGTATTCTAAAATTTTCAACGATAAAAATCATTAATAAAAAGTTGATTATTAGTCAAGTTCAAAAGTTGAAAAATTGTTATACCTCCATCACAAAAATTATAAACAAGCAACCCCAATTCAGAACGACTCTTCAGATTATCTCAAAGACAACGAAGCCAATTTTTCGCAGTATCGGAACCACGTTCGACTATCTATCCCCCAGAATGTTTGCCGCAGCTCCTCGAAGGATTAACGTGTCCTAAATTCGAGCTCCTCCGACGAAGTGAGGACAGGAAAAGGGTCGGGAAGAGAGCCGGTAATTCCGGGGCCGGTGCTCCCAGGGGAATAAAAAGCGACCTGATTATCCTTTGTTTTATCCCTGGGGACTCCAGGAGCCACGAAAAACTTTTTAAAGACCGGCGGCCGCCTCGTTCCGTGACCTGTTTCCCCGAGCAGAAACTTTTCGAATTTCATTCCCGGGCTCTCTCGACTTTCGCAACCGAGCCGTCCACGCGATCAACCGTCACGGGTCGAGAAAGCCCCGTGGATCCTCCTGGATCCTCCTGGATCCTCGCGTTTACCATAAGGGCCCCGGCACACACCAACCGAGCACGTGGGATAACCTGGATCCCATGGATCACGGATTCGGAATAACTTCCAAGAAGGATAAGGACACTTCCGCACAGGATTCTACAGAGATTCTATTATGTGTGTGTGTGTGTGTGTGTGTGTACTGTCGATATTGCTTGATGGATCGCTGATCGGTATGTGATCCAGACTTGGATTCTTTTTTGGAAAGGTACAGTGAATTTCAAAAGTATTCGCACGCTACATTTTTTGTTTCCACCAAATTGTTGTCAAGGAGCTTTGATCTTAAAAATTGAGTAACTTCGTCATTTCAAACAATTCTTACTTGGAAAAAATTGCAAACTGAAGTCGAGACTGCCATTTTTATGTGTCCAAGAAGCGGAGACTTTTCATTTGTTATCGTGTACAAGAAAAATTTGTGAAGTGTACATTTTCAAGCGTTCCGATGCGATCGCGTCGTCTGTTTTCATGAAAAAGTTTGACGACGTACCGCGTCCGCTTTGACGCGAGCGGTTTTCCGATCGATTTCATTTGCACACTCGACTGGGCGGATGGTTCTATCAAGAAAAGTAACTTTTAATTACTCGGCAGAAGTGTATTGACCGAGCGGAAACCAGTCTCCATCAAATTCCGTTAAAATACGACCGGCGATTCGCGAATTGGGACATGCGACTGAACGAACGCGATACGATTCTGTGTCCCATACTCTCCCTCTCTCTCTCTCTCTCTCTCCTCTCTTCACTCCTCGCCCTACCTTTCCCTCTTTCACAAAGTGCAAAGAACGAACAATAGTTTTATCGTCTGCGAGTGAATCAAAGGGTGCGTCAAACACTGATAACGGATGTATCATTTTTCAACCGCAATACGTCGACCCCGATATAGGAAATCTCGTTTCTCCAACGTATCGATATTTCTGCACATACTCGGTGGGTCAAAGAAATCATTAATGATTGGACTGCGAGGTTGAATGCAAAATTAGACGCTATCGGATATCACAAAATCGGAAATATCAAGTTTATAGTATTTTTATACATTTTTGGAAATACGAATAGTTTAATATCACCGAGTTATTCGATATATCAAAGGTAAGAGCATCTAAATTAGAAGCATCGAAATTCAGCGAATAAATCGACGAGAAAGATGATAAAATTGAAAGAAATGGTTTTAGATGTTTCGCAACGGTCTCTAATTTCGCGAGAATTCGATTTATCAGCGACATGTTGCTCGGCGACTACTGCAGCCGGTATTAAGAGGCACTTCGAAGCAAGTTAAATTTCCCGTCGTCACTGAAAAGTTAAATAAGTTCCGGTGTAATCCAGTTTCGCGAAAATGCACGACAGAACCGTCCTTGCCTTGCGCAATGTAATCCTGCCGGATCGCGTGCCGTTCCTTCTCCGAGGAGTGTTCTAAAGCGGGCGATGATAATTAAATCAGAATAATTAAATGGACGAGGCTGTTGTCACGACAAACAACAATACCTTCGCGCTCCTCTACACCGTCGAATATTAACTGCGCACTAATCAACTGTGAACAACGGCCGACCCCGGCGAAATGTAATTAATTCTTCCAATTAATTAATTCGTTTCACTTTCCATTAATCCCAGCCATTTTCATGCTGTGCCAAATGTCTCGTCACGAAAATATGGGAGTCCTCATAAAAATTATTCTATATCGGAAGAAATGTTTAATTTCTCCCCAGTTAAAATAGCTCCGACTGCGAAAGGTTAAATAATATATACTATTAACAAAATTAGAAGTTGTTTTTCCGTTTTATTCTAATGTCCTTTCAAAGAATCAATGTGAGGATTACCGGTGTAAGCCTTTCAATCTTTCTTATGGGATTAAATGCAAATTCAAGATTATACCGAGCTACTTTCCGCGATATTTTTGTCCCACAATGCTCCTGTATCGCGAAAGGATCTACCCATAAAGCTGTACTCACTTATTCTCAGTTCCCTTCTCTTCTTTTTGCTCGAATACTATGGGGTGCAGCGCGAATTGCATTAGCGGAGGACAACACTGTGTTCTTTGTGAATTATTCCTGAGATGTGCAAATTCCGTTGATAGCAGGTTGGAAACTAGATTGCATTTGAACTATATTTCAGAATTTTATCGTCGCAAAATGTACACGTTTCGCCAAATTACAGAATTTTAGAGCAGGGTTATTTTATGTCTGACGATGGAAACACATATTCTCAGCGATCTTCGAAATTCTCGTAATTGTCCCAGCTAAAAAAGTTGTAGAAATCAATTTTCACTATTGTTTTTCACAATTCCGACCAAATGCATTTTTTCAACATATTTTTTAGACGTCATTTACTAAACTAATTCATCTAGGCTGACAGAGAACTTGAAGTCGTTTAGCCCATTAATAAAAAAGTTATTCTGATTTAAAGTGTGCGTGTTCACTTTTGCTCCTCACTGCACATTCGACTATATTCGAGAATTTTTTCGCTCCGGAATACGCATGCATCGCAGAGGTTTCATGCGAGTCTTTCTCTCCAAGTTGATTTACTCAAGGGTGCCCGCGTAATTAATATATTTACTTTAAATCGCCGTGGTTTCCGGCTATCTCCCCTTCCCGCTGGAAACGTCTAAAGTGTTCCCCGGGATTTCGACTTTTGTTTTCCCTGTCGGTCGATCCCGCGGACGACTCGGTTCACTAGAAAACGAGTGATAAAACGATTCCCAGCGAAGAGTCCGCGTAGTTCTGGTTATTTTAAGCTAAGTGTTAAGTGCGGCCCCCCCGGCTCCAACGAGACACGTTTACACGGTTACCGTCTCTCAACACCAATGATTCACTGACGGCTTACAACTGTTGACCAACTAGCCAGCCATCAAGCACAGTCAATATTAATATCAAAATTGAAGTACTAGTCATTTGTTCCACAAGTACGAGCTCGAATTAATTACGCTGTGAACGATATGTTCACGCTGTCGTCACAATTTTTATTTAAATGAAAAATTCATTGTACAGGGTGTAAAGAAGTGTTTGGCTGCCACAAGCGTACTCTACATCTTCTGATCCATAAAGATCTGTGAAAAAAAGATGCCGCAAAATTGTCCTTGACCTTGAAATTCAAGGCCACGAACAATTTTGCGGCAACTTTTTCCACAGATCTTCATTTCTTTACACCCTGTACAATGGCCAAGATTGCAAATACTCTAGACCCCTATTTATTTCACAATAACGCATTCAATACTTCTCGTGCGAGCTCGCAACTCGCGTAATCGCAATTCAGGCGAACCGATAATTCCGGCAACGTAAAAAAACATCGAAAGAATCGGTTCGAGGCCAGACACGTTCGATTCAACGTCGCCGGATCGCTTTATCGCGAACTGGAGTAGGGAACAACAAATAACGTCCCGCGTATTCTACATATAAAAGTTGTAGTTTTCGCTCGTATCATAAAAGGGCGTCCAACCCGAAGCGTCCAGATTGGATCTACGGCTCTTCTATTTTATATTCGACATCTGAAATGCGGCGCTGTAAATCTCGGTTCGCCCTGGGGTCAGTATTTATTGCAAACTACCCCAATTTCCACCGTGGAAACCGTACGCGCCCGCGCACACTCTGGAACCCGTAGAAGCTCTTGCAATTCCTTGTTTCCTAAACCACCCTATATTCAGAAAAAAATCGTGCTTTTACGGGTCCATGATCCACAATCACCGAAAACTTTAATAAGTTCAGTAGTAATCCCGTTTTCATGAAAGCCTCGGCGAAAAGTGCGCTTTTGTTCGCATAATCCCGTATTATGCTGCAATGGCGGTTTCAGCGGAGAATTCTTTAAAACTGCTGAAAACCTCGCGGAAAACGTATTTGAAAGCCGTTCTCCTCTATCATCTTGAATTTTCGAAATATTTAATTTTTCACGAAGAATCGTGTTACCAAGTTTCTAGAAAACCCAGGAATTTTTTGCGCTTTAAGCTCTAAAGCTGTGGGAACATTTCTTATGTAAGAGGATTCTGCAGACTCTCCTGAATGTGATGATATTTTTCAAGTATGTTCAAACTCAATTTGAAAAGGATAAAAGAGAGAAAACCCAGATTGCACGCGACTCTTAAAAAGTTGTCTTTAAGACCATAAACAGTGTTTTCAGGAGATTTTTTTTTATTTTTTTTTTTTTCTTAGTCCAATCTGGGAAATCATCTTTCACCTTTGGGAACGTGTTTTGCGTTCGATTTTTACAAACATTTACAGATCTTTAAAAAATATTTAAAGCAACACGTTACCACTGATTTTTGCAGGTAGTATACCGATGAAAACAGGATTCGAGGGTACAGTCCGCGTAGAACGAGCCTTAACTGAACTTATTAAACGCGTTTCGGTCCCTTTGTGCTGCGAATCCCGCCCGCATCCTAACGAACAAATGAATATTTCAGTCGCTTTGGAAGTCAAGTATATCGGCGAGCAAATCAATTAATCGGCAAACAAGCGATGCTTTAATGATGCCTTAAGCTCCGGGGGGCTCTTGTGAAATTCATTCGCTAGTCAATAGAAAATAATGGAATCAATTACCATTGCCGGAGCGGTTCTTACGTATCCGACCAATATTTCCACGATTGCTCGGAACGTTTCACGGCGAAATTCCCTGGCAAAAGCCTACGCTGAATTTATCGTTTCGTCGATATTTCTATTTGCATAGCCTCCGTCGTGGTTTATTTAGTTAAAAACGTTTGCACCGAAGAAATATATCGCGTGGGTGCGCCCGGCAGATAGCATTAGACAATCATTTCAATCAAACACTTTGAAAATTGAGATCTTTTCGCATTTTGTCCCGTCGTTTAAAGTTTGGTATAATTTGAAAAAAGAAATCGGTGGTTCTGTCTTAAGCGAAGCGAGTAGAAAAATCACCCCGTACAAAAATCACTTAAAAAGATCGCAGAACGATACAGACTGGTAAAAAATCTCAATCTACGTCTTACCCTAGAAGAATTACAGTATTCGCTGCACCCGACTCCCTTCGTGCAACTAAATGAAAAATGAAATCCTTTTAATAGAATAATCGTTATTAAAGGAGCACAACTCCTCGAGGAGCACTAGTACGTAATTCGATTCCGAGGCCCTCTTCGGGGAGCTCGTCTTCATTGCAGTGAGTCATCTGGGGTGGTATTTTTCTTGCAAATTTTCCGGCGGCATAATTAAAATAGATCCCCGGGGTCCGGTTGGATTTGCGTTCCCGCAACCCGTAGTAGAGAGTAGGAGAGTAAAAGAGAGTAAAATAGAGAGAGAGGGAGAGAGAGAGAGATCTGTGTCGACGCGTTTCCGCCGTTTGTCGCGGTGTTTCCTCGCCGTCACGTGTACCGATTTAAATTCAGCCCTCGCCGGACCCAGCCACCCTGCTAATAAGTGTTTTCTTTCCAAACAGACAGCGCGCCCGGTGTCTTCCTTGCCCCCGGCTTCATTACCGTCGCGGCAATAACTCCTCCCATACCGGCTCTCGATCATCGAGCATCCCTACGCCCCTCTCTACCGTCACCCCAGACCGTCTTTTTTATCTTCCAGGGCGTCTGGCGTCATTCACCAACCGAGACCATGTATAATTTCACTCGAAACGGTGAAACGAAGTTGTCCTTTTCAATCGAGTGGTTCGCCGGAATTTTTACTCAGGCTCTTCGATGCCAGCACGGCGCACAGTAATGTCTCGATGTGCTTGAAAGAGACGTGCACGATATTTGTGAATCTGTCCCCATTAATTCTACCTCCGGCTACAATTTGAACGCGTGCAAATGTTTATGATAATCGTAAAAAAATCGTGTGCGTGGTGTCCACGCGCGACACAAGCGAAACTTCTTGCGTATTATTTTTATTGAACAAAACCATTATCCGCAGAATTATCAGTGTAAAAAAAGAAAATACCCCACATTTTTTTAACAATGAATTTCCCTTTGTTTATTCTTAGCTTTTTCTTAAATTCGATTTGAATACGATGAAATGTTTGTAAAAACATTTAAAAAATACCGTTGCTTTCAGAAGAGTCTGTGTATTCGTTCTACGCAAATGCATAGGCCCTTTGCAGTGGACAATGTTTCACAAACAAATGTTTAAAGACAATTTGAGAATTACTTCTCGGACGAAGTGATTAAAGTACATTATACACCGGCTGTCGCAAGACAATCTGTCAAAACGGTCGGCTCAACAAACGTCAAAAGGGACGCTTCGATTCTCCCTTCAGGCCAGTCTCAACCCTCCGTCTCGAGGAACACGTTAAGCCCGCGAAAACTCGAAGGTTTTTGCGAGACACTCTTCAATTTATTATTACCCTTCCTCCTCCCTCTTTCAAGCTCTCCTCTCTCCACTCGTCTCTTTCCCTCGCGATTTTCCGGATACAGTGACGACGATCTTCCCTCCGTTTTATCGTTGCGACATCTTGCGCTACAGTTACAAGACAACGTAGTTCAGTACTGCAGAAATAAATCGACCAGGGAAACGCTTCAACATATGCTCACGTGAATTCTAAAAATTCTTATCATGCGGCTTTGCATAGACAATTGAATATCATTCAGAATAAAAATTAACGCGAGTGGGTAATCAAAAATAGAGAAGAAGAAAACTTTTATTAGGCCACAAAAGTCTTCCTAAAAATTTAGTTCAGACACCTGTATTAGAGTAATTGAATCAATTTAATATTAAATGATTAAATTAATTTTGACGGGTGGAAAAACTTGCAAAAATTCGCGCGATGAAACCGGAAATAAGAAGGGATTCTGAGGCTATCCGAAGGGCTGGCGTCCTCGGCTCTTCCTTTCAGGAGGAGGTGAAAAGGGTCTAGAGCCCCGCGTGGCATCAATCACCATTATCGGGTTCCTTATCTCACCGGACGTCACAATTAAACGAATCGAGGGACATTTTTCTCCTCCCCGGGCACCTAATGCAGCCTTTTGTATCGCCGGAGGTATAAAGAGGCCGGGACAAGGGCAAAGCAACAACGCAGCCGGAAGAGGGATGCCCAGGAATCCGAGACGGCGAGTCCTAGCTAATTTCTGCAGGAGGAATCGTCCTGTAGAATAGAGGAACGTACCGAACACGCCGAAAAATTGTTCACGGAAGAAGAAATCGAAGGTGTTTTTCGGAGAAACGCGCTTGATTCGGCTTGGGGGAGAAGATTGACTATGGCGGAGCATGGTGGAAGCTTATGGGAAGGATGAGGTGGCTGATGAGTGTGTAGAGAAAGGATTATAGTTCGTTAAGCACGATGGGAGTCGTTGGAGAAAAGACTGCGGGATATCAAGGATAAAAGTTTTAATATTTACGTGATGGATTGCAATGTTGTAATAAATGAGAATGGATACGTTAGAGTTCAAGACGTTCAGTGCGAATTTAAAAATGGCTTCAAGATATCAGTTCTGCGATATTCCGTTCTGTGTTTTTGGCACGATAAGTTGCACATGAAAAATAACAATTGCTACCAGCATTTGTTTCGTTGCTTACCTTCCTTGTTCGAAAGTTTTATTAAATGCAACGTACCCAATTTTGAATTATTAAAACAGTTTAGCAGAAGAAAGTCACAGATTCTCATGTCGTACAGTGATTAATATCGAGCAAAAATACCTCTTTAATGGCTAGTACTCGGTCAGAAGCAGCTCTTTCGCGGAAGTTGGGACCCCTTCGAATTATTTCATTGCCCCGAGAGTGCCGGTAAAATCGATTTTTTCTTCGCACAGTGTCGCGCAAGAAATCGTCTCCGGGGGTCGCAGAAAGGCGCGAGGCTTGTTCTCATTGTGCCGGGACCAGCGGCAATCTCTCGAAATTGCGGAGAAGTGCTCCGGCCGTTGTATCGACTTCTTTGTATATTAAAGGTGAAAGGCGGCGAAACATTTTCCGGGCGCTTTTATCCCCGACGCGCGTTGATCGCCGCTCTCTCTCTCTCTCTCTCTCTCTCTCTCTCTCTCTCTCGTCTTTTTTGTGCCATCGACTTTTCGGGATTACTCGCGGCCGATTGTACCGCGAGAACGCCCGCACGATTAAACCTAACGATCCTCTATTCCGGCCAAGAATAATACCGGGGGCCCGGTCTTAGCGGGGAAGAGTTACAAGCCAGCGGAAACTAACGAGGCCTCGCATCCACTTTATCCGCGGGAAACGAGAGATTATTTCACGCGTTCCAACGCCGAGACATCTTTCACCCCGGAGACACCCTTGGTGAGCCGATGCGACACCCTCGACTACCGCTATCTCAGATACACGAGACCTTATGTCGCTGCTGCTTTTTACGGGCTCGTGCGAACGAATTTTATATCAGATCGGTCTACGACGCGCTACGAGGCTGTCGGACACGCTTTTACCAAGTGAAGACCGAAGGCTCTGGTTCATGTGCGATTAAAGCTACACGCCTTTGGTGAAGTCGGAAAAAGCGATTTTTCGAAAATGATACGTCTCGTCGGCACGATCCCTCCGATATCCCCTCCGAAAGTTTTAATCATTTATTCGCGAAACTTTTACTAACATATCGTTGACATCTTTCTGATTAAAATTCAAATTTCATATAAATTTTTATTTTGCAAACCGTTTATTCGGTTAACATGATGCTTTTTACCAGGCTTGTATTAGCTTGCCGAGTTGTCAAACAAAATTGCATCACATGGACGAAGCCAGAAAATATTGAAAAATAATTTACTACAATTTATGTTATTTTGTTTGAAATATTCGAGTATTCTAAATAGTATGTCTAAAAAGATAATTTTCTCCTTCTTAGTGCATTTTAATATAAGCGCGGTTTTTAAAAAGATGTTTTATATATTTTTTCTGCATAAATCTCAAAGGTTAATCACCATAATATTTCATCGAGAAACCAATGTTACGATATCGAGAACTACACATTTTTACAGCAATAACCCAACTCATTTCCGCCTCTTTAACTGTTATTATCTCCAGACCGGTCAAAAGCCACGCGGCCTAACCTCGCCGGATTGTTTCAATAGCCGCACGCTCACTGGAAAAAAAGATCATTACGAAAATAGCATGATCGTGTGGTCCGCGGGCAGGCGCGCTTGTTAGTGTCATCGCGTTGCGGCATCCGTGTTATCGGAGTCGCGTGATTAATTGTATCAACGTATTGTAATTATCAAATTTATGGCGGAGTGTTGTAGACACAGATTGGGCTCGGCAGTTTATTAGCCGTCGATAATTGAATGAATCGACATATCCGCGGGGCCGAGCTTGAAATTGAGTTGGTTTCGGTTTACTGTGGCACCGCGGAGAGCATTCATCGATTTTGCATACGATGCAATAATGAAATGCAAAATATTCGCGACGTAACGACAGCCGCCCGATCATCGGGTAGAGGACACCGTTCTCGTTCCGAGATAGACTATATACATTATATCGATCTGGCAATCTCGCTTTCGCCGATCGCGATTCTTTATCCGGAAGGAGAATCGAACGATTGTACAGCGCGGGAGAAGCTTAAACGGATCCCGCATTATTATATGGAAATAAAAATGTTAAATCGTTCCGGTGAAAATTGAATTTCGCTGATTCCGATGAACCACCTGATCTGATTGCACGGAGATTGCTTTCTACCCAATCGAGACTTCCGCTGCAGTTCCGCGGTCCAAGAACTGCGAAAATCGTCGAATCGATGGGAACTACGTTAATCAATAGACATCAACGATTTGAACTGATCGAAGGGTGCGAGGTATTCTTAAAACGATCTCTGAAGACTCCATTATCGAAGCTGCACTGTAGTGATATCGTTTCTCGTTCGTTTCTCAAAAGAGATTCAGCGTCCTAGCAGTTCCATTTAGAGGCGTCATTCTTTCGATTTTTTTGAGGTTCTTGATTTTTTACAAGCAGGATTTTCGCTTAAAAAATCTGAAACCAATTGCAAAGTATGTATTTGAGTTCTTGACGCGTGTCAGATTTTTCTCAGAACTTCTGAACATCGGTAACTAGGGAAAATAGGCCAAAAACTGATTTTTCGATTTTACCCCATAACTACCCTCCCGATCGAGATACAGGGATGAAATTTTGCACAGTATGTTTTTTCTTGGCGCCCTATCAAAATTTTAGTTTTTTATAACTATAGTTTTAAAATAATCTCTATACTCTCTATTGTCAAATAGAGATTTCATTTTAAGAAAAAGTTCATCATCCTCTTGCGTCCTCTCGTGTCATCTCAGTGATTTTGTCTGAAATACTAATCGCTCGAGAATGTCGCTTAAAAAATCAACAACTATAAAAATATTCAAATATCAAAAAAATATCAAAATGGAGTTATCAGTCCCTATAAAAAATTTCTGTTGGAAATATGCGAACCGCTCGTTTAAAAAAGTCGGTATAACGTGCAGTTATGTCCTTTTCAGTGACACAGTGGTCCTTTCTGCGGCTCGTCCGAGGGTGCACAAAGCTGGAATCCATTTTTCGAGATCGCCTCGTTACCCCGATCTCGGCTGATTGCGTATTCTTCCGAAATAAACGCGCGCTCGTCGTTATTTCGAATTAGCCCGGATACGAGGAAAAGCTCGTTCTCCAGCGATTTATCGAAATAGAATGAGCGTAACGAAGAGCTTACTATCGGGCCAGGGAAATTGCCGCGAGTTCCTTGGCAAAGACAATTCAACCCCCCAGCCAGCTCCCGCCGCCAGCCCCCCGTAAATAACAAATAAATATCCTGCGCGGAATTGTCCTGGCTGCGTCGTTGCAGTTCGACAATGGGAACGGCGCCCGGAATTCCCCTGGAAACAAATTCGGATTTCCCCGGGAACGATTTTTTCCCGGCAATAATACAAGTTGAAGATGCGAGTTTTATTTATCCGTTCCGCGGGGCCGGCTTCTTGTATCCTCAACGAGGATTTTAAGCGAAGAGCTAATTACCTAATGGCCAGATGAAGGAAATCCTATAATCTGCTCGACGGGACAACCAAAAAATGCCGAGAAAACCTCGGACAGACTCGCTAGAGACGAGAAACAGTGGACTGTATTATTCTCCGTTTTATTTCGTTTCGTATAAGCTGTTAAAATATTAAATGCTTCTTCGTTTCAGGAGCTACTGTTGTTGTTTGTTGCGAGTCTTCATTAATGCTACCTTTATAATGTATTTCATTATAATGTATTTTTTATAATGTATTGCATAATGTAGAACACCCGAAATTAGGGTGGGTTTAAGTCATCAATTTGTTTATAAAATACAGGCTTCTGAATTTTGTAACTTTATCCCCGTGAAAACAGTGTTTCAAGAATTTTTATCTTAAAAACTAATTGTAGGATGAGATATTTTCTATAACATGGAAAATTTTAAACAAATTCATATAAATTCATAGGCACACATTTTTCCCAACAAATATCGAGCTGTACAAATTGGAGTTGTTTGCAATAAATGTTTGCAAAACCAATTTGCAAATAAAGATCGCTATGTCTATTTAAAATATTTTCGACCCGCGGAAAAGCTGAGTAGACAAAAAAGATAAATTAAACGTCAGAGCTTGTCAGACGAGTTTGAATTCGCAAATTTTGTCTTTGATGTCCTCCGATTGGAGGAGAGGGCTGCAATCAAGGTCGGTGAAACTGCATGGGACTTTATATTATCGCGTAAACCCACAGCCAAGCAGAAAAGTTTCGGAACAATTGAATCCTTCGCGATTAATCGAATAAACGAAATCGACTCCGTCCGAGGAAGGATCGGGAACGATTAGGGGCTCCGTGGAGCTTAATTATTTTACAGTTGAGAGCGTCCTTCACTATTGTGCACCCTCTTCCAAATCCTGTGGGCTCCTCTTATCGAATTCTCCAAGCCAGTTCGGCTCGCAGTCCTATGAGAAACCTTTGGAAACAACGAAATCTTAAGCTGTGCCGATTTCATTATCCACCTGCGATTAAGTCCAAGTATCGACTACTTTCTGCCCCTCGAAAATTAGTCGGATCATTCAATTTTAACCCTTTGCAACTTCCAAAGAATATTCGTAATATAATTATTGCGTTACAAGAGAAAAGGCACACAAACATCATAACTAGACTCCGGATTTTATGCATTTACAACAAAAGTGAACAAGTGCAATTTAAAACAGTGAAAATATTAAAAGATTTTAACAGTATTAATCTATTATTTTCATTAAAATTATTAATGGAGAATAGAAACTTATATTCAGCTCCTGCGTCTTTTTATTTTGCACAAACATCCGGAGTTAATCATAACCATCAATCAGCTCAAGTTTTGCCGGTTTGCAGACTAGTGGTGCAATCGGAGCGTTGTCTTCGTGGTAAAAAAGATGGAGGACGATTGTAACATGTGTCGTTGGATTCCGGAGAGTCTACAAAATTATTCTGTGCAAGAAACATGCTCACAGCTTCTACGGTTGCAGCGCAAAAAATTCGCAAAGTTGGAATGTTTGTATGCAGCAAAAAGTGTTAACTGCACTCGGTGGACCGAAAGATAGATGGAATTAAATTCAAACGTTTATAACGGTGTTAACAAATCCGTGTATACAAGAAACATTTGTGTAGCTCTTATGGTTGAATCATCAAACATTCTCGAAGTCGAGGATTCGATTTTTCTGTGCATAACAAGTTTCAGTTATGGTATACTGCGTTGAAATCTGAGCTTGTTAGAATGATTATGGCTAGCGATGGGATCAAGTTCAATATGGTATGTACTCACGAATCCGAGTCAATTTCAATAACCAAGTTCCATATCACGGGTTCCGATTACTACTTAAAAGCAATAAAAGTTTAAATTATTATATTTGAAAAGTATATTCATTTTATACAAACTGATATCGAACCTGAATGAGTACTTACAAGTTTCGAAAAGATACTTATATCTGTTCGAACAAAGATTCGAATATACTCTTGCAAGTATTATTTCCGTTTACCAAAGTACTTGTAAAAGGTTCGGAACTGTCTGGCACAGGTTCGAGTATACTTAGTACTATTTTCAAAGTACTTATAGAGAGTTCGAAAATTCAATCAATCAAAGTACGAACCTGTTTACGAGGTACTTGATCCCATCCGAAATTATGGCTACAGAGAAAAAAATATCGTTGTAATCGGGACAGTATAGAGAATCGTTCTGCGTAAGAAACGTGTTCGTAGCTTGTACGGAAAGCTGTGATGGGTAGCAAAAAGTGTCGAAAATTTCTACGCCCGGCGGATCGAAAGTTGCAGCCAACTAATTAGCCAATCAAACAGCTTATTAATTAGCGTCCATGCGTCCCACGCGATGACTGAGTAGTTATTAGCAGACGTTCGTGTTACCAATACCCTCGGGTGACACGAAATTCGACGTATTGCCTGGCACGCATCGATTTTACGCGTATTGATGCACGCCGGGCCAGATTACCGGCTCCCCTGTCGCCGTGCATTAGTTCGATCGATTGATATTACGGCTTAATACTTTCATTGTCGAACATTCATTACCGAAAAATCAATTCTGACATGTTCCCTGATAATAAAGCGAAATATTTCCTATTTTAAACTTTAACAGATAATTGAATCGCGGAATGATACCGATAGGACCCGTCAACAGCTACAATGTGCCAAATATGACGCAATTAACGCGTTCCATTTAATACTGGAAAATTGGTAACACTTATTTGTATAACGATATTTAATAAAAGCATTAGCACTGGCACTGGCATATCGCACCCCCCGTGACATTTTTCTGATTAAAATGAGTACGAACGCGATACAGTTTGGAGTATAAATACTCGTTTAGTCCATGACACAAAAGAATCTCTATTATCTGAACATTGCTAGATTGTCAAGGTTCTTATTGAATTGCGGATTAAAAAAGAAAATATGGTCCAAATTGTATCGTGTTTGTACTCAATTTAACTAGAAAAACGTCACCAATACGTTGGTGAAAGTTCCATAAAACATTGATTAAAAACAGAAACGTTTTTTTTTGTTGAATTAGTATTGTAATATTAATCCCGTATCATCCCAGTACTGCGGTAGTGGGGATACATTTCTCACAAATATTCTGTACATATTTATCGCATATCGAGATTCATATACATATTTCACCTTTTCGACGTACCTATGAAAATATAGTAATTATAATTTAAATAGTATTTTCATAATGTTTCAATTGCAATTAGGACTGTGAGTGGTTCGGTGTGTGTTGTATGGTGAAATTTGGGAGGCAAAAACATGAATTGGATGAATATTAACTGAGATTGTTGCGTGAGTAGTTGGAGTCGCATTACGCCGGTAACACGCGGAATATTTCAGCACTGCCGCAGAAGACCTGAAATATTTAACTCGCAATTAGTGCTCCTAATTGCCCGCTATTAGCCGAACAAAATGCCCGAGCGTTTACGCGTTAATGCCAAGTCGGTGCATCCAAAAACGCGCTTCCGTTTTCACCTTTATCTCAACTGCTTTTTCAGATATATTTCATCTTTGAGGAAAAATTGGACTTTCAACTGAGCGAGTATTTTCTGCTTCAATCGTGAAAGCCATGCAAATTTTTCTCGCATAGAACGATTCTGTAGACTCCCCGAAATGCAACTGTATATTTTGTACAGCATTGTAAACATTTAATCGCGTTCAAATAAAAAATTTAATCTAACACACTATTAAGGGAAGAAGTGAATTTCCAGCTTTGAGAATTATTTCTGCGGCAATTATAAAGAGTTGCATTCAAATTTCTTACCCAGAACGATTCTATAGACTCTCTAGAATGCAACTATATATTCTTCTACACCATTGTAAACATATAATCGCATTCAAATTAAATTTAATCCAACACCTTTCCAAGAGCAGAATTGAATTTCCAACTTTGAGAATTTTTTCTGTGGCGGTTTTAAAAGCTGCATTGAAATTTCTTCCATAGAACAATTCTGCAGGCTCTCCCGAATCCAAGGACATACGCTGGAATTGTCCTACATCTTCTTTACGGCGGAGACAACCCTCCGAAAGCACCGCTGCATTCGGCGAGCCAGCGGAAGTTGAGCGAATTGATTGATAGTCCTATTTGTTTGCTGTTTTTCGGGTTTTAGTATACGGCCAGCGATCTGTAGTGCCATTCTAAGCAGGATAACGATCTACATAGATATTCCGGGACACGTTCCGAAACTCGTACGAGTGACAACACGTCGTGCGATGAAATTGTAAATGGTCTCGTGGGACGAGCCGCGAGACTCGAGACTTTAAGTACCGTGCGATATAGTTACCGGGGGAAAGTTGTTCGTGACCGTGGAGTACCGGCACTCCACCGGGGGTAAAAATACACCCCTCGCTCGCTATAGTGCGCTGCGCTGCGAGAAAGTAATCAGAGTTGCGAAAATGAGACCTATTGATCCTTAGAAAAGGCACTAGAGACTTTGAGAATCGTCTACCAGAGCGGGAAAAAATTTTTGCAATGTTTGACACGACCGAAAATTTTGAATATGGAGATCTTCGTGCATTCTTCTGGAAGGGATCTGTCAAAGTTTAAGCTCCGTACGAGCGAAATTCACGGAGATGTTCGAGTTATTAATAGAGATGTTCTCTCTCGAGTTGTTAATTCGTCTTGAATACATTTTTGAAAATGTCTTTATCGAAAATTGATTTATCGCGTACACTAGTTTATATGTTATTACGAAATTTTTTAAAAATAATCTACAAGATATCCTCTTGGTGATAAAAAAAATTGGAAGTCGATCCATTCAGTTGTCCCTCTAGAATACATTCTTGAAAATGCTATAATTTCACGATGAGACAAGCACAGGTATGGTACGATGGCGTAAACAAATTAAATTATTTTTATACGAAAAATTGTTCAAACAAATGTTACGAGGCCCGCCCACACTTTTAGAAGGTGTGTGCTCCCCGATGAAGCAAGATCGAACTCAATCGATCTCGTACTTCTTGCGCAATAAATTCTCAGAAAACCCCTTTTCCGCATCCCTCTAAAATCAGCTCCCGCGTCCCGGCACCGGCCGCAACCACCAAAAACCCCGATTTATCGATCCCATTTGCCCAGCGACAGATATACGAGCGTTTAAACCGCTCGACCATGCGGACACCGCTGTTTACCCTTGAAACGGGGTCGTAGTCACGACTCGCGGGATTTGCCCCATTCATCCCGCCGTTACAAATATGTTAGTCATGCATAATTGCGCGCCGCGAGGCCTGTGTTCAATGAGAGACGCCGCGACGAGGCCGCGGAATATCGGAATCCAATTCGTCCCAGGAAATATTAAACTGCTCCGTAATCCGCGAATCGCGCCGAATTCATTATTTCCCGGTGGCCTCGCGCTAAATATAAATCCCGCGGCAAATCCCCGTGATCGATGGATCACTGGAATGCGCTGCGCTCCCCTCCATGCACCCTCTTCCACAAATTTGGCGTTACAAAGCTGCAGTTCGAATTTTAAGAATTTTCAATGGAAGCGTTATAAGGATTTATCAAACATTTTTTCAACATTCCTATTTGCAAAAATTATTATTTTGAATGCTCCTCCTCTCGCCCTCTCTCTTTTTAAAATTTTAACGCCTTGAAACTGCTTTTTTAACTCCTCCACAGTTTGTATAGAAAACAGTTTCCAATTTGTTTGCTTGCAGAAAATAACTATTTTGAATTCTCCTTTTTCGCGTATTCTTCTTCGTATTTTTATAGAAAACGTTAAACTGTACTAAAAATATTCCCGACTTGAATGCTTCCCTTTTTATCCCCTCTCCTGAAAATTTGATTGCTTCGTATTGTGAAACTACTCCTTAATTTTTACGAATCTTCAAACGAAATGTTTTATTTAAAAATGCACTAAAAGTGTTTTAAATTTTCTTAGAAATTGATAGTTTGAAGAATTGAGAATATGGTTTGCCCAGTATGTTCTTTTAAATCTGGGATTCTGACGTTGAGGAGGTTTTGAAAGAGAGCTTAGGATTGTGCCTGGCTCAGTGTAAGTCGATGTTATTTCGCGGGAATTGAACGAGAGATCGTTTTTCCTTATTTCCTCGAGTGAGAAAGTATCGAGAAAGACGTCGCGAGAGGATCACCGTTTCGGATGAAGAATCGCGGATTTCGTGGGATTCTACCAACAGGTGTGCTAGTTTCTGAGAATGCGCTTTGTGTATTTTTACTATGTGGCCTCGTTGAGCGATTAAATAAACTACGGTTTCGTTTGAAAATGTTTAAATTTACGATTTCTAAAAGGAGAAACACACACAGTTCTATGTAATTCAAAATTGTTACGAATACGATTTTGTGGTGATGAAAGTAGAATATTGAAGCTACAAAACGAGCTCAGGTACATTGTTCCAGGATATTTTTCAAAAAAGCTACAATAGGATCAATTCTCCAAATAATTAGGGGATGCATTTTCGGGATTGAGAAACATCTCCGTATTCTCATCTGTATTTTACCAGGAAATTATTACAAAGAACCAAGAGAATTTAGTGGGGATGAAGGTGGAACATTCAAGCTTCATCTATAGCACGGTAAACTGGTCAAATGATTATATTTAGGGTGGCCGAGCGCGCAGAGTGCATTTCACTATAATTTTCGTGAAACGTCAGCTACCCGTTCCAATGCCTCTATCCACGTCGGCGGATCGTATAAATTTCGTCTCCGACACCGTGTCGCAGACAAAGCGGGTCCCCTCGGACAAAAACAAAGCGGGAAAGAAAAGAAAAGAAAAGCAGGCTCACGAATCATTCTAAGTTTAGCTACAGGCCGCGAGTGAATCAAGCCGGATCGAAGTCCGAGATCGCTGTGGCTGCCACGTGCTCCCCGCGCTAAGTGCATCAGCAGTGCATCAACTGCTCCTTAACATTCAAATTGCATTGGCGTCACCTGTCGCTCTCTCGCCGTGCGCGCGCTCGCGGCCCAGAAAAAAATATTCGACGACTCAATTTGAATAAATTTCGCCCGCGACGAAACTTTCTCGAGCATAAAATTAGCAACCGTGCTGGCCGGTTCGCGGCTTACCTCCTCAGATCCGACACCATAAATTCTCTCCTCGGCGCACTTTCCTAACGAGATCCCCGTCGATCGTCCTCTGGGACCGCAATCTCCAAACTTCTCCGAGAGGGATCCACTTCGAGCCTCGATCAAGACGTTTTCGTTCTGGACTATTGACGATATCTAGCTGGAAGTTACTATGGCCCTTTGTTGTAGGTAGTGGCTCTTAAAAGTTAAGGTTAGAGCTAGATTGGTACTTGCTGATTCATTGCATCAGTGTCTTCTAGGTCTCTAGGCTTTTAGGCTGTTATATCCTCCAATTGAATTCAGCCTTATAGCTTTTGCATCATGGTCTTCTAGCTGTCTAGATTCCTGGACCTCTGGATCCTTTAAAAAGATCAGTCCTAGAGTCCACTACAGTCTTCTAGGCCCCAGTGTATACGGCCCCAGTGTGAACGGTGAATGCTAGCTGGAAGCTCTACCACAGCAATTGCAATCTGGTCTTCCAGGTTTCCTAGCTTTTGGACTCCTCTTTTTTGAAAAAGTTAAGTCTCCAGGCTTTAGTAATCTGTTCTTTTAGCTTTCTAGACCCTCTATCCTCTAAAAGAATTGACTTTCTAGGTCTTGATGTTATTGCTGGCTCCTACAGAGTTCTCCCACAAGAAACAAGCAAACAACACTGGCTGGAGCTCAATTATATTGACGGCACCCTGCTTCTCTAACTTTCTAGAGCTATGGACCACTCTGTCCTCTAACAAGATCAGTTTTGGACACCGAGACACAGTTTGTACTCTGGCCTTAGCTTTCTAGGTCCTCGGACCACTGAATCCTCTGGTCTTTCAATTTTTCAGCTGCTGGACCCCTCTATTTTGAAGGAAGCTGACTTTCCAGGGTTTCACACTGCTGCCAGGTGTTCCTCTCGCACGAAAACTCACAGAAGTCACTGTCAGTCTCTCTCCGTCACACTGTTCGCGCCCTCTTCTACCGTGCTAGGTCTAGCACTCTCCAATCTTCTTAGAAGTCGAGTGTCGTGGATTTAGAACTGTAGGTTACCACTCTGGCGTCTCGGAAGTGTATGCTGTGCTGCCACTCGAGTGAGACTGTCCAGGGAAAAAGTTTTTCCACGGGTGGTAGCTGGGGTGTGTTAGCACGTGACAGTTTTTATCGGGGAATCACACGTGTCACGGGAGATTATTGGGCTTTGTGAGCGGCTTGACAAATGGTCCACCGCATATGGCGCGTCGCGCACGACTGAGGCCAGATTTCGCCGCCACCATCCGCTCCCGAGGATCTACCCCCACCCCGTCGATCATCCTCGATCCCCTCGATCCTCCCCCGTGTGCTTGCTTGCTTGCTTCCTCGCCCCGTTTCCACGAGTGGCGTTCCTCTAGCACGCAGACTCCGTTTCCACGACGCTTCTTGGTGCGAGATGACGGTACTTCTGCGCCTCAGGTGTGCTCTTTCCTCTCCCTCCGCGACCAAGCACTCCGGGTCTCGTTCGTTTCATTTGGGTAATTAACGACGGTGAATTTTATTGTTTCGCTCGAATATCGACGGCATTTTCACACGGTCCGGATGACGTGACAGTTTTCTTGATGCGCTGCCAGCGACGACGATTTACTTTCTGATAAATAGACTGCGGATCTTTATCCATTTATGGCGTATGAAAATTTTCAAAAAATATTGGGACACGAAATTCTATAGAATTTGGTACGATTGTTATTAATTTGACAATAAGATTTGATTTGATTCCACTTGCTTAAAATTGCAATGTCACAGAAATTAATTTGTGGAGCCGTGTTGATCTCCATTTTTTTTATTAATCGACAAGCTAAAGCTTTAAAATGCACGCTATGAGATCAGGAAATTTCCTCCAAAATTACTTCTGATGACTCATGCTCGATGCTGCACGAACACGAGCGTGAACTTTCCAAAGAAAAAAATGGTCTCCAATCCTCGATAGACGGAGTTGAATAATGTACGGAGTCGTTTCAGTCGCCAGCAATATTGCATTTCACCAAGAAATTCCAGAGACACGCACATTAGTGCCTCGACCGCGAGAGCTCAGCTGACAAATTACCGCATCTTCGACGCTTGGCGCCAAGATAAATTCCGATGCCGCAGATATAACTGATCAGATAACATTTTACATTCGTTATCACTCTCCTCCGAGCGTCCCCAATCTCTCCAGTACCGTTCAGCAGCGCGTCGAATCGTCGAAAACGACAAGACGGAGAGGCATTGAATTAATTATACGACGATCCCTCGTGGAATCCAGGTGTATCTTTTTATGACAACGATTGAGTCGGACGAGTGCGTTTAAGCCGGCAGTCTCGCGTGTAATGGAGACGCTCGGACATTCTTCTTTCTCTCGTTTCTTGTGGGTGTTGTAAATTAGTCGAGCTTTATCGCGTTCCACGTCTCTGTCGCGTCTAATACGGGAACTTTATAGTCCCCGGGGCTTCAGTGCGGGCTTGTAGATGCTCAAACTCTCAGATAACCGGCTGTCAGGAGCTCTGGGAAGATCATCTATCGATTTGATTCATTCAAAAGTCAATTCTTTCATCGTTTTATCTCCTCGAGGCTCCTGAAACGAGTGGCGGAAAACGCAGCTTTGGTGTTCATAGGAATTCTAGGTGAATAAGGAAACGTCGATTTTGTTGAGCATTGTTTTCATAGTGATTTTAGAGCTCAAGAATAATGATAAATTGCAACGAGACGCGTGTACGTCATCTTTAGAAATTTATTGCAGGAGAAGTAAGCAAGATACAGTGGAAAATCTGTTCAGGCGTGATTGAATAGTATATACAAATTTTTATGTTTGCTATACTTAACGATACCGGACGTATTAATTATGAAACGATTTTTTCGTCTAGTCTTGTCACTCGGTTGATCAACCCTGTTTATAATAAAATCATGACTGAGCACATTGTCAAAAGTTTTACCGCCCTAAGTTGTTTAGTTCTCCCGTAATAAATTCCCGAAAATTACCCATGTGTGTTTTAATCAGATCCTCGTCAAAGAAAATTCGCCGCGCGGTCCACGGTGTTTTACATGGGCCGGAAACGGTGGACTCAGCGAAAGAGTGTCACGTGACCAGCAACGAGGGAGAGGATTTTCTTGTTGCACTCGGATTTCCCGGCGCTCCATTCCGCGAATAAAAGAGCCCGAGATATAAAGCCGCTCGACAAGAGATTCCACGGGGCAAAAATTACACGTGGCGCTATCAACTAAAATGAAAACCATTTCCCCGAGGTTGGAGCAGGTGCAAGCACGGCGGCACGCGGGATAAGATCTACAAATTTCATGCGAGTTCCGCGCCGCGCCATCTTTTCCCCGAGATTGACTATGCTTGTTTCGCGAGGATTAACGAGCACAACGCCGCCTTTCCAGATTGCCGCTGTCACGAAATTCCGTTTGTGACACCCTCGCGCAGTGTATTAGTCTCTCGGCCCGTCCCGCAGGAGCAGTTTTCCTCCAAGTTTCATCCAAGTTTGGATCCTGTTAGACCGTTCCTCCCCGGCCCGTCCGATAGAAGTCCCGGGACGAGTCTGAACGACCAGCGAACCTCGCGATACAACGGCCCTCTGCGATTATCCTTCGGCACACCGAGTTATCTGCGACCCACCTGATGCGACCCGCCACGCAATTAGAACGCTCCAACTCGCTCTCGAGCTGATAAAGCAGTCCCGATTGCTCGCAAATCAATTTTTCCGCCCTCAAACAACGGCGATCTCGAGGACGTATTTTGTGTAACTTTTAGGAAGGTATCGTTCGAAAAGAAAAATACAGCGATGTTCTCCAGGCTTCTATTGAATAAGGAAAAATATTTTCCTACGGAAAACTGCGAAAGTGTCTAGTAAAAACATGAGTTAGTGTTCACTGGGCAACAATGGCAGGTAAAATGTTAAAAAGGCGGGCATTCCGGTGGATTTCACGGGTCGCCGATGTTGAAGACGCAGCTGGCGAATAGGGGTTCGTAACAATGATCGAGGATTCGGGAAAACCCATCGGAAGTCCCGTCGCGTCGTGCGAAAAGAGATCGGCATTTGCGCGCGCGCGTGCAGGAGCCTCTTATTAACGGCGTGGACCGAGCCGAGTCCGAATAATCTGCAGGAACGATCTTCTCGACAGCCTATAGATTGTATCTGGAGGGTGGTATATGTGGCAGCACCTACGAGAACACTTACGGTCCTAATTATACGAGGAGGCACAGAATCCCGGCTTAAAAGCTTTATATATATAGAGCGGCTTGATGTATCGCGGGAACGTTTAGCGGCAACCGCATTTACAAACACCGGCCGAGAGACGCCAAAGATAATCGTCCTGCATTTAGCTTGCCCGAGAATTATAGTTAACCCTGAAACACCCCCGTCGCGAAACGTAAATAAACATTTTACACACGATTCTCTGCGTTTCACAGCCCCGATCGACGAACATTCGCGTGCAGAGTTGCTACAAGATATTTAAACAATCACTCGACTCCTTTACTTTTGATAGCTTAAAAGCTGTCATCGTTTAACCAAAGGCTGACGAACATCCCCGAATTTTTTTAGCAACGATTCTCAGTTCTCAAGTCGGAAAAAATTCTTAAAGTCACTGACGACTTAATGTAATACTCTGAAATTGTCTTTACTGTTCGACTATAGCAAATTTCTAAGAAGGAAATATTTTTGTCTACTTAAACGCAGTTCAAAGAGAACACCTCCCTGCTAACTAGTGCAAAAATATGATTTCTTTGTCTATTCCTTGTCTATTTCTTTTTCTGCTTATTACCGTGTTCAAGTGAACTGGAAATCTCTCTTTTTTTAGAAACATTTCTAAACGCCTCTTTTACTGTCCCACAAGACTGAAGAATACCAAGTAATTCGAGATAAAGGGATCATATGACTAACTCCCAGTTTGATATTAAGGAGAGGGGTCTTTAAATTTGAGCAGGGCGGTACAAGTCAACTGGAGGATCACTGTGACTCGGTGATATAGTTCTCCAGGCTCTCCAGTTCGCCCGAACCCGCGAACTTCGCGGGAAACGCCTCGGAACAATCCAAACTCTTATCATACGATTGCGAGCGAAAGTTTCCGTCTGACGGCGGCGAAATAAACGCGCCGTTCTGAAATAAAGTTAACCCGCCTTCGACCCGCACCAACCCACCCCCCCAACTACCCTCTGAACCCGCCATCTTGTGTATCGCGACCGTCCGAAATTCAGAAGCAGCTACAGAAAGTGGGAAACAATTCTCATGCGGCGAACTTTTCTGGCAGGCGACTGAAGCATTGGGTCATCCGATAGGCAATGCGGTTTTTCCAGCGGTACACTCTCTGCTGAAACCCTCGGACTGCTGCGTCCGTGCCAAAAAAATATTTTTGCGAAGGTCTCGAAGTAAGATATTTAATTTTGTTTGAAATGTTTACGGTTTCTTTGAGATTGCTGCTTTTATTGCGAATGCAACCATGGAGGACGCATTTTTATTAGAAATAAAGTTTTGTATCATGTAAAACACTAAATTAGGGGTGTTTTAAGTTATCACTTTCCAAACTTCGAATTTGTTTAAGTGCTACACGCCTCTGAATACTGATAACTTTTAACAGAAAATCACACACGTTTCCTGATGAATAGAAACCGGAGTTTGCAACCATTACTGGCGCAGCACGAAATTAATTCTGGTTTCGTTTGAAACTACATAGGTGTAGCCTACCGTAGATAAATATTTTGACTAAATTTCCTGAAATTTGTATGATATATTAACGCGAATTTATTTCATATAAATTTTATAATATTTCCTGTGAAGAGTGTTCCGTATAAATCCGTCGTAGTTGCTTCATCGCAGAGGATTTTCCTTTAGTAACGTCACAAAGCGTTTTTCCAGCAGGAAACAGATTCTATCTCTGCTTTTCAATCCGTTGATACCCCGTGGCGTGTTTAGTCAAAAATATTTCCTGAAATAGTTGTATCTCTTCTTTGTCCATCAGAACACTGCGTTTCTACTTGTCGTTTTATTTATCCAACAGAAAAGTTCGTACGATTTTAAGTCTGTAACAAAAGTCACGTTTGTTATGAAACGCGTCGAATTCTTGATCTAATCCGTTAATCTCCAAAGAATTGCTTGTAATGATCTCGTGGAGGGGTTCACTTGCTAGATAATCATTTATTTAGTAGCTCAGCTCTACGGAGCAGAACGTGAAATGCCGATCATGGGTCCCTATTGTGCGACGTCTCCGAATTCCATGCTGGTACACCATGGATAATCCGTGTATCGTGGGGAAGAATAATGTTTCCGAGATTCTCAGCGCTTGGGACACCATTACAAGTCACTATTGTCGTCACTACCGCACAGCACCGTCCTTTTATTATCCGAGCGACAGTTCATGGAGCCCCATCGGTCGTTGTGGTCGATTAACCCCCCATGGATCGCGTTCTTCCGAGGAGAATAACGCAAACGCGCCGATAAATCAACGATCGACGCTTCCCGCGGCCATAAACTATCACTTTTCACGAGTCATTTGCAATCTGCTAACGAAGCCATAAGTTCGACTCGCTATACCGATCTGCTGGAACCCAAAAGATGGTGACAGTTTCATCAATCATGGCGGTTTCAACGAAGATACGGAGCTTTCCTCCTTTGGAGTGAAGTTTGAAAAATAATATAAAAATAAAATGAAATAAAAAGTCAAAATGAAAAATATTGCTATGGCAGGCCGCGAATTTTGCTGGTTGTCATCATGTGGTATTAAATTTTCGATAAAAATGCGTCCTTAGTAGTCGCGCGCGCGCGGCGGAAGTTACAGTTCCAAAGAAGTCTCGTCCACTTTCGGTTATCATATTTATCGATGTCCGGGATTCGATTGAACGAGGTATCAGGTGCGTTCCCATCGGCGTCCGTCATTTTTCGAGTCGTCTAGCTGCGACGTGGCTCTCGGTCTCCACCCTTGGAAGCCGGAAGATTACATCCTCGGCGGTACATTCCCTCTTACGGCCTCAAGGACACGCGTAACGACCGGAGATCCTCTCTCAGGACGAGAGACTCTCTCTCTCTCACACGCAAACACCGCACTCGTCCCGTCCTCTAGAATACGTCCTCCGGCCCCGGCAGCTACGTGTCGCACTTGGAAATCGCGGTCCAATAATTCGGATCTCGTATTTTGCCATTTTCCCGAAACCGTCCCCGTCTGCGCGTCCCTTTCCACCCACACACACATACGCGCATGCACACGCAAGCCCCCCACGGTTCCCCAAAACAACCGCGTACAAGTACGTGACCGAACTGAGCAAACGTGCTATCGCGGCTCAAGGAAAGCATGACGAAGTTTTCAGACCGAGATCGCGCCGAGAACTCGACAAACAGTTTCTTTTTTCCTCCGGGCGCCGCTCGAGCGTAATTTCGCCGGTGTGTCCTCTCACCGCGAGCTCCGCTAACGACAGAACCCGAGACGCCATTCTTCAGGGGGCCTCTCTCTCGCAGCCTCCCTCGGATCAGTTCCTCTGAACTGTCGTTATTGTAAACCTTCTACCGGGGACGCGTAAACGAGCCATTGTCACAGTTTTCGCGTCGATAGAGCCACAATGCGGCTCTTCATTTCTGCTACTGTGCTATCTTCGGTGATTGGGGTTTATCTTGCCGACCTTGGGGTCTTTCAACAGTGTCCTAATGGACATCGTATTAATTCTGGGCTGGAATGGCCTTTCACGTTTCAGGCCAGAAAGTGTACAAAGTCGGTTTTCGACTTTTAACGTGAGAGGCGTGAGGGAAAACATATTTTCTGGTCGACCGTAGCAATTTTGATCGAATTGGGGTGTGGTATAATACACGAGACATTAGGGGCGGTTTCTGTCATCTCGCACACTTTGCTGAATTCAAATTTGTTTATAAAGTACAAGTCGATCACTTTCTCGATTTCTGCTCAGCTATTTAAAAAAAGAGGTTGTGTTTGCGAATTTATATTTAGAGATTGAGCTGATTCTTTTAGACATTCTTATCGACACGTTTTTTATTGCTGCTTTTAACTCCCCCTAGTTTTCCTTGTACAACACAACGCTTCATTTCGATCGATATGCTCGACATCATCCGGAAAAACGACAGGAAATTCGTGGAAACCTGGTAAATGATTTTTGAGCAGATCCTCTCTTATACCGTCGTCATTGTTACAATGATTAATGTTCTTTTTATTGGAGGGATATCGAGTGACTTATAAGAGGGATGGAAGGGCCTGGGGCGCGGGCTATTCTTCTAGTACAATAGCCCTCGAAGGAAGGTTACTGGTTTCACACTCAAGGAATTCATATATTAGATTCAACGTCGCCATTAATCCGCGGCTTATAAGCACTCGAGAAATTGAATTGTTGCGCAGGAGGTTGTTTAAGTGCCACTTTTACACGGTGGAGTCGATCCTTGAAAAATCGTAAGTTAAACGATTCATTTTAATTCCAGTACAGCCCTTCTCCATATCAAATTTATAACCTTGAATACACCACTCGTTTCCAATAATAGAAAAAAATGTTACAGAAACATATTACTAGATTTAAACAAGGGAATATCTGAAGGTCATACACTTGAAGCTTCTAAGGCCATCGATGATTTTTAATTAGACATATCTTTATCATCATGACGTGATAACAGTTGTCGCGACGAATTCAATAACTGATATGATACGAGGACTTTCAACGTGACCTTGAGTCTGATTTAGTAAATGGATAGTATAGGTCACACACATTGGATTCATCTTGACAGCAGCTATCACATTACGATGATAAAAATGTACCATTCGAAAACCCATCGATAACCTCGAAATCTCGAGAAATGTGACCTCGAAAAAATTTTCACAGTTGCCATAGTATGTGTCCTGTTAAAATATATTTTCAGAAACAGAATTAATCTATTATTCCAGACAAGGAACGATCGATTGAATATCAGCTTATATCGTTCAATTTTCTAACCCGAATGATCCTCACTTGAGGTGTTACATTCTAACCGTAAAGACGTGTTTTGCTTGTGCTGCCCCTTTCTCGTTATTGAATAAAGTCTCCGTTGAGTTAATTTATATAAAGTGTGTGGATTATTTAATTACATTAATTAATTATATGTGTCCCTTCAAATAGAACGATCTTTTCCTCCAACATGTTTCCATGTTATTAAAAAACAAATGAGATATTCAAGGCGATCAATGTCCACCCGGTGTACGCTAGAGGGAGTTGAATTTTTGGCAAAAATGGTCCCGATCGATGTTTACAATGCAAATTGGCTACCCACCCGTTCGACCGACCGGGAAATATTGTCCTTTCGATCACCGTCGGCCTAATAAAGCTTATTGTGAGCGTAGAGCAAGATAAAATGCGCGCCATTAGGGGCTTGCAAAATGTCAGCGCAAGGGCGGCTGAAGCTACAACAGAAGTTACACCATCGGCTATCAGAACTTAAGGGTTGTTACCGCGCCCTGTTCAACCGAGAGGGTCCACGGGACCCCACAGAATCCTAACAGCGATAAATTATATTCGGGGCACGCTCCAGTCCTAAGGGCGAACCTTGTACACCACGTGTGCCGCGCCAAATGCTACTTTCATTGCACTTGCCCGACGGCTTTTGCATTACGCCACGGCCTCCGCTGTCGATTTATCGTTCTTCTTTCCATGAACTTACCGGACTATGCCTTTTTTTACTTCTACAGCGAATAGTACAGATTTACGGAACGTCTCCTAGAGCAACGGTTGCTTAAACCCCCCCTTGAACTTTCCGCACGTAGTATAGACAAATAGATAGTTTACTTTTATAGATTTTATGTGAAATTCGTACGAATTTGTTTGGATTTATGTGTATAATAGGCCAAACAATCCAACCTTCTAAATTCAGACAAAAAGAGAACCATCTCGAATGAAAGAATTTTCAATTCCAGAATGAAAGAAATAAAGGATCAACTTAGCCTGATATAAATAATTTCCGAGATAAAAATTCCTAAACACGAATTACAGTTCAATTTTGATGTAGAAAATACTAGCAGTTCGAGGACACCATGAAAATAGTGATGGAAGGTCCCGAAGCGTGTGTTAGTAACGGTGCGTATTTCGCTGGGAAACAACGGATACAACCGGATCCGTGCATAAATTAAAATAAAACGTGAACCAGGAATTTTTGGCGGCGACACCGTCGACATCGTAATTCTCGCTGGTCTGGGTTAGATGTCATTCGTTATAGTTCATCGCGGCCGTGTAGTTCCGTGTCGGTGAGACTCGTTCAAACCAGCCGCGGCTGGTTTATTTACGCGAGCGTGTGTACGTTATCGTTAAAGTGTGAAATGATGTATCTTCGTTGACAGCTTCCGTCCCCTCATTTCCCACGCGTGCGGACAGCCTTCCGTGGGCGGACCCCATCGTTCCGCTTGATAATTGGGTTACGCGCGAAAAGCATTACCCCCCTTCGATTCGGAATAGTAATCTTTTTGCCGTGATAACGGCTGATGGAGAGATAGTTGATCGGCGCGAGCGCCGAAGCTCTGGGGGCGAACGTTGTCCTCCGCGGTCAGAATACCATCCAAACGGAATGTGATACAGCGGAATGACTGTACTATATAGTGTGGATCATAAGAAATTAGGGGGGTTTATGTCATCAGATCGGCAGATTTTTATTTGTTTATAAAATATAGAGGCTTTCTAGATTTGCGATCTCTGACTTGTTTTCATGAACATCAGTGCACTCGTGAATTTTTATCTGGGAAACTATTTGACGGATCGAGTTGATTCTATTTTTATTTGAAAGTAGAAGGTTTTTTTTTACCGTGAGCAATTTTTTTCAGGTGGCAACATTGTTCCGATATAACGTAGAAAATTGTAAACAAACTCGTATGAATTTTTATATCGATATTTTCGATACTGGTTGGCAAATTCGAGATTTTTCTGATGGATGGCGCAAATGTTGTTCAAAATTGAGTATCGTATGACGTAATGCACCCCAAATTAGGGGCGGTTTAAATCATCATTTCACCTAATTTCACTTCCTTTATAGTCTTTGCCTCTCTCACACTTCTACACTGTTACTTCCCAAATTTCACCTCTAAAACTCATTCTATAATTGAGAAAAGAAATACGTGTTCATTCCTCGAAGTCACCCCCACAACCTAAGCTTCCATTCGCCTAAGTTTCGACCAACGATTAATTCGCAGACCTCCTCTCCGAGGCGTCAGGTCTCACGATTGCGATTCCAAACTAATCCGAAACAATCATTAATTCTCTCTTTCAGGGAAATCTTTCGACAGGATTTGGAGGGTCGCGAATCACCCTAAGTAGAGCCGTGATTATACCCAAGAAGGTAAGCTATCGTTCTAACAACCGTAATCTAGAGAATAATAAAGAGAGAGAGAGAGAGAACGAGTTCAGAAGGTCGGTAATTTGAAGAAATCAGGCCCGCCATTTCCTGAAATTAAGACAAATGCGAAAGGGCTGTCTCCGCAGCTGTCGACCACGAAAATACATCGAAGAAGAACTCCGGAATGGATACCATTTCCGTTAAACGTGCACACGTGACCCGAAGCCTGAATAATTTATGTCCGATTTGGTCGATGCACTCGTTCGACCGAACGAAAGGCCGTCGAATTCGGCGCTGTTTGAACTTTACGAGGGAACATCGTGCTTCTATGGGTCTCAGATGCGTTTAGTACACCCGTAGTCAGAGTCACATGCAAGGGGATTGCTCCTAACGAGTTATAGTTCTCGTTAAACTGCGATAAGGAGCCCTAATGTGCCTCGAGTTTTTGTCTTAGGGGACGTAAACGGTTTGATATTTACGTTTAGAGGTAACAGACATGGTAACCCTACGGTTATGTAAATCTTTATTGTTAATTATCTATTATTAAGTGTTTTGCATCATTTGTCAGTGAAAGTAAACGAAACTCAACACATTTTTTATTTAATTATAACATCCTTGATATATATTTAAACAATAATTCAAATACTTACAAATCTATAGATTTTATCACATTTACGTCATATTTAAATACAATATAAATCCAACACAATTTTATTTAACCACCATTTAGGAAATACATTTTTTAATTATGACTTGTTGCAATAATTCTACCGAATGAAAAATAATGTAACAGTATTACTAAATTCTCTTATGTTTGATCTGATTCTTCTTAATTAATTTACGGGTACACGAAATCCACAGCGGTGGTAATTAATAATTTTGAGGTATAATGGTTGTAAAATTTTTGGATTTATTGGGTAGAAAAATGCAGAAAATTTTCGGCGTTAATAAAATGAAGGTATGGAGATAAAAGGATTCAGATTCGCTGATGAAAATTTCATAATTGTGTTCCTGCTCGATTCGGAACGCAATCAATATATCGTATAATGAACAACGTCATTACCCCACCCATTTCCATTAAAAATTTTCCAGCCGGACAATAGGCGAGAGCGAGCAGGCTGCCGTGATACTATTAACTCTGGAAAAATGTTAATAACTATAGAAGTGCGCCGGTGAACAATGTTGAAAGCTGGCCGGGCTTCCATTTAGACGCGTTGCGAACGGTTCGCCAGTTAATTCATCGATTAATGCCTTCTATAAAACAAATGGAAGATCTGATAAAACTATTCGACAATAACAAATTCTGTTCAATGCCTCGGGTAGCTATCATTGCGAGTTAATTGACGGAATAACTTGCGCTCGAGTTTCAAGTCAATATTTAAAGAAACGTTGTAAGCCATGGTGAGCATGAAATTGTACCAATTAAATGTTGTTGTGAACGACGAAAAAAAACCTGACAGTAGTTCAAAGCAGGAATTTCGTCTTTCCAAATGAGCCTAATTAGATCATTCTCCGATTTTTTTCCACGAAGCTATAAAGCTGGCATGCACAACTCGTAGCTCCAAGAGCGTCTCCAATCTCCGACCGTTCTTCGGCAAGAACGCATCGATTCGATGCAATTACGATCTCCGCGAGATCGACGACAAGGATCGACGACGTTCAAGAGGATCATGCTATCTCCGAGACACCGGTCCCAAGTCAGAAAAGCCGTGAATCACGAAATCGTAGCCGTAAACGTCGGAAGAAAGTCGCCGGAGCAATATCGAGTAGTCGATACCGAAAGGGATGGGGGAGATGGCGCGTCTAGATTTTGTCTTCGCTGTTAGATATATTGTGGGGGTGGATCCGAGAATGGGAGAGTCTCCACTATGCAAGGGATGCGCGCAAGAGAGCCAAATTCCGGGCCTCGGATAGGTTAAGTAGAAATTTATGTCCGTCGCAAGACGAGAACCAAATAAATCGCCCATGTTTTAACGCTGCGACCATAAATTACGAATTCATCGCGGATTCCGCAAAATTTGCCACGCGTTCACACCAGGGGAGAATTCACTGTACACCCCTGTGCCAGAATTCGCCACCGTTGGCTCTTCAAAACTTCAGAACGGAGACAAAAACGTCTTCGCAGAGACGTGGGTTCAGAAAGTTACGTGAGCTTCTAATTTTCTATACTGTTAAATTAATTGTTTGGTTTTATGAAATTTTCTACAGCAGTTCAGACATTTCTGATTGACACGAAACAAAGATTTTTAAATCTAAGATAAATTAAACCACCTTTAATGTTGTATGTGTGAACTATAAAATATAAAAGAATTTTGTACAACGATTTTGTCTGGAACGATCCGTGGAATGAAATAATGGGCTTCAGAATTTTTCTAAATTTGTTTATAATTTCGCGACGAAACAAAAATTGTTTACCATAAATCAAACCTTCTAAGTTATAATAAAAAAGGAATCTGATCGATTCGGAAAGAAATTTTCAAGATAACAATTCATCAACACAACCTTCTATTTTACGAAGGAAAAGAATAATTGAAAAATTTGGAAGTGTATATTTTATAAACAAATTCGAACCGAGAGAAGCGGTGACCTAAACTGCCCCTAATTTCGCGTGAATTTCGCCATGGAATAGTTGATTTTGGACAAATTGCCGGCATTGATCGCGTAATGCTGGATTTTGGACGACCTAACCCAGAGCTCCGGGCGAAAATACGTGATTTGGCGATCGCACGATTTTATATAGAATTCTGAATACCAGAAAATTAATTTTGCGGTGAAACAAAAATTGTTTGAGGAAGATCACGGAGATGAGGATTTATAAGATGAGGAATAATTGAAAAATTCTAAAGCTTATATTTTATGAAGGAATTCGAGCTGAGCAAAGTGATGCCATAAACCCTGGTCAATTTCGCGCGAACTACGCTATATCGTAGTTCATTCGGACTCGAATCGCTGTCACCGGCCGCAGAATTGGCGAATACGGTGTTCCGGTCGAAAGAAAATTCCTGGACCGAGAGGACAGTGCGTGGGCGAGCTTTTCGAGGGTTGCGGGGGTGGCTGGGGGTCTCGGTGGTCGATACGGGAGCCCGTTAGGGTGTAACTGGTCTATTACCGGGTTTATTGAGATTGGGAATCAGCCGACGATTACACTGCCGGGAAAATACACCGGCTATCGGCCAGCCTCGATTTCCATACGCGGAAAACAGCCGCGAAAGAGTCGTTATTACTCTGACACGACGGCAATGTGTACCCATTAGAGCAGCGGCGGTGGACGCGTTCACCTGGTCGTTAACGTAATAGCCAGCGCCGAATTTTCCCCTCCGTTTCTATGGCTAATGCCATGGCGTGTCTGACTGGCTGGGTCCGGCGAAATACAGGTGCGAACTCCGAGATTACGGGTATCGATCATCGGCTCGCGCCCCTGGATCTCGTGATGGACGTCCTGCTACGACAGAGAGAACAAACAGCGAGAAAACGGAAAAAATAGTGTGATAGCTTTAGCTGTCTCGCCGTTACACGCAGGAAGGATCTTTATCAATCGTGAAATACTGCCGCGGCCGGTGTCTTTGGACCGGTTTTACTGCTGCGAGCGGACGCTCTGTGGTTAAATTAGTTACACGGCGTTTAATTGGTCGTTTCACAGAAAATTACATCGAAATTCGACCGGCAAGAATAGCATGGAACGATGTTCAACGTCGATGCTGATGTTCACAATGTGGGAACTTTGGGAGACATGGTTCGGGATGATCAATTCATCTTTGTTTTAGGTTGGAACGCCTTTAAATTGCCGTTGTGTTATATTAATGTGTTCTTGATTGGGATGGAGATGTTCAAGATGTTGCAGCTTCGTGGGAAAAAATCTGAGGATGATCTAATTAGTTACATCAGTCTAATTTCTCGACCAACGGCGAAGAAATACCTGTTCCAAACAAATAGTCAAGTGACTATGTATTGCTATTTCTTCGATGTTGGTCGAAATTAGATCGATGAATTCATGGTTGAAAATTGATGGTGTTCGAGCTGATGTAACTTCGAGAGAAAAAATTAGAGGATGATCTAATCAGTCCCACTTTGAAGAGCAGAGTAACCAGTTTCTACACCCTAAGTATCACTACCCTGAGTAGCATACTTCCTCTGCTAGTAAATTATAGATTCGAGCTGTCCACTCGACGCTCGAGCTTAATCAACGATTTCCATGCAACGAGTGAGCCGTTCAAACAAATCACTGGCACCGTAATTGACTCGGAGAAGTCAGTTTGCTCCGTGGTGGACTGGAAAATTTAGCAACACCGTTGATCCTGCTATTAGAACGACAACAATCCAGTGCACGATGCGTCCCGTGCAATAGTGCTTGCAATTAGCGACGCCACATTACACAGACGACCGCCATTGTTTCAGTGTCACGCTATCATACGCGAAAGAACGTTCGTAGTGCCAACAACACGTTCGACACGAGGCGTTTACGCTTCTTTTCCGAAGTTAACCGGACTGAGAGAAATCGGAATTTCCCACGTGTCGGTTTCGCGCGTTAAATGATATATGTTTCGATCAGATCGCGATAGGAGGGTTTTTCGGATGAAATCCTGCGTCCAACTTTTCACCCCCGACTGTTCAAACGACTGACACGCGCCCGCCACGCTCTCTACGTGGAATACTTAATAAAACGCCGCCTGTAGGGAGAGTTTTTCCGATGGATTATACGCCGTAAACCGAATAACATCCACAAACTCCCCGATGGGTATCACCGGTCGAATATTAACACGACCATGGTTGTTCCTTACAATTCCTATCCACCATTGTTTTCTGCTAGATCGTAAATCATCGATCTTGTACCTCTTCTTACACTGTGCCCCAGTTCTTGTCGTTTGCTAGTTGAATTCTTCGAGAAAATGGATTCCAAACTTCCAAGGCATTCAGATGAGATTGTTTAAAATATTCAATCTTACGTGTTGGAGTTTTCGATGGAACGAAAATGGTTTTAAATAGCCTGAATTCAAATAGCCGATTTCAAGTAAAATTTTAAATAAACACGTCTGCTTGGATTCCGATTCACAGGGCTGAACTCGAGTTAAGCTCGACGAGATTTCTCGATCCGGTAGGATAGTAATAGCATTATTCCGATTATAAAATTATCCGTACCGGACGCGTTCGATTATAAAAGATACACACACGGTTCGATCAGCCGGGAAAAAAGGAGGATGCCGCGCAGGTGAGGAATTCCTTTCTCCGTTGGACAATGGGGTCACAGTTTTAAAATTCACCGCGGCTACAATAGAATTCATCCCCGGTTGCGCTCATTCAAATCAAGGAAAATCACGCGATCCATCGTGTTGCCTCGAATTCCCCAAGTAATCTCAGTAGGGCGACGCAACGGAGGGACAGAGAGATCGAAAGGGAGAGAGAGAAGGATAGCTGGCCTGGGCCATCGTTGGACCATCGCCGAGCAGAAATTCACGTTTCATCGGGCCGAATCTGCGGAGACAAAACCACTCACGTCCACCGAGCGACGTCAAAACGAGAAAGACCGATAATTTCCGAATAAAAAGGTAACGTGGCTGCGCACTGCAGCCTCCATATCTCTCCACGATCTCCAGGGGGAGGCTATTTTACAAATTCACGGCGCGACATCGCGTTTTCCGACGGAACTTCCGCCCTCGAACATTTGAATTTGTGAAAATTTCAAGAAAACCGTCCTTCGAAGGGGTCCTCACCGTCTCGCCTTTTCCCCGGGACGAAAACATCCACCGAAGAAGCGACTAAGGAGGATTGAAATGAGCCTGGCTGGATTGTGGCCCGAGTCTTTCTCGCGAAATTGCTACAGGGTTAACTTTATCAAGCCCGCATGTTTTCGTGACATTTTTCGGAAAAGCAATCTTTGATAAGCCTTTAATCTTGATGAGAGTGAAAGCAGAGGCTGCTGCCTTGAAAATGAGCCTAGATAGATTGTCCTAAGATTTTTAATAACAATGTTACAACAGATTGAATAATCACAATTTTTAACTTAACAATTCCTTAATTTGAAGATTTAGTGTATGACACATCAGGGCAGTGTTTGTAGTGTAGAAGTAATACGATAAAATCATTTAGCAGTGTTAAAAGTAGAAGAATCAGGCTTTAAAATGAGCTTGGGTGGATTATTCTTCGATCTTTTTCGGAGAAGCTAGAAAGTTTTCAACCCCGTGGAGACGTTTAAATTTAAACTTTCGACATTTCGATCGACCTCCCCCGAAGATCCATTAATCCAATTTTTATCTGGCCTTGCTATTTTTATCTCACATCTAACCGGACCATTTTTAATCATCGTGTCGACAACAGGAAACCATGTTCCACCTTCCCACACGCAAAAATCGCGTTCCCCGGACGATAACAATCCGTTATCTCGACTTAAGGAGAAATATGTTTCACAGTGGCGAGCACAAGATGTATAATAATCTGAGAACTTATGCTCGGAATATTTCTCCTTGAATTGCCGCGTAGATAGTCGCCGGGAATCATCAGCAAAGTCAAGATCGTCTGCGAACAGGGCGTTTCATGTTGCCTGTTGTGTCGTGCGGTTGGCGTTTAATTCAAAATCTTGTGTGTCTTCTGTCTCTGGCCGCGACTTAAGCTCGCTCTCGGCTCCCATAAATCTCAGAAAACTTGGGGGTGGCAAAATAGGGTTCAACGGCAGCCAACCACTTCCAATTAGCATCCTCGACAACTTTCAACACCCCCATGGATCCATGGAAACAGTCGAAACAAACGCAAAACTTCGCGATCGCGAACAACACGCTCGCCTCCTCCGTTCCGAAATTGAATTTCACAAAAACCACGCTGTTACAGCCAACCACGGATTCCGGATTCGTGTTCGGCACACCGGAATCCGTGAGGAAAAATTTTCGTTTATTGCATAGCGCAATTATTAACCTTCGCAAGGTAATGTGGGGTCTCAGAGACCCCAGGTTCAGATTTTTGCTTCTATGAAATTTACCGAGAAAATTGCGTACACACGCGTGGATAATTACTAGAATGAACGTCGAAAGGAGATTATCGGTTCCGTGGTGTTTTTCGAGGTCTATTGACCCATCTATTTTTTCCAGGTCATTTCCGATGTGGTTCTATTATCAGAGGACAAGGAGTTCGAGCCTTGGGGTGTTGTTTCCAATCAAGGATTACAGCTAATAAAGGAAAACCGATGATTTAGGGGCGAAATAATAAGAATTTTCGTTAGGGCGCCGATGAAATTAAGCTTTGGAGCCGTTCGCTGGCGGCAGGGCTGCGCGAAATCTCGAAGGGCCGCCCTTTTTTATTGCTCCTTCGACCCACTGGTTCCAGACAGCATGAAAAACGGTTTCTTATCGTTCGTGGGACATTGCACTTCTCCTTCGAGTGGTTAGATAAATTACGGACACCCGATAGAAACTGGAAAACTTGGATCGGAGGGTCCGACAGCTTCGAACTGGAAAAAAATCGCTGAAGGACCGACCGAAATCGACGAT
Organism: Lasioglossum malachurum; assembly: GCA_028455605.1. Classification (NCBI taxonomy): domain Eukaryota; kingdom Metazoa; phylum Arthropoda; class Insecta; order Hymenoptera; family Halictidae; genus Lasioglossum; species Lasioglossum malachurum. The sequence goes on from CM052315.1 coordinate 2,000,928, forward strand.
TGTGCACGCCATCGTGTTCATCAGACGTTCCCCTGTCGTTCCAGGTTGATCTCAACTTTGTAGCATTTTCGGGTCAGGCGTGGCAAATACTTCATTTTTCCCGAGAAAGTTAAACTGCGTGGAACTTCTTGCGAAAATCGGAATTTTAAAGAAGGTAGAAGCAACGTCGCTATTTTTTCTTATATTCGGTAGGACCTCTTTGAGACTCCCTAATTAGTTTTGTAAATTCAAATTCGAGAATTACGATGCTACGAATTTTTATTGAAAAATTATTTTGCTCTTATTTTGAATATACATATTTTTCGTTCAAGTGATTCTATTTGATTTATGGATTTTGCTAAGATTGTATGGGGCTGTATCGATTTACAATGGTGTTTTTGGTTTCGTTTCACTTGATCGTTAGCGTGAGAACAGTACCGTGAACGAAAATTGTATAAATTGTAGTCAACTGGTGGTTTTATATATCGATCGTTATTATTGTAGTGAGCAATTTCATGGGATTATGGTGTAGAAACATGACTAGCCTGCAGATTACAACGGATTACATCGTACAGTTCACTTTCAGCAACCGGGAATCAAGGCTCGAAGGAAAAACGTCGCAGGAAATCTATTATTCGCCAGTTCGATTTCGAGAGGGACGCTGAGAAATCAGATTACACGAATTTATGGGGTTCTAACCCTCCCATCTGCAGAAGACACACACACAGCCGCATCACCATGAAGCCTGCACTAACACTTACAACCTTGTTACTATCCTTCCCAATCATTAAAACAAAGTTACCCTCAAATTCGATGGTAGATCTGACAAATTCATAGAGAAACGTTGCTGAAGTATAGGAATTCATAGTGCATCCCTTATGGGGGTAGAAAAGCAATGCAAAATTCTGCTGTATGAAACTTTTACGAACACCTTCAAACGCGTCGCTATCATTTCCAATTATTAACACACTATTATCTTCAAATTTGGGACTGAAATGCTGATAAATTTATTTAAAAAATGGTATCAAAGCGCACAAGAGTTCATAGTTTATCTTTCATGAGGGTAGAAATACCTCCATAAAGCTTTCAAAACACAATTATCTTCAAATAGATTAAAAAGCTGATGAATCTATTGAAAAACGACAAAAGGTTCAACTCCATATGTCATAAAGCTTACAGTAACACATTCAAACTAGTTACTATCGTTTTGAGATTGTATAAAAAAAAAAACGAATTGCCTTAAAATTTGAAGCTGAAGCTGACAGATTCGTAGAGAGAAACGACGCTAAAGCACGGGAACTCGAAGTTTATTGTTCGCGGGGGGTCGAAAAGCGTGGAAAAATTCGGCAGGATGGCTCCGTGGACAGCATAGGGTAGGAATCGTCCGTCAGAGTCGATTGATAGACTCGACAAGCATGAAATATTTAAACCGCTTAGCGGAGGCCGTTTTTCGAGCGGCTTAAAACATGGCGGCCGCGGAGAAATAATTACCAAGTTGCCAGAAAGTTTTCCCGATAGGCCCGGGAGTATCGTTCCCATCAGACGGATTGCTATAGCTGGTGTCGGGAGGGTCTTTCGAGAAGTAAAGCGGGTCCAAGTGCTCTTTACACGCATATTGCCCTTCCTCGAGCAGGCGGACGGCCGTTTGTTTGAGCCGCGTCGAGGATTTCGATCGTGGAAACGAGAACTCTTCGCATTTCATGGTGCATTTAACTCCGGGATCGATCCAACGGCCTCCTGGATCCCTGGAGAGGGAAATGTTGGGCGAGAAAGGTGCGAAGGAATTCGCTGGTTAAATATTTTCTAGCGAGTTTTCGTTGACGGTTCTTTAGCAGAGACTGTAATTTAAGACACTTGCACCTCGAAAGTATCCGGTGTTGGCCATTTTATTGGAAAATCAGACACTGTAATATTCAAGTGCAAACACGCAAAAAATTAGTTAGTTTTAATAGCTTTGTTAGTTTTGCATTTGTTTATAGCCTCGAAGCCTTTCAACTTTGCAATCTTCGCGAAATTCTTTTTACCAAATTTTTCTCTCGGACACAACTGCACTTATTAATTTTTATTATGATAACTGTATCATTTTATGTCTAGATCATTACTAGATCATTTTATGATAATATTTTATATGGTAACTATCTGTCGGATCTTGGAGGATCACGGAGTTGATTCTTTTTTTGAAGATTTGTTGTACTATAAAGCATTCTTTTTTATTGCCAAAATTAATTTAACATGGGAGAAGTGCGAACGAACTCATATGAATTCGTAAACCAATATTTTCTCTAGCAAATCTCTGCGAAATCTTCATCAGTTTGGAAAACACAGGACTTCGTCAATACTCGGTAAGATAGGATAAAGATAAGATTTCGTTCGATAATTAATAATGAACGACAAGCGCAGGCCGTAGACCCGATCAGAAACTATTAGCCGCCCCAAAAACGGGACGACCCTCTGGCAACGGAAGAAATTGGCATTGTACGGTGCCTCGAATAGGCGTATTCCGCTCTAAATTGGATCGTTCTCCGTCTTGTCCTCCGCTTTTATTTCCCAGCATTGTTCTTTCCTCCAATCTTCCCGGGACCGTTTCAAGAAACCGAGCAGCGGCAGGCTCCCTGAACAGATAACGATTCGGAAGCTTAATTCGATTACTTTTCAATCCGTTTTACTTGCAGCCACTTGCTACCTACGAAACACGTCCATTTTCGATCTGTTATTTTAATAGATTTTCTGCTTTTCGATCTGCTGCAGTTGTTTGTTCTGAACAAGAACGCTTAAAAATTGTACGTTTAGCTTTGGAAAATGTTGGAAGACACAGATTTTTTGACCACCATTATATTAATTTTAACCTCTTCTCATAGTCCAATCCTGCTGAAATTGTGTAAACTTTTTAAAAACCACGCTGATATAAAATGCACTAAAAAGGAGAAAATAATTTTTTTCCTGGTTTTCCATAAAATACCGAATCCAGTTAAATGATTAATAATATCTTCCCCAAAATTTTAAGTTATAAAATTAGTGTCGGAGAATAGATAGAAAAATTTAATATAAATTTAAATAAAATCGTGACATTAGAGTGTGTGTGTGAGAGAGAGAGAGAGAAGCTTTTTAAAAATTTTTTTATATATTTCATTATTTGTAATTTACAAAGCATTTTTTAAGCGGTAAATATAATCGTTCGGCCAGAAATATTAAGGGAAGTATTGATTAAGCGAGAGAATAGCTTTTTAACAAAATTGCATAACCGGTACGAAGCCAGAAAATATTGAAAAATAATTTACTGCAATATATAATATTTATTTTGTTTTAAATATTCGAGTATCACGACATTGTTAAAAATTAAATTCCCCTGCAATGAATTGATAAAAATTGAATTACCTTCTAGTAAAAATTATGAAAACCAGGATTTTACAATGTATGTACAGTACTGGAAATTGTCATTTTTTGTTATGAGAGTGAGAAAGGGTCCGGAGGTTTCCAATTTCAATAAATTATGGTTTCAGTTATTTCTTTTAGGCCATTCGCAAGAAATGTTCCAAGCTTTAGAGTGAACAGATCGGAATTGATGGGTTGTAATGTGTCTTATGGGGATTTTCCTGCGATTGATATCACTGGAAACGTGTTATACGAATTCCTAAATCCCTGTAATGTTACCAATTTGAATTAATTTATTCGTGAAATGACTAACATTGATGAATATACGATTTTTGAAGTAATAAACAATTTTATTTCGTATGTATTTGTGACATTTTTATTAATATGTATTAATTATTTTGAAATACTTCTTCATTTTTACTTTCGTAGATTATAATAGAATGTGATATTCAATATTTCTTTATTATTCTTAATGCTTAATATAGCAAAAATTTGAATTAATGTATTAACAGAATGATCAGAATTTTTAAATTTGATACTTCAAATAATTAACACTTTGTATTTCTAATTTGTTATTATTTTATTAATATTAAAAGTGTAGGTGTGAAATCTGTGAATACGTGATATTAGTTACAATTTTCGACACTAGATGGCTAATTACGTGTCCACTTTCTCGCAAGTGGTCTCTACTCGTGTGCTTAGATATATAAGACAGTTTTAACAGCATTGTGCCATTAGGAAGTGAAGAGAACCATTTCAAGAGTAACGCATGACTGATATTATTTATAACAATGGACGTAATTCTGATCCTACTTTTTATGCGATGCATTCTAAACGTAATTTATACTAGACAATTTTTTATAAAATGTGTTCTTGAGTAAAACACATAACCTATTCTTACTGTACCTCATAGTTGTTACATTATCGACTGTTAATATAGTTCATCAAATTCTTCATTACCAACTCTTTATCAGTTACTGTTTTATCAACACGTGTTAATTTCTGTTTTGGATCTTTACTTTATAGACTTGTACCACCGACGAGATACTATTAAAGACTGCCACTTTAAATTTCGTATGAGATACCTCTATTTGTAATTTCAAAATATTTCGTGAACGAGAATTATTACCTTACACATTTTTATACATACATGTTTCAAGAATCTGAGGGAACAGAAATAGTTTGAAAAGACTTTATTGTAAAAGATTAGATGGCAAGGAGGATGGCATCATTAATTAGCAAAAGGAATCGTTATAAACATTTGTTGTAAACTCTAGCTAATGGAAATGTAAAAGGAGTAAAAGAGGAAGGTGTAACGAGTTATGGTTAACAATAGAAAGTATATTTAACGAGAAATCAACGATACAGAAGGAAAAATAACAAAATGAGAAAATGAACAATGAATTATCGAACGAAACGAGATTTGATGAGTGTCAGTATGACAAGAATAAACGCACGAATACTTTGATATGTGTCAGTATGACCAGAATAATCGCAAGAGAGCGAGAGCGACAAGGTCTCTTTTACACCCGCGTGGGTCATCGGTTTTGGACGGGTCACGAAGTGGAGACTTTGAAATTAAACGAGTAGGACCTAAGCAACGTTCGTTAGGGCAATGACCTAATAAACGGTGCTGCGGAGGAGACAAAGGAATGAGGTAACGGAATTTGAGTAAAGAAAACATGATGCGATGGCCCACGCGACGATTTGACGGGTTCGACCAACTGTCGATCCGGCAAGGTTTACATCGGAGGTCGATCACCTCGCCGGTTGTCGAATTCGCACAGCTGATATCACCGGTGACTATTATACGAAATATACAGAAATTAAACGGCTCGGAATCGCCTTGCAATTTATAAGTAAACCGGATTGCAGGTTTTCGAACAACATTAAACAGCCAGAAATAATATATTTATCTGTGAATTGTATTGAATAAATTAATGCGTGCGAATGTTCATAGTTTAAAAGTTATTTCGTCTCTCGAATACTATTAGCCACTCTTACTAAAAAATTAAGTGATCAGATAGCCAAGGGACTGCATCGTTGTAAAATGGAATTGTTATAAACATTAACCAGCTAGAAATAATAAATTTATCAATAATTGTCACAGCGATCGACGTCGATCGATATTCGGCGGGGTGGGGGTGCCGCGGGAGCTAGGCGAGAGCCCGCCGACAGTCTGTCAGTCGGGACGGTGCGGCCGGCGCGAGCGGTCGGGTTCCGGGACCACGGGGACCAGAAGGCCAGGGACTCACCAGTGGTGGACCAGCGGTGGACCAGAGGTGGACGAGATGGACCAGCGGTCATCTGCAACTACCCTGGCCTACCTCCACCACTCCTATTTGGTCCTTCAACTGGTCATTCAACCAACACCGGTGAGTTTAATTACTATTCATATTTTTCTCTACTTATAATTGCTCTTGTGACCTGATTGTATTCGCACTCGTGTGCGGGGTTACAATTGCTCTCAAGAGCCAGTTCTCTTGTTGTTTTCGCACTCATGTGCAGAATTATAATTGCTCTTGTGAGCTGATTGTATTCGCACTCGTGTGCGGGAATACAATTGCTCTCACGTATTGTTTCTCTGTATGATTTCGCACTCATGTGCAGAATTATAATTGCTCTTGTCAGCTGATTGTATTCGCACTCGTGTGCGGGGATACAATTGCTCTCATGAGCTGGTTCTCTCGTTGTATTTGCACCCATGTGCGTGGTTAGGGTTGCGCTTACGTGCGCGATTATATTTGTTTTATATTTAAAATTGGTATTCCCCCGTTCGTGGGGTTCCCTCAGGGGCTCACTCACGGATGGGGCCGTGAGTGAGTACGGG
>CM052315.1:2007208-2048044 GCA_028455605.1 Lasioglossum malachurum
CTCGTGTGCAGGATTATAATTGCTCTTGTGAGCTGATTGTATTCGCACTCGTGTGCGGGGTTACAATTGCTCTCATGAGCTGGTTCTCCCGTTGTATTCGCACACATGTGCATGGTTAGGTTTGCGCTTACGTGCGCGGTTATATTTGTTTTATATTTAAAATTGGTATTCCTCCGATCGGAGGTCCCTCAGGGGCTCACTCACGGGTGGGGCCGTGAGTGAGTACGGGGAGTAGCGCCCCCGGGGCTACCCGAATCGCCTATAAGCAGCACTCGTGTGCAGGATTATAATTGCTCTTGTGAGCTGATTGTATTCGCACTCGCGTGCGGGGTTACAATTGCTCTCACGAACTGTTTCTCTGTATGATTTCGCACTCATGTGCAGGGTTATAATTCCTCTTGAGAGAAGATTGTATTCGCACTCGTGTGCGGGGATACAATTGCTCTCGAGAGCTAGTTCTCTTGTTGTTTTCGCACTCATGTGCAGGATTATAATTGCTCTTGTGAGCTGATTGTATTCGCACTCGTGTGCGGGGTTACAATTGCTCTCATGAGCTGGTTCTCCCGTTGTATTTGCACACATGTGCATGGTTAGGTTTGCGCTTACGTGCGCGGTTATATTTGTTTTATATTTAAAATTGGTATTCCTCCGATCGGAGGTTCCTCAGGGGCTCACTCACGGGTGGGGCCGTGAGTGAGTGCGGGGAGTAGCGTCCCTGGGGCAACCCGAATCGCCTATAGGCCGCACTCGTGTGCGGGGTTAGTTTGGCTCTCGTGAGCTGGTTTCATTCTCACTCGTGTGCGTTATTTAATTCTGTGTTGAACTGCATTGTTTCTAAATACGATTAGTCTGTTCCAGCTAGATTGCAACAGCCGGCCGCCAGCGAAGACGACACACCGAATGAAGAGGACACGCCATCGAAGAAGAAGAAGACATCAGTGTAATTTTAAGTTAGTTATATTTAGTCTATATATAATAAGATTGTATACCACCGTTGCAAATATGTCGAGTAATTATTGCCGTAACTTCTCTTCGCTCGTTTTCTTGATGCCGACACAGCCTTCTGCTGTGTCGGACCTTGCTTGTATGTACCAGGCCGGTTGGAGTCGGTATTCGGCGTCGATTCATTGAGAGGGGTGGTTCGTTGAGACCTGTTCACTCGTCTAGCCATGCTAGAGTGTCCTCTCTATCGGTAATTCTACCCGAGTTACCTCAACGCTTTGCGTTGCCTGGTAACAGGTAGTTGCTTGGAGAAATGGGATATCGTTTGAACACTTCTCATGGCCATTTCTCTTGGTGAGGGCACGTCGGGTATCGGCTCTGGCCGGAGTTGGTTGCAAGCATTGAACGCGCCGCGTCACCTTAGAACCAGAGCCTTCTGCTCTGGTTCGCGCTTGTTTCTCACTTTGAAAGAATCAGAGCCTTCTGCCTGATTCGCCTTTGGCCCCCCGTGGATCGGAGACTTCTTCTCCGATTCACACTTTTTGCTCCGCGATAATTACTCGACATACTTGCGTAATTTAGTATAAGTCCGTCGTTGTAAGAAAGGGAGCCAGAAGGAATATTGCATTCGTTCTGACTCCCTTTCGGGTCTCTTGTGCAGCAACCTCCTCGTGGTGAGACCTGGGCAATCGGTATTATCCTCTATTTGTAAGAACTTCTAGTATCTTATGAATAGAGGATAATATCGAGCTAATAGCTGCACATTTAGTAAATATGTTGATTTTCAATAAATTCTATTCCTGTACCTATTGTCTTCCATAACATTTTGCAATTTCACCTTCCTTTAGAACAAAATGTATGTATTATTCAAGCTGGTTCACCCCAGGCGTGAACACTGTCATATATTCTCTGGTTATGTTAGGTAAAGAGTGTGGAACCACCGACACCGACGAAGTAGTATCTCGTTGGCGATAGTGTTATAAGGCAATTACAGAATGGGTAATGTCAGCATTCTACTATATCATTCTTCTTCTACTTGGCGTGTATCTCGTCGGCGGTGGAACTTTTAGCGATGTGGTATATCAGATCACTGTAAGTTCCACGTTATCCCCGCGCCCAGTCGCGGCCGCTTACTGGTATCGCTGAATAGAACAGGGGCTGGCAGTCTTTAATAGTATCTCGTCGGTGGCAGAGGCTGATCGGAGCTGTTATCTTTGTTAGTTATTGTTCCTAGGTAACAAGTTCAAACAATGTATTATTTTAATCAATGGTATTATTATAATTTCTTATTGTATTAATATTTATTCAGTGAAACATACATATCGGAGGCAATATGGTATACTGGTCAATTTAATATTATATTAATTGATATTAACAATATTATTCTTATTTTTACGACTGAATAAGATAAAAATAAAGTGCAACTGAATAAAAATTCAATGCAATTAATAAAGTTAATAGCATTAATTGATGGCAGAAATTTTAATCGATTTCATTAATACATATATGTATACAATATTATTATTCAACTTTACTTCAAAGACTGACCTTTACAGTTATTTAAAAAACCAAACGAATTAAATATTGGAGAAACATGAATATGAACAAAGTCCTACTTTTCCGTTCCAACTTTTATTTACGCAAACCTCTCGGACATTGAAACTGACTGTTAGCAATTCTTATCAGTATGGTATCGAATTCATGCGAGAAATATGCAGCACATTGAGATTCTACTTGTGACCTGAACTGGGACTGAAGGGCGCCAGGTGCGAAAGAGACAACAAACCAGAAAAACAAAGAAAAAAAACTTTAGAATCACTTTGCTCGAAAAGATCCAGATAGTCTCGGAAATCGATGCGTAGTGGTTGCGGTATCTCTAGATCGTTCTCCGAATTTTTCCCTCAAACTCTTTCGATCTCAAACATTTTTAATTTTGTAACTAATTTCGTGAGTGCAATGTATGCACGGTTTAAAACATGCAGTACGCTCAAGGATAAGAGAATTGTGTACAGGCGATTTTATTGTGGTAGTCTTGTAGAGGGCAGGGCTGCACCAAGTGAGGACCCTCCGAGGCCCTTCAGGGACGTCCCTGGGCCAAAATCTTTGCCTGTTATTGGGACTTTGTATAAATATTTGCCAGTCATTGGTACATCTAATTTAATAACACTAAATATTATTTAAATAAACAAGATTAATATTCTTTCAAATTTATGATTTTCGAATTTATTTTTATTATTTTTGATATATTTATTTTATTGTTATGTTAAACGATTTGTTAAAATTCAGGTGAATATAGTTTTGCCAGGCTGCATGATAGTGGACTGAAAAAATTTAAACGATTTGGGTCGCTGGTTCGCGAAGAAATTGTGCCGAATGTGAATGTTGTATGGGTTTATAAACCAGAAGATATTGCCGAAATTTTTAAAGCTGAATCTGGTTTGCATCCAGAAAGAAGAAGTCATTTGGCACTTTCGAAGTACAGAAAGGATAGGCCTGATTTGTACAGCACTGGGGGCCTCTTACCTACGTAATATTACTTCGTTTCATTTTCTATTTTGGAACATTAGAACTTTTATTGAAAATGTTGATATTTTAATAAAACTCTGATACAAATACTTTCCTAGAGTTTTAATATATATATAATTTTAGTGAAAATATTCTCTTGAATTTTCTTGGACTTTTAATACAATCTTAATTAAAATACATTCTTGGATTTTTAGATAATTTTTAATAAAATACATAAACGTTTTATTGTTTTATACAAATTAAATTTTCTTTTGAAATTATAGGAATGGACCAGAATGGTGGAGACTCCGAAAAGAATTCCAAAAAGTCTCTAGCAAACCCCAAAATATAATAAATTACATAGAAGAAACCGACATTGTTGTAAAAGAATTTGTTGAACTATGCACAAAAGAAAAATTTGAAGATCTTTTACCAATTTTATCGCGTTTATATCTCGAATGTAATTGTCTGCTACCTTCCTCGATTCAAATCAAAAACTAGCTAATTATAAATTTCTTTGTTTCAGTAACATGTTTAGTTGTATTCGATGTAACACTAAACAGTTTCTCAAAAGAAGAAAGACACAAAGAGTCGAGAAGCTCAAAGTTAATAGACGCTGCTATTGAAACTAACAATGCAATTTTAAAATTAGACAATAGTCTCCAATTATGGAAATTTTTTGAAACACCCCTATATCGAAAATTGCGCAAAGCACAAGCATACATGGAATTGTAAGAACAATTATAGAAACTGCATTGCTAAATTTTCCAAATTTCAGTTTTGCTTATATTAAATATTTAGTTATTAGAAGAAACATTCACACAAATTATATTTTTAAATTAAATTAAAATTTCTCATTCATCATGTTCGGTATTTACTTATTAAATTTTTTTATTAGAGTTGCATTAGAGCTAATATCCCAAAGCAAGAACAACGAATCTCATAAAAACAAATCATTCGTAAACGCCTATTTCGAAAACTCTGCTTTAGACATCAAGGACATTGTAGGCATGGCTTGTGACATGCTACTAGCTGGTATAGACACCGTAAGTATTTCTATTAATCAATACATAGGTAATAATAATTTCTTAAGTACTATAAAAGTCAGCTGTAACACATTTGAAAATACTTTCAGACCTCCTATAGCACAGCTTTTACTCTCTATCATCTAGCAAAAAATCAAAATGCCCAAGAAAAACTGAGAGCAGAAGCTGTGCAATTATTATGTGACCCTAATCAACCAATTACAGCAGAAGTTTTACGAAATGCTCCTTTCACAAAGGCTGTTGTGAAAGAAAGTTTGAGATTAAACCCTATCTCTGTTGGAATTGGTCGTATTTTGCAAACTGACGTTGTTCTTAGTGGCTATGAAGTACCTACAGGAGTGAGTTTTCAACAATATATATATGCAGGGTGTCCTAAATAGTTTGCTCATTAATTTTTTTAAATTTTGGAGTTACATAAAATACAAGAATCACACACACACATATATATATATATATATATATATATATATATATATATATATAAATATTGTGGTATGCAAGATATTTAAAATAAGACACCCTGTATAATAAATGTAATAGAAATATAGTAAGTTCTCCCACTTACATTTTACAGACAGTGGTAGTGACACAAAACCAGATAATCTGCAGGCTCCCAGAGTACTTTGACAGTCCAGACTCGTTTGTCCCAGAAAGATGGCTTCGCGAAAGCAAAATTGGCAGTGGGAAGTCTGTGCACCCGTACGTGGTGCTGCCATTTGGCCATGGACCTCGTTCTTGCATTGCCAGACGGTTTGCTGAGCAGAATATGCAAGTATTACTGTTACGAGTAAGTCATATCTCCTCAATTGAAATAATTGAAGCACAAAGCGATTTCAATCCTCTTTATTCTTATAAATGCAATGAAAATCAGTATAAAAACATCCTACTTTTTAGATGTGCCGGCAGCTCAAGTTCACCTGGCAAGGTGGCCAACTCGGTGTAATGTCTCTACTAATTAACAAACCCAATGCACCAATAAAACTGAACTTTTATACCACTTAAAACGCTACAAAGAATAAAATACTGAGAAAAGAACACATTCCACTTTATTGCGTAGCTATAATTAACAGTTAAATTAAATCGGTAATACAATATTCTCGATGGGTAGAATATTTAGTTGTAAGTCATGTATTTCGGAGTGGCCGAGAATTTGGCGTAGGATTTAATGACTTTGTTCACTGCCTCCAGGAAGTCTTTCTCCGTGGCCACTTTGCGACGGGCTCGAATGGCGAACATGCCAGCCTCTGTGCACACAGATCGAATCTCGGCGCCTGTGCTATTCGGGCAGAGACGAGCTAACAACTCGAATCTGATGTCCCTTTCGACACTCATGGAACGCGCATGGATCTTGAAAATATGAGTTCGGCCCTCCAGGTCTGGCAGACCGAATTCCACTTTCCTGTCCAGACGACCTGGTCGCATCAGCGCAGGATCTAATGTGTCCGGTCTGTTTGTTGCCATTAGCACTTTGATATTTCCCCTTGGATCGAATCTATAAAGTATCACGACTAATGATTATGTATCCAGTAAGATTAACGACATTCTAACGTACCCATCGAGTTGGTTGATCAACTCCAACATTGTGCGCTGCACTTCGTTGTCTCCTCCAGCTCCATCGTCGAACCGTGCTCCTCCAATAGCGTCAATCTCGTCAAAGAATATCAAACATGCTTTCTTGCTACGAGCCATTTCAAACAGCTCTCTCACCATACGAGCTCCCTAATATTAAAAAAATCATGATACTAAATATCTTCATCATCGAATTACAGTTTGTTTTACGTACCTCTCCAACATACTTCTGAACCAATTCTGAACCAATCACACGAATGAAACAGGCATCCGTTCTGTTGGCTACAGCCCTGGCACACAGTGTTTTTCCTGTACCTGGAGGACCGAACAATAGAACACCTTTTGGTGGCTCGATTCCTAAATTAACGAACTTCTCTGGCTGTAACAGAAATTTATATCTTCGTAAAAAGTCTAGTAATTATTGTAAAGGAGTCTAATTATAAAATACTAACATGCAGAAGAGGAGTTTCTACAACTTCTCTCAGCTTCTCGATCTGCTCCTTACAGCCACCAACATCGCTATATGTAACATCAGGTTTTTCTTCGACTTGCATCATTGTTACGCTCGGATCGATTTTAGGTGGCAATGGAATGTGAATTTGGTACTTGTTGCGATCAACGCCAACTCTCATGCCTTCCTCGATATCCGTAGGAGCAACAGATTCAGCTAGATCGACCACAAATTTTGCAAACTGCTTCACATTTATAATGTATTTGGGGTCAATAGAGTCTGCATTGATTATTTTAGTGCAGCGAGCAACTTGCAACGGCTGCTCATTCTGCAATGTCTGCTTATCCGCTGCAAGATCCCATAGCGCTGGCGGTGCCAAACCAGTATCGGACTCTTTAATCCCTGTTAATTCGTTAACACGTTTAATTATCGTTTGGATGTCTTCTTCGACTACTTTGATGCTTTTCGTGTATTGTCCTTGGCCCTGTTTAAAAATTAATAGTAATTCACATTTTTAGCGGTGATAATCGTTAGTAAAATTAATTAATAATCACTAACGAAGCAAATCCGTGATTGCTGTTTTATGTTTTATTAGGTTAACGAACTCTTTTACTTACGTAGATTTTTAATAGAGCAATATCGCCTTCGTCCAAAGCTAAAATAACGAAAAGTATTAAATCCATTGTGCACATGACTTTGACATAAGATGATGTTTATAGACAGTGTAATTTACATTTTATTTCCTTTTCTTCTTTCTCATCTTCAGTTTTTATTTTCCTCATGTCTTCTCCTAAATGGTCCGGCATTCTTCTAGTTGAATAATTTACCTAAACACTCGAGGAAACAATTTATTTCACTTCGTGAACAGAGTACGACGCGGATAGATTTTGTGGTTAGGTTCTCGTTACATTACCTGCAAAATCACTTTTGTTAGCGACATCTACATGTAGATTGTAAACTAATGATTTTTTTTATCTTAATACTGTGTGAGTAAAATAGGACACTGTTTCATCGACCATACTACACTAGTCATTTTTTGAATATTTAAAATTTAAATTGGAAATTTTTTATTTTGAATGGTCCAATAATGTCTCTTTGGAAATAATTGTTTTGTATATACAAATGGGAAGATACGTAAATTAAAATATTGTTTCAACATATAAAATTGATTAAACCAACAAAATTCGATGATTAATATCAAAAACAAATTACAGGCTAAAAGGAACACAATTTTATTTTTTGGAAACTGAAGAATTTTTTCACTGAAAGAGATTGTAATAAATTCAGTAAAATTATATAGTTCGCGCGATAAATCTTTAGTTTGTGAATTATCAAAGCTATAGTTGTAGGTGTACCTATATGGTGTTATGAAAAATGTAAATCTATCGTGATGGGAATAAGTATGGTGTAAGGTGTATGGAATGACAAAATTACAAACTAATGTACACAAATGAATGACCATTAAGCCTAACTGCGCAGATTACTATCTGTTCGCCACACCCCTTTGCCATTTCACTCCAACGCGCATCTTCCCTTCAGGATTACTAGGTCAATCACTATAATTTGCCTTTAAACGTTTCCTTCTAAGTGGTCGAATACTATATTTTAATACAAAGTAGGAGAAACAGGTGATTTAATCGTAGCCTATTCAATAATTCATGCTGTAGCATTGTAGTAGTACTTGTTAATTCACTCTTCTTTAAGAATTTTTAACAACTAAACGGCTAACAATAAATTGATAGAACTTTCTGCTATGGTTAGAGAATACCTCGAATAATATGTGCACAAAGTTTCATCTCGAAAGGTTTATTTATAACAATTTTATTAATTATATATCTTTCCTATATTGTATAGGAAGAGATAAAAATGGCTGCAACTGTAAATTATGGCCGAAGACAACAATCCTCTTTGATTCCAGCTAAGTTCTTTTTATTGTTTAATTTATATTTTTGCTGTTTAATGCAATTTCAAAAGGATTTTTTCCAGACTTTAAGAATTTGTAAGAATAAAATAACTGAAGATTTGAAGAATACGTAAAGACATTTTTAGCTCAGCAGGATTCTTTTTTACGAAGAGATGTAACAATTTGATCAGAAATCCTCTTGCCAATAAAAATGGCAGCGTCATGCTTCCACGCCCCGGTTAGGCACCTTTCAAAGGAAATGTACGGACCGCCTAAATTGTACTTCCCATGTCAGTCGGTCCTTGACCGAGATGATCCTTGGAAAAATGCAAGATAATGAAAGATCCAATAGAACAGAACACTTTCACTCGTGTTCATCCCGACCCGCCGATCCTCCTGCAATCGGAGGCGTGGTGCAACCTGAAGATCAACATATTTCCACGTGATATTGAGCTATACTATATTCGTCAGCATCCTATTACCCTTGCAATGGCAGCCCGCACACGTGGGAATATTCTACACGTGTTTCTACACCTTGAATGCCACAAAAAGTTGACCCGCAGACATTTTGATGGAATTTCTGCACGAATACTTCTTGATATGGTATATAACATTTTTTATATTTTCAGAAATCCTTCGTGTAGAGTAAATATACATATAACTATGGTCATGTAATTTTTCATTACGTTTATTTAGATATAATAAAATTTGTATGTCTTGGTAAAAAATAATGATTTTTAACGGAAACATTGTGCACATATCCTTTGAACTATCTTTTAACCGTATGAAGTGATTTCATCAATTTATTTTCGGCCGTTTAGCAGCTAAAAATTCTTAAATGAGACTCATCTGCTCAAAGGTATGGAAAAAATGAATTAACAATTAAAAATACAAATTAAGTTGCCAAACAAATTAGCTGGGATCAAAGAGGACATTGCGTAGAACATCTGTATAAAATTTTTAACGAATCGGTTTCATACTTTCGAAGCTATCATATGAAATATATTAAAACTCATGCTTCGAAAAAAAACTGTGAACGTAATGCTATTTAAATATTCATTGCAACTTAATTACTGCTTACAATATTATTATTCATTATTTACCATACTGTTTAAATGTAAGGGATCGTGTTAACCACGTTCATATTGGCAAATACATAAGAAACAACTCGAGACAAATTGATTTTAAAGGTGAAACCAATATTTAACAAAAGATAATCTCAAGAAACAGTACAAAATAATTAGTATAAGTAGTCGATGACAAATAGTTGATAAATGATTGATCACAGGGTGATAATTGACAATTCTTTTTTTATTTTCTGGTATACATATGTACAAACATCGCGTCCAGTTACAAGATAATAACGATTTAATTCAAGCCTCGTTCAAAAGTCATTCGATCATCGAATTTTGATTAAAATCTCTGGAAAGGATTCGAGTTGTAGGGTTGTCTATAATCGGAATTGTCAGGTCCTGGTGGGTTGGCAGCCAAAGCTCGTCTAATTGCTTCTGGAATTGGGGGTGGAGTTGGTAAATGCGCGCCTTGGGGGTGGAAGCCATTTTCGTCAGCAGTATACTCGACTGTGATTGGTGTACCGTCTGGTGCGGAATATGAAAATCGTCCTTGAACCACCTGCAAACAGATATTTCAATTTTTCAAGATTTTTTAAAATTATTTTTTTATGTTACGATTATATCTTTCGATCTCATACAATTAATTATATTTGATTTTAACGAGCCTCTGTGTGCAAAATGAAATTATTTTAGGTCCCTTTATCTACGAAATAAATTATAAACAAAATTTTTTAAAATTTGGTTATCCTATAGTTTAAAAAATAGTTAAAAATGATTTTTAGTACAGACTATGCTAAAAACAATTTCTAGTTCATTTAATTCGAACCTAAGTACTTTTATCTATTGAATAAGCGAATAAAAATTTATTTTTAACATATTTTATAGATGAAAACGTAGTCTTTGAATAAGGAACTTTTTATTCTAGTTTCATGTCAATGAGGACGTGTGTTTAAAATTAAACGAACAGGTTGTGAAATTTTGTGATGAGTCTTTATTATACGTATATGAAAGTGCGAAGAAGTGTATTTGCGCAATAAGTATGCAAAGTGGGGAAACGAATGCGTGAAATTAATTTCGTTAAATAAATTTATTACCTCGCTTTGACCTTGCCCAGTACCCTGGGGACGTCCGCTTTCGGATACTGAAATTCCATTCTCGGTATCGTAGCTAAAAGTGTAAGATCCATCCGGATAAGTATCTTTCTGCTGGCTGCGAATTCCTATAAACCTTCCAGGTGAGCTGCAATTAAATTATAACGTTCTTACTCGATCCCTAAAATCATCTCTTAAATCTCTGCATCATTAAAAATGAAAAGAACAACTCGCACTAACTTTATTCAATTTTTATACAATTCTTAAATTGAATTTTTAAGACCATACTTTTGCATGCATATTTATATTGTAACTATTTTTTTACATTTTTTAACATGGAAATAGAAGATTCTTTTTGAGTGTATACATATACTTGTACCGTGGCCATTTCTGAAAATTGAAGTAGAAAAATATTTTTCTTACTTATATTATGACTGTTTTTTAAAATTGAAATAGCAAATAATTGTTGAAATGCATGCGTCGCATTTTTAACCGCATACTTATATTGTGGCGTGTTGTATTGAGGTTGTTGCACTTGAGGTTGATATGCAGGTCTGGGCGTTGTTCTAAACGCATTTTGACTGGGAAAACCGCGGAAAGTCCCAAATTGTCCTACAGCGCAGCAGACCAAAGCGAATAGAAAAAACTGAAATCATACATTATTAAATTGTTTTACTCCCAATAACAGTTTCAAATAATTTGCAATAGGTACCACCAGTTAAAAAACCACTTGTGTAAAAACAAAAAATTCAAGAATTCAATTTGAATAGAAGTGCATAGATATAAATATTTAACAATTTTTACAAAATTTGAAATGGGTCACTTTTCGACTAGCCTCATCAAAAATCGGTATAAAAATCAGATTTATATAGCACGTTTGTTAACCCTTTGCACACTCCGAATCATTTTTCAATTTTGTTGTTTTATTTAAGGACATTAAATACAGCTCTCAAACTTTGTTGTGATTTATATTTGTGGAACTCTTATATTTTTTTTAACTAAGAAATAAGACAAATAAATAAAAGATGATCCAAATACATATAAGAACCCGTTTTATTTACATTTTTCTTTCTCTAATTTCGATTCACACTCGACAAAGGAGTGCAAAGGGTTAATAGTCGAGGACCGAACAATAAAGAATGCACCAATTTTGATAGCATTTTGTTTTGTCCTGTTAGTGTTGGTTCACTTAGGTCCCGTGTCACTCGAGGGTTGACTATCGGCAAACACTCACTAAACGTTGCATGGTGTCCGTTTCAGTGGCACGACGTCGATCGAACAAGACTTCAAACCTGCGGTACCAGATGCAGCTGCTGGCAGCATTTATATGAAGACGAGCCTGAAGATCTTCCCTTTCCCTGATCCTGCATTTGACACCACTCTCCTCATAATTTCTAGTCGCCCTCACGTCCGCGCCCCACCTCAACCCCAGCCGCGACAAATGGACTGTGCAATCAGATGCATTTTTCTGCAATAACCTCCGAAAAATTGTGCAATTGAAAATTGTGCCAGCATTTGACCCCCTAAAATTATGAATCAATTTTTTTCGTGAGTTTCGACACGATATTTAACGTTATCGTTTATGGCCCTGTTCGGTGGCAAGTGTTGCGTGCAACCAGATTCATTTTTTTCACAGTGATCGTCGAATAATTATGCAATTGAAAATTATGACAGAATTTAATTTGTTGCAGGTGTTCTATTCAGCTGGATGCATTTTTTGCAAGAATTTTTAGAGAGTTTGAAATCTATTAAAATTCGAGAAAATTTTAATTCACTTGTGAACTAAAATTAGAAATAATTGATTTGGTAATTTGAAACTGTATATATAACGTTACCGCTAAAGAGCTCTAGATGCACTTCTCTGCACAAGTCTTCAAAAGATTGTATTAAATCTTGAATAGAATTAAAATAGCAAAAATTATATTGTTCCCTAAAGTTGCAGAGAATTTGGTATTATTTGTAATAAAAAATTCATTTGATGTTATTAAGATCTTTTGATGATTTTGAATCTAAATTAATAAGAACTTAAAATTTTTTTTTGTTTTTTGGGCTTCTGATAAGAATTTTTCAAGTTTTTGCCATGGAATGGTTAAAAGTTTTGGTTGATTTAAAAGTGGATTGAAAATAAGAAAAAAAGGAATTTCGCCTGGTTGCGAGAGCAGTTTATTGTTGCCTCAGCAGTCTTGATTGATGAGATCAGGGCTCAGTTTCAATCGCCCATCATTAAAGTAAAGTCTTCATAGCTGTGAGTGGCACCTCGCATTTCACCGCCTTCTATTGTTTCTCCTATCAATACTGATATCATAAATACGCCTTCTACTCTCTGCTGTTGCTCCTTCTGTTTCCCATTGCATGCATCGCCCTCGAAATCGACAGCTGTGATAAGGTTAGTCCTAATTTTGTGACAAGTGTCACTCGAGCTATCTTTAATAATTATTTTCTATGTTCATCATTAACTGTGTTTATCATTAGATATTATTTAAGGGATGCAATATTGAATGAATGTTTTATATCCTTGATTCGTAGCCTAAAATTTTGGGAAAATTCTTAGGGTGGGGGTAATAATGTACTTATTGTTTACCGTGGGGTTCGTATGAACATCTCGGATAAGAAATGAAAAACAGAGTCTCAAAGTTAGGGGTTCTCGCCTGAGACGGTTCTAGACCTCGCCATCTGACAACCAGGTTGCGAGCGTTACCTGGATCTAGTTTGACCTTTCTCGTTTTATTAACCACGTCAGCTTAGGTATGCCCCATCATCACAGCAACGCTCCGGCTCTCATAAAGAAACGGATAGAGCGCATACCTTAGGGATCCTCCCAACGAGCCACGTACCTAGAAATTATGTAAACTGATCCTGCTCGCAGTTTTGAATCCGGTTCAACATATCTTCCGAATTATTTCATCAGGTGAGTAATCGATTATTATTAGTTATTGAAAATTCATCATTGCATTCGGCAGAATCTGCAGAATCGTCCTGTGTGAGAATCATTTGTATAGCTTTTATTGTTGCGGCACAATAAATTGCCGAAGTTAAAAATTCGATTTTTCTTCACTGCTTCTTTCTATTTCAATTAAACATGTTTAAATATATACAATTTTATTTTAAAAAATAATTCTTCATTTTTATAGTTTCAATGGCTGAACCATCAAAAATTCCTGAAGTTGGAAATTCGATTTTTCTCGCCTGCATCTTCTTAATTTACTTAAAGATGTTGAATTGTACATAATTTTATAAAATAACATATCATTGTATTTGGAAGAGTCCGTAGATTCGTTATGTGTAAAACTCATTTTCATAACTTCCATAGCTGAACCACAAAAGGTTGTCAAATCAATAAAATACATTATTGTTTTCGGGAGAGTCCACAGAATCGGCCTATACAAACATTATTCGCACAACTCCTATAGTTAACTGATGAAATATTTCCAAGACGGTTAAAGATGGGTTTTACTAATAACAATTATCGACCATTTTCACAATATCATTAATCAAAGTGCTTTCGTGTTACCCGGTTTAAAAAATCGTATTTTTGCGAACAGTAAACTAGAAGCACGATATAATTATGGTTATAAAGTTCAATGTGGCAGCGGGGATGAACAGTGGTTACGCAGTATACTCTGTTTCAAGCGAGAAACAGGGCATGGCGGACTCACCGATCCTGTCTAACCTGTTTAGTCCTGATATATTATCAAGATGCGTCTAAATCATAGTAATAGCACTCTCACAGACGTATCGAGAAATGATCGAGCCGTAAGTCACGCAATTCAACCAAATAGCGCGACTGTATTCGCTGCAACGCTGAATAAAATTCGAATTTCGCGCCGCTTTTCTCAAACTACCCTTACGACTGAACTAATCCAATCGGGCGTATCCTTCGCTGTAAAAATTGTTTTAGCATAGTTAACTAGTTAGAAGGGTATAAAAATATATATCATTGGATTCGGGCGAGTCTGCAGAATTTTTATAAGTGAGAAACACTTCTATAGCAGTTATGGTTGGAGCGCAAATAATTGTCAAAGTTGAGTATCTTCTAACTAATCTTATCGAGCGAATCCTTTACTTTAAAAATGATTTAAACATCCTTCAGTCAGGAGGGTATAAAAATATAACTGGAGCGCACAAAAATATAAAAAAGAAACTATTTTATCAGTACGTTTACCCGATTTTAATTTTATTTAATTTTATTTAATTTTAATTCTAATAAAATTTAATTATAATTATTTCATTTCATTTAATGTCACTATAAAAAAATATTACTGTGTTTATGAGAGTCCTAAGAATTTTCTTATAAAATTAATTTGTATAGTTTTCATAGTTAAACCGCAAAAATTTTTTAATTTGAAATTGGATTATTGTTTTATCGATGTTCTTAACTGTTTATAGTGTTATAAAAAAGTGTATTAGCATATTCAAAAGAGTGTATGGGATCATCTTATGCAAGGATTGCTTGCATAGCTGGCACGATTGGGACGCAAAACGTGTTTCCAAAGGTGGAAAGTTCGAAATTTGCTTTTAGATTGCACCGTCTTAAATTCGAAGTCGTTGAGCGATAATATTTTCGAAAATATAAATTGCAAAATAAGTTGTTGGATGCGTGAGCTGCGTTAAAATTCCGTTACCTGTTATCCTGAGGTCGGTGGATGGGTCGATCGTTGCGCAATAGACAAGAAACCGATGATTTGCTTTCACTGACTCACCTTTACCGTGATATTACGATTACCATTAGCATTAATCCGATCGGTACTTCGGTCACTTTTCCTAAAATCTCTCACACCTACTTTAATTGTATATATCTGCATCCGTCGAACGATTCTTTCCACATACCGTCATCTTAATAAGCATCATTTCTATGTATATTATCATATCAGTATATTACTACCTGTCGGCCAATAGAATCTACCATTTTAAAAAGCACTACACAATTTAATCATTATCATTATCTTCAATTATCGCGTTATTAATCACCCCATAATTTTAAAATTATTTCATTTAGGTCATTTTATCAAGATATCCTTATCAAGGTAAAATCTATAATTATTTTTTTTATTAATCTTTTTAACGATTTTAGCAGGTCGAAAGTAATTAAATTAATTAGCGGCTATGACGGTAAAAATTAATTTGAACCATTCTTTAAAACTCTTTTTTTGTTGAAACATTATAATGTGTTTTCAAAATTTAATTGCAATCTTTAATTCACAGAAATAACATTTGTATTACTGATTTATTATTTAATCGTTGCTTCGAAGAACATTCGAATAATTCATATAAGCAGTCATAAAGTTTTCTTGAATATTTAGTTTAATAGGCACATATTATTATTTATTATAATGAACAGTATAACATTCAATAACATTTGTAGCATAGTTTCTGTACATTCACTATGATCGGAGCGGACCATAAACAAATCTCAGATGTACAATCAACAAATTATTCACGTTCCAATCAACAAAGCAGAATGTTAATTTAAACGACGCGGTCTTATTGATTAATAAATTAATTATTACGTAGGCAGTACAATGTAGAGAAGCTTAAGCGAACAGTTTCCCGATAATTTGTTTACAATTGGATTCCACGTAACATTCAGGGTATAGTGCTCCATGGTTGTTTAAACATTCTGCAAGATCAATTACCAGTAAGAATTACTTTAGACTTTTTATTATTGATTTTACAATATTGATTTTACTTAATTTTCTTAATTATTTCTTAAATTTTCCCTTATCAGTTGTGTGTTTTTCTAAATGGAAAATAAACTTTCCCCACTAAATGAATAATTTATGTATAACGCTTTCGCAGTTTACATTGCACTCTGGATTGAGCATCAAACAGATGATGCAAACTAACAACCATGGAACACCATACCAACCCCCATAGTCTTTCTCTATCACCCAGCAAACACTAGCTCTTCAAAAAATTAAGTTACGTGTGTTTCCAAAGTTAAACCCCAATTTCCATGAACAAATTAAGTAACATCCGAACAAGATACGGAGATTATACCACTCCTAAAAAATTGCTTAACTATATCAGCGTATTTTTAAGTTCGTCAAGAATCCAGGAGAGGATCAAAGTTTTCCGTTCACTTTGCGAGTCTGCTTCCGAGAAAGAGAGAACGTTTCTTCGGCTTAGTATCTCCTGTAAGGTTCCTCCTCTTCAGGGTGTGCTGCATTGTGTGCCAGGGCGCGTTGTATTGCAACTGGAATCGGCGGGGGCGTCGGCAAATGTGCACCATTCGGTTGGAAGCCATTCTCATCGGCAGTGTACGTCACCAAAATCGGAGTTCCATCCGGTGCGGTGTAACTGTACTGTCCTCTCACCGACTCCACTTGATTAGGCCCAACGAATTTCGGGACTCCTTGCTCTGCTACTGATATACCGTTCTCTGTGTCGTAGCTGAAACAGACAAAATTAATTAGTTAATGTGGAAGATAATATCCCAATATGTAGGAAAAACTCCAGATTGAGATGTTACTTATAACTAGACTGCGAATCTTTATGCAAAATAAAAATTTTATGCATTAATTTTAAGAAGGAAGGGCCACGTAAAAAATTCTTCCATCCTTTAACAATTTCAATATGTTGTGAAAATAGTAAATTCGTGTTTCTAAATTCTCTTAATCTTTAGTCTATGTATTTTACATTGTACCTACCCATTTTTGCCATAATTGAGCGACAAATGTCGCAGATACATTGGTAAATATTTCATACAAGAATGATTACACAATTGGACAATGATCCAAAAAAAAAAACTTCTCTTAGAGCTACATAAACTACAAACTTCGCCATTCAAAACGAGCCTAAGCACACCTTCCTCCGATTATTCGTAAGAATGTTACAGCAGTTTGAATATCGGTCACTTATCGGAACTCACAGCCCCTCAATGTCATTGTTATCGGGTTTGACAGAGAAACAAACAAACTGACAGTGTAACGAACGGTTCGACAGTGTGCAGAATGTGTAGCTGGATCGATTCACGTTACAGGTATAACAGGAGAGGCACCCTCCACACGTAGACGCCGGCTAGGTAGGTCGATCGTAATTATTCTATTGTGTAATGTGTTATTGCTAACTGCGCAACCGCCTAACACGAATGATTAACATCAAAGCTAATTACATATCTTTTCACAGCTGAATATCCTGTGCGACCTCCTCCTCCTCTCTCGTTTCGTTTCCTCTCCCCTCCCGTTTCCTTTGACTCGCGCACCTTTAAACCGTTTCTTTGTTAGCTGTGGTAAATTAATTGGCAGCGCGCGCCCGTGGATCACGATCGAGACGATCCACTTCGTATCGCTGGCTTTAACCCTCATCTGCGCACCGTTCATGAATAGTCAATAGAATGTACATACTACTCTTGTTAGGAATATAAGAAATCATCGCGGAATAGGATAAGTACGGTCTGAGTGTACATTGTATAGACTTTAATTGCACGGCGCTGTTAAGATTCGAATCAAATCAGGAAATTGATTATTAAAATGAATTTATCGAGTAATTATTTGTTCAGCAACAATTATTGTAGTTGTGGGAATACGGTCGGTAATAATTATTTTAATATGCTGGGAAATTTGTTCATTAAATTTTTTGCTTGTGTGTCGAGTAATTTATTCAATTATTCACTTTCTTATACATATGTTCAAGAATTTATTCGTTCAAAATTATACCGGTCCTCTGAAGTATTTACTGAGTTATAATTTATCTCATAATAGTTTGAAATTATTCCCCACAAAAATTGTGCTGGTTTTCGAAAGACTTTTTTTGAGTAATTTGTTTCATAACAATTGTTTAATATATTCTAGCATTTATCCAATGGCACGTGTATTCGTGTACTGAAGAATTTATTGAATAGTAATTTATTCAACAATTTCATTATTCTGATATATCAAAGAATTTATTCAATTAAAATTATACTGGGTCCGTAAAGAATTTGTGGAGTAATAATTTATTCCACAACACACACGTACACACACAATTTTTATAATTGGCACTTCTCTAAAGATTTTATAAACAGTAAAAGTTGAAGAATTTATTCTCTCTCTCTCAATGAAAGTTATTTTAATATACTAACGAATTGTTTAACTAATACTTTACGTATTTTGTAATGACATTTCTACAGAAAGAAATGTGAGGCATATATCGCGTGCTATTATTCACTGCTAATCGACTGACACGCTTTTAAGCTAATACTATGTTGTAAAACAGACAATAAATTGTAGGATATCTAAGAGTATGATTTGTGAGAACTCATCCTTAGAGGATTGCATGTCAGCCCACTATAAAAGGTGCATTTTAACGCTGTCTGTCTCGAATGGCTACTTCTACTTCCGTAGCCAGACCTCCCGCTCTTTGTCCTACTGTCTCTTCTAACGAGGCATGTTGATAAATGCTGTTACCGAAATATTCTTTGTAAGACATAATTTATAAAATATGTTTGTATTATTTTAGAGCAAGTAATGTGACACTAACTAAATTTATAATGTTTAAATTTTATTAATACAGGTGATTTTTTAATTATTATTTACTGTTAATCACTGTTATTTACTATTATTCATTGTTAGCTACCATTATTCTCAAAATTATATACTTTGCAAGCTATTGATTTGAGATTGGTGGAAAATGTAAAAATATTATCCGATCGACTATTGAAATTCTACAGGTATCATTTAGTTAATTCAGTTACTATTATTTACTGTTATTTGTTATTATTATTTACCTTTATTTGTTATTATTTATTATTGTCTGCTATTATTTACCCTTATTTGCTACTGTTCACTATTATTTACCATTATTTATTATTATTTACTACCTCATATTTTGATATGATCGAAAATATCTTTAAAAAAGTGACGAGAAATTTGAAAATATTATCTACACAACTATTTAATAAATCTGTTTCTATTCCTATATTTATTATTATTTACTGTATGCCACTATTGTTCACACTGTCATTTACTGTTCCATCATCATCACCATCTTTGCAAGCAAAATCACGGCCGAGAAACGAATTTTGAAAAACAGTCGACTAATCGAATTGACTTTCTGTTAATTTTAGGGTGATTATTCGAAGGTAGAGAGAATTAATAATGGATGGATGATAAGCAACGTGCACGCACACTGACGCGTTTTTCGAGCCGAGAAGCAGCGAGGCTCGTCGAGCGTGTCGAGATCGCGTTTGTGGAAACGTACCTCGACGTCGCTTATTGTTTCGTCGACGGTCAGGACGCCGTAGAAGGACGATCTCACCTGTAGGAGTACGATCCATCCGGAGAAGAGTCTTGGGATTGTCGCAATATGGCGAAACGTCGTCCGTAATAATCAGGACTGTACAAGTATCTATTGAATTGCGCGGATGCCATCGCTGACAGCCCTAACAGAACCATCTGCAAAAATAAACGCAGAAACACTGTATCAGTGTTCAAGTGCTTGCCCTCTTGGGACAAGTTACGAAGATCATCTGAGGTCATATAAAATTTTTGAAAAATTATAAGTTTGTGAAAAAAAATTGGGCAACGGTGCACTTACATTTGAAAGAATTAAATCTCTGTTCTTGACTCCCCCAACAATAGAAAATGGACGATAAAATGAAAATCGTTCTCATTTTTTAGATGATTTTAGATTTTACTGTTTGGGGAATTTTAAGGTATAGTAACTCCGTGAGAAAAATTTGAGGACGGTATTGTTGTACTGAAAAATAAACGGTTTCACTGTTTGGGGAATTTTGACTTTGTCATAAAAAATCTAAGTGCAATGTGTAACTAGCCTTATTTTAATGGGGGGTGCTTCTAGCACTTCGAATAAACACTGTAACTCCAGTGAAGCAGGTAAGTTCTTTTGATAAATTCACTTTTCTAGAACTCAAAAAATTTTTCCTCCACTCTCCAACTACCATAGATTCAAAAACAGGAGTCTTTTCTTTACGACGAATCCGTATTTTGAAAATTTTGAAGATTAAAGCTTCCCCTTCGCAACGAGTCCAAAGAATTTGATGGTCGATTTGTTCTTACCGTTTTATAGCGCCCCGAATGAAAATCGTTGAACAAGCCACGCATTCTATCTTTCCCATTCATTTTTCAACACAGAACAATTTTTTTAAAAAATTAACTTGTATAGGAAACGCAACTAGAATCTCCACCCTTTAAATTGAACTCCGATGCACCGTCTCACCATTTTTTTCAACAGAGTTACAACAATTTAAAGATCACCAACTTTTCATCTATCACGTAAATAAGCTTAAAACGAGCGTGAAAGTCATCAAAATATACTAAAAAAACTCCGTGCAAAAAAGAAGTTCCACAGAAAAGAATAGAAAATATAGTGCACAAGACACGGAAGAAGACACTTACGATGATCTTCATGCTGACGTCGCAGAGTATAATTCCAGTATTGCTGACAGCTCCGATGTTCGACGAAAAAATTGCAATAATCGGCGGCGACCACTATTTTCGAAGAAAAATGAGAAATGACACGTGAGAGTCTGTACTATCCGGTCGTGTGCAAATGTACGTGATCAAACGAGCCAGGATGAGACTATATAGTCGGCAGTGTACCCTGCTTCTGCCTCCTTCGTGCCCCGCCACTGTTTTGCACGGGTCGAAGGGGAGCATGATGCCTCGTGGATTCGCGTAATTCATGAACGGGGTAACGATTGCATCTACGATCGTCCGAGGAATCCGCGTAATTGCCGGATTATGCATCTCGACGCACATTTCCTCGAACAAAATGATTCTCCGTGTCAAATAATGACAGAGGCTCGCAATCAACGTCATAACTCCTTCGCGGGATTTTTATTTTCATTGACAGATCACTCAAATAATTCGTACAGGGTGTCCAGAACGCCTTTGATTGCTATACTACTCTTCGGACTAATAATTATAATCGTTGCAAAAGTAATTATCGAAATATTGCGTTAATGATGGGATTATTTCCATTGACAGATCGTTCAAATAATTCATACAGGATTTCAGAAAGTCTTTAATTAGTATACTACTCTTCCGATTAGTAATTATAATAATTGCAGATGTAACTATCGAAATATTATTTTAATTATGGGATTATTTGACAATTAAGTAGTAACAGCACGGGTCCTTGGAGATTGCATTGTGTTATATGGAGAATCGATCGGGGAGAAATCTTGGAAAAATTCGAGGATGTTCTTA
This sequence comes from Lasioglossum malachurum, assembly GCA_028455605.1. Taxonomy (NCBI): domain Eukaryota; kingdom Metazoa; phylum Arthropoda; class Insecta; order Hymenoptera; family Halictidae; genus Lasioglossum; species Lasioglossum malachurum. The sequence goes on from CM052315.1 coordinate 2,028,936, forward strand.
GTAATTTTGTGTACATTGTGCAATTTTTTCCGATTTTAGGTTGCGGATGCTGGGCGTGAGAAATGTGACATAGTTTTGATTCAGAACGTAGTGAAGCAGAAAGAAACATGGTACGTCGAAGTTTGTGGTGCCGTCGGACAGAGTAGATTTTATTCCTTAAATCCATGGTGGTTTAAGCCGCGTAGACGATGACATTTTCCGCGGGGGTGTCACTATTTTCCAAATACTCATTCATTAAAGTGTCAAAGTAATAGTTTGCACCTCGAGGAATATTTTTATCTAAAAAAATGATAAATTTTAATTGAACTTTAGGTTCGACCAGAATTTAATTGAGCTGTAGAGGATGACATTTTCTGCGGGGGTGCGCGGCTTAAAGTTGCGAATTCCTGCAAACTCGGTGGTGGTAGGTTCAAACGAAGCCACACCTTGCCGGCGGCGCGCGCCGCGCCGGGCCCGACACGAAGGAGCATCGTTACACGTGTATTAATGAGACGGTGCATGTGCATAGAGTGCATCGCACACTATACCAGTGTACTGCAGTCGTTAGGTCATGCGCTTTACGGTGTCTCGTAAGATGCGGGCCGCGGCGACCTCGCCACAGGATTCAGATCGCCGGATTTGCTACGGATCATCACAGGGCGTATTCCTTTCACTAGCTGTCTGTTACGAGCAGGATGCACGGTGCAACGATTCAGTAAGCCGAATCGGCGATCCTTGCGACATCCCCTGCACTGAACATCGGTGCGTTATCGCCCTCCACTGCGTCAATTTTTTTATTAACGCTATCAAGTATTAAGAAAGTTCGCAGGAGCAACGTGTTCTTGATGTTCGCGGTGGTATCACTTCGGAATAAAAAATTCGGATGGACTTAGGTTTAAACTTTTCATTAATGCTTTCGGCGTACCGGTTCGATCGAATTTTAACTAACAAGCAATTTCGCAGATTTTGAAATCATTCTCAACGTTTCCATCCGGATATGGATCCTTCCCAAGAAAACTTGCGTCTGTAAAAAACCGTACATTATAATGTATGTTTAACTGAATAGGGTAATAGCTGTTACTAATTTCTTTAAATTCATTATTGAATTTTCTATATAATCATGATTGAACTGTATGTTGGGCTTAGGTTTGTTTGAAACAGTGAAGTCTGTACTAAGGTCCCCCTCCCCTTCACCCTAGTGAACACTTAGGATAAATATAAATTAAATTTTTCTCCGGAGACGCATGATATTTCCACTGTAATCGTCACTATAAACGGTACAATAATTCATTGAACGATCAAATGATTGTGTTATAGTGAACTATGCACACCTGCATCACAGGTAAATCGGTCATTTAAATAAATAGCTGGCGGGATTTCATTTACGAAGGGAATACCAGTTTCGTAATAATCGACGCATCGTAGACGAGAATGAAAAATGTTCGATCCCATAGAATTATAATCCGCGTGCCAGTTATGACAGCCGCGTTACTTAAGAACAGTGCGGCATCCGCCCTCGGATTCGCATTCGTCTCTTCTGCCTATTATGAGGAACTATTACGATCATCTTTCATATCTTTCACCTGAAACTATTATACACAGCTTGAACGGTATGCACGCATACCATCGGCGCTAGTTTTATGCATACTTCATGTAACATGATCACAGACTGCCATTTGCGTAGGAAAAACTATTTACGTGTATTTAAGTGCCGATTAATTTCACCATTATTCCGCCCTTTACGACTTCAGCATTCAGAAAATAATAACTACTTCTCCCCTCTCTCCCAAAAAACCTTACAACTTGAACCATTCAATATTTCAATAAACACTTAACAATTGATTTTTCAGGACCTTAAACATTAAATCTATTGTTTCAGTTAATATCTCTTCTCAGGAATGAAAAAAATTTCATTATACAATTCAATATTCTTCCTTATAGGTTAAAAATTGGACTATTGGGAAATTGTATTGTACAAATTTTTAAAAAATGGATTTTTGGACCTTAGAAAATATATCAATTACGTATAATCTAATATTTCTACTTATAGATTAAAGTTTAAACAGTGAGAAATGGTACACGTTTTAGAAAATGGATTTTTGGATCTTAGAAAATATATCAATTGTATATACCATGATTCAATATTTCCTTTCTCTGAAATAAAAATGAAGCTTTAAAAATTGGTATGGATTTGAATAAATGGTTTTTTGCATCTCGGGAACTAACTAAATCAATTGCGTGTGATGGCCTGCGTAATTTTTGCACCGGTACGTAAAGGTTTCATAAGGGGCCGAACACAATGGGCGTACATTCCGATGGTTCACAATATAATTGCAACGGTTAAAAATATAATAGATTCTGTATGAAAGCATCGTTTCTTGGAGATTCTTTTTTTATGCAAAGTAAATGGTATTACGAAACGGATCGAAGCGATTCACGGCATTATCGATAGTCTGCATTGTTCATCGAATGAAGATGGGTGGGTCGGCCAGCCACAAATCTCGAGTCGAGGCGTAGCATGACCTCTCAGTTATGCTGTGCCGGGATTACCTAAGAAGAGCACGTTGTCATAATCCGCCCTCGGATCGATGATCGTCATCTGGCCAGTGGTAGCCGCGTGTGCGACGCTCGCTGACGCTGACAGAATCGCGCCACTGACGGATTCGATTCAACCTCCTTGAACCTCGGATGAAAAATTCTTGACCTCCAAAGTACTGCGACTTTCCGGGGAAAAAAGTATTAATAGCGACCTACATAATTAACACTTTACCTACCGGAAGCCTATTAATAGGATATTCAATAATTGTGATGTACAAAAACAAAGCATAGGAATTTTCTTTTACATTGCAATCATAAATGAAACTATTAGATAACCATATCGAGGGTGACTTGTTAGTTCACAATGAAAATTGCTGTTGCTATTGAAGGTTCCATTAAAAATGTTTTTAGCCATGTATCATAGATTTTTCAAAATTATTCAATAATCACCGGTCGGTAATGTGTTAAGCTCGTTTTAACGGGCGAATATTTGAGTCGTTAATAGGAATTGTAAATTTAACTTTCTTAGATAGACTTAAGGAGTGTGATACATTGGTATAGTATACGTATATTTTGAATTTCATTGAAACGCGAACTCTTAATTATCTCAATTTAAACTTAAATGGACTTGGGCCACTATCAATAGAAACGGCTCATTTATTTTTCAACAACTTTCGATACACTAGCAGACTTAACTTGTTTAGCAGCGATTACATTCTCGTAAAAACATCGATGCTTGTTGAAAGATGAATTTTGCCCTTATCGATTACTACAGCGTTAATCTTTCGACGCCAGCAGGCGTCAGCGTGTGTCTGATCTAACAGCTGGCCGACGGATTGCAGAATAATCCAGGAGATGACGAGGTAAAGATAATCTGACGTTTTCTCGTGACGTCTGAGATTCTAGAAATAGGAGGTGGAATCGTCCATTCAGATTTTTATCCAACTATCTCTATTCTTTTGTGTACACGGAGCACGAGTGCAGACGTCGATCAGTAGAGCGTAGTGGTCTATCGTGAAAACCGTAATGACGTGTTCCAGAACAGTGAATCTCGCGAGATTAGGTGCGAAAAAGAATCAAATTCTATACTTGATACAAAAACACAGAAAACAGGGAGCGATCCTTTGCAAATCTTTTCATTTCTCACATCTTAAATTCAAATATCTCCAAATTTTGTCAAATTTTAAATTCATTCGTACAAAGTAGAAAAAAAAATCGAGAAAACAACCGCAGATTCCAAAGTATTTTTTTTAATCAAATAAAGTCAAAAAACGAAACCCCGCAAACCCATGTTTCGACCCAAAATCTAATAAAATCTCGGATTTCTTCCCTACGATTAATTTTACGGTTTCAATGATTAGAACTTTCTTCGTAGTTCGTAATTCCCTAAAAAAGGAGAAAATTTATATCTATTGTATGCCTACATGTTCTTCAATAAGTATACCTTAACAAAACCAAAATAGAGTTTCATTTTGGTTTAAAGAAGAATATATAACATACATATTTACATGTTAGACTGTGTTCAGAATTTTCAACGCACGAGTCTGACAGGACATTGTAGGGCAAGGGATTAACAATACTCCAGCAAATTCAAATTTAAATCTAAATGTCACCTGTGGAAATGAAACAATCGGAAATATTTTTCAGAGATAGTCTTTATTAACTAACAATGCAGTAAGTATGTACAGGGCACGACCATGAGGATTCAAATATCATTTTAGAACGAGTGGCTGTGGGGTTCGACGGGTTGAGGGTGAGCCCTGATATATTCAAGGGCTTTTTGAATCAGCGGCGAAATTGGCGGGATGTGCGCGCCCTGTGGTTGGTATCCATTGTGGTCGGCAATGTAGGAAACTGCAATTGGTGTACCATCAGGGGAAGTGTACTGGTATTGCCCCTGACTGACGACAACCGGTGGGCTGGTTGGGTCTACAACAACGGGATTTCCACTTTCGGCATGGTAAATTCCATTTTCTGTTTCATAAGCGTAGGAGTAGGACCCATCTTGCGATATATCGTTCGATTGTTTCAGGATAGCTGTTGGCTGTTGAAGATGAGAAACGTCTGCTACGGCTACGGCCACCATGGCGAAGCAGAGAATCTGGAAAAGGAGTTTTTTTTTAGTTTCTATGGAATTTTCTAGTATTTCAGTTGGATTATGAATCGGCCCAAAGTGTAAGTATTCAATTAAAATTGATCACATCTATTAAAATGGATAAAAGTTAAAAATGTAATACAATACTAGGTATGACAAATTTTGCATTGTACAGGGTGGTTCCAAAGTCACTAGATCATTTCAAAGTGGAATAACTCTTCTACTTTTAAAAAATTGTCATTTAATGTTTTACAAATAAATATGAATTATAAATGGTGTACTAACTTTTGGGCCACTCTGTGCGTTTACTTTTGAAATTAGAAAAGATACTGGATGATTATTTATAACAAAGTGCAACATAAAATTTCTAGAAGGAAATATTTCAGTTTAAACACAGGAATGATGTCAACTAACAAAAATTGTGATTTTATCCATCTCAAATTCTTAATATCTTTAGTAATGTATATTGTAAACATTGTTTACTGTAACTTTACTCATTTAGAACTATGTTTGATTGATTAAAAATTATATTTTATCCATTTGAAATACTTATCCATGTATGTTTAAAATCCTTATTATATTTAAATTAAAATATTTCCCCTTCTAGTAATTTTGCACGCTATTTTCATTAATGTTTAATGAATGGAATAATGAATTAATTCGGACAGAAGACTCACGAAAAATTTCATTTTGGATTCGAAGTGGTTGGTCAGTCCAATGAAAGAAGCTGCGATTTCGAATATGATCATATCGGACCGATGATGCGCTTTTATACGAGGCCCGGGACACAACTTTCCCCAAATACATGCTCACTCGCTTATTCACGAAAAGATGAAATCAGAATTCGGTGAAGGAAAGAGAAAGAGAGGATGAGACGGTCCCACACGATGAATTTATTCGCCTCTCTTTGACATTTCTACAGTTGCCTAAATCAATCGCTTGCATAACCCAAACTTGACCTATGGATATGTATATTATAAGGATGTTAATGAAGAAGAACCGTCCCCCGGTTATTTTCATATTAATTCCTGTCTACGTTCATTATGCACTGCGCAACGTCTTGCAAAAATAACACAGGTTTTTTGCAATGGACAAAAAATCTCAGGATCATCGTTTTTTTAATACATATTTATGCCGTATAATTTTACACTTTCAAATCAGTCACCATGTCGAAAACATTGATACGTCATAACAGGAAAGTCTTACAGGAAAAAGTTGGTAGAGCATGTTAAAAATAAACAGAAAATATCAACAAAATCAGCCAAAAATTTATTTAAGAAAAATTAATGAAAATGTTCTTGAATATAATATAAACTTGTTTCAATTAAACATTAAATTAAATTCTGATTTATGATTAATAAATGTCATAGTATTTTTCCTTATAAAATAATTAGTATGTACAATGTGGAAAAGATTTATTCCACGAAATTGTACAATAAACAAAAAACGATATATAATATATTCAAAAACCAGAAAAATGGAAACGAGAAATGGTAAAAAGGCAGTTAAAATATAGAATAATCATCAATTACTTTAATTACTCCAATCTAAAAACACAGGCTGTGTAAATAAGAAGGGAGTAATTTATTTTTATTAAAATCTCATGATGCTGGATAAGAGAGTAAAGTTGGTTGTATATGTAAATTGTTGACAGAATATTCTTTTGCAGGTGTTATAGCACAGGTGTAGTACAACTATAATTTGTAGGTGAGACTCGAGATGCAAATACTGTGGGATTTCATGGCTGCGTTACGACATCATCATCGTCAGTACTTGCGAGATGTATCTGCGGAAGGTCGACTGTTTCCTCAGGTGAAAATAGTAAACTGTTACCGAGATATTTCGTTCTCTATGAGTAGTGCAATTGTATTTTCTTGCTTTTCAGATTTCACTCGAAATAATAAGGCAGTTTCTGTTTATTACAACGAAAGAAAAATATTCTGCCAACGGAACCATACTTCATCATAATTTTCTTGAAGTGGGCTCATTGAAAAATTGCAGGGATTCTATGCTGTATTGGATAATCATGATAATGGTGATAACACAAATTACAAGAGTAATACATCGTGTAAACAGTTAGATAAACACTGGCCTCCAGTATATTCCTGTCCCAAACGGAAAGTAAGTACATTGGGTGTACAAACTATATACATATTTTCAGAACACCTTAAAATCGTTTTAACAAGTATTTAACAAGTACTTTCAACACATTTTTATTTTAATGTCATCGTGCATACTCGGCAAACAATTTTCATAGAAAAATTGAAATAACTTAGGAATTGATTATTTTAAATTAGGATATAAATCAGGAATTTGAACATTTTGCACAATATTTTTTACAACTGTTATCCTGTTATAATAAATTTTTTAAAAAATGAAGAAAGAATTAATAGAAAAAAATGTAAAAATTCTTCTCACAAAGTCTCACAAAATATTGTTTCTATTTATTTTAATGAATTAGTTTGTTTTTTGGCAAATTAATGTGTCATTCTGGGTCTATAACTGGGAACTAGAATGCATGATTCATTAATGAGACCTTCGAAGACGCTCTTGGTCAAGAGTGTCGATCTTATCATTTCCCTAATCTCGCCACTGTACAATGTCGACACATCTTTTATGTCCAATTAGCATTTTTTATCTTATCCCGTATCTATAGACACGTGCATTTTTCTCTGAACTTTTAAATATAATAATAATTTTTAATTATCGCGATCAGACTCGCCGCTGAAGGTTAGCAACGCACACTGTACTAATAAATGTAGATGATGTTTCATATAATTACAAATATATACATATATTACAATATATAGTATATAACAAATATATATATTACAAAAAACATTGTTTCGATAATATCTTGTTAACTATTAGGTTTAGGACATATGAAGGTCAACACTATTATACTCAGAATTTGATATCGATCTATGGTACAAAAAATAGGACATTCCATTTAAAAAGCTTAATTTGACTTTGAAATCTCCCCTCCCACAATTCTAGTCCTCAAAAAAATTATGCTACATGATTGTACCCTTCATACCGAACAATTTTTATAAACAAATTTTTTTCGTAATTTTAGTGCGTTGCAAGATATTTCCGTTATCAGGTAAACGAAATACCCTGTATACATACGTCTAAAAGACGGCTCTAAAGTCGCTTTCATGTTGCTTTCACGTCGCTGATACGTCGCTTTCACGTCTTTGTTACAAAACGGTACGTATAATAGACGTCTTTTTAGTAGATGAGACAAATTAATATTTACCAACAATGTTTTCCAATATGTGGGCATAGAATAATTTTTCTCTTAGTATGTAAAAATAAGAATAATTCTATTCAAGTTTCGAAAGTAAAGAGAAAATGTGAATAAAATAATTTTCTCTAATATGGGAAGCATATACACATATCCTTATCATTCTGATCGGTAATCAATAGTGATCGAAGATCAATCCAGTGACCCAGATACTATAATGACATTTAATTCGATGCTCTTATCAGTTGAAAACACAAACAGTTTAAGCCGACGATACGGAAGTGTTTCTGTTACATTTTTGAGTTCACGTTTATTATAACCACTTCATTGGTTGTCTAATACCAGATCGAGTAAATTCATGAATCTTTATTTCTGCGATGTATGCAGCCTAAAAAAGCATCAACATTATTAAGTGCAAAGAATTAGAATTACACTAATTAATATTGCAATTTTTATTATGTACATAGCTGGTTCAAGTAAATGAAACAATTGACTAAATTCTGAAATTGAAATATTTATATCTAAAAGAATTAGACTATAATTTTGCAAATTAACGGAGCTACATCCTGTTGAAGGTTTTTAAACGACTCATTTTAATAAGAAAAATGTGACAAATATCTTGAAAGGGTTGTCTATATCTATAAATAAATTAGAACAGATTGAATAGATATATAAATTTTTATTTTGTAACATCTATATGGATGAACAGCCCGGATACATTCATAAATTTTTGTTTAAAATTCATACGTCTCAGAAATACATTTTTCGGTTATCATTCAACATCAATTCTAGCCTAATATCTAAACTAAAAGTCGGGTATATAGCTATAAATACATCAACATATGTTTCGAAATCATGCATACTCAAAACACCATCAGAATAAATACAAAATTCAAAAAACAGTCGCTCATTCTCTACATTTTCTCTGAATACTCTCAAACGTCACATTTTCGGGTATTGTCTCCAAGTCGACGACCTGATAGAACGCGTTGACAGTGTCGTCAATGTCCCAAATGCTCAACAACAACAATTCCTTGTGCTTCTTCAACTCCTCCAGTTTCCCCTTGGACATGGTACACATCAATATCAAGTCCTTTGGCGGATACACGCCGTAAAAGTCGAAGGAGCAAAGTGGATTCAAATCCAGCTGGCTCCTCGACAACGGCTTCGCCGTGTCATAGTTTTCGTTGCTGATAAAGGAACGAATGCTGTCAGTAGAATGCTGCGCAGTGAGGTACCAAGTTAGGTTGAAATAGACATGAGTCTCGTTGTAGCAACTCAGTCTCGGAAATTCGACATTGTTCCACCGGTTTTTGCCATAATCGTTCAATTTATTGAATCGTGGGTTGTTCCCACTGGCAATCTTGCCATCGGGAGGACTATAAGGCGAATAGGGGAATCCTTTTGGCCCCTCGACACTCTGCGGCTCGTATTTTATCGATCCACAGTCTTGGTTCACTCGTAATTTACATAAACTTGCTCTGCTAGGTGGACTTGACACGTATCCGTGAAAATTACTGATTTGGTTCAACGGAGAATTGAAAGCATTCCCTTCTGTCGATCTGAGGTTAGCGTTGCTGTCGGGCATAGCTGCCCTAGCACCGGAAATTACCGTTATTAACAGAACTGTGTTTAACAGCATTTTTATAATGTTTACAATTAATTTGTGACACTGTACGACTTGTCGAACAAATCGCGGTGAGACCCGCTAAGAATTGTAATTTGTTGTGTTTCCACGGGTGTCTTTGAGGCAACTGGACACCTGGTGCACCTAGAATGCATATATAGAGCTATGAGAACCCGAAGACAATGGTTTCTAAGAATTTATCTTATCTGCGGGGGAGATTAGGGTTGCCAGAAGATATGTTCACAGTACGTGGATTGAGTTGGGATTGATGCGAGTCCTTGTGAACTATTGTTGAGAAAGGAGAAAGTAGTCTATTGTTGATTTAGGTTATCAATTGTTTCGAATCGCATCAGTTTACGTTGCAATACCGTTAGAAAATTTATTTTCACCGTGTTGAATAGTAATTGAGAATTTTCGATTACAAATCTGAACTAACCGGTTGTAAATTGGTGGCGTGTATTTTTGTAATTGTAGCATGCGTATTGTGAATTGTTTCGAGTCGCATCAGTTTACGTTGCAATACCGTTGGAAAGTTTATTTTCAGCGCGGCATTAAATTGACTAGTATCAAAAAACTGCAATTACAAATTCTGAACTAATCGGTTGTAAATTGGTAGGTGTATTTTTGTAATTGTAAATTCGAAGGCAGCAGTTGTGAAACCGGTATTCTTATTTTGACGATTTACGACCTACTCTAAATCACTTGGTCTTATTATACTTTCTTACGCGTTTTCATACTTTCTAAGAAATTGCGACGGGCGTAACGCTATTTGCTTATAAACTTTCCACGAATCTGTGTGAATCGTACGTGACAAGATAAAAAGAAAAAAACAACAGTTTCAACATAAATGTTTCAATACTTCCACAATTTTATCTTGTGTTTCGACAGATTTGCGAACAAAGTCTTGCGAACAAAAATTAGAAAACATATGTTCATTGCAAGCCATTCAATTTTCATATTTTTTAGTTCCAGATCAGGGGGATTTACTCGAAGTGAGGGGAACACAGTTACCCACTCTCTGCTGGTACCGGATTAGTCACGAGTCTGACATTGTGACACATGCAGGACAGAGACGGAACACATCACGTGGCCGGATGAGTGAAGAATGGGGGAATAGCGTCGTATGAGTCTTATTGGCTGCAGATTTGCAGCAGACGACCGTGAAACATCGGAACCATCTACACATCCATCTGTTACGCCATTTGACTGCGACGTTGACAGCAGATTTTCAACAGGCGTTAACCAAAATCTGCCATCAAATATTTGTTACGTCATCTTGCGACGATTTCAGTGACTCGCAACTATAATCTGCAATTTCTACTATGTATAGAGAACGCGCATATACTATGATATTACCAATCATTGGCGCATTCAGGATTTAATCTTGGCGGGGGGGCGGCGTGTTGAACGGATAAACTTTTATGGCCTGGTGCCAGAATTGCCAATGTACAGTAACATGTCCGAGCCCCGACAGAGCCGAAAGAATCCAGCGCGGGGCCTGTAGCAAATGTTACCAGGAGGCCCTATAGGATATGCTCGATAATGTGCATACCCTATGTAGTTACATATGTACATAAAGTTGAGTTTTACGTGTAACATATCCAAAAGTCATTGAAATCGGAGAGGAAGCAGCTGTTCTACAGTTTGACCAATTTTTCAGTGTTCTATTTCCTTTTTTCTTGGGGGGCCAGTCCCCCCCCCCCCAGGTGCGCAACTGTTGCCAATAGGCCTGTGCGAATACTCGCATATACTCGTATAACGTGAAATGCGAGTAGAGTCGAGTACCCCCATGAAGCTGCTCGCACCGAAGCGATCGACTCGCATGAAGGGATCGACCAGATCCCAGAACCGTGTGCGCGGTAGAAGCAACGGAAACAGTGTCGACCAAAACTGGTCGATTTGCCACTCCGCCTTCTCCCCTTCCACTATCCTTTCCAGCACCATGAACACTCCACTGATATACCAAATACCAAATTTTACCAAGCTCATCGATCGGTGCTCACGGTGCTGGAATGGGATAGTGCAGACCTGTGCTACTGCTACTTCTCTGTCGGAGTGGACGTGGTGGGGACTGTCTTACCGAGCAACAGAAGGAGAGCTTACCGAGCAAGAGAAGGAGAGAAGCAGCAACATATGTTTTTCGAGCCAGCGTCGCCCAGGTCTGGGATAGTGTAAGGGGAAAAGGAAGAGAGTGAATGCAATCCGTTTGGGTGCCAACTGGCGACACGCGATACTGTATATGAGTGGCATACTCCAACATCCTCCACTAATTGTAACACCGTAGACTGGTCACGTATCAATCTGGTTATCAGGTTGGTAAACTGTATTCCCCTCGATCTCCTCGATCTGGCGTCACTGATTACGAAAGGAGCCGACGGTACGTCAGTGGGTAGGGGCTGAGCCAGCTGACAACGAGTCAGCGAAGGAGAACGTCCCACAGTTCTGACATCACTATCACTGTACGGATTCGTTTACTACACGTGTACACGCCCGGTAAGCAAAATGCTCGATTTTGGACATGTATCTACGCTACTAGGGTAGCGCTTTCTGCCGGCAGAAAGACCGGGAATCTGCCCGGCCCGGCGGCCAGGCCCCGGCAGAAGCTGCTCGGCTACAATGCTGGCCGTGGGTGGCCGTGGCTGGCCGCTCGGTCTCGGTCCTGGATTCTCCCTGATTCTGCCCGGTAGATAGGCTCGATTTCTGCTCGAGGCATGCCTGGGTGTCTGGGCGTGTATTTAAATAGATACACGTGAAATAGTTATATGTTTACGTAAAACGTTTTTTGTATAATTTTGTATCTTCCGAGTCGCTAAAATTACTACTCGTAATCATTTAATACTGTATAAACATGGACGTATTGGGAATTACAACCTAGAAATTATATTAAAGATAAAAATAATATCAAGCTTAGAATTGAAAACGTGATGTCATATGTAGGATACATTCAATTTATTTCAATGATATTTTTAAACCATTTACCAATAAACATTTATTGAATATATATATATATATATATATATATATATATATATGTGATATAAGAATAACAAACACTCATCAACTATCGACACACAAAATCCCCATAACATGCTTAACTTTCTTGATAGCCAACAATAATTGTTGATCCGTAATTTCATGATAAAATACAAACCTGACAGTTGAATCATTCAAAGCCAAGCATTTAACGATTACTACATCATCTTTGTAATCTTTGTAGGATTCTCGTAAGCGGCTTGCAAAGTACATGGCAGTGGTAATACTTGTATCGACCTTAACGAAAACCATATTCGTTTGTACTGTGTCTAAATCCACTAGAAACACTGGTTTTTCCCGAATTATAATACTTAATGAAGTTACTTTTATCGATTTAGCAAATTCAGAGGCTCTTCTATGGTCCTCTTTCAAAATTGGAATCGTATCTTTCAGAGCAACTATTCCAGCTGCTGCCATAATACCAACTTGTCTCATTCCTCCCCCCAGTACCTTTCGCACTCTCCTGGCTTTCTCTATAAACTCCTTGCTCCCACAGAGCACAGAACCCACAGGAGCACCTAAACAAAACAATTTGATGTTAAACAAAAAGCGAAATGTACCTAGTTAATTTTTAAAAGAAAAATTAGGGGAAATGTACCTAAACCTTTGCTGAGACAGAAAGTAACAGAGTCAAAGCCTGCAACGATCTCTGCAGCAGACATTCCAGATCCCACACTTGCATTCCATAGTCTTGCTCCATCCATGTGCAATTTCAGATCATAATCCTTACAGAAATCAATTAGTTCCTTTATCCAATTCTGTGGAACTATTCTTCCATTGATTGTATTTTCTACTATGACCAGTTTTGAAATTGGCTCATGGTCTCTGTCCTTTCGGAGATTGGATTGCAGTTCTTGAATGTTAAATGTGCCATCAGGATTGTTTTGTAAAGGTCGAAGGCTCACTCCTGCCAATTGGGCTGCACCACACTGTTCGTGGAGTATACAATGAGCATCACTGCCACAATATGCCTCGCTTCCTCTGACATCGCAATGATTCATGACTTGAATTTAACAAAATTAATATAAGAAAAGAAATTTGGTGAATTATTAGATTGAAGTATACTGTGCTTACTGGCAATTAAGTTTCCCATTGTTCCAGAACACACAAATAAAGCTGCTTTCATTTTCAGCATTTTAGCTGCTTTCTCTTCCAGTACTGTGAGTTAATAATTTAATAAAACATCAATAGATGTTAATAGAATTTTTTAATGTAAGCTGAATTAATTTGTTAACTGTTATGTTTACATTGAACTGTTGGATCCTCTGAGAAAACATCGTCACCAACTTCTGCATTAGACATTGCTTCCCTCATATTCTTTGTTGGCTTTGTTAACGTGTCACTTCGAAGATCGATAACTTTGTCCTGTAAAAATATTATATATTTTATATATTTTGAAATCTACGGACAAACATTTTTGGTACTTACGTTATCCAAATTGGCAGTAGAATTAACAGAACTGGTCTTTTCATAGTACATCTTGCTGGAAAAGAAATTAAACGAGCACTTCTTGCAATAAAAAATATATTTTGCATACGAAAAGTATATAAAATCGCGTTATGCATAACCTTAAACAAAATCGAGAGATTTGTGGCTGATAAAAGCATTAAAATAAACAAGAAAGTTTTAGCATTAAGGCTACTGAAACAATTTGTCATTTGTTGTTATATAATGGAAACAATATTATAATTAATTGTATAATGTAATTGCGTCATAGCTAGGTTGTATGAATAAGAATATTTTTTATGCAAATTCAGTTAATTAACAATTAATGTAAATAATACACCGTAAGTAAATAACAAAATTCTTCCATACCAGAAGTCCTTACGATGATATTTACAGTATTCATAGATATGAATACATATTAGATAAAAAAGATCAAGAAACTGATAACAGAAGTATATTTTTATGACCTCCGTTTCTTAAAATAGGTCTAATAATAAGCTATAATTTATCGTTTATACGAAAATTGCGGGTAATTGTAATGTGTATTACCCAAATAATAGTAACACGTACCTCAAGTGGATGTTAGGAACGTGTGAATAGACAAGTGCCTTGAGTTATACTGCCTTGACTTGATAGTGAATGACGTGCCGAGTCAAGCCGAGCTTCTGTCCGATATTTTTCAACAACGCAATTCTAATCGTCATTTTCCTTATTATCATTCAAAGCATGACAATCTCCCGCGCGCACACCGCTAGCGGGCTGATTAGACGAAGACAGGCACTTTTCTAAGTAATCTAAGCTAAGCACTGATATATATCAGTGAATCTAAGGCAGGGCCTGCTATGTAGAATATTTAGATAGCCTTATCAACAAATCCTCTAGCAGGCCCACAACGCACTTCTACCTTTTCTTTTCTTTCTCTCACTCATTTCTCATCCACTACTGAGGAAACTACTACACGCTGCGAATGCAATTTGCAATTTTTGTAGACATATTTTAAGAAAGTGGAGTCAAATAAAATGACAAAACAATGTACGGTAATAAATAAAGAATATTTTTACAACAATAAGTTAATGTGTTCTTATTTCCCACACTGTCCCTTATTACTTCCCACTGTGTTCCTACTTCTCACATGTCTACATTATATGTAGAAAGTTCAAGTAGAAATCTAAAAATTTAAAAATCGCAAAAATTCATAGGAAACCCTTCGATATCATATTCTCCTAATACAAAACTCAATTCTCGAGGTTTTCGAAAAATTTTCGAAGAATTTCGATCGGCTGACTTGTCGTTGACTTGTACTACTGAATTTCGTGCCACCTCCTTCGATATAATGTTCTCCTAATACCAAACTCAATTTTTGCGGTTTTCGATTTTTGTATTTCCAAATCATTAGTGTGTATGTTAATGACATGTTAGACGGGCATAAATTCTTGAGGAAATCAGTAGTATAACTCAACGACAAATCGGTAATTCGGGAAAATTTGATGATTCAATAAATATATACGCAGATGGGTTTTTTAATTACATTGTTTTTCTTTATTCTTTGTAGATTCATACATAAAATGTTCGTATTTTACATTACATAACGTATATTCTAAACAATGTAATAAGAATGTAGACTGGCTCATTGTCAGACAGATTCAGCACACCATGAAACTTCTACTATAATATTGCAATACCACACACGGGCTGCGTTCACAGGCTCACAGGCGAGATAGAGACAAGTATATAGTATTAGAGGATCAGTCCACTGCTATACTGCTATACTTCGCTTGTGGTGCGCCAGCCCATGCCATGGATAAACCTGCTAGCAGCATTTGTGGCAAATGCTGAGGATCAAGGATCAATGAAGCCAGATGGAGGTTGAAACGAACCTCCCGTACTTTCCCCTTCCACTATTCAATTCCAGCACCGTGCCCACGCGCACACTCCACGGTTCGTGCAACGTGTCTCCCATTCGCCTCACTCATTCCCCGTCACTACCTCATTCACTGATCACTTATCGTTGTTAGTTTCATTCATAGTTTCTTCATTTTTAGTTCCACTTGTACGAAACTTTCATCGATAGTTTTGTGAGGTTCCCTTGGTTAAAACAAGACCTAACTCGACAAAGTTCAATCGTATTTGTTTATATCAGGCCTGGGCAACGCTGGCACGCGGAACAGATGTTGCTGCTACTCCTCTGTCGGAGTGAACGTGGTGGGGGCTGTCTTACCGAGCATGAGAAGAAGAGCTTATCGCGCAAGAGAAGAAGAGAAGCAGCCACATCTGTTCCGCGAGCCAGTGTCGCCCAGGCCTGATTTATATCACAGCGAGCTATGATCACAATTTAAATAGATAAATATGATGCAAATTATGTCGTATTTAGACTAATTTTAACTAGAAAAATGTCACAAACACGTTCGTAAAAGTTCTGTAACAAGCCTTTTAAACTGTGCCGGCTGCCTCGACCCTCAGTCCCTCTTCATCGTTTACACGCTTCTTTATGTTCGGCAAACGTGAAAGAACGTAGTAGCTCTCCGTTTTCTGAGACTCCATATCCCCGAGGTTGTAACACCGTGGCAGATAAAACTGCACCTCCTGTGCAGTTGGATCATGATTCCCACCCAATATCATTTTCTTTTCTAAAACGAAACCAACCTATTTCAATTCTCTAGTTCTCCCTCATCTTCTGCCCAAAAATTGTCGCTATTGGAGGCTTTAACATAAACTGCTGCCTGCCTCCTTGACCTACTCCGTACTCTCTCCTTTGCTGTCCGGAGAGCTGCTATCATCTTTGTTTCAATTTCTGGTTTAGACGGTCGATCATAATGTTTATTTATCATTACAGCCTCTGAAAATGAAATGTAAGAAAAACTTAGTGTAAACAGCATAGGAAAAAATAATATCGTTATATAAACATGAATTTGTACCTTGTATGGCTCGAATGACCTCTGTTTCTTGTAGGCATAGCTTTTCATCCATGCCACGCCATGAATAGCATACTAGGAGGTTGTCATCGAACGTTTCCTTGAAGCTGAGGTTGACAGCCTCCTTTAGGTTGTATCCACCAACATATTGGAGGTAATTGACCTAAACAAAGGAAGTAATGACTATTATATAAATTTATGATGTATAGGGTGTTCCGTCTAACGCGACGCACGATTTTTCACCCACTTGCAACCATCTGACAAAAAAAAAGTTTACAACAAGAGTTGCAGGGTATGGAGTGCGCAATAGATATCAGTAAACAAAATCTAGAAAACGGTTTTTTTCCATGGTGAAATCGAGGTCACCTTGGGTTCTACAAAATTATAATATTTATATTTTTTTATTATTGATATTTAGCTTTTCGTCGCATTCGACTTGAAGACAGTGTACACATTATTTGATAGCAAACAGGTTACTACAGCTAAATATTTCACATTTCCACTACTGTAAAAAACAAAATATGTGTTCCTATTTGTAAAACCTAAGGTGACCTCGGTTTCGCTATGAAAACAAACTGTTTTCAAGATTTTGTTTACTGATATCTAGACTGCAGATCTTTATGGAAAAAAACATTGTTCTGCACTGATTGTGGCAGGCAGGAATAAAATAAAAATTGATTTCATTCCCTTAATGACTTTTTTACATTCAAATCGACATTACAACATTCTTAAATTTTTCTACTCCTTTACAGTTTTATATTTAACCCAACCAATTTCTTCATAAATGCATAAAGATCCCTAGTCTACTGATATCTATTGTGCACTCCATACCCTGCAACTCTTGAGGTAAACTCTTTCTTGTTAGATGGCAGCAAGTGGGTGAGCCCTTTATAGATGAACTAAATCATGCTTTTGTTTCACTTACTAATTCATTGTAGGCATCTTTTGCATCTTCGAACTCCTGCATTGCAGCCACCGTGGTGAAGGGGAGCCATGTCGGCTTTATCGGATTATCATGTGACTGTTGTTGCTTCAGAAGTTTCCTGTAAAGATAAATTATAAATCTTATGTTACAATTATATAAAATGATTAATACTTACGTTAACATACCCTCCAGCTTGTCCAATCTCGCATTAATTTTTTTGAACTGGGCTTGCATCAGTGATGTCTGTCGATTCAGAGTCACCTGTATATCGCTGTTAGTGACAGTGGTAGAACTAATGCTAGTGCTAGTACCAGGCATTTGCGTGTAAGTCTCTGTATTGGCCTGTGGGGTTCTCGAGCTC
Organism: Lasioglossum malachurum; assembly: GCA_028455605.1. Lineage (NCBI taxonomy): Eukaryota > Metazoa > Arthropoda > Insecta > Hymenoptera > Halictidae > Lasioglossum > Lasioglossum malachurum. The sequence goes on from CM052315.1 coordinate 2,047,099, forward strand.
ATCGTGTTTGTGAATGTTCGTGGCATTGGTATCGGTCTGTACGTTTCTTCGTACGTGTCTCTCTCCATCATACTTGTATCGTCGGTGTCCATAGTCAACGTTGGCTCGAATTTCATTATGTTATCCTCGAGCTTCGACACGTGCACGAGCTTTATCCTCTTACGAGGATCCTCCTTAGAGGAACTTCTAATAAAGTGCGCCAGCTTTGATCCCACACGCTTAACCACTCGTAATTGAATCTATAATGTAACAAAATGTTGAAAGAATCGCAAAGAATGTACACGTTATAGTTTATTTAATATAAAAATTAGTTAATCCTAATATGATAAAAGACTGATACTTACATTGCGTTCCATCTTGACTTCCTCCAGGGTGACTTCCTCGCAATGTCGCCAAACAGTTGAAGGAAATACCCAGTAAGCAAACTGCCGCTAGATTGGCAGCAGAAGACCGCCGAACATTGACACCAACTCCATATCAGTTCGTTTGCGTCATTTGTTCGTGATGTTGGCAGCAGAGTCCAGCAGAGTCTGCTAGACAGACGCAGAAGTCTAGATGGCAGACGCAGAAGTTTAGACTCTGGTTTAGATGGCAGAGGTTGTAGCAGAGAGGATATGAGAATGCTCACGCCCGGGTTTTCGATGCCTCCGGTATAGTGCTGCCCCCACACAAAATCTTAGCCTGGATCAGCTCCTATGCGTACGGTAGAGCGGATTTCCCCCTCCCACTTTTAGCCTGGATCAGCTCCTATGCGTACGGTATAGCGGACGCTTCGCCTGGATCAGCTCCTATGCGCACGGTAGAGCGGATTTCCCCCTCCCGCATCCTTCCCGTTCGCCGGCGTACTTAATTTTTTTTGGCACTGTTCCACCAAACGGACACTTCTGAGATTTTTATACATAATAGATTAGCATCATAGCAATATTTTAGAATTTTTTGGTAGGTG
>CM052315.1:2048144-2411615 GCA_028455605.1 Lasioglossum malachurum
CAATTTCCGATACGTGGTTATATCGCACGAAGCATCGGTTGAAACTAGTTCTGATTTATGCCACAGGCTAGTAAAGGTTCTGTTTCATGCTAAAACAGTGTGGTCTCTGTTTCCTGGTAAAAGTGGGCTCTACCGTACGCATAGGAGCTCTTCCGTGCTAAGCGTGAGCGTGCCAAAAAGTGGTGGCAACTCAGACCCGGGCGTGAGCACTCTCATATCCTCTCTGATTGTAGATCAGTTGTAGACTGGCGCCACTGGCGCAAATCCCCTAGACACTAGTCTAGTGTGATCGCTTCGACGAGGTTGGCAGAGCTGCCCTTGGGCGAAGAGGTTGCAAATGGCAACCCTGGTCCACAGTTGTCCACAACAGTTCACAGTCCACGGTTCACGCAGGTTCACGTTCGTCTGTCTCAGTCTGTCTCAGTCTGTCTATAGATTGTATATTGTATCTGATTGTATCCATTGTATCTCTGATTGTATACGTCCTATGTCCTATGTACGTCCTACGCACTACGTCTGTGATTGAAGTGCATATATCATGATCATGTATCATATATCGAATCAGATATAATATTGAAAGTGATGTTTTGAAGGTCTCCTTCTTTGTGCAGATAATTTTTTGAAAAGTTGAATATTCCTACGATACACAACTGTTGACGTAACATTCAGCAAAATTATGGATTTGTTGGGATCTATTATGAATTCTATGGATAAACCTCCTACAGTCAGTGATAAGCAAAAAGCATTAATGAAAAGTCAGTCGCAAGTTAATCTGTAATCTATACCACATCGGTTTTTCTTCATTTTCGTAGTAATTGTTTTCATTGACACCATAACTTCTCTTGTGTACACGCAGAGCAGAAAGAAGAGTATCAGAAGCATCAAAAAGCAGAAGCCGAAAGATTAAAAGTTTTTCGAGAAAAGGTTCAAACGTTTTCTTTGGTACATTGCTTTTGTAAAGAGAAATTGATCGAACACGTATTACCGCTATCATTTTCATTGTTCTAGGTAGAAACAAAGATTAACAAGTTTCTCCGCGATGACAATTTTAAGGAGTACAAGTTCCCCGCTATGGACCAGATTCATAGAAGTATAATGTACATAAAAAAAAACTGTAATTAAAATTATATACGCCGCTGGTAATATCTTGTTTCCCTGTTGCAGACACGACGTTGCCGAAGTCGCTAACGTGTGGGCATATTCCTTTGGCGAAGACGGCGTGGATCGTCATATTATGATCTTTAAGAGGGAACATGCTCCGACCGAAGATCAACTAAACGCGTTACGCAGGGGAGAGGAATGGAATGAAGAAATAGCTAAGAGAGTCGCGGAAGAAAAAGAGAGACGCGCCAAAGAAGAAATAGAAGATGCGAAAGCTAAGAAACGAAAAGACGACTTTGTACCGAATAGTTATTACAAGGATAAGTATCAACATTTAATAGGGAAGGAAGCCGCTCTGGAAGCAGCCAAGAAAACGGAGGCTAATAGCAGTTACGGATGTGGTAGGTACACGCATCCATTCTTTGTTTGTTGTCCGGATGCTTGCTGCTAATTCAAAGATTGCTTTCAGTTCCCAGCGAGAACAAGAAAGATCAAAGAAGCATAGAGCAGACGTTGGCTGATATTCGTGCAAAGAAAAGGAAACTAGAAGAAAATGGAAATACAGAGAAAACAAGTTCAGAAAACAAAGATAAAAGGATAAAATAGTTGAATGATGTAGCGCTCCTTTCGAATCGAAATGCTGTATATTAAGGGTGATTTTCATTTGTTCTATATGAGTATTAGTATCGATCGTGTACCTGCAATAACTTCCAGAAATAAGTTATATGGCTACTTCTTCGATTTAGCAGATGTATTTATTCAAAGACAATTAACAAATTAACTTATATACAGAATATAATACATCCATCGTGTACAGAAAATCTGAATGAAACGCTCTATCGTATGTATAGTTCTCTTACAGCTTCCGATTTTCTTTCACACCTCGTTATATACAGCAATACCTCGCGATATTTCTACATTTCGATAGAATTAATATTAAATATATTCCGTGGTCAAATACTTTGATACCGATGTTCTCGGTGCTGGTTTCGGTTTGGTTACAGATAACGAGTCGAATACAATTTGCTCTTTCAAAGCTAACAATTTCTTGAAAACTTGATTGGTTGTCGATTTATACAACTCTAGTCCTCGCACAATTACAACATCTCGAATGTAGGCTGCATTATCGTGAACCAACTGCTTCTAAATTCACAAAAGATAATCGAAACAGTTAGAAATCTCGAATGATGGAAGAAGAGCGGACAAAAAAGACAAAAACATTTACCTCCTGTTTCAATTTCGGATTCGTAAGCGACACAACAATATGCTGTACTTGAACTCGCATCACGGACACTAGTACTCCGTCTATCGTAGCCATGAGTTCCGGTGTAGCCACGTTTAAACAGTCCTCTAGCAAGCTGATGTAGATTTTTGAGAAAGTTAACGTATTATCGGTCAATACGATCCAACGATCGTTCATTAGGTAAGACGATGGTATAGCTATCCCAAGATCGTCCATTTCGCAGAAAAATTTTTGAATGTTTCTAGGCGTTTCTAAATTGGTCGGTCGCCAAGTATCCTCGGCTATATGCACCTTTACAATGTCAATATATTTTTCACCGGATTCTTGTATAGCTTTGTTTAAAGGGGATCTCAGTTGACCGTCTAGTTGATAACGAAAATCCATTCCAAGTTGCGTCAACTGAGAAGAAAAATACTTTATGAGCTGTTTCGAAGTTTCCATCTACATTGGTTGCTGTTGCTTAGAATTAGCATTTTACCTGATCACAGTGACATCGAACCGAAACTATACACTCCACCAAAGTTCTTAGCGACACTTTCGGAACAAACAGTTGTTTGATTAAATGGGTCGTCAGATGTTTAACTTCTTGACTGCACCATACGACCAAACCTAAAATCAAGAGAAATTCGATGTAGGAAAAGCAAGCCGGAAAATATCGACTAACGATAAGACACGACCGTTCAGATCTATGTATACCCGATCAGCAGACCGTATAGTTACCAGATGTACAATTCGTAGATTGTAGAAAAAGTTTTCGAAATTCTTTAGCAATTTCCACGATATTGCTAAAAGCGATCGCGCTAAGTTGTTTCGCATATGGCGCAATGCTGCCTTCTCTTTTAACTCTCTTCAAGCGTGCCCTTAACACAGCGGTACACAGTCGTAAATACAATTGACAGGCTTGAGCGCTTCTGTTAAGCTGTATCAATAGTTTGACAACGCGTCGCGCGCTTCTCAAACCACCACCTTGAAGCGATTTTGTTTCCGCGCTCACTTCGAGTTCTTTCGTTAGAACGTCGACCAGAGATCGTCCTCTATTGTTTACTTTTAACTGTATATCGAGTAAAACCGGCGACATTTGGCAATCTTTTAAATACGTTTTCGCCTTTTCTAGGAGACTGAAGGCTTCTTCGAAATGACGTTGAGCTATACAAGAATCTAAATCTTCTGCGACTTCTAGCATCCATTCCGGTGGTGGTTCGAACAACTCGGAGTCCACGTCGTCTACACCTATGTATATAGAAAAACAAAACAGATCACCGAAGAATGTAATGCAATTTATCAGAATTTCATTTGACCTGACAATTTGATCGAATTGTACCTAGAGTATTAGAATCCAGAGACATCGATCGCGAAGGTGCCATTTTTTCTTCTCTGGACCGTGTATCGATATTCTGTGCTTGTCCGTTTGGATTATCTTCGGCTAATTTCATTTTCTTCGCTTGTTCGCATTTATCCAACCACTCTTTCTGAAACGATAACATTGACATTTCTATTTCTAGAACGTATTTCTCACTTCGACGATACTCGGACACATTCGTTGAAACACTAACTTTACTCGTTGCAGTCGCGCACTGGAATACTCTCGTATCGGAAAACGCCAACAGCTTGAACGCCAATTTTACCGTTCCTAAATCTCTTACGTTAACAACTGCTAAACTTTCCAGATTATACACTGCTTGCATTTTATATCTGGGTGGTCCGCGTCTGTTCCCATTCGCTAACCAAGAAGAGACCATCAATATGTCGTTGAACAAATATGCGTGAACCCTTGTCAGCGGGGTTCCTTCCAGCGGATCTAGCTCCAGTAGCGATCCTTCATGCAAACACGTACGTCCAGGTGTTTCCGCTAAACTCTGCGAAGCAAATCTAAAACTAATTATTATTTCTTGTTTTGAATAAAACGCATCAAAGTTGTATCGGCTCACCATCGCGCCTTCTACATTTTCAAGCAGTTGCATCAGCTTTTGCTTTTGTTCCTCTTCCTTGGAGGTAAATTCGTTGGCACCTTCTTCTCGAGATTCTGATAAATCCTCGAAGATAACACCCGTAGTTCTGGTCGACCCTAATGTGCTCAACAAGGAACGCTGCTCGCTCAATAGTTGCGACAACTGATACATTTCGCTTTCCAGATGTGAAATTTCTTTGGCCGTTTCTATAAATTGCATGTAGTTTTGATAAACATTGCGTTTTAACTGTGCAGACGTGTTGTTCGCGAGTTCTTGAATTTTTGCACGTTGGTGCCTCAATTCGTCCGCACCAACGCATTGTGCGCTTAGTTCTTTAACAACTGAAACGAAACAAAATTAGTCTGATAATATTATATATATTCGATTTATTTACTGTACGATACTCACATTTTTCGGGAATAAAATCTTCGGTCGCAAACACTTTTGCCAAACTCTCGGCCATCGTATAATACATAAATACGTACTCGTTACTTAGTGCCCCATGCAAGTTTCATTTTACGGACGATCAACTGTCGCCGTGTTCTACAAAGTGACAGGCATGAATTCATTAGTACGCATCGGTTTACATAGGTTTAGTTAAATGGTTCAACTATCCTAATGCACTCATATGTATTTTACAGGTTGAAAGGGCGTTCCGTAATGTGGGTGTGGGTCATGTAAGTTGCATATGACATATGTGCATGCAAATATTAGGTGTTGCGAAAGATCGAGATATCTTACCAATAACTGAATAACTCCTTATTTGTCGCGCATCAACGGTTTCGAGTTATTCCTAACTGATTCTGACTAACAATTTTATAATGTGTCGTACGTAGTACCGTCCATTATTGTATTTTTCGTGTATAATACAATACGATACGATGCAAATGTACGATACAACGGATATTTATTTAGGTAAATAATTTCTAACCTGTTTCCTGTTCTAACCTTTTAGCACAGACGAGAATCTCGTCTGTGCTTTTAGTCCGCTACGCTTGAACTTGAAACTGGTGATGCCATCCGTGGCAAAATGCGTCACTCACCTGTCGGTATCGTTCGTCTCATAGCTTGTACGTTTTGCCACGGATGGCGTCCGTCATCACCTAGGCGGGATCTATTTTATCGAGATGGGTATTGGGAAGTGGGAAGTAAGAAATTTTCGAATGACATTGAAAAGTCGATACCAGAATATATTTCGTTTTACAGCAGTTGTTCCAGCGGCATCTGCCAGTCACTCTCACTGTAGTATTACATTCACTCGCAAAACATTCATGCGAAGCGGTTTCGATTTCGAACGTGCAGCACGCAACATTCGCTTCGATCATCCGATTATTCGTAAATAAACTCCCCGATCAATTAGATCCACGCTTTGGTTCGGATTCAGAACTCGAACTCGAATTCGTTTCCATCTCGAGGGATAATCCACAGCGAGTCACCTGCTTCTATACGTATTCGACCACGTTACTCGGTAAGGCACGTCTCGTTGTACCATGTACTTATGTATGCCATGTGTAATAGTAATGGTAAATGTATGTAACCGATGCGCAGTACATACTCGCTGCAGACAGGCTGCTTTCCGTCGATATCCGTCGAGCAGGTCGCCGTTCGATCCTTAAACGCTACATAATATGTTCGTCTCCGTCGACTTAAATATACTAGTTTGCTCGTACAAACTTCTTTAAAAAAACGAATGACAAGGATAGTTGACGAACCAAACAAAGGATCGCCGAACGCGTTTCTATTGCGATCGCATACCGGATCGAATCAGTTTGCCGAGTCAGTTTGCTCGCTCGTCGATCTCGCTCCTTAAATTACATAAATATCCTCTAGAGTCTAGAGCAGAGACTGCGGAGACTGCGGAGATTGCGGAGACTGCGGAGACTGCGAGAAAATCGACGAGGAGATTTCCTTTTTCTTGCTGGAAACTCGCCAAACAGACTCGTACAATCGATTCGAAGTATCGCTCAAAATTGTTACTCCGTCTTGTATCTTCGTTGGCATGTCGCGCGACGGTAGAAAAAAGAAATTAAGACACAAGCGTCCGTTACCCGCTACTCGAAATATTACACTAATATCTTGATCGATCGTCCAGTTCGGTTCTCGATTTTCTCGACAATCGAGGTTTTATAGGTGTCTGAAATGATTCGCAGAAAGGTGGGATGTCAGCCTCCGTTCTCCTTTTCGGCTTGATAATAAACCGTCCGTGCGTCCGAGCGACAATGTCCTCCGAACGGAAGCTGTGCCAGCGCTAGGAACAAGAAGGAAAAAGAAGCCCGGAAAGCAAAGTTCGCTTGTCCCGAGGAGGATCGTTAAGGATAACGAGGATCGGTCAGGTACCTGGACGAGCGATGGAGGTTGTGATACGATCTGCATCTCCAGTGATCCCTGTGATCGGCCGGTCCGTAAGCGGGACAGGGTCCGACGAAAGGAACCGTTCGCACCGTTCGGCAATCCTGATCGGCCCGAAGGTCTCGAAGGGCGCCGGTATCGGCGTAGTCGGGTGGCGGCGGCGTTGGATGCGCAGCCGTTTGGAACTGCGACACACCGTAGAGGACTCCTATGGATCTCCTCCAGGCGTCGTGACGCCTGTGACTCTCCTGTTCCAGGTGGGTCTCTCGTCTCCTGCTCTGCGAGGATCCGCTCTCGGTCGAGTTGCTGTCTTCGCTGGTCCCCAGACCAGGGTCTCTCTCCTCTAAGGCGGCCAGACTGGTCACCGGGCTGCCCTGAAGACTCTTCACAGCCCCTCCGGAGTGGTAGTACGAGAGACACGGATGGGGGATCACGTAGGGTTGGCTCTCGGCCAATCGAAGCTTCGAGCCTAGATTTCCCAGATTTCCCAGGTTCACCAGATTTCCCAGGTTCTCCAGGTTGTGCAGTTTTCCGCGGGTCTTGTTCGCGTTCGCGTTTGTGTCCGCGTTTGCGTTCGCGTTGGCGTTCGTGTTCGTATCCGCGTTTGTATCCGCGTTCGCGCCGTCGTCGTCGTCAGCCTCGCAAGAGGTAGGACCGAAAAGGGACAGGAGGACGGGTAGGAGGAACAAGCCGTGCATGGCTCCGATGAAAATCACCAGAAACACCATCTTGAAGAACACCATAAAGATATAGGTGCCGGCCAAGACGAGCGCTATCAGACCAAGGATCGTGGAGGTGGCGCCCTGAACTATCGGCAGGCCCAGGCTGTACAGGCTCTCGCGGACCCTGTCGTCGGGCGTTTTCTGCTTGGAGCTCATGTAAGCGTAACAGATGTGAGCGGTAAAATCCACGCTGAACCCTATGCACATGATCAGATTGATCATGGATATGCTGTCCAAGTTGACGTCCCAGAGGGACATGTAACCGGCCACCCCCAGCTCGATCGAGATGATGCAGAAAGCGACCCAGAGGCAGCACAGGATGTTCGGTATGAAGATGAAGCTGATCAGCATCATGATCAGCGCGCCGAACACCATGCACTGGATGCTGGTGGGCTTGACCAGCTCGAATTGATCGAAAAACACGAAATACGGGTGAAACACGCTGGCGTTCAACGGCGATTCGGCGCAGATGCGTCGAAGCTCCTTCACCATGTCCTTCTCCTGGTTGGTCCCGCTAACGTTCACCGCCTGTATCATGAACCTGCTCGCCACGATTCGCTCGCCGGTCTCGTCGAATTTCACGTCCAGGGAGAAGCTGCTCTTCGGGAACAGCCAACTTTCCTTCAACGTTTTCATAAAGTCCGTCTCGTTTCCAATGTCGATCTCGCTGTTCTTCGTGTAACTGAGGAAGCTCCGCAACCAGCTTTCCGTGTAAATCGGCGCGCTGCTGATGTATTTGCTTGCCTCCAGAGACCTCGTCAAGTTTTCCACCTGCTGCTGAACGATCGGGTCGCTGTAATCGTATTCGCCGCTCACCACAACCTGGAACACGGAAACGCGGGAACGCGGGGCGTTGGTGTTTGTTCCTGTTTCGAGTTTCGAGTCTCGAGCATACCTGTATTCTGTACGGGAACTCTCTGAAGTAGTAGTCCTGTCGGTCGTAGAATACGATCGAGTAGGAGTCGTTCTTCGAGAGCTTGCGTCGATCCAAGCCTTCCTGAAGAGTCGTCAACCCGTAGAGAGCGCCGGCCAGGTAGCAGGCGAATATCAGAATGACCACGACCTTGACGGGCCGACAGTTGAGCGCGGCAGCCAGGTAGTCGCGGAAGAAGCTCATGCAACCGTGTTCTGGGTTATCCACCGGGTTGTACGGGTCATCCCGGTCAACGCCTCCGGAGCACAGCGCTTTGTACAGCCAGGATCTATTCGCTGCGCATTCAGATTTTGTAACAGATTCGGTTCGGTTTACGGTTTACGGTTTATGGTTTATCGTTGCTCGAGCTCGGGATGCCGAGAATTACGATAAACTTGGACAACGCCGACCGCGTCCGCCGATGTCGCGCCGGAGAAAGTCCAGCGAACCAGTTACGCAACGGTCAATGATCTAACGAATTAACGACTCTGAAACGTAACACGCGACGCGTGAGCCCGCGAGCGCGCTTTCGTGACGCAACGCGTTCCGTTGCGTCTGTGATCTGGACTTTCCGCGAGATCGAGACCGAAATCGAAATTGAAATCGAAATTGAAATCGAAATCCAGCGGCAAATACGTTCCGACAACGGTGAAAGTCGGGGACGCCCGAGTAGATCCCGAGTCTTTTCTCCGTTGCTCGGCTGTGTGTCTCTCAACGTTGAAAATCGTTTGCGTAGCCGACTCCGGCGCGGCGCAACGGAACCTTCCCGAAGAGCGAAGAGGATAACGTTCGAGCCTCGACAGCCAATCGAAAAGTTTCCTTGTTACGTTTATCCTCGTAGACGTTAACGTTAACGTAGAAAGTATGCGGCCAAGGAAAATAAATGAAAGTTCAAATAAAAACACATCGAATGATACGTTCTCGGCTCGTGAAAGTATTCCGGGTAACGTCTTCTTTCCCCGCGAACGTTCAACGTTCGCCTTTCATTCTCAACGATACGAAGCGCGTTCGCGCGTGTCTGTGCGCGCACGCGACCGCAAATGCGACGCGCGAACATTTGAGTTACGTTGGATGTAGTAACCGGTCGAAACGAGTAACGTGGCTCGCTTTTACCATGAAAATTCTTCGACGACGATTGCGTAACGACGAGAACGCGTATTATCGGTACCGAGTTCCGTTTCGACGTTTCTTCTTCGTGCTTTCGTGCTACCAATTATCGGGGCTGATCCCGCGGAGCTGCGATCGACCGGCAACGGTGACGGTAATGATAATGATAATAACAACGACAACCGTATAACGGTAACGATGCGATCGATCGGTGCAACGTCTATCCCTTCGAAAAGAAGATACGCTAATTAATTATTTGCAACTCGCTTCTCTAAACTGTTCCACTCTACTTGCTCCGGTTCCCTTTCCATTGCTTTCTTTCGTCTCGAACGCGAACCGAACGCTTCTCTGCGAACGATCCGACGAATAAAATACAAGACAAAAACTTACAAGACTTGGAGAGAGGCTGCACCTTGCAGCATACTAGGCTGTGGAGGTTCTTCTGCTCGCAGTAGCCGCTGATAGCTACGCATCCGGTGAAGAATGTCAAATGGAAAACGAACGTGAAGACCACAGCGAATCCTGAAACAAGCACGACACACCTTAGCACGCTAGCTTCGATCGTTAACCGTGAATTTATTTTCGATTCGTGGATTGTAGTAACTTTCGATTTTCAGACTCACCGGAATAGATGCAAAAGATCTGCACCGAAGGGAAAGGCGACAGTATCCCGATGAAGAACGATATCATGTCGGTCAGAGACGTGATCGTTATCGACACAGCTGTCTCGCTGAGAGTCGCGGCCATCCTTTCGGGTACCGGTTTCATTATACTGGTCCGTCTCCAAGCCGCCAGCATCACGAACGTGTCGTCGATTCCGATTCCTATAGTCGCCCCGTAATTCAATTTTCGGTTACAATTGTTCCTGCGTTTCACCTAGTCTAGATTAGCCTAGCCTGGCGATTGATTTCCCCGTATACAGATATGTATCGGTGTACATCGGGTTGCCGTTAACTCCGCCTGTTGGCGGGGTCGCGGCGCGGCGCGGCGCACAGTGGCAATTCGAACGAATTCGACGACAAAATCAAAGAACTTCCGATAGACATGAGATAGAGCGATGAAATTTTTTTTAAATTAATGCTGAAACTTTGCAGAATATGGGAAGAATAGGGAGATTATGGCACGAACGTTTTCTAACCTTGAGAAAATTCGTTAAACTTGCGCAATTTCACGATAATAAAGCGTTAAACAACCTGTGCTTATATAACATTCTTTTCTTATGTAGGCCCATGGAATATACTGACAAAGTTTAACACTTTAAAACCTTGATTACCCCGTATAAAGATAGTTTACAATTGTTGTTATATATCGTAGTAAAAAAATTACTCGAAAATCAGTTCATAAAAAATAACGTAACAACGCTATGAATTTGGTTCGCGTTTTCACGGTTTCGAACCACTGTGCGGCGCGGTGCGGCGCGGAGAAGCGAACTAAGTTTTTACCTGCGCGTCGCGTCGTTGTCCACGGGTGCAAAATCTATTCTCCCGAGTGTTCGCGACCGGATATGCTGGGACAATTCGGTAAGATAATTAAACGAGTTATTTGTCGAGGTTCGGCATTCGCCGTTCGCCGTATGCCGTTATGGCAATCGCGAAACGGCAGTTAGTGCACGCGCGCAATGAATCAGAATTGTTGGTCGTCTGGTGATTCACCCGGTCGCGACCGTTTACATTTTGACGACGATTTATAGCGTGTAATAAACGTCGGGCGACGTTTATTCAATTTCGAGCAAGGCCGTTCACCGGAAATCTTTCCCGTCGGGAGCGATCGGAAACGCACAACGTTCGATCGATTTCCGACCGTAGTCTTCGGTCGCGATGTAACCAACTCGCTGACGAAACGATTTTTGCAACATTATCCCGGCCCGTTCGACTTGATCGCAGCCGAGAGTTACACGCGGAACCATCAGCGACCGGACGGTGATTTACGTGAAAAGCGGAAGTCTCCGGGCTTTTCTCTTTGGTCACGGTTGCCTGAACCAGCCGTCGACCAAAGTCGCTTCGTTATCGGTAATGATTGCGCGCCGGCCGGCTACGTTCGATCGTATCCTGGCTGAAATCCCTCCTCGGCTTACTTTGTCTCCGTTCGTTTTCGATCGACGATCGCGTCGTTCAAAGTTCTGCCCGTAGACTGTAGACGTTAGAAATGTCGGGGGAACGAGGCGAGGGGCCATGGGGTTACTCATCACGGTTATTCGCACTCACCGATCATGAGAAAAGGCGCGGCCAAGTTCAGGCCGATGAAATCCACTCCTAAATAGATGCAGAGGCCGAACGCGGCTACCGTGGCCATCGCAGCCGACACGTTGCCCAAAAGTCCCAGCCAAGGTTTGCTGCGTACCCAATCGGTCATCATGCAGGTCACCACGGAGAACAGGGCCATCAGCACGAACGTGCTGAAGAAATAAGGCACGATCGTTTTCGTGTTCTCCTCGAGTTCCAACTCCAGGGTCCTGGAGGCGAATCTCGCGGTAGCGATGTGCTTGAACACGCCGCTCTCCTCCGCATTTTTCACGGCGTCGAGGAACGCTTCTTCCCAAGCTGCTCCGCTGTTCGCCGAACAAGAACCAACAAAATACGTTTATCGATTCGACCGTTCGTTAATAAATGTCTATGCCGAAACTTCTGTCCAGACAGCAGATTCTGGTCAACTTACACGGCATCTTGACGACCGTTGTCAGCCGTTAGAAAGTACGCCAGCTGCAACGACGGTACAGACTCTATCACTCGATCCTCGTTTATCACGCTACCGCCGAAGTAAACGGGTAACAGGTGGATGTCCCAGGTGACCGGGTTCAGCATCACCGGGAACGTCAGGTTCAGTTCCCTCTTCTCCACGTCTCTAAAAAATGCTACCGTCTACTTACGAGGGAATATCTCTCCTCGCTGAACTCGAACTCGAAACAATCGAGCAACTCCTCGTCAGATCGAAATCCTATCGGCTCGATACTTACTCTATAATATGGCGAAGATTCAGAATGTCGTTGGTGAAGCATTCGTCCAGCCATCTGGCGCAGATCTGCTCGTAGGTGAACTCTTCGCCCTCGTAGGTCGCGCGAGCGCTTCTGATCATGTTGTCCAGTTGCATCAACTCATCGAACACCGCTGCCCTCAGCAGATTATCCACTCCGTCCTTCGAGGTGACGATCACGTGGCCGAAACGACCTGCGAAAGGAGCGTGCGAGAGCTTAGCTCAGCCGAAGGGCCCCCGGTTCGCCGATTTTCCTGCACCGAGTATAGGTCGATTCGTACACATGCGATCCGAACATCCGAGAAAATATTCCAACCCAGGTTTAATCGACACCGTCCGCAACCAGAGAAAGCCTGGCCGGCTTCGGTCCGATACTTCTCCGCGAGACTGAGAGCATAGGCATCTCCTGTGGTGTAGAGGGAAGTAAAAGGTTCTCGGTACCCCTGGGATTAGGGTAGCAAATGACACGATCTTCGGCGCTTGGCCTTTGTTCGAGCATCTCGACCCTTCTCAAGTTGCCTAAAACTTCGGATCGCACGTGTACGAACCCCGAAAAACAGAGACGTCGCGCGTCCTTGATAAGAATCCCCGAATCCTCAGTGAAATTACACGCCGACAAAGTGCTCGAAACCATCGAAACGAGGAAACGAGGCATGTACCTGCTCACTTTCTCCTTGAACTTTAAGTTCGAAGAGAGCCGCGCGTCGCTTACGTAAACGTTCATTTTGGCCCGAGATAATTCCGTTCGCGATAACGAGAGTCGGGTAAGGTCGGTAAGATCGAATCGGGTTGCAAGCAAGCGAACAAGGCTGTTCAAGGAAGTTTGCGATCAACGACAGGATCTATGTATATATGTATATGTATATGCATGAAGAATGCGAGAAGAGCAGAAGAGCGAAATGACGGAATCGTACACGTAGCAATCGAAGCGAGTTACTCGAAAGTGATAGAAATCCGTTGTACGTCGTTCCGAAAGGCTCACCTGGCCTGGTGATGCGACCCAGGTTGAATCGATGACTGTAATTGACCTTGAAGTACTGCTCGACGATCGCTCGTTCCATTTTGCTCGGCCCATTTGTCGGTGAAAACAGATACTCTGGATCGATCTCGTAGTGGATCCTCTGATAGCCGGTGAAGCAAATGAAAGCTACCAGAACTGGGATCACCACGAAGTAGCCGGGATGCTGACCCACCACGAAGCCCAACTTGTGGAACGTTCGGTTCAGGAACTCGTCCACGCAGGTAAAATTCTTCCACATCTGCGAAAAACACCAAGTTCGGTGAACAACTACATGTAAGGGGTAGAAAACGGATCTCAGCTGCGCGCATCCAACAAATCGGAGTCGTCTCGAAGCCGCGTAATCGCCGAATCGAATAATCCCCGTCGTTTGTAGTAGTAGCGTTTGCAGCGGTGTCGCAATCACGAATTAAAAAGGCTGTAACCGACGCGACGTTACGTTCAAAGCGATTAAACGCTTTCTCTCTCCCTCCGACTCCCTCTCTCATTCTCCTTGTTACGACCTAGGAAATTACAGGTGCCGGACAAAGAGATTAAAAAGCTTGTTTTGCCTTGCCTTGCCTCGCCTCGCCTCGCCTCGCCTCGCCTCGACTAGGATCGAGAAAAAGAGAAAAACGGTCGAGACGTAGAAAGCAAGACTCTCTTGGGCCGCGCGCGTACGCTTGGTCAATACATTCTTCGAAGCAGAGACACCACGGATTCTATTAGAAACGCGCAAGCATGTATAGGTACGAGGCCTATTACTCGTGCCGACCAATTTTACCAAGGCAAAGAATACGCGCCTCGTTTTTCTGCGATAAATTCTCGTTTTATGAGAAATCCACGGTCCTGAATCGGTGAAAGGATAGAGAGAGAGAAAGAGACTCTGTGGATATTCTGAGAAATTCACAACGGCGCACAGTGCGTCGAGTCAATGGGATTTTGGGACAAAAATCGTAACAGTATCATTCAGTATCGGCACAGTATTGTTTTCTTAGAAATGTACGCCTTCGACGTCGTCAACAGGCTCAAAAACAGTTCGAGTGAAAGTAAAAACGTTAGTATTTCTTTCTTCGTGGTTGCTTGAAAACCATATCTCGAAGACAGATTTATTAGCTCAGAATGTGAAAAAAAAATAGTTTCTTAATCGCCGGGCAGCTGGGGGCGGCTAATTTTCGTGTAATCCCAAGAACCCTCCGGTGACAACGTTCTATAATAACACGGAAGTTCATTTTTTGATCTGCGTCCCATGACAACGCACTGCGGGTCGCGCGACGGCGACAACCTCGCCGAAAGGCAAGAGGCGCAATACGAAAGGCGAAGGAAAGACGGAAGGAACGGAGACAGTATCGTGTCCGCGCGGCGAATGACACGAACTGACGACGCGACGCGACGACTCACGCGCGTCGCTCGTCAAACGGCACGCTCGCAATTAGTTTAATAACGTGGACATCCGTCCATCCGTTGATCCGTCTATCCTCGCTGTTCTCGAACAACCGGAGCGCGGTAGATCGTTCGCGTGTATCCGTCATCTTCGAGCAATCAATCGTCCGCCTTCCGAACGGAATCGATCCGGCTAGCCCAGTGCCGGATTAAGCCAGCGCGGGGCCCGTAGCAAATGTTATGGCGAGGCCCTAGGCTTTGTATCAGGGTCGCTCGTATGCAAACGTAGCGCACCTTTTCGACAAACACAATGAATGATCTTTTCTTTTTGGCAAAACTATCTGGCATAGACAAGTAACATTTGCTACTTCTGCTACGGGGCTTAAGCCGGCCCTGGGCTAGCCCAGCGCGAATACGGGTGATACAATACGAAAGCTCGGGGTTTCGCACTCGTAATCGTAATCGGTGAAACCGACCAGACTGGCTTCGGGGCGAAACAATTTGGGCGAGCATGGTCGAAGACGCGCGCAAAAGCAAACAGAGCGGTCGGACTTGACCCGGATCGGGTCGTAACAATGGGTATGCGTTTAGCATACCGACGCGACACCGCGACGAGATCATCGCCGATTGTTAATTCGAAGCAAGATTACGAGATTGCGAGATTGCGTGATTGCGAGAGACGCGAACCTACTTCCGCGGAATATTCGTCGTCGCCTAGCCACTGTTTACGAAACTATCCTTCTTCCACGAGGCAGTGGGAACCCGCACGGTCGCTTCGAACTAGAGATACGGGGATCAAATGACCACCCACCGCAGCACAGCAGCAAAGTATGTATATCCTGCCTGTTTTCATTCTTTCCCGACAAAGGAACACCTCTCTCAAGAGATCGCAACGCCCGCATCCAGGATACTCGAACGTTCCGGGGGTGGTCTGTGTCGGAGTGTTGGGCTATATAGGTATTTAGGTTTTTAGCCTTTGGCCAGGTGTCTGTTCCGGAGAAAAACAGCTGATCTCTTTAGATTCAGAGTTTCCGGATTCGCCGAAAGATGCGATTGGCTCTGGACGAGGATGCGATCGCGGACGACTTTCTAAAACCGCTTGCACTCGATTCCGTGGTGGTTCCCCGCACGCGTGCCGCCCATGTACCTCGTACGATATACTGCCGGTTCAGAGGCCAATCGTCGCAGACGTCACCAAGATCTTTTCTCCATCCCGGAGAAAGTAACCGGCCATTGGGTAACAGAAGCGCTCGTCAGCTCGCGCGCCTTGTTCGATCTCGACGATTGGATAACGTCCACGTAACGCGATCGGCCGGGCCTCTTGTTCGTCATCTGTTCGCCTTTTGTTCGCAATCGCGCGAAACCGTAACAGGCGCGTGACCATTCCAACATTTCCAGCCTAGGCGATTAATCGTACGAATTACGCAATATTGTAAACTCGCGCCGTATCAGCGGGAATCTCTCCGGTCCTTTCGTTCGGGAAAAATCGATCTAGTTTCGTCTTCGTTCTGCTCCACCGTTGTACCAATTATTCTCGAGAAAGAAACCTTGAAAGCGGGACATTGTGTAGACCTATCCATGAACCAAATAATGATCGGAACGACGGCAAGGCAGTCTCGGCGATTCCGGTCACGCGGCCGACCGTGATGTTGGCGAGAATATCAACTGGTTAATTTCACTGGACGCGGTCCTTGTCCCCGAAATTCGTCGCGTCGCGCGTCGGCCGCCAAGCACAAACCGTTGCGCTGCCCTTCCTTTCTCGATTAGCGAAATTTTCAAAGCGTGACGGGTCCATCGAAGCTTTCGGAGCTCCGCTGTCCTCGTGTCGCGTGTCGCAGCGGACGAGAAGAATCGCGACTTTCCGATCTCGGGTCTGAAATCCCGCGACAAAATGATATTCCTCGAGGAGGAGGGCTACGCGCGGGATTTCTCCTCTCGTGAGAATAGAGACGAACAATTACCTAGATACGTCGGATCGCGTCCGAAGAGGCACGCGACTACCACGAACAACGAAAGTACCGTTTATAAATAATAAAATGGGAAATTCTCGGCGCTCGGTCACGGCATGCTTTCACACCGACACGCTCGCGATCGTTTACGCGCCTCGAATGTCGAGCAAAGTCGCGCGTTCGGCCTCGTGCTACCTATCCGCTCGAAAATATTGCTGCACCAATTACAAACGAAGGACCCAGGATTCGATTCGATCCGATCCGTTTCGTTCGTAAACCGCGGAGCCATCCGCGACCGTTGATCGGTGTCGGATCTGCGTTCGAATAGGAGGAAAACTTTGATATGTCGGCGAGGTGGAGCGAGGTGGGGCGAGACGAGGCGAGACTCGCGTATTCGAAAGGAATAAAAAGACGAGAAAAATCTGATGGAAGGTTGTTTGTCGCGTTCGAGATTTTTACAGGTTTACATTTTTGCAGCGATCGGGACACCAAGGAAAACGGCGCGGTGCAATCCATTACGAAATCGCCGACGCGGCTGTTCGACGTTCTGAACCCTGTCGCGGTTCAAACGCGGCCCGTCTCGATCCAGCAGCCTCGCCACGAGAACGGGGCAATTTGCCCTCTCGGCGCTCTCGGCCAAACATTCCACCTGTTTCGCGACTGAATTTCACGCGCTCGGCCAACTCGAGCATCGGACAACCATGGGACAAAATCGGGCCCGCGAGCACGATTTCGGATTCACAATCCGACCGCGAAAGTCTCGACACGATTTCAGGCTGTATCAGAGCGGAGCACGCTTGTACCGACCTTACGTGAAACGAAAGTAAGCGCGGCCCCGCTCGGCCGTTGCCTAATCATTTCCACGCGCTCGGAACGCAATTTTGTCGACGGACGAGTGACGAAAGAGCGTCGATACGCGGCTGCACGCGCACGTGTCTCTTTCAAAATCGAAGAACAGGGAAAATTGGTATCCGGTGTGCGTGCGCCCCGAACGCTGCTCGAACCTTGCTACAACCTTGTTACAACGTTGCTGGGACGAAATCGTTACGTTTACGAGTGTCGTAAATACGGTCTGCCGTTTTTCATTTCGAATAAAAGTGAAAAACACTTCACATTGCGCGACTTGGTTGAGGAAATTATCACGGTTAGGAGCGACAGTTACGGTTGTTTCGAGATGCGAAACCAATGCACCGTAAAAACTAAAAAAAATCACGAATCCCCGTCGATTTCCTTATCGGCTTCTCGCAAAGTTCATTCCGCGAACGACGTTTCTCCGCGAGGGTCCGACAAAAACGGAGTCGAGTCCGAGATAGATCGATAAACCGGCGAACCATTTACCATTCACCATTTACATAAGCTTCCCCCATTTTCCTAGGGCGAGCGGAGCCACAAGAAATCGTATCCTTTCTTCGCGAACGTAATTGCACGCTTCGAAACGGTCTCGATTCTCGATGCGTTATACTTTGCATTTCGAGGAAGCGGCGCGGCGCGGCGCGTCGCAACTTTCTCGCTCGCGTCGCGAACGATTGTCCGTAAATCGTAAACGACCGTTTTGTCGGCTGTTTCCGCGATCGTAAAACACACCTTGCGGATCACGCTCTGATCTACAGTTTCGGTTTACAGTCTCTGTTCCTCCGATCGTCGTCACGCTCGCATCTCGCTCGGAGAGCGATCGATCGACGCGAGGAATTTTCAGGAATCGTCACGCGACAGCCTCGTTCCGATTTTTCCGCGACTGACCCCGTTGGATTTTGCAAGACTGTTCGCCACCATCGGGCGAGGATAGATCCAAGGGAAAAAAGGGCACGCGAATGCATAATTTCTGTCGTTTGGTTGGTTACGCCCGTTGTCTATCTTGCTTGGTGTGCAAGCGGTGTGCGACCAGTCAGTCCTCGAGGTCGCGTGAAACGACGCGACGTTCTTCTCGATTGGCAATCCACCTGAATCGTGGTACGGTCGTTATCGTACCGCTCTACGATAAACGACAAATTGAATTAATTAATACGCGACCGCAACCGCGACCGCAAGAGTCTTCTTTTTCTGTCCCGTTGTTCTCCACGAGATCGCACGTTCCTCTTCGCACTGAAACTAAGGAAAACGAACGAAGCATCTATAAATTTGTTCGTGAAAAACCGTAGTCGCGTAACCGTCCGTGGCAGACGATAATTAAATAATAGTTATGTCGGCCGTTGTTGCGCAAGCTGCGAGTCAAAGTGAAAGCGCGTTAATAAATAAAAACCAAGATTTTCCAGATATTCATGGAGGATCTGCGAACGATCCTTACGTCGTAAAATTTCGCTTGAATCGCGATTCGGTCAACTGATTTTCCGCGTAACGAGAATTTTCATTATACATAACTTGTCCGTTCGCCGTTCGTTAGAAATTCTGCTACGCGTTCTGTTATAGCGCTCCAGAGCATCGGCGAACACCGATCTATTCGAATCGCGAACAGCCTTCTCTCGAGTTTCTCCGACAGTTTACGCGACTGGAATCGGTAAATTTTCGCGAACGGAAGTCGATTGCTGTTGGAACTAACACCTAGTGGATCTCAAAGCGTCGACGGCAAGTCAAACCCGGAGAAAAATTTTCATTTTAAATTGTGAACCAGACCAAAAGTCCCATACCAGTACTACGTAGTACCAGGTGGCAGCAAACAATCCCCGACGCCGGCACCTCTGGAAATATTCCATGTGCCGTTTAAACTGTGATAACCAAGGTGGTTCGGAACCCACCTTAAACTGTAGGTCCCGTCGCTTAATGACCACAGCAGTTGAAGAAGCGACGTAAAACAATCAAACAAAGGTGGCAGCGAACAAACGAAAATGAGTCGACAGGGGTCCGACGCGACGCGGGACACGGGACACGTCACTTTTTCCGCTGCGATCGTAATCGCTTACGCGGATCATTGTTTCAGGTTCTCTTGACGTCACTGCGAATCGAGAAACGTGACCGTTGTGGCAATATGCCTATTTGATCGTTTCAGGATCGACGATCGATCTTTCGGTCTTGGCTGACGTTATCGAAATTCGCCCATCGTCTTTCGTACCAGCAGCCGACAATAGCGTGCGGCTGTTTTTCGAAAATCTTCGAGGTGACGGACGCTCATTACGAAATGTGATTTTTCGACAATTATTGCCTGACACGCGCGATTAATCGATTGCACGGCAAATATTGTTGATCCGCGATGTTTCATGCGTTTCATTCGCGTCCCATTCGCGTCTCATTCGCGTTTCCCGTCACGTTCGACGGGCTACGAACGAACGTGCGAGGAACGCAAAACGCGCGATTGCGAGCGACCACTCGACGAGACGCGGTCGAGGCGCTTAAGTCGAAATGATCGGCATGCGAGACCGTTTTTCACCCTGTAGACGCCCCGCATACATTTTTCACTTTGTAACGAACCAACGAGTCAGTTTCCTGTTTCGCGCGAGTCGTTATTCCTCGGTCAGCTTGCACACCGCGGAGTTGTTCGCATTTCCAACAACGATATTCGCCGACTTTCTAACGATTTTGGTCGTTCGCCAGGATTAACGAGCGCGGGTGAAATTGATGCGGCAATCAGCGTTAATAGTTTTCACGGTGTCCTTCGAAACCGACGAAGGAATCGATGGTTCTATTGGCGTGCTTTCTTGTGAAAGCCGCTGCTCGATTTTCCTTCGAATCGATGGCCATCGAATCTGTTCGATCGATCGACCACGATAAATTATAATAGCTACTGGAAGCGATTGGTCTTTAGTTTGTTGGCCTGAAGAACGTGCACGCGCGCGCGCAAACTTGCGTCAGAGAAATAGAGAGAGAGAGAGAGAGAGAGAGAAAGGGAGAGTAGGGACACCTGTTCGCGAGTGAAGTTGCTCGACACGATGCGTCGCGCGGCGGATGCGGTGATTTCGAACGAAACTATACTACAATACAAGTACGCATGTATACGTATCGGTGATTGGGAAAACCGATGCTAGAATCCCCGGAGTTTTCTCTGATCGAAAACGAGTGAGGAGAAGCGGGAGCGAGCTGTGGTCGGCGGCGATCGAAAGCGGAGGAAAAAAAGACGTTAAAAATAGAATGGAAGATATCCCCTTGACGGTGGATCCGTCGATAACGAGTTATCCCCTCGTAATTCCCCTCTGCACCGAGGTCAACAGTTTGTTACGGGGACGGTCGTGTTCCGAGAGGGTACCAACGCAACGGCGACTCGTCTCTCGGTTCGGTTCAGCTTGGCTCGGTGGTTGATTGACCGACCGACGACGCGCATTCAATCACATGCACGCCGTGTACAATGTACAGCATACCTTCTCGAGGATAACAAGAACAATCGAGCACATTAAAACCAATGACAACGAATAATACTGTTGGCGCATCAACATCAACATCAACCGGTGCGCCGAGCCGCGTCTTCTTCGTTCGTGCCATTTTCGTAGAATTCGTAGAATTCTTTTTAGAGAAAGTGGCCCGTAACGCTTTTTAAAAATAGCTCGACCATCTTCCCGACTTTCGTATATCAATTTCTCAATCCTACTACAGTAAAAACTCCTTCGTTGTCCAAAGGCCGGTGGTTTGCGCGAACAACGACCGTGCCCGTAACACTATTTTTGATTTATCACTGCGTCTTTAGTGAAACGGCTAGTTAAATGACAAAAAAAAAGCATTCGCAGTCAAAAGCAGTAAAGTGTCTGGCTTTAGAAAACTCCTTTTTCCCTTGCCGTATACCTTTCCTATTGTTCTCCGTTCTGCGCGGCTCTGGACAGGCCTGGGACACATCTGGCGGCCAGATCCACGCAGGCCTAATCCGCTCTTTGACAGGCAGTGGAGTGGGTAGGCACTGGACAACGATCGTGCCCACGATTCAGGACAACGAAGGAGCGATTACTGTAGTGTGTACCACCGTCTACGACGCGGTACGATCATTCATGTTCACGAGACATGGGCAGAGCCCTCGGAACGTTACAGAGAATCGTTCGTTGTCAACGACGTGCCCAATTGACCAGAAATTTAAGGACGTCGAGGGGTCTCCACGCGCGGGTACGCTCCTTTCTCCTGAACGCGATCCGGACATAAACGAATGTCGTTGAACTCGCGTTATAAAGTTACGAAAGTTTCGATAAACCAAACGATGTTTATGCTTAAGCAAACAGCAACGTGACGTAACATAATGTAATGTGACAACGCACACGAAGACGAGTTTCATTCAAGTTCGTAGCATAGCAAAATTGAGACTGTCCCCTAACGATCCATCTACCTTTCCCTTTTTCTCTTTCCCAGTCTTTTGTGCGCGCGACGATAAAGAGACTTCCTGCGATTTGGTAAATTGTCTACAGAACGAACACAGAGAGAACACACTCGTTCGACTCGTTAAATCGCCGACCAACGTACGCTCCCGATAAAAAAAACTGCCGTTCGAGACGGTCGTGGATTCGTGTCGAGCACGAGTTCCTAACTGCGAAACTAACTCGATAAGCGATCTACGGGAAATCGAAACTTCGGAATTCGAGAAACCGCTCTTTTCTCGTTTCCCGATTGATACACCCATGGATCCATGGACCCGTCGTGACACCTCCGAGTCGTCTCATCGTAAGCACGTGTATGCAGGTTCTAAACGCGCCGCGGCAAACGTCTAGCGTTACTCCTTGCAAAAGAAGTCTGCCAAAGAGATAACCGAGGGGTTCGCAAGTCTCGACGGAAAACCCGAACAGTTCTTCGACACCTGATGTTGCGAGCCGATATGCAAAAACTCGAATGTTTAAACATACATGTTATCGTCCCAGTATGCACCAGTGAAACTTTAACCGGTGGACACGACGAGACGCCGCGCGCCGCGCCGCAGGACGCCAGAGACGCACGGAAGCTCGCAACGCGATAGATCTCCGATAACTCAAAACAATCTATGGTATCGAGTCTCGGTTTTCAGCATTGGTCGGTGCAACGTGCAACGTGCAGCGAACCGGGTTACGAAGTTACGATTTACGACCCAACTCTCGATGCACGTGTACACACGCGCACGCACGCACAAACACAATTCTTTCGCAATTTCGCACAGTTTTCTTGCAGACGTCTCGAAGGAATCAACGTTCTCGGGAAAACGAACATCGCGAAACGTTTCTTATATCTGGAACCACTCGTTTATGAGACAAGTAGCTCTAACCTTGTGTCGTTTCGAATCTTCTTGGTCAAACAGGCCGAGCAGCTGTCCACGCGAGTCGATCACGCCGTACGGAGTTTCCTTGTCGTTCTGGGTAGTCCCGGTAGTCCCTGATGTTCATCCGCACCTCGTTGATTCCAAGCACCGGCGAGTCATCGTCGACTATCCAATCAACCGACGAGAATATTGCGAACGGGTTCGAGTTTGAGAAGTAGCGCGGTGAAATGCTCGATTCGAACTGAGCGGCGAGACTCGCGCCACGCCGCTAGCCGCTAGCCGCTAGCCGCGAGTTCTCATTCTCGTTCTCGGTCTCGGTTGCGAGTTCCTAGGCTAGGACACGCGCCTCTCGTATTTGCTCCCCTGCTCTCTCTCTTTCTGTCTCTCTCTCTCTCTCTGCATCCTCTCCCCCCACCCTCCACTTAACGCAGTTTCTTCGGTCTCGCCGGTCTTCCTCGGCCGAGAATTTCATTTTCTTATCTACCTTCTTTCGCAATTTGCCGACCGGATGCGGAGCTGGCCGACTTTTCGAAAAAAATTTGTCAACCTTGCGCTCGATATCGGGATATGTACTATTGACGCGACAATTTCGCAGCGAACCCAGCGATGTAACGCGCGCGTCTATCCACATCCACATCCACGCGGTAGACGGAAGCAATCAACGTCGTTGCGCGCTTATCTAGTTTGATACTTCCTTCCCAGCTTACGAACGATCGTACAACAGCAACCGCGTAAGCTGACTTTCTACGCTTTCAGGGACCGCTGCAACTGCAACTGTGTCGTTGAACTCGGATTGTCAACGGAACTCGAAACTCGAAACGGATCGTCTCCGCGTCAAATCAGCTTTAGGACGTCTGGAGACGTCTCTGCGAGTATTTCGATCGGTGACTCGGCCCCATCGTCTCCGGGGTTGGGAGCAAAGGACATGATCCGGACGGACCTCGATAACGCCGGACCACGTGTGACGAGCGATACAACGTGTTCGAATTTACGTAACGAACGTGAGCGCAACCCGTGGTGAAACTGCGAGCGGACGCGGCACGGTTACAACTTATACCATAGAAATTACAACTTAGATTTTGGAGATTTCGTTCGCGAAGGGAAAATTGGAATCTCGAAGAGTGCCTTCGGACGACAATCGATCCGGAGAACGCGCGTCAGTAAGTACAATAGCTCTTGGACGTCGGTTGGCGGATAATGGCGCGACAGAGGACAAAAGTAATTCTCTGCGAAACAAAGCGAGGAAACCATGCCCGAAAGAATAGCAGGTCGCCGCTTCGCGACGGCAATCACCAAGGCCACGAGTTTCGAATCGCGACGACGATCAATCTACAATAAAGAACACAGGCCCCATTCGTAACGATATCGCGGCTTTCCGCTCGACAATCATCGCGTGAATTCGCGAATTGTTATTACTTCGCTTCCGCGAATCGCTGTGCCGCATGCCGAGTCACATGCCGGTCCAATACGCGAGTACATAGGTATAATACAAATGCACGCTGGTTACACTTACACGGCCGAGGCAATCGTTCTATCCGCAATGAATTTACAAGAGATGACTATTCGAAACGCGTATAACAACGGATCGAACGAGCCTTTAGTTGGTAAAGTTTCCAGATCCCGGTCTGCGCATAGATCGAACGCGGCACGATTCTGCCGGGTGCTGAAACATGTTGGATCGCGTTGAATCGGCAGGGCGCGATCGATGAGATCGCGACGAGGCAGAACAAAATAAAGTATTATGAAATCGATTAGAAATCCCGGAGCACAAATGCGTCGAACTCGCGGACTCGCGAGACGTCGAAACCGCAACTTTCTCTCCCTGCCGGCTACAATGATTTTCCTCGTGCATCGTGAATCGTGAGTCGTGCATCGCGACTCGTTCAAGTCACGCGAATACCCGCGACTTTCTCGACAAACCGACGAGAAACCGAGAATGACGAAACTCGATGCGTACGGTGCGAAATGCTTCGTACTTGGCTACACGCACCGACGACGCATCCGTGCATCGGTTCGTCGGAGCACCGAGATCGAAAGATCGAGGTGACGGATAATCGCGATGGACCGTTTTGATCCTTGACCGACCGCTTTACCGACGCCTCGCAAACAAACGCAGCCACGTTCGCGATCGCGTAAGCGAGCGATGTCGCAAGTAGAACGCGTTTAAACGCCATTAAGCGCAACGCGATCGCCGATCGTCGATCGCGACAACGGTGGCAATGATCTTGCCAAGGCTGCAAGATCAATTACGATCATCATCAGCGAGCCGTGCCGCGCCGCACCGCGCTGCCGGTGACGTTTACGATCGGACACGATGCCGGAGATGCTACGTAGCGCGAGAAGATGTCTGTTTCGCGATCACAGCGTGCCGAAACCAATACACTAGTGTACTTTGACCCGGCCATACGACAGGATTCTCGTTGCTTCTATGCCGGCCAACTACCAAGTTCAGAAGCGCCCGACGGAGAGAGTACCTACCGATCAAACTGCTTCTCAGTCGAACCAGTTTCTTCGATAATATCCTAGACCTCGATCGATTGCGAATTAACGCGGCCCGGCCGTATCTCATTAATTTCTGGCCGATCTCCACATACTATACTCTGTACTCTACATACACGCCTTTCCGTTCGGTATGTTTTCCCTTTTACTTTCAAACGCGCGACGTATCCGATCCGTCTAGCTGTTATCCGGGCTGTATCACACGTGTATACGTATTTTCCCTGACGTCAATGTTCGACGATACATACGGTAGCATGATTTCGATGCGAGTCAGTCGAATCCGCTTTGACCGGAGAAGGGCCGATCTCGGAGCACGTCCAACCGATCCGATCCGGATCCGCTTTTCCTCGACTTTGTGTTCCATCGGATCAGGATGGTATCGATACTGTTACAAGTATTTTCTTTTCTTTTATCTCTCTCTTTCTCTCTCTCTTCTCTCGGTTTTCTCCCGGCTGATTTTTCTTTTTCGCCGGCTACATACAAAGCGATCAAACGGATGTTGACGTCATCCGTTTGCTCCAGCAGAGGAGACCGCACCGATGCGCGTACGCGAGTGTACACGCACGCACACGCGTACGGTCGAATTCGCCGCGCGAGGGAGGAACGTACCGTAGCTGTAGAGCGCGTATATCTAACCGTAAATATATTCCGTTTAAGGTTGATGGCTAGATTGTCCGTAGTTGACTACGGTTAGTCTCGACTACGGGCTCTCATATCAGGCCAGTTAGCTCGAGTTACGCGTACCTCGGGCTCGTGGAACTGTAATCGGGCGCGTCTACGTCGTCTGCCGACTCTGATTGCCAATTCAACGCCCCCGCGACGTTGTACCAACCTCTCTGTAGCTGGATCTTCGACCCGAAGAAGCCGGCGACATTCGCCACAACACCGACCGCCGCGTCGCGCCTCGCCTCGCCGCACAGTGGGACGAATGTACGAAAACCCGCGACATTCACTAAAATTTTAGTTGAAGTTCGTTGTAAGGCTTTGATGGCATATATACTTGCTTCAATGTACCTTGACGAGTTTCATTCGCACGTAGCAAGTCGAAAAACATTTTTTTTTTCATGGGCTTTATAGACGAAGAAAAGAAAATTCGGTACTTTGGGATTATCCCGTCGACCATTTTCGCCAAACACGAAATTATCGCGAAAAGATAGCTTTCACTTACATTTTTTTTTATGAATTGTCAACAGAACATGGCAAAAATTATAGGATATTAGAAAGTACTGTTTTTGGCATTTTTTCCAACATTCGGAAAGAAAAATTTTTGCGTGGTCAAGAAAAATGTGTTGACATCAGATTCGTATTCTGTACAACTGAAAACATGGATATTTAAAATCTCAAGGCGATACGAAAACTGAAAGGGGTGCTAAACGCGATGTCCATCATTCCGATACATTCGTACCACTGTGCGCCGCCTCCTCGATCGTGTTCGACGTTTAACGTATGCATGTCGAATTTTTACGCTCCGTTCGTGGTTCCGACTGTACTGCGCTGCCAAAGCGCTCCCCGATTATACGCGGTCAACCCTGAAAGCATGACCGCTTTGAAACTTTGCAACTTTGCAACAGTGTAACTTTACAAGAATCCGATACGCGGTACGCGATGGTCGAGCTCGAGCAACGGTGAAATCAGAACGCGGTGGGGATGAGTAAGACAAGATTCACAGGCATGCCCGAAATCGGAAATAGATACGGCGACGCCTGCGCTCCTTGGTCACCTACTTTTATCCCCTTTAACAGCAGACAACTGCCTTTGACAAACATTCACCCGACCAATGCAATAATGTAAACGCAGGGTTGTACAGTGTACAGCGCGCCCGTGCCCGTGCACAGTGCATAGGCTAACGCATCTCTATTAGTACATTTTTATAACGAATGTCCAGCTGCATCGATTGATGTATTAAAAAATAGCTCATTCCATTTAAAAAAACAGAGTTGACCTTCATATCTCCTTGACGTCTCCACCTATAAAAAAAACAGGGAACCAAGCGAGCAACGAGCATACGATGTTGGTTTAATGCGACGCAATATAGCAAACATTTTGATAAGTAGAAAGCTATCGAATTTCCCTGAAAGCGTATAATCTTCTTAAAACGTACACTTAATAATGATAATAATATACTGCAACTAACGAATCGGGAAGTTCTTTGTCCAAATATAAAACATTAATAGCTGTAGGCCCTACTAGTCCATGCGTACCAATAACCCTCTCGCAAGAGCAGTCCTATCCGCGAGCAACAACAACCCTACTCGTTTTTTTTCTGTGCTCTACTGTACGTGTGTATATGTATCTGCGTATCTACTCGTTAAGTATTACGACGATACTCTATCTTGGAGCCGTACTTTTTACTACTGTTCATACTACCGGCGATGGCGTCGAATGACGCGATTCTCATTTGAACTTCACATAAAAAGTTCGCAATCAATGATTGTTCCGGCAATCTCGTCGAATGTCGCGCACTTTCGTCGGAGGAATCAACTCGTTCAGAGCGTGCCGGATCGAAATGGATTTAAAACAGAGGGCAGGCCAATAGAAAGAGGGCCGTTCTACGCATGCGGGCTCCGATAACCTACTCCTGTCGCAAGGAACACGGCTTATCTGTCCGCGGTCGCAGAAAAATGGTCGATTAGGGCACCAGTTTCGCTTCCGTTTCATTCGATTCCGTTCTCTGGACCATCGGTAATTCGTAATTCGTAATGCGCGATCCGTGACACCACGAGAGTGCAATCGCCACAGTGACGTCGCACAGGTGCAAAACAGTGAGGGTGACTATGACAAGACGACCACGAGAAACCATTGTGTTAGTCGTACGCTAACGCGGTCCTGTTTACGGAAACGTCGACGTTTGCAAACGCGAGAGCAAAACCGGCAGTCCGTCGTGCAATTTCCATCACGCGACTCGATAATTTCATTGAGGGAGCTCTCGTCCGTCGGTCCCTGTAAACTTTCTCCTTGCAAGCGTATCCGACATCCGTCAACCGAAAACAACGAACGTCTTGGAAAGTAAAAGTTCAAGCTTCGATCTAGGGTAACGCGACTCGTTTCTCCGTGTCTGGCCAAAGTCAAAAAGAAAAAGCTGTTACCTGTAACCGATTCCATGAAGAACGTCGATATCGTATCCGCGATCGTTGCACGGCAACGTATTCTGCGCCGAGATCCAAGTTTCCGGAGCTCTCCGGATATCTGAACAAGAGACACGCGCAACGAGAGAAAAATCATTATTTCGGTCGGATGAAACCGAAAAGACGCGACATGTTAAAAGAGATAAGACCGACAGCGCCCTTCGACGTCTTCTCGTTGAGATCTGTGCCGATCCTAGGATCACCGAAGGTGTCGAGGAGTCGGCCGAAACCAGACGGTTCCTCCAGCCTATCGGTCCATCGAAACGTCTCTCCTCGGTTTCCGAACGACACGGCGAAAGGATTATGTAGCGGAGTAGCCGATGAGAGAGGATGCATCCTGGAGCGGTGTCGTTGAACCGGATTCATTCTGGTTGTTTGGCTCGGTGCCGGTGCCGGTGCCGGTGCCGGTGTCGGTGTCGTCGTCGTCGCCGTCGTCGCCGTTGCCACAGCCGTTGTCGTCACCGTCGTCGAGGCCGCGATAATCGGCGATCTACCCGCGGTTTGGGATCCGCAGCCAGATCCAGATCCATCGTAGAATCGAAAAAGCTTGCAAAATGTTGGCCGAAATGGTTCGACTCTCCTACCAGCATCGAGCATTTTATTGCTACGTGATCCTCAGCGTCTGGATATTCCTGCTCGTTGCCGGTAATTCGATTTCTCGTCTCGTCCCGTTCCGCCCCGTCCCGTTGTTAGCTCGGCTGAAAAAAACAATCGTATTTTAGAAATCGCGATTCACTGTACGATATGCATGTGAATATAATACATAAGTAGATTGCGATCTTTATGCAAAATAAAAAAATTTGTATTCTTCTTTTAATCATGTATGGTTAGATGACACTAATACCTTGATGTTCTTAAATGTTTTTAACATGGCCACTGCTTTAAATTGTACGCGCCCAGTTTTGTCATAAATGCATAAAATCCGCAGTCTATACAGAAGATTGTTGTCGTAGCGTCGATATTATGCTACCGATGCGATATCGGAACGGAACGCAGGTTTATCGTAACGTAAGCGGTGAATAGCGAACACACGCGACGACGCGATTAACTAGCTAACTCGCGCGTACACGAGTTCGCGTTATCGGGTTTGTTGGCCTGCTGTAACAACTGCTGCAAGTCGTAAAGCACGCGTAAACACCTACGCCACACCTACGCCGCCGTTTGCTGGTCGCGTCGATG
The DNA here is from genome assembly GCA_028455605.1 of Lasioglossum malachurum. Lineage (NCBI taxonomy): Eukaryota > Metazoa > Arthropoda > Insecta > Hymenoptera > Halictidae > Lasioglossum > Lasioglossum malachurum. The sequence goes on from CM052315.1 coordinate 2,077,761, forward strand.
TTTTCCTCGAAACACGGAATACTTCCGCCGACCGAGTAATCGCCGACGTACACAGCGTGCGATACGCATCGATCAAATTCTCTTTCTAAACTCCGTAGGTATGTACAAATACATCGGCATAGATGAGAAGAGTTCCGTGCAGACGAGGGTCCTGGGGAACGACATTTCCGTTCGAGAATTTCCTAGAAATTTGAAAGCCGACGTGAAAACGAAAAAGATATTCCGATATTGCAATCCGCCCAACGAAATCGTCGCAGAATCAGAAGGTACCTGGAAGCGTCAGCGGCGGTGTTTCCATTTCGAATCGCATGCGGTGACTCGACTATGCTCCGATTACATTACATTCTTCTGTTTAGGTAAATTGGATGGAAATCTAACGCTGGGCGGTGTTCTGGTATTTATACGGCACGGAGACAGAGGACCGTTGGCACATATTCGGAACATAAGCATAGTAAACTGCGGCGGGGACTTTGCTTCCACCCCCGAATTGGAAAACGTCTATCAAAACTACGTCAACTTCCTCCAGAACATCTCGAGTTACACGAGGACGGCGTGGGCGCAGTTCCTCGGACCGTTTCACGGGTTTCCGATGCTGCCCGCCAACTCCAAGGACTGCAGAATCGGTCAGTTGACCACCTTGGGCGTAGCTCAACTTCTAAAAACAGGAATCGTGCTTAAAAACGCGTACTATCACAAACTGAATTTGGGCAACGGTACGGTATCCGGGAAAGACGTGATCGTATACAGCACCAGGTATCGTAGGACGGTTCAAAGCGCGGTCGCGCTACTGTACGCGCTCCTGGAGACGGACGGCTTCCAGAATCTGGCCAAGATCGGCTTGCAGGAGAGTCAAAGCTACGCGTTTTGCAATACCGACTGCGCGTGCCCAGCCGCGGAAAAATTCTTCAAGCAGCACGTCAAGGTAATGGTAATCTCTGAAAATATCGGAAAATATCGTTAGCTCGACTATGACCGGATGGTCGAAACGATTTCAGGAAATGTCCGACCATCTGAGGTCCCATCCGGCGGTCGCCGAATTGATAAGGCAAGCGTCGAACGCGGTCTTCGAAATCCCGGACCAGGCACAGACGACGGATCCGAACACGTTGAAGGACGCCCTGTTGACCTACGTTTGCCACGGAGCCTCTTTGCCCTGCGTCGACCTGGACTCGCAACGAATCTGCGTGAAAACCGAGCACGTGACAGGCCTGTTCGCCTACAGCGAATGGGAGTCGAAGCAAGTGGCTAAGAGCAGCAATCGTCGAAAATACGGGTTACTCAGGGCGTACGGACTTCTTCGAAGCATAGTCTCGTACATGTTGCGCATCATATCCGAGGCAAAGCCAAAGATAGTACTATATTCGGGACACGACAAGACTCTCGAATACCTAGCGACCGCTCTCGGTATCTTCTCCGATAAATTGACCATGCCGCACTACGCTTCCCGTTTCGTCATCGAGGTTTATCGCGTCAATTCGAAAAACGAAAATCACGTGGCCAGCGACTTTTACTTCCGCGTGATCGTCAACGGAAAAGACTTTACGCAAAAGATACCATTCTGTAGAAACGCGAATTTCTACAGCGCCAGTTACACCGAAAGATCGGATACCGACAGAATTCGCAAAGATTCGAAGCTTTGCCCGATCGAGACCATCATTCGTCAACTTCACGACGACTACTTCGGTCCGTTTAACGCAACGAATTTCAAAGACGCGTGTACCAGTCGCAAACGTGGCTGATTCGAAATTATTCCAATTCGACGTAATATAGGATAACAATACGTACAAGTTGATTTTTCCGGTCCGAGTCAATATCGAAATGGCTGCCGTATCCATCGACCAGGACTATCGATCGATTCGATTGTCCATCTCTACATACTGTATACAAGTAGCTTATACAAGAACCCTGGACACAAGACACAGGACACAGGATATGGCAGAAATTACAATATACATTCAATTAAAACATTTCAATTTCCAATGTACGCACCATTTCGAATCGCAGTCATACTTCGATCCGCAAACTATCCCATTCGAGTATTCCCGCACGATCGTCTCCCAAACTATTTATGTATTTAGTTAGACGTACCGCGCCCGTGCCGCTGTGTGCACCGCGCGATTCCCTTCAACTTCGATCGAAAATGTAGAGTCAGAGTAGTCGCACGTCGCACGGAGCCTGCATTTACCAATGAAAATAATTATGCATATAGACTTTCGTTCAACTATATGTATATTTCGAGACCATTCTTCGAACAACGAATAATTTGGCGGATGATCGCGTGGAAAATAAATTATAGCAGGAATGGATTATTTTCTATGCGTGTAGCGTATGTAAACATCCAACTGAAACAAATTTTACGCAGCCTGGTCTTTCTGACGAACCACTCTATCCGAACGTTTCAAACTAACCAAAGTAACAAACCAAAATGATAGTAACGAGATATAGTATGTAATAAGATAAGATTTGCACCGTCTTAGACCGTAATTGTAAATGAATAACAAACGAAAGCCTTATACTTAGGTTACGTTTATCAAAATCGAACGTAGCTTTAAATATATATATATACATATACACGATATCGAGGATATACCAAGTGTCTCGAAATACGCGATACAATTTGAGAACAAACAAGTTGCTTTCTTCGGATTGTGTTGGATATTTTACGACACTCTGTAGGGAAGCTAGACGATTGCCATATATTTTATCACTCACCTTCTTGTAAATATGTAAATAACCTCGAACTTTTGTCAACGATGATCGCGTTCGACTTTTTTCGAGCATCGTTTTTAACGACGACAAAATCGTGATTATATAGACAGTGTTTGAAAAACATATGTACATGAAACGATAGAGTACTGTGTATCTTGCTATCTCCGTTTATCGTTAACCGTTCATCGTAATCGTACCAATTAATTAGAATTGTTTTAGACTGAATCAACTTCCTTTTCCAGTGTAAAAATAATCCAGAATCCTGTTCGGAAACGATTACTCTAGCGTGCGGTTAACTGCCGACAGTCTTTTCGTCCCTGTCGGAAAACTTCGGGTACTCGCCAAGGGTTGCAACGCCTATTATTACATCACCGATCAGGTACCGAAACCGAGTTTGCGTTACTGTACGCCGGATTGCCTATTCATAGGCTCGGTCTGCTCCGGCGGTGGACTATCTAAACATCTACATTCTACATCTACGTCTACAGTTATCGCCGAAAACGAAAACAAACAAGAGATTCCACGAGTATCGAATGTTTCTTCATCCAATATATATTCTATTCTATTCTATTATAGTATATTATATTGTAATAATATTATAGTTGGTCTTTCCTTTTGTTTTTCGTTGAAATATACAAATATACTGAACCAGCACGAATTATTCATTCGGATCTCACCGGTTTCATAAAAAGTCATTGCATAGAGTTTATTCACAATATAAAAACTTACAGCTGAATAATAAATAAATACTAGACACTTATAGTTGACAAGGCACTGGTTTTGTATCCTCGATAGGACTATAACAGATTACAATTAAAAATAAAATCTATCGTAACTTTGGTAAAACGTGATATATGAGCACAGGTATTTAACACTAGTCGTTCTTGTATCGCCCGGGCGATTCCTTTGATCCTAGTAGCAACTTTTTAAAATAGCACACAATACGGTTATCGACGAGTAGGCTTAACGCGTGTTCAACAATTGCAATTACTATCTTACAATTCTATTTATATTTAAATTCCATAAGAAAAATAAAATGCCCGACGTTCGTTCTTTCCATTCGACGAGCGATTTTTATGCGACGATGCATTTGATAAACAACATGATATTTCACAGTCTCAGAGTACGTTTGTCATGCTTGCCTCCTCGCGCGTCTACGACTCGGACGCTTATAATACTATTCGGGCTGTATCTGACGATTTCCAGATTCGGCCATGGCTAAACCTAATGTCTGTTGAATATTCCTTAACCGCTGATAATGTTCAAGCGCGTATCCGTCGAAATTAGCATCATCGCTGGAAACGTAGTTGATTAAACAAATATTCGTATGCATTAAGAATCGAGTTTAGTAAATTTGCTTACTTTGTGGAGTGTCTTTCTCGAACAGGAGGCGAATGGTTCACGGCAATTTTAGGCACCGGTACATACGATTGATCCACGTTCCACAGCAACGGCTTCACTCCTATCCTTCTGCCGACGCTCGATCTGGTGATCAGCCACTTCATTCTGTGGATACTGACGAGAACTACAACCGCGCTCTTGAAACGCACTCTCGGCGACTTTTTGTGTCGGCCTACGGTAGTGTAGGACCGTTGCTCGCTGGTCAATTGCGCGAGTATAGATAACGTGTTCTCCTCCGAAATCTGATAACTACCTATTACGCTCAACAGGTAACGCTTCTGGAAAGTTAGAGCCTTCCGTCTAGAATTGGCTCGCATATATTTCCCATAAAAGTGCATCAACTGCGAAACAGAATTTGTCCATCTTTCGTACACTTGGTTACATTTTACATACACGCGCATGTTCTATGTATACATAGAAATATTATATTTACCTTGTCCGTGTAATCTCCACTAAACGCTACGTTTGCATCGTGGGATTCGGTACCTCTTCTGACGCGTGATTCGAGCAACTTGACTCGTTGACTAAGTTGCTCCTTATCTTCCAGCGCTTTCACAAGCTTCTCTTGAAGCATACTTTTCTCGTTCAGATACTTTGTGTTGCTATCGCTGAGATCCTACGAATGAAAATGTTATCGGAGGTGTAATATACAACACAGTATCTGTCTAATTAGTCTAACACCATTGTCGAATACCTTGATCTTTTGAAACAGCTTGGTAGACGTGTTCTTATCACCAGCATATCGGCTCTTCGATTCCTTGGTGAACTCCAATTCCCTTTCCGCGAACGATCTCAATTCCTGTTGCAACTCTGCGATCGTGTCCCGCAACTTCTTCTCTTCGTCTTTGGCAGCGTACAATTTCTTCAGCAGATTGGTTTCTCTCTCCCTCAGAGTCTCCACCTCTTCCGCCAGTTTCAACTCGCGGTCAAGCGATTCTGTCAATTCCCTCTTGGACTGTTTCATATCAGCTTCCAAGTCCACCTGTCCAACAGACAATTTTGTTAAACGAACAAACGAACGAACGAACTGAACGAGGCACACGCATACCAACCATGACTTCTCTTGTGTTGATAATTTCCCGTCTCAACTCCTTGAGCTGGCTGTGTTCGCTGGTCCTCTGCTCTTGCCTTCTGGATTCCGCATCGGACATAGTTTGGATCCTCTTTTGAAGCCATTCGCACTCCTCCTCTCGCGCTTTCATCTCCTCTTTGGTGCGGCTAAGATCTGTTTGAAGATGCTCTTTGATCCCCTCGACCAAAACAAGGTTGCTTATCAGTTTCTCCTTCTCCTCGACTTCCATCTCGAGCTGCATCTCGAACCGATTCTTCTCCGTTTGCAACTTCTTCAGAGTGTCCTTTAGTTCCGCGTTATTACGCTCCTCCTTTTCGAAGCTTTCCATCACCGACAAATACTTTTTCCTCTCGTTTTCCAAAAGATCTGCCAGCTTTGGCAACTCGTCCGTCGACTTCTGGGACTGTACGTGTTCCTTCATCAAACTTAGTTGTATCTCTAGGCTTTTGTGCTCCTGCCGCAACAGTGACAGATCGTTGCGTAACTTCGTCTCGTTAGCCAGAGAAGTCTTCAGCTTGTTCTGAAGGTACTCGATCAGCTCCGAGTCTTGCACGTGGCCGGATTCCATCGATCTATGTTCTTTCTCGATTTGGATCTTCAAGTTGCGAACCAAGTTCTTTTCGGAAAACAGTTCCTCGTTGAGCTTCGCGACCTTCTTGCATTCCTCCTCGAGGTCCGACTTCAGCTGGAAGATCCGACCTTCGTACTCGGCGATCTGACACTTGAGCATTGCCCTTTCGATCTCCAAGTCGTCTTTCAGCTTTTTCAATTCGTCGCTGATTCTATTCGCTTGGCTCAATTGTAATTTTAATTCGCTGCTCCTTTCAACCGCCTCCGGATGTTCTCTGGATTGAACTTGGTTCTCCACTCTGCACACACCGTCCTCCTGATCGCTTTCAATAGCATTCATCAGTCGCCTGTCGAGATGCGCCGATAAATTCAGTTCCCTTTGCACCATATCCTCGATGTCGGTGTCGTCCTGCGAGCGCTCTGCAAGTTAGATCATCGTACATGTATATGTATACGTTTATACACCACTTCGATATACGCGTATATTGGAAAATATATAACATACATATAATATAAAATATACTCACGCGCAGCCAATTTTAAATCCGACAATTCCTTGCTCAGCTTGTCTATCACGTTCCTCAACTCAACGTTCAGTTTCTGTTCTTCTTTCAGTTTCCTCCGGAGCTCGACCACGTTACCGGACTCCTTCATTTTATTCTGTATTGTCTCCAACGCTCTATGCAAGCTCTTGCTGTCGTCGTTCATTTGCCGTATTACTTTGTCCTTCTCTTTCAAATATTCCTGCAGATGATGAATCTCCTCGTCCTTTTCGTTCGAAGGCGAGGACGCGCCCGAAAAGCTAATACGTCTGACCATTTCCTCCAGCCGTCTGATGGTCTGATCTCTGTTGTTCAGACCTTCCGTCAGCCTCTGAATCTCGTGTTGACACTCGACGATTTCTTGCTTGAGCAACTCGTTCTTTGCGTTGAATTCGTGCAATCGTTTGTCCTTCTCGAGACTCGCGTTCCTCATCCTCTCCAGCTCGTTCGCGTTCTCTCGCAGCAACGAGGCGCACTTGTCCGCGTGTTCTCGCTCCTTTTCCTTCATATCCTCCCTCAGCTTGTTGTTCTCCGAGTTCAACTCCGTGATGATCTTCTCGTTGATCTGCATCTTGCTTTTCTGTTCCTGGATCTCCGCAGTTCTCAGTTTCAAAACGTTCTCCACTTCTAGAAGGTCCTTTTTTATTTTATTCTCAGACGCCGACGACAATTCGTATTGACTCTGGTAAAAGCACTTGTCCCTGGAGAGCGTCTCCACGACTTCTTTAAATTCCGTTTGCAGCTCGTTATACAGCTTCTGCAGAGACAGCAGGTCTGCCTCGCGCTTCTCCAAATTCTCTGATTTCGTTCGCAACTCCTCTCGCACGGCTTCCAGTTGACTCTCCAATTTTTCCATTTCCTTGATGGACTCGTTGATCGAAGTTTGAGCATGCTTCACGGAAACGGCGCACACCGACGGAACGGGCGACTCCTTTATCGACGATTTTCGTCCGTCCTCTTTCTCGTCCGTCGTCGTGTCGTTCTCCTCCGAGGTGGTCCTCGAGTTCAGTTCCATCTCCGAAGACTGTTGATTCGACATGGCCGACAAACTATGAGAACGAGAGCCTAGGTCCAACGGTGGCACGCGTATTCCAATCTTATCGGTGCCGGTACTGTTGCTGTTGCCGGTGGCGGTGGCGGTGCCGGTGGTGGTTGTGGAGATGTCCAAAGACATCGCAGCCGAGTCATCCATGATTTTAACCGATGCGAATGCCGTGGGAATTTTCAAGGTAGATATGTTTGGCAGCATTTGAGTGGAACTGGCAGCCCGTACGGCCTCGGTCGTTTCCTCGCATTCCGAATGAATCGACAGAATGTCGCTCAACGTACGAGCACTATTCTTAGCTTCCGTTTGTTGAATCAGTTCTTTCAGTTGTGTTTCATCCAGATTCAACGAACAATACAGCTCCAGTTGCTTTTCTTTTTTCGATAATTGATCCTTCAGGTGATCTATCTCCTCGTTTTTATCGGCCAGCATACTGTCGATCAGCCGCGGTAATTCCAGCTGAGAATGTTCCTGAACGCCGACTTTGGCCTGTAAAATTCTATTCTCCTCCTCGACGATCTCCAAGTTTTCTCTCAGCTTCTGGATAGCGGCCCTCTCCACCTGGACGACATTCGCGATTTCCGCTTCCTTCTCTTGCAACAGTTGGTTCACCCTGTCCAATTGACTTTGAGTGTCCCTCAATTCCAAGTCTTTCTCCGCTATGGCGCATTCCAACGACTGAAATTTGGTATTGGCTTCGTGAAGCTGCAACTCGAGCCGCGACGTCGCTTGCCTTTGCGCGAACGGCGCGTTCTGCTTGTGCTGCTCCAGACGACCACGCATCGCCTCGATCTGGTACAATTGCTCGGAGGTGGTCTGTTGCAAGATCTCCTGCTCCGCCTGCAACTCTTCGTTCTGGTTCTTCAGAGCGACCACTTGCATCTCCAAATCTTTGATCCTCTTGAACGCAACCTCCTCCGCTCTCGCGTGTTTCATCATTTTCTCCTTGAGCTTGAGCAACTGATCCAATGGCAACATTGGCGGTGAAGTAGGATCGTCCGGAGTAGGACACCGTGTCGCGTCGATTTGCTCCCTGATCGATACGTCTTCGCTTGGCTGACTCAGACTCAAATTAGAGCTGCACATGTGCACCGATTCCAATTCTTTGATCCTCTTGTCCAATTGAACTTGCATTTCGCGAAGCTCCGACTTCATTTGTTTCAGTGCAGTCGAATTAACGGTAAACTGTTCGGAGCTCAGTTTGTGTTTCCTCAACTCCTCCTGTAAGTCGTATACATATCGTATCATATCTTATCGCATTGTAAAGGTTTCGTTCTTCTTCTTCAAGACCGTCAAAAGTCCTACCTGCAAGTGATTGATGTGCTCATTTAGCTGTTTACTTTCGATACCCATTTTAATCGCATCCAGCTCCTGAACCAATTCTTGCTGGTTCTTGGTTTGAGCAGCGATCACCGTTTCCAATTGCCCGATTTGAAGCTGCAAAGACTCTTCCTTCTCCGACTTGACTTCCAACTGTTGCTCCAAATCGGTAATAATATCTCGTAGCACCCAGATCTTGTCGATAGCTGCTTTCAGTTCGCTCTCCGTCTCAACCTTTTTGGCTTCCGTGTCGGACATAAGTGACGACATTTCCCTCATCTGAGACTCGAGAGCCTCCACCTGGATGACACGGTAATCTTTTCATCGAACGTCAACTCTACGCGTACCGATTCGTTCGAATACCGAGTACAACAACAAAACCCCGCTAGTTAGGAAACAAAACACCACCAACACGTAAAGCGTACAAGAATATTATTAAACGTGGCCGTCGTGTTCCTGTGTAAGCCTCCAAAAATCACTGTAATCGCGCATGCATAGAAACTTTATAACGAATTCATCTGATTTTTATCAAAGGCGATCTCTCTCTCTCTCTCTCCCTCCCTCTCTCTCGATCACGATCAAAAGTGATAAAAATTGCAATTTTTCAAGATTTTCGGCCTTTTTACCACTTTTGATCGTTTATAGCTCGTAAACCAATTAACCAATTTCACTGAAATTTTCAGAGCGTATATAATTTATACGAGTTGACCAAACACATCTTTTAAATTTGCGTTATTAAAAATAGTAAATTTTTACTATGCAAAAATACTTTTTAGACGTCATTTACTAAACTAATTCTTCTAGCCTTACAGAGAATTTGAAGTCGTTTGGTCCATTCATAAAAAAGTTATTCTGATTTAAAGTGTGTTGAATCAGTTATGCTCGTTAGTGTACACTCTGCACGCCTGAAACTATGTTGATCATTACCGCGGAATCTTGTAATAAATATAATACCACTCACAGTTGCATTGATGTCAGATGTTTGAAGCACGGGGACCTTTGACGTTGGTTCGGGTGATAGTGTAGACTGCTTTGTGCGACATACAGAAAACCAAAACCAGAGTGCAGGAAAACTCGTGTTAATACAATTAGTGAACGATGCGTGGTTATAAGCTGCCTAATCGCAGTATAGGTATAATGAATAGAAACGATGAGAGCTGTGTAAATAAAAATTTATCGACAAGAAACCCTCCACGCCTTATCAATTAGCCGAACCGTTTTTCGCATACTTGCCGAGTCAGTGAAAGATTATGAAAAAAAGAAAAATCCAATCCTTAATGTGTGAAAACGATTAGTTAGTTTTTGTACCTGAGTTTACGTATTAATTGATTCGCACCAAAAAATAAGTAAATGAATCGTTGGTATTGGAAAGAACGATACGGTAAGACAAGATCGTTCCTTCCTGCTCTTCCTTCTCTTCCCCTTTACGAACAAGCAAACGTGAAATTACCTCTGAGGTGATGCGCAGATCTCTTCCCTTTTCGCGTTCACGCTCCTTCAGTTGTTCTTGCAAAAGATGTATCTGCTTTGCTGCTTCGTCTCGTTCCACTTCTCTTTCGCTCGCTTGCTCATCCAAGAATCTTCGCGTCGCTTTCAATTGTTTATCCGCTGCCTCGATCTACGGATATTTCCATTGAATCAAACCGTGTAACTTAACTGTGACTGCTAATGCTAACAAATGCAATTTTACACGCGTAACAACACACCGAAAAGACTGCAGACACGTTAATCGCGCGATTAATCGATTAATCAACGACTAAAAACCGAATGGAATACGCTCGCGTTGAACATAACTTGATACGGTTTAGCTGTGTATTTAGTGTATTATTTTGAAAATTGCTAAACATAAGTTGAGAGATGCAGGATGCAAGAAACAAAATAAATATTAGTTAATTGTGCGCATGCAAAAGAAAGTACACCATAGCAGTTGTAGATGTTCGCATGCTACAGCGTTAATCGTTGATCATGGGATAGTTACACGCGATGTTAGAGTTTCCAAAACTACATGTACGCGATTAAAGTTAAGATTAACTTACGGAACAGCTCTTATAATAGTATTAGTAACTCTATGATTTACCTTTCGGCAGCAAACCCTGTGAATGTATGGGGGAGGAGTAGGTTCTAAAGGTACCTGCCGGCAAGATAACAGAACGCCAATCAATTCTTTAAAACCTGTATCACAGACCCCAGACACAATTGTACCCCCGTTCGTGTATTCTTTTCTCTTTGTTCTTCCGAGTTGCACACGCGCAATCAAATGAAACAGATAAATAGATGAAAGCAAATCATTTCTTCGAATCTAGTGACAAAAAACCAACAGTGTGAACATGGATGCACGAATGCAACGAGACTACCTGAACAAAGATTTTGTGCAATACGTACGAGTACGAGTACGAATACGAATACTAAGCTCGTAGGTACAGACTATGAAGTGCACCGTGTACAGAACTCGTTTTCAATATGCAATACACCACAACTTCTTTTCGTATAGAGCATACCAATTCTATGTAATAATAAAAATACATGCAATCTGTGCACCGTTTCGCAACGGATGACAATTCGGGTTTACCTGTTGCTGCAAGTCTTCCTTCTCCCTCCTAGCATCCTCCATCAACTTGTCGCTCTGTCTACACAATTCCTCTATCAGTTGCAACAAGACTGCACAGTCTCCTCCTCCGTTCGACAATACGTGTCTTGCTAAAAATCAATTGAAATCGCGTCAGAGAATGCTTATGACAAAATAACAAATTGTTCTATCTCGACTCGTTTACCTTTCTCCTGTAGATGCGAAAAGTCTTGCAAGGTAATTTCTACGCCAACATCGTCGTTGTCTCCGTAACCTTCGGTAATTACCTCCTTCTTGTTCTCTACATTGATCAGCTTTCTTTGAAGATCGAGGACGGTGAGTTTCAGCTGTTCCATTTCCTCTTGATAGTTGAGGATCAACGATTCCGCTTCGTTCAGCTTCAGAGTCAGCTGTTCGTTCATCCGATTCATCCAGTCTACTTTTTTCGCGGAACAGTCGGCTTGATCTCCGTCGCTGCAATTAGCATTTGAGAGAATCTCGGCACTCTCGGACTTTAAACGTCGCACGCAGCTATTTAATTCTTGTCTGAGTTTTTCGGCAATGTCGTTCTGTTCTCGTAATATCGTTTGCAAGGTATCGTTGTCGCTGTTCATTATGGATATTATTTCTGTGGTTTGTGGAGCGAAGTGAACTCGCTGAATCCTCGACCGAGAGGAACTCGATTTACCATCTGGTTCTTCGGTCTTCGACTTTTCAACGTCTTTGGCGACGTTGTCTAATTGATTCTCGCTACCGACGCTATCGCGCGGTTGTCTTTTGAGAACTTCGCCGATCAGAGTATTGTTGACTTCCTCTTCGCATACGAGAAAATATTTTAGTAGCTCTTCGATCAACGTCTTGAGAGTAGCACAAGTTCTATGCAAACTATTTCTGCACGACAAAAGAAATAACTGTGGAGGTATGGTGGATACAACGGTACTTGAAATATCGGAATATTTTAAGAAATGAATACCTCTCGTCCAGAGCAACAATGGGATCCGCATCCTGGGGCAAGACTTTGTTCGAATCGGAATCGTCTCGAATTTTATTCAGTTCATCTTGATGACGGTCTATCATTCTGGCTACATTGCGCGAGTATTCCTCCTTAAGTCGTTGCACTTCCGTGGCATGAGCATCTTTCAGCAGCTGCATCTCGCGTTTCGCATTACCGGTCAGTCTGTCGCGCAATTCTAGCAACTCTGGCGACCAAATGTCGTCAACGTCCGACTCAACCGACAGGAGAGCCTATTTTACATGAACGATTATCGTATAAAATAAAAGCAATCAATTACGATCTACCACGTACACGCAGATAAATACAGATAAACGAAACATTTCACATCGGTCCTCTCCCGTCTCTTTTTCTCTCTTTCTCTATACTCTATGCGACAAAAAAACGAGTATGTAATATGTAAATTCCTGTGTCTACAGCTACCTGCATCTGTTCTTGAAGCGCATTGACAATATCCAACTTAGCGAGTGCGATCTGTTCTTCCAATTGATGGTTGTAGGCCGCTCGCAGTTGCGTTAATTCACCGCTTTCCAACGCACCCGCATCCCACTCTGTTTGACAATGCTGCATGCACACATATATGGTCACACAGTAGCATGTTAGTTACAACAAAAGGATTGGTGAAATCGCGCGACTACAGCGACGTTTACCGTATAGTTTTAGCTACCCGACAATTATTTGCACCCGAAACATGGACAATCGCAACAATCGCATGCACTTACATTGGGTAATACATAGTCATAGTCTAATTCGAGGCGGAACCTAACATGAAAACGGTCAAAGGAATAGTCGGAGAAACTATTTAAAACACTTTCATTAGTAAATGACATATACGATACATATGTATGCTGCAGAAATAAGGGAAAGCAGCTTTAACACACAGAGAAAAGGTGTTCAACGTTTTAACACAAAACAAAAAAAAATTAAACAAAAATATAGAGCAAGGAGAAAGAAACCTAAGAGAAATATAGTCTAGTCTGTTATTTACACTTTACACGAATGAAAAATCCAGAAAACATCGTGTTATATATACTCTATAGAGCGGGGACAGGTATAAAATACGATACTTACCCGAGTTACCATATCTCGTAGAAATTCCAGTTTCTCTGATTTCCTGTTATCGTACAATTCCCTTTCGTATTTGTTCTTCTGTTCGTCCAACGCCTTCTCGTAATGCAGTTTCACCTCCTGCACCTCTATTATTTTGTTCTGCAGTTCTTGCTGCAACGCCTTGACGGTTGTCTCGAGCTCGGACTTGTTGAAGCTGTTGCTAATGTGTTTCGACGGTTCGTCCGCTAACGGAGAAGCAACCCTCGAACTACGTTCGGAAAGATTCGAAGCGTTCATACAGTCCCCGGCACCTCCGAAATACAACCCTTCCGTCAAGTCGGCTATTTCGCTGTCGTTGTCGGACATTTTCTTCGATTGTTGACTGAAAATCTCCTCCGAGTATTGCTTCTCCATCAGCAGACATTTCTGCTCGAAATACGTCCGCAACTCTTCCATTTCCTTGGCGTGCCGCATCTCCAATTCCGTTTTTATGTCACGCAGTTCCGTGCTACCGTCATTCACGCCCAACACCAACGACTGAATTTTCCTAATTTCCGAGGCGGTCTCGGCTTTGATCGCGCTTATTTGTTCATCGTGAACGCAAATCAACGCATCGATTTCCATTCTCAACGAATCTTTCTCCGCTCGCAGTTGATTCGCGGACTCTTTTAACGAGTGCACGCTCCTCAGTTCTCGCCTCAGAGCCTCGTTCTCCGTTTCGGCACGATGTTTCTCGGCTGCCAAATTATCCGCCAGCGTGGAACAGTTTTTCGCTTTGTCCTTAACTTGATCGTAATCGACTTGTTTCTCCAGCAAACCTTCCAGTTCCTTAACCAATCTTTCGTTTTCGTGCAAAGTCGACGCCAGCTTCGCCCGCAACGACGATACCACGGTGTCCGACGAATCGTTGTCTTCGTAGAAAAGCCTGTTGGCGTCCGTAGTTTGATCGCGCGAAACGTTCGCGCTATCGTTCGCGAAATCGGTTCTATCAAATTTCATTCGCTTTGTCGACGCACCGTCGTAACTGGACAACGTTGGTGCAGAGAAATCGAGTTTGCTCTCGTTCAAAGCCAACGTTTGATTCAACTTCTCTTCTACCTCCGCGCACTGAGCCCAAGCAGCGGCCAGTCCATTTTTTAGCTGGTGACATTCCTCTTCGGACTTTTCGCATTTCTCCGACAGCTCCTGCACCTTTCTCGCAGACTCCGCAAGTTCTGCTTCCCTCTGCTCCAAACTGATTTTCAGTTTTTTCATCTCCTGTTCGTCTTCCTCGGTTTTATCCAACGAAGAATCTCTCTTGCTTTGATTAGACAATTTATTTTGTTGGTGGTCAGGCAACTCTGTTTGCAAACAACTCTGTCCCTCCGAGCCATGGTTCTTCAACGAGCAAAGTTCGGACATGTACTTGTCGCACATGTTCCTCGTGTCCTTTAATTGCTTCTCGTACGACTTTTTGGTCAGATTTGCTTGCTCTAGCTCCTCCTTCGTCGTCCGAACCTCGTCCTTGAGATTCTCGATTTTATCGGTCAGAAGCTTCTCCAGTTCCGCTTTCTCCTCGAGTTTCTGTCTCGTCATGTGATATTGAATCGCAATTTCGTCGAAACTTTGATAAGCGGTTTCGTTCAGTTCACTGAACGTACTCGCGTTCATGCCGCTCAGTCTGGACAAGGATTTTTCTAGGCCGAAAATTCGAGTGCTCAGCGTTCGTTCGTGCGCTTGACTATTTTCGATCAACGACTGAGCCGTGGAGTATCTCGACGATAAGTCGTCAAGTTTAAACTTTAAACTGTCGTTCTCGCCCTTCAGTGTCGCGGCATTCGTCAGGGCCTGTTCGAGGGAACGTTCGATGCTCTCTTTCGATTCTAGAATCGCGGTCGCGGTAACATATTTCGACGTAATCTCTTCCAACTGTAGCTTGTGCAGCTTGATCTGTTCGCCCAGCATTTCTTTTTCTTTCTGATGTTCCAACTGTTGCATGTGCCGTGCGTTCTCCGATTGAATTTTCAGCTCGATCACTTTTCCTTTGTATAGATTCAGTTCGGCCTGTGCCGTTTGCTGGGACTCTGATCGATTTACCAATTCGAGCTTCAGAGCCTCAACGGTTTTCTTGTAATGACCCATTTGTGCCTGAAATACGGAAAGTTCTTTGGCGTGTTTGGTTTCCAGATCTGGCAACTCTTTGTTCAAACGATCAGCCAGCAGTTTATTTTCATCCTTGAACTGTTTCAACCGTTCCTCGTACTTCTCTTGAATGTTCATTATTTCCGCTTCGTGTTTCGCAGCCACCTCCTGCAAAAAAGAAAAATTCAATATCTCAAACTGTTTGAAGCGCTTTGTCACGGAAGGAAACCTCCGTCGCATTTCATACTTTTAACTCCTGTTGATGCCGCGCGTCATTTGCGTTTGTCTCGGTTGTGAATTTTTCTAAAATATGTTGCGTATCCTGCTTGATTTTATCGACGCAAGCCTCGTACTGCTTTTGCAGTTCCAAAGTCTCGGCGACATTCAAATTCTTGTCAGCTGCACCCAAACGAATCTGTTCGTTCAGGTTGTTTATTTGCAATTTGTAATCGCCGATCTCGGCATTTCGTGTCTCTCCCTCCATTTCCAATGTCCGTGCGTGTTCTTGCATCTGTATCAGCTGCCCGTTCAATCTCTCTATAATCGATCTTTGGTCGCTCAAACTGGCTTCCAAAGCGTCGATCTAGCAAGGAAATTAATCGAACGATCATACAAATGTATAAGCACTTTGTGCATATGTACACGTAATCTAATATTTACCTTGTCCTGCATGTTTGCGCAATTTACCGTACCGGCACGACCTCTGTCCGGAATTTCTATAGCATTCAGTGAATTTAGCTGAGTAACGAGATTATCTCTGGCAGATAATGCTTGCTGCAAAGACCACGTCAACTCTTCTATCAAATTGTCGCGTTTATTTATCGCTTTCTCGAATTCCTGCAACTGTTTAACAAAACACAATATCATTCGATCGATATACGTACAAGGTAGACAAACCAAAACCGACTTGTCAGAATGCTCCCTCTTCTTCTATAATACTTTGGCAGCTGTAATGATGTGTTGTTGCAAGGAAAAGGAAGGGGAGCGTTTCTTCCTAGACCTACTAAAGGACTCATTAGTAAGGCTGTCTAGCAGACCTTGTCTTAGACACTGGGATATCGGAAGGCGGTTGAGGACGGTATATATAGGGATTGATGACGGATCAGGTAGTAGCGGGAAGGTCTTTGACTATCTGTCCATCTTGTGGCTGATGTAGGAAGTTAGCCGCCACAATACCATACACATTTGTTACACGACGTACCTTTGTATGATACAATGAGATAATATCTCTGCCATGTATACTACTGTTCTGACTTTGCGAAGAATTGGGGGACGAAGCCTCGGCACGTAAGTGGTCTATCTCGGCATGTAAAGCTTCTACTATAGCTTCCTTTCCTTGTAACATCTCTTCCAACTGAGCCACCCTCCCGGCGAGCCCTTCCAAGTCGCCGTCGGCTTCTCCTTCGCTCATACTAACGCTACTTTGGGTCACGTCCCTCGACGAAGCACCCTCGTGCACCTATGTTACATAGAAATCACAATTGTTGGATTTTTTGCCCAGCTTATTTGTATTGACAGTGATTTGTGCCTTCTTACGTAAGACTCTCTGTGTCCGATGGATTTATCGATACGAAAAGATTCGTCGTCGGATGCTTCGTCCATCTGGCCATGACCCGTACCTTTGACTTTACTAATTCTTTCCGCCTTGTACTTCTCCAGCTAAAAAAACATTGCATTCGGTTTTTATTTAATTGAAAAGAAACAAACATGAAATAAATAGAAATTTCACCAAAATATCTAAGAACATTTGGAGAGAAAGTGAAACTGGCAGCTTCTTACTCGTTGTTTTCTCAATTGCCCATCTCTCCTGAAGGGAAGATGCAATGATTGACAATTTACCATCGCAAAGGTGTACACAGCTACGTATTTCAGTGTATGTAAATGATACGAATGTGATACGAAAGATTCTTCTCGAAAGTTCAGTACCAATTAATCGAAAACAAAAAGTGAAACTATTTGATACCGAATACACACCATTTCTCTGCCTGCTTCCAAAGAGCGTCTTCTGCGTTCATCATCGTCCGTTGCTTTGCTCATTTCATTAATAAAATCGAATCGATGATCGTTTAATAATCAACTAACAGCTGACGATGTCAATGATTAATTGTTGGACGGTCACTAGGTCGATCGTCATCCATTACATTTGAAAGCATGTGTCTCAGATCCAAACCGTCTATCGATGAACGTTTGACCGTTGACGATTTATAAAAATACGAATCGCTATAGCGTGCGGTATCGTGTCATAGACCTTCGATGAGATAGATCGTGAATGATCACGAATCACGACTTGAACGAGTTGAACGGTTCGGATCATTAGGATACATTTCTACCAGATTTTCTATATACCGTAGGCTCGTTTTCAGTGGTTGCAAGTGGTTGTAATTTGTAATACAAGATAATACAAGAGGATGGCAGCCAATAGCATCCTCGTATTAGCTGCTCGTAGCGAATAGCGAACTGTAACGAATCAGTGACGAACCAGTAACGAACGTTTCCACGTTGTTCGATCGACAGAGTTCTGTTGTCTATCTTGCATGCGTAAACCCAGACAAAATAATAAATTGCGCGCGAAAAAGCAGCGCCATCCAATAAGAGGAGACAGTATCACGCGCGCTAATAGCTTCAGGAATTTATCGTAGATGGTGCTTTCATTCACATTTTTTTATCTTTCGAACGTAAACTACAAATAAGTAGGTAAATAAGCAATTGTTCTCAACAATAAGAACAACAATATCAACGCACGATGCTAGTCTCGCGTAACTTGATTTAGTCCGATGTTTATTAAGATTAAAAATGATTTCGAACAACAGTTCCGACAGTACGATTAAATGTTTACGTTTAAACGATATTCGATGTACCGCCGTTCTAATTATCGTGGAAAACTTGAAGAATTCGGCACCGAGTGCGCAGCTGCCGCGCGAACATGATTCGTGGTGGGGTGCGCCGTATGTTCGATACGGTCGATGCGATCAGTTGTTTCCGAGTTTTCGAACGGGTCGTTTCTCATTCTCGTTCCGTTGATCGTTTCGTTTCGTTTAGTTTCGTTTCGTTTCGTCGTCGAGTCAAGGATCGAGTAACGTCGACGAATCGCTACGATCAACAACGTACAATTGTTGACGACTACAACACAGTGCGATTCACGAAGTGTGCACGATCAGTGTCTCTGATTTCTTCCTTTTACGCGAAGTTCATGCTTCCCGAGTGACAGAGGGATTCTGCCGTAGAATCGAAGAATGTTGGATCGCGATACTGCGATACACCTCGTCGCTGGAGGGTGGGTTTTGCTTTCTTCTTTTTTTTCCTCTCACACTCCCTTTCCCTCCTTTTGTCCACCTTTTTAAACAAACATAACCCTTCGAAACGCATTCACGATCCACGATCCACGATCAACGCCGGTTACGGTCGTTCGAAACTACTCGCAGCGAGATAGGAGTATTTTGCGCAGTGAGAAGCACACGTGAAACACGAGCATTTGCATTGTGCACATTTTCTGCGATCGTTGCAAACCCATCCAGAGCTGATTTTTTTTCGTTCGAAAACTAAACAGATTACATAAGATACAAAAACCGATTAAAAAAATATCACAAACACACTATGTAAATATATACCTACATATGTGTGTGTACTTACTTATGTACATACATATATGTGCTTCGGTTCTGTTATGCGCTTTTCGAACTCGAGCTCCTTTTCTCGGAGAGCCTGCTGCGTTCTTATCCGACGATATCCAAATTTTACGAGATTACAGTTTGTTGGTAATAAACTAACATAATAGTAGCAAATTAACCTAATAAAAAGAATAGGAAACTCAAGGGATTTAGGGAAGGGGAGAATCTACGACATTGTAGCCGGCTAGATTTACGTCATCTTCACCGGTCCCATTGTGTGTGTCGTGTGCGTGTCGTGTGCGTGTCGTGTGCGTGTGCGTGGCGTGTCTTGTACGCGTCATGTAAATACGTGCGCGTATAGTTCGATGTACAGTGAATCGTGGAAACGTTATATTCGCAGTAGATAATTGAATAATTAGACGTCAAAAGTATCCAAAATATCGACGTGGTTCTAACAAGAGTGTCGTGTCTGGAAAAATCCGAGGAAAGTCTTGTTAGCGATGCGAACTGCGAAGCTATTCATGGAACAAATTCCTGTTGCATCATTAGACCTTTGGCGCTAATTACACATTCGAACCGTTGATCCATGCTATGCACTGATCTTTCACAATCGTATTTGTGGTCCTCATAATCGATGCACGCGTTACTAAATCTTTCGACTAGATATAGACATGATAACAATAACAACAACATCAACAATTATTTCGACAGAAGAAATTTTACTTCGTCGTAGCAAATGAAACCATTCGGATGCGTTCCGTGCCCGATCGATGAAATTTTTCGTTAGGAAACATTCGAATACTTTGTGGTGGGCCACGGCATGCATTCGTTGCACGCGTAATTGATCGTCCCAATTTAGAAACCTGTTTATTTTCGAGCGACGCGTCGCGTCGGAGATTTTTCGTGGTGATTCGAAGGAGTATGTACCGTGCGAACCTCGACGTGCCAAGACGTGGGCGGAATTTATACATGCGACGTATGTATAATGCGGATTTGCGGTATTACGCTGACGCCATGCTGACCGGTTATTTGGCCAAACATTTCTCGCGGGAATTTCAACCGGTTTTAGCCCTTTCTGGTTTCCTCTAATTTTCGACACTCGGGCGACGTATTCTTTAACATAATCGAGCATACGCTCGATTTGCACGGTTAAGTTAACACGTCGCGCCGGCAAATATTATTGCACGCGATGTTTACAAAGGACACGCGCTGCAGCGACCAAAGTATTTGAACGATCGTTTGTTTTGCATCTTATCGCGTTCGCGGTACGCATTCGGTTAATTTTACGTACAAACAGCGGATCATTATCGTCGCGATGTTATCTGCTATTCAAATGTGGACCGTGGCAGAGATAGTTGTTAAATAAATAGTCATGTTCTCGTCTGCGTACTACAGTCGTGTTTTCGATTTTACAGAGTGGCCGGCACCGCGGGTGCAATAGTCACTTGTCCCCTGGAAGTTGTGAAAACGCGGCTGCAGTCTTCCTCTTCTGGATTTTATCCACCTCCGGTAAACAAAGAGCTGACTTCTGGCCATGTGACTTGCAAGAGCTTTCCCAAACCGGAACAGAGAAGGCGATTATGTACCGGAGGCTACACAAGGTACATAATTAGTACACGGTATACGATATACATATTGTATACGTAATTGTATACACATAATGTATGTATTATATATGTATATGTAGAATATAGAAGTAGGAAGCCACACGAGAAGATAGACCCGGGTCCATGCGTTATCATCCAATCGAGTATCAAGTATTCCAAGTTACGCTAATCTAGCCGTGTGTATCCGCGAACGTGTCCGAAAAGCTGGGCTGTTCGTGCCCGACTAATTCCTGCATTCGTAGGATTCCTTGGCTCAAAATAAATTGTCGGTGGTAGCGTATTGTGCGGCTGAACCTCCGAGCGAATACGCGAACTTCCTATTGGAGCGAGAACTCGTGTCTGCTAACAATTGTCGGATACCCTACCGAAAGACCAAGCAAATTCTTCGAGTATATGTACAGATAGCGAAATAGATCGACCGGTTCTTTCTGTTACAGGCATGCTCTGGTCGCTCTGTCTCATTTCGGGGTGCCCACCCCTCCTGGAGGCTCTCCCCATAGTCACTCGGCGCCAGGTATCTATCAATGCATTAGATACATCGTCCAAAACGAAGGGGCTCGTGCACTGTTCAAAGGGCTTGGTCCAAACCTCGTCGGCGTCGCTCCCTCGAGAGCGATTTACTTTTGCGCCTACTCGAAGAGCAAGGTCGCCTTTAATTCGGTCCTACCCCCGGATACGGCTGTCGTTCACGTCTTCTCCGCATTTTGCGCTGGTAAGTTGACCGTGTCATCTCACCGATTCCGCTCTATCTCGTTTTCCACCGAAACCAAACCGGGAGGGGAGGGGAAGAGCAAAATAAAGGCGAAGACGGAGACACATTGGAACGAGAAAGGACCAGCGTGTGAATCGCGATCGACTCGGTCGAAGCTACTCTACACGAAACACGAAAATAGATCGGATCGTATCTGGCCAAAGCATTGCTCACCCGCATAACGCGTAACAATACTCGGTCGGCGTTATCAACTCTTTTCTTTTTTTCGACGTCGGCTGATCGAGTCGACTTTAGATAGAACAAGCTCACAGTGGGGTCACGACGCGCGTCATTTGTCTTAGTCTTATCTACTGAATGGATTCAGTCTGTTGTCTTGCCGTTTACTTCATAACTATGTATTATTAGGCAGTTATCGAGAACATCGTGCATACAACATATATATATATATGTTATATGCATATCGTTCTATACGTAACGGCGCAACGACTACGACGACACCGTAGTTTCGAGTTTGCGGTTTTCCGTAATTCATTCAACAAAAGGTATCTTATCCGTAGAAAGATAAACTTGAACCTCGGATGTTCGTCGCAAAGACACTCCGCGGGGGTGCTTCGCGCGCGCGCGCGCATGCGATAAAACCGTCGTAATCATTGTAAACACGACATTTTCACATAGTTCTCGGTCATTTTTCCTTCGATAAAAGAACAAGAGATACGAGGAGGTATACATACAGCCGGTCAGAAGCTTACGGCGAGAACCAAAGGCAGGTTCGACGGATGTAAAAGCCGCGCAAAACCGATCTTATTGGCTAGATTTCCGAGGTTGATTCCGGAGGGGTGGCCCTTACGGCGCACCACGCCGCGTCGCGTCGAAAACGTGCACACGGTCACGTAGTCACCCAGCAGCCTATTATTTACTACCGGCCATCTATGTGTCTATCCAATAATTCGTACGGTAACTCGTATACTTTGCATGCTCTCTGAAATGTTGCGACTCGTTCGTCTCGAAGAAACAATATTTCTGCAAAATATCCCGACTATTTATAAAAGTATCGATATTTCTTATCGATAAAAGTCGCCCTATCGTATATCACGAATCGTTCCCGTTTCCATCGTTTCCTTTCTTTCCACAGGCTGTCCCGTCATTCGATACACATACGACATACACGATGCATAGCGATCCGAGCAGCGGACGATAAACGAAACAGATGACTGGCTCGTTCTTCCTATTCCTTATTTGCGCGTATGCGATTGTGTTCAATTACGGTCGACCTTGGTGTACGCGCGAGCAATTGGGGCTCGTCCGTGCTCGCTTCCGGTGCGCAAATCGCACGGAACAAAAATCCTCTAGACGATTCAAGATTGAGCTACGATAAACGCTCTGCGACGCGATTCGATGCGACTCGATGCAACCCGTTGCGTAGCCGTTCACAGGCTTGTGCATGCCGTATCGACAACTGCGGAGCATCCACGCCGTAACCATTTCAATTGCAGATAATTATGAACCGCGCTATTGTCTCCGTAACACTCGGTATTCGAGTGTCTGCGCACGTTTCTGTTTTTCCGTCGCCTCATCTCGAACGGCGATTTTTCAGATTGCTTGGCCGCGATTACACTTGGTCGAATTTTCGCGAATAGCCGAAGGTGAAAGTACGCTCTCAGCACAGTTTTAGCAAACGATTTGTGTTTGATTCTGTTCGACGCAGCCATATGGTACCAGCGAGATATGTACCACGAGCGACTTGACATCGACGAAACATTCTAATCGGGACACTCGGTTCTCTCGGATCGATCCTCTAACATCCGTCGGAACGTTCGCAAAGTTCGCGGCGAGTTACTCACGATAGTTCGCGAAACAGATTTGAGAGGCACTGTCGCGTCGCGTCGGTGCGCGCGTCTATTTTTAACCGAACGGCTGTGTAATTGAACGGTCGGTCTCGCTGTTATTTACAAGCGGTCGCGGTAAAAGGAGCAGCCTGCGACACGCGGTTTTTCTCAATGAGATGTTTACACGCTCTCCAGGAAGCGCGAGGTAATCGATGCGCTCGTTACCGCGCGCAGTTTCATGAATCGCGCGACACGTTCTAGCGCTCGGTCAAGTTACGCAATTAATGCAATTCGAAGACGGTGCTCGAAATAAAGACACGACATCCAAACCGGTGTATCCTTTCTGAGAAGCAACAAACGGGAAAAAAGGAATGGTTCGTTGCTTAAAATAGACTGTAATCGCGCGAGATGTAAATGGGACAACGCAACGTGCTAGCGGCTCTTCCGTAATTTGTTAGAAAATCTTATCGAAAGACTGCTCGCGCTCGCTATTCATCGACCTGCGCCGTATTCCGTCTGAGTTTTATGCCTTTGCTCGTAGTTTCATGTCGCGGCGCAACATCGAGTCGATGTACCGGCTCGATAGAACAGCGAAAACTATTGCGTCTGTCCGGGCAAGGTGGGGTGGGTTCGGTTCAGGTCGGGTCGCGTCACGTCGATCCGTACGACCTACCTCACCAAAGTCGTTTAAGAACCATAGCTCTTGGATACCGACCGGAGGAGGGAAAATCGTCGTGGCCTTCGGTTCGGCAAGCCAAGCGACGCGTACGAGTCTAGGACATACTGGACTTGAAATGCTTACGTAATGCGGATGCGTCGTCGCGACAATAAACAGTGCGTTGGCCGGCGTGGCTTTCGACGAACTGGGTCAACAGGTACTCCGAACCTGTTTGCAAATTACGTCCGAGTAAACGCGTGCGGGATAGCCGATTCTGACGAACGCATTTACAAACATGCAAACGAAACAATCCGCGTGCGAATCTTTTGGTAGTACACTCGAGGTGGTCAGGTGCAGTAAGTCGGGACTCCGTCCTGCTGCAGGCAGACGAGCTTCGTGTTCGGCGAGTCCACGAACAGCTCTTTGACGACACCGTTTACCGTTGCCATAGAGTACCGTCGGCTCCTCGTTCCTCCCAGCTCCGGGATCTCGATGTCCATGCCGATTGCCCTGGTGTACGAGCCCGTCGGGTCTGCCAGCATCCTAACCTGCGTATCAGAGTACTCGCGTAACTGGATCGAGCTAGCCAACGCTTTAACCGGATCGTGGCTAGTAAACTGCGAGCCGCGTTTGCTCGAGGTCCGACGCGTTCGTTACCTTGTCGTCCGCGCCTTTGAAGTGTCCCCAAGCAGAAAGGACGAACGGGTCGTTGACGGAGACGCAGATGATCTCTTGGAATCCTAGGTACCTCAGATCGGCCGATCTATCGTAATTAAGACAGGACATTGTAGCGACAGCGCCGGACATCTACGCACAGATTATTCCTACTTTTCTATGAATCCCCTCAGGTGGACCTTGGAGCATCCTGGCACGAAAGCTCCGGGTACTCCGAAAACGATGGCTCGTTTGTCGGCTACCAGATTGAAAATATTCGTCCGATTGCTCGGTAGTGCTTCGTACAAGGTTAGGCTCGGCAATCTCTCCCCTATTCTGATCGGAGACATCCTCGATACGGCTTCCCAGAGCTTCGGCGACCGCTCAGAACTCGGAACGCTAGCGATTCGTTTATTTTGCTCGCTGTCGATCGACGTTTTCTCGCAACGTATCGAATCGCATCGGCGCGCTCGTTCAGATCGTTGCCCGATTCTCGCGTTCGGTAACATTCTACGGTTAGCGGTTGGCGTCTTTGCCGGAATTCGAAGAAATCGATGGACGGATCTCTGGCTACGGTTCGTTTCGGATTCGTCGTGTTTCGAAATCCTCGTCAAGGATCTCGCAACAGCGTATCTCGCGACCGACCGGAAATTATCATCGGGTCACGTCATAAGTCTTTGCTCGTTCAAAACGAGCAACGGATATTTGCACGATTCGACGATGGTAAAGCAGGAAGAGCTATTACGTATACCGTAGACTCGTACTCGTATTCGTACGAGGCGATAGAGACTTGGAACTGGAAAAAGAAGACGACCGCTTCGCGGGTATTTGAGTTTTGTTGCGCGCGATCGCGAACACGTTTCAGAAAAAGCTGTGCCGGACAGCAAAGGCCTATGAAGTGACCCGTGCACTGTGCACTATGCACCGTATACCGTATCGAAGAGAACCGTTCAAATTCTTCGGAGAGAGAGAGAGAGCGAGATTGTACATATTCTGAACATTGACAATCGCTAAGGAAGAAATCGAGTGTCCCTTTGAAACGGCGAGTAAGCTCGAGGAAACCGTGCCCAGCGGCCACGTACCGATCGGATTAAAGACACGTGCGTTCATTTTTCAGGTTTCGTGGCATGTACGTTGACAAATCCTATTTGGTTCGTCAAGACCAGGCTACAGCTGGACCACCGATCAAACAGAATCACCGCGATGGAATGCGTGCACAGGATATACCGCCAATCGGTACGGACACACGTTCCCCCGCAGCGTATCCGAACGAGGACAACGAGCACCGTTTTTCGTCGCCTTCTCGCATCCGTGGACTTGGTTTTTCGACCATGGCCAAGATTAACGAGTCTCGTTGTGACGTGCGCGGTCGATGCGGTCCCAGCCGGAAAATACGTCGAAACGCGCGCGAAATCTCATCCGCGTCCAACTTGGTTCGATTCGATTCGATTCGATTCGATTCGATTCGATTCGATTCGATACGATAGGACTTCACGATTCACGATTCAATACGACTTTCAAACGTAGACTCGTCGAGAAAAATATCGTTTCTACGCGCATTATCGGGCTCGCAGCGCATCGATAAACGGTGGAAAGCGTGTGCTCGTTTCGTGACGTCGGACAACAGTTTGATCACCCCGAGGACGACACCGCACTGCACGGCACGGCATGGCAGGGCAGGGCACGGCAGGGCACAAATCGGCAGACCGTATCGATGCGTTTCCCGTCTGGTGCACAGTCTATGGTCGACCGCGTTGCACCGCGATTCATCGTCACGGAAACCATCGACGAGCCACGCTCATCGATCATACACGCTTAACTAGCCAGAGTAGCATTCCATTTTTCGCTGATCGATACCAAGATCCGGAGGAACGTGGAGAACCGTGCGGTTGGGTTTCGAACTGCGGTTCGGAAAACGGTTATCATCGATGATACAATCCACCCTGATTTTTCTTACGGATTCGAACGCCGAACGGTTCCACACCTCCGAGTGTCGGTCGCCGACTATTCGACCTTGCATGCTAGCGACATCGGAGACAACAAGGTGTCTCGGCTCTTCGCATCTTTTCTCATTTCTTCTCGTCTCTGCTGACCTCGCCTCGCCTCGCCTCACCTTGCCTCGCCTTGCCTCCTTTCGGGTTCGTACTGTCATCGTTTCTGTGCAGGTGTTTTTCAGGAGGCATAAATATCTCGAGAAAGTCAACAAGAGTGTTGTAATCGTCTCGATATAGAACTAGAGAATTCTGGCCCTGACCAAGGATATTTTTGCTACTCTGCGCGCTTAGGAATCGAGCGCGAAAACATCTGAATATAAAAACGATCCGAACCGACTCTATTCGATAACTATCGAACACGTGCTGCCAACGTTAAACAGAGGAGAAGTAAATGAAAAGTTGTCCGTTTATCGACGACGGTACCGCGGAACAGATATTCGTTAGGAAACGGCCGTTCGAACGCCTCGAGTCTCGTTTCTCGTTGTATAGCGTCTAGCGTCTAGTATCAGATTGTAGTTTCCTTCGATCGTGTCGGAATAGTTTGGACAAAGTGTTCGCATCGCAGTTGTTCTCGCGCCAGATCTATAATTGGTCAGCGCAATCTGCGAATAGTAAAACGCAACCAAAATACCGGCTACGATGCTCGGGGTTTCGAGCTCGCGAAAACAACACATCCGTCTTTTTCGCAACGATTTATCATAGATCTGACCATTTCTCGCGGAGGCTACTTCCGTTCCTGGCGGCGCCTCCGTTTCAACGTCGCGGATATCGCGCATTCTTTCTCGAAACAGACGAGAGGTCTGCGCCGAAGAAATTACGTAAACGCGAACGGACCGTTGACGCGTGCGTACGGATTCGTCCACGAGCCTCGGGGACTGTCTTGTCTGCTGGTGGACATTTGAAAGGGGAGACTTTTACAAAACAACATGTTACGTTGACCGACGCGACAATTGCAACATTGTTTCATTAGCCGCCAACATTTTCTATTTCGCCTGTGCAAGCGCGCCCGATCACGCCATCAGAGCGTGATTTATACCGATAACGAGACGCATCCGAAAATCCGTTTACAGTTCGCAACCGCTCCATTGTAATGTAGAATGGAGTGCGATATCGATATTTTCGCCAGTCGGGAACTTGAGATTCGCCACGAATGGGAATCGTCGTTAGGCGGGAGATCGGCCACGATAATTGCTTGTCAGTCCGAAAACGGCTTGCCGATCGTCGTTCAAATATCAAATACAGTGCCCGCCTTATCACCGTGAGGGTCTGCGGATATCTTTAACGTGCTCGAGATTATTTGGTTTGTCGGAGATAAACACGCTGCGTTGCAATCGTGCCACCCGGGTAGAATGGGATTGCGTAGCTCGAGGTTGATCGCGACACGACGCAACGCAACGCAACGCGGGAAACACGTACGCGAGATGGGACGGATGAACGCTCTGGGTCCTTGCATCGAAAGTAGTGTAGACAATCCGCTATACGTACCGTGCTACTGCTAAACTACTAAACTACGCTAAACTGTGCCAAACGATTGAGCGACCCGTCGTGTTCTTTCAGGGCATCATGGGATTTTACAAGGGCATCGTGGCGTCCTACGTAGGAATAAGCGAGACTGTGATACATTTTGTGATCTACGAGGCTGTGAAGGCTTGGCTGGCGACGACCAGGTCCAGGGTCTCCAGGACGGACGACAAAACGGTCCGCGACTTTCTAGAATTCATGGCGGCAGGATCCTTCTCCAAGACCATCGCGTCCTCCCTCGCCTACCCCCATGGTAAAGCGTTCGGTCTTATTTTCTTCAGGCTATTTTTCTATAAATATATTGCACAATACCTGTCTGTATGCACGAACTTGCATGTTTTCACGAGGAAAATCGTCTAGCCCCGACTATCAGATTACGACCAACCTGAGAGGTTTCAGATAAATCCCATTGTTTCAGAGGTCGCAAGGACGCGGCTGAGGGAGGAAGGCACAAAGTATCGAAAGTTCTGGCAAACTCTGAGAACGGTGGTCGCCGAAGAAGGACCAAACGGGTTGTACCGTGGTCTGGGCACTCATTTGATCAGGCAAATACCGAACACGGCCATCATAATGGCGACGTACGAGGCGGTCGTGTACATTCTGAGCAGGCACTTTCATCAGCACCCCAGCAGCGGAAGAAGCAGCAACGGCTCTGCTTCCGGCAACACCAGCTCACAGTTCTACGCGGAGGCAAAGACGAAACGAGAGCTTGCCTAGGACTTGTTTAAGGCCTCTGAATAAAGGGCCAACGACTCATCCGATGAGTCCCGTAGCTGTGTCCAGTGTCCATTTGTGAATACGGTGAACGTCGGGCGGCGTGCGGTGTCCAGACGCTAGAAACACGGAGAGAGACACCCTGTTGGAACCGCGTCGTGCGCGCCATCGCGCATCGGTTGGTGCCATATTTGTTACGTTTCAAGGTAGCAAAAGGTATCGCAGCGCTCGGTATTGAACGCTGTGCGCTCTGTAAGTGTAGCAAAACGTAGTCCTTCCTCCTTTCAGGTAGCGTACGTTCGTACACGGAATACCGCTGTCTCTTGTACCCCGCCAAGAAACACAGGGAACATCGAGCGGGAACCGCAGCTGGACACATCGAGTCGATTACTTCAAAGTACGATGCGCCTAAACCCCTCGTCTCGCAGCGATCGTTGAACAGAGCCTGTTTCGTCATTAGCGGAATCGCAATCGCAATTATAATCGCAACCGCTATTCTGTTATTCTGTTACTCTGCTATTCTGCTATTCACTTCGCCAATCAACTTTGACTCATTTTAGGCGCATTTCACCTCTTCTTTTCGCATCGTCAACATTCGTGACCAGTCTACGGTATCGATAGTACGTTTCCGGGTTTTAACGCCGCCGAAATAATCAATTTGTTCGTTGGATGCAACGTCGCGAACTCGAATAGTTCGCGCGAACTTGAAAAATTCTTGAAAAATTCCAGGTGCAGGCTGTCTGCGCAAAGATCGCGTTTCTTCGTTGTTAGTACCCCGTTATCTTCCGCTCGCAATATCCATAATCGAATCGCGATCATTGTCTTTTGTTATATTCTTCGGATAGTAAACTTACAAACGTTTCTTTTTCGTTTTTCGTATTTCGTACCTCGTATCCGCATCGTTACTCTCAGTTCTAAACGATCGTTTTGATCGATTTTGCTTGTATTTCGAATTAGAGTAAATATGTATTATTATTATTGTTGTTATTGTTATTGTTATTCTATCATGACCTAGATACGTTTCGTTTTTGCAACCTTATCGTGTACTAACGAAAAGCTAATCGAGCAGGACTCTTGATACAATCGACGAGGGTGAATCGTAAAGTCAACGAAAGAACAATTCTATAGAATATTGTATAAATCTTTGGTTGCTTGTAAGCCAGCTTTTCTCAGGAGTCCTTTAACGAACACCGTTCGATCGTTGGCATTTCGAACGGTAATCTATGAATGACGATGAATTCTGTAAAACGTAGCAGTAAGTGTTGTGTACAGAAAATAAAATTGCGGTATATCTAGCCGCACATTTTCAACCGTTTGTATTTTTTCGAATGCGTAGAATGTGCGTTGTTTACACCGCCGCGCCGCGTCGGAGAAAGCGGGAGAGTGAGAAGAAGAAATAAGCTTTCTATAATATAACAGAGAACAAGTATTATTAGTTTTCGTCCCGTTACCTTCGTTGTACGGACGTTGTGGTTTGAACGTGACTCGCTGATCAAGAGATATAAACGTTAGGATGTAAGACTACATGTAAGAAAATTTGATAACACTTTGTTACGCGAGATTCTATCTTTTATCCGTAGCGTTTGTAAGTTCGATCGTGTTGTTGGTCGTTGCAAATTTACCAGCTGGGAAGCGTTAACGGTTATAATAATGTAACTGGTTCTTCATTTTCATACTTGTCTCGATGTTATCCGCGTACAGAATTATATTTATTCTCGTTCGTTGACTCGCGCTAATCGTAATCGATTCGAGGACTTGGGTTTCTCGACAGCTAGTCCGTGAAATGGTTCTACATATTTCTTACGCTTCGGAATGTTATTACGATGCTCCTACGGGCTAATTTTCTTTTCAATTTTTCTGTAAATTGCGGGTCTTAAATAGTACAAACAGAAGAGGCAAATACGATAGTGCGGATGAAACAAGGTCTTGTCAACAAAGACTGAACCATTTTTATTGTACTTGGTATGCTACGAAATTCGAGGTATAAACTCTAGTATATCTTTGGAGAAAGTCGATATACGAACTGTTATGAAATGTGTGTATGCATGTATACACACAGCCGCGTAAATACATACGTATACAGTATACATATAAGTATATACGTATCGCTAAATAAAATCAACGAATAATATTTTTGTACTCTACGTTTTTGTCAACGCCTCGACAAACTTATTCGAATGTTGTTTTCAGGACTGTTTAACCTTTGACTCCACCTTTTCTGCCTTTGTAACCGGAACCATCGGTGGAACCGCATTCCGAACAAGAACAGGACACAGGATAAGATATCGGTTTCTTCAGTATTTTGTGATCCTGGCATGTCAATTCGATTAGACGATTCGTATATTCCGTAGGTTGACAACATCGGCAATCGACCACTGGGTTCCAATCTGTAAAATAAAACGAAGAAAAGAACGAGAGGACGTGACGAGAAAAGTAAACTAAAGAAAAATAAGATGTGGGCCGGTTCCACCAGATCTTTCCGTTAGATTTACCTGCGTCGAAATACGAGGTGGATTCGCACTTTCCTCGACACTGTTTGATGTCAGCAACGGGAAGTAGGTTCTTGCAGAGTCCATGTTTTCGATGCCTAACGACAAACATCCCGATCGTGGCGTCCGCATCCAAGTCGTTGACGACGCACTGGTCGACTTTGAGAGCGTGGGACGTGAGATTGCACATGTTGCAACAATCGCGAGTGTAAATCGAGTCCGCGGGACAGTCGGTGATGTCGGGACAAACAGCGGAACTGCTGGCTACGGACAGCTGATTTCCCAGATCCAAGCACGTGTACCTGGTGCAGTTATCGCTGGACGCCCAACTCGCGCCGGCTTCGTGCAACGAGTTCCCGACCACGCAATGCGTCTGCTTGCATCTTCCGCAGCATTCACCGTCTTGGTCTTCGTACGTCCAACCTAGAGCACACTTTTGCCGACATACCTCCACCTCTTTGTATTTCGCGAGGAAATTTCCGCTCGCGTTCATAGCGCAATATTCCGTGATACAATCGTCCACCGTGGATTTCCATTTTTCGCCAGGCTCGTATACTTTGTCGTTCGAACGGCAACCGGTCTTGACGATCTCTGGACAACACTGTCCAGGCACGTACCGCTGTTCTATTCGAAATTCCGCCTCCTCCCAAGGATCCACGACCGGACACTTTTCGGTAGTCGATTCGACGCGTACGGTCCCGTTGCCGCTCGACTCGCAGAAATATTTTGTGCAAAAGTCTATCGAGAACCATTGTTCACCGACGTTTCTCACCTCGTTCTCGACTACGCAACCAACCGGAACGCATCTTCCGCAACAAACGCTGCTTCTGTTATCGGTGGATCGGTATTCGAACCCTAGATCGCAAACAGCATTGCATTCCTGCACTTTGATCTGTTTTCGCACGCCATTCTCGTCTCGAACGCACTCGATCGAGACGCAGCTGTCCTCTGGATTTGGTTGCCAGATCTCGCCTACGTTGTACACCTTGTTCAGGTGTTTGCAAGCGGATCTCGCGAACCCGGGACAACATTCGTCCTTCCCAACAATCTCTTCGACGACGAAATCGAACGCGTCGGGATGATCCGCGGCTCGCAAACATTCGATCGTGGTGCACTTTGGCTTTGCCACTTTGACGTTCGCTTCGTTCCCTCCGTCCGACAACTCGCAAACGCACGACGTGCAGTTCCCATCCATCCATCGTTCTCCCAATTTCTTCGCCACTATTCGTTCCGACAATTCGATTTGAGTGTCCGTCGCGACGGCGTGCAGACAAAGATCCTTGGGCGGCACGCATTTGTAATCCGTGCAACAAGCGTCCTCTTCCACGACGAACTCTAGTCGATGGTATTGCGGACACATGGACGTCACGAGGGGTGGCGGAGGGCACGATTTCGGATCGCAGATATGCATCGATCGCGGACAACATCCGGTATCGTTGACCACCTGCACGTAACCAGGAAGGATCGTCTCGACTGCGACAGGCACCGAATTTATATCAGGGCACTCGGACAGCGGTAGACATTCGCAAATAAATTTCTTGCATCCGTCGGCGTCGGTCGATAGTTTCATCGCTTGACCGTAGCCGCAGACCGGCATCTGAGTTTGTCTCGCGCAAAACGGAGCCGTGGTCGTTGCGCTAGATGCGTCAGGAACGCAGAGATACTTTGTACAGCAGTCTTTTTCCGTCCCATTCACCGCAACCGGTCTCATGTTCTCCTCGCAGATGGTGTCCACGATCGGACACTCGGTTCGCCGACAATCTACGACGTTGTTGTCGCAGGTGCATCTGGTACAGACATCCGGGAACCACACGTCGCCCGCGACGTGACCATCTTGGTCGCACGCGAAGCATTTGCTCCTCGGAACGCAAGTGTCGTTGCGAGCTACCAAATCGTCTGGACAGAAGCAGCCCTCCTCAAAGTTGCGCGTGCACTTGCCGGCAACGTCGACCTCGTTGGTACGCGCGATGGTGTCGCATGTTTCTCTGCAGCCCGATTCGCACGGTCGATACTCGAGATTCGCCGGGCAATTGTAAGGACACGTCTCGCTGCTTCTCCAAATCAGACACACGTCCATCTGCCGACACTTCCTCGCGTACGCTTCGAAACTGTCGCAAAACCCGCCACCGGTGCACAGACTGTCCTGACAAGCCATCACATACGGCATTGGATCGACAAAGTTGTGGCATCTTTCAAAGTCTACCGCGTTCAACAGATTCCTGCACGGATCTTGATCGGACGGCGGCAGTACGCATTTGCTCTGATTATGCGAGGTGCACGCGTCCGCGTTGAAATTAGTGCCGCGCGGCGATTCGGTGATCAACCAGCCATTCCCAAAGTCCTGCGCGTCGTTGGCGATCTAACGAGTGACATAGTGTACGTTTACTAATGTGGGTGCATGTATAGTACAATGCACACGCATTCGAAGGAAACGATCGTACCTCTCCATTCCATTTTCTCGAGTCGTCCTCGGAGTCGTCGTTGCAGTTTCCGCAAAGTCCCTCCACCGCTCCTCCGAAGATGTGCGAGGGAAGCATCAGGGTAAAGGCGAAATTTGCCGTGTAAGCAGTAATTTCCAGCTGCAGCAACGGTATCAGTAATCGCAGTTTCTCCGAGGGTGTCTGTTCCAGGATCAGCCAGGACGCGTTCAATGGGTACTCGGCTACCTTCGAGCCACCGTCCACCGTTACCGCGAACTAACAAAAATACACACGATACATACGCGTACAGTAATGTAGGCAAAAAGTTTGCGTACCTCTTGGGACTTCGCATCGTTTTGAATGCGAACGACGTGCTCTTTGTAAAGCACTGTGAGCGCTTCCACGCAGCTTCCGGTGTCGCAAACTCCATTTGAGACCAACACTTGGAACACGTGATCTGCGGTATCCTTTTTATTCTCAACAACGTCTCGCGACAGAACGTACGTGCAATTACCGTCAAATTTGACGTTCTTTCTGTCGAAATTGATAAACTTGGAGTTTCCAAGCCACTCGCAAGTACAATCTTTGCATTGTGTCGCAGGTACGCAGTCGTCGCCGTTGCGCACCGTTCCCTCGGGGCAAAAACATCCAGTGAAACATACCCCTTCCATCACCGGGCAGGGGTCTATTTGTTGCAAGTTGTCGCAGCTGGTCTCGCATTTGTTCCTACAAATACAAAATACAGAATACGACCGACCGGGCAAGCAAAAATCTAAAATCGCTCGGAAAGGCGTACCTGAAGCAATCTTTGTGGACCAACGGTGGAGCGCAGGTAGCGGGACAGTCGTGAGAACTCCTCCAAGTGGACAGATCTATGTTTAAGTCGCCGGCCTGACATTCAGTAATGAAGCTGGTCAACGCGCGACAACGACAATCGTCGTAGGTGTGATTGCTGCGCAGACAATTGCACGTGCACTCCATACAACGGGAGACGAACTTGTCCAGATCCAAAATGTTGGAGCACATAGCGAACGACGGATCTTTGACGGTCTCGCAGATCTTCCAGCTCTGTGCTTGCAGGTCGTAAGGGCAGACTTGAGGATCGCACTCCGGCACTCCCTCCATCGCCCAACTATCGCCAAATTCCGCAGTGCTTCTTGCCTGTTTTCCGTCGGGCAATTGCTTATCGTTCCACGCGTTCCCATCAAAGTAGCCGCACAAACCGTCTACCCGACGAGCCAGCTTTGTCGAAACTCCCAGTTTCACGTTCGAGTTCGAGTCCCAGATTACCCAGAACCCGTAGTAGTTGGACACCAAGTAGGCGATGTCGCCGATCGAGGATATCTTGAACAATGAGAATTTATCGCTGATCCGTGCTATCTGATTCGGCGTGAAGCTGTACCCGTTGATCTCGGCATGCATATCGGGATACAGGACGATCACGTTATCGTTCAAAGTCACCGCCAGATTTCTGCTGCAGTGACCCGTCCGCGGATCGCACTGTTTCTCCACTGTAACGCGAAAACGTCCGATCAAACACCTTGTCCCGAATCGACCGATGTCTCGTCGAATACTTAACGTGTACTCACGTGTAATGTACCACTGATTGGTGTACATATCCCTAGCCAAAATGTGGTTGCAGACGTCGTACTTGTACTCCAACTTGTCGAACGTCGAGAACGTTCTTCCCGTCGAATTGCAAACAGCTTCTTCGATCGCAGGAGGTTTGCAAGTGTACTTTCGGCACTTTTGCAGCTTGTACATGCTCATCTTTTCGTAAACCACCGTATAACCTAGTGGACAAGACGCTTCTGGACAAACGTGTGGCTTGCCTTTATCGAGAATCGGTGGTGGCTTGTTGGGTACGCAAGCAAATTGTACGCATCGAGTCTCGTTTTCTGGTAGCAGAAACTCGGTAGCGGCTGTCGTCGCCGAGAAGTACCGTTGCTGCATGGATTTTCTAATCAAAAATATTTCCTCTAGTTACTATCGTACAGACGTAGTCGTGCATCGTGTACATGAGATATTCGATACCTGAGTCCTTTGGCTCTGCCGCGATGTCTGGACAAAGATTTCACCGCAGTCTTCATGTGAGATTTTTTGTAATGATCGGACGATTTTGCTTTCGATGGTCGTAGAACCATCTTGTAGCCGGGCGGACAAACTGGATCCTGACACGATTCCGATGTTGTACCTGTAACATCGTACAAACGAGACAATTCAATTCTATTCTATTGTCACTTCAGTGATCCGAACCGTATCTTACCGGGAGTCGTGGTTTCTTCGACTGTGGCGTCCTCCGAAACGGAAGTGACAGGCGGCAAAGTCGTTTCGCGACAATCTTTCTCGTCATCGGGACAATCTTGAATACCGTTGCACCAGAAATTCTCGTCAATGCAAACGTCGCTGGTTGGACAAAGACGCGTGCCAGCCGGACAAGGTTTACACACGCAATTGCACAATTCATTTACCACCGGTCTCGTTTCGGAATCGCGACAAGGCTCGCATTTCTTTGGCTGGCAGAAATTGGTTCCACCCAATGTGCACATGCACTCTTGGCAATCTTCGCCCATGTACGTTGTACCCACGTTGTACCTACGAAATAGTCTTAGTTGCAAGATTATTCCCTAATTTCTTTAGCGAGTTTAGCGGCTACTCACGGCACGTGCTCAACCACGCATGGACATTCTTGTTTGGTCACGCAGGAATTTCCGTTCCACCAGTATGAGGATCCGCGACACGCGCAACCAGTTTCATTCCTATACGGTATTCCCTCGCAAACGTTGCAATCGCCAGTTTCGATCGTTGACTCGGTCGTCGGTTCGATCTTCTCGGGGGTTCTCGTTACGGAAGCTGTACGAATCGTTACCAGCGATTAGCGATCGTTCTCTCTCCATCGAGAGAATCCAACTATCGAAACATTTGAAAATATTTCTACTCACGATACGGTTGGAAACAACCGAGAACCTCTAATTTCAAGGCAACGCGTCCGTGCCATTTCACCGGCTGCACTTTCAGATACCGTGCGTGCAGCGGCTTGCCAAAGTAGTTTTTCTTTGACGTTTCCGAATCAAAGTTGGCCAAGTATTCTCTTTCGAAACCTTGCTCGTCGAGCACCGGGTTCCATCGTTGGTCGTCGTTACTGTAAAAGACTTTGTAAACGGTCGTCCAGGTGCCCTCGCCGCCTTTCGTAACGATTCCTGTCAACGTACGGGGCTCCAGGAAATCAATTTTTACGTATTGATGCGGGTTGTCTAATTTCGGGTGCCAAACGTACGGGGACGTCAACTTGAGATTCGGCAATAAATTCGTTGACGAGGATGACGCGGAAACTTGGTCAGCGAAAATCAGATCGTTATCCAAACCCATCGGCTCGTCGCACTCTAAAAGAAAAGATATTGCAGAGGAGGACATTTACGGTTACGTTACAGTTTGCACAGAGCTGTTTCTCAAACTATCGTTTACCCGGTTTGACGATCTCATCGGTGAACGCCGTTGCCGTCACGGAAACATTTTGCACCCCTGAAGTACCGTCGCCATCCGTGAGCTCTTGACAACCGAGCAGCTCGACTTTTACCGTTATTCCATTATGCCAGGTCACTGGGTTTATTCTAACAACCTTTGCTTCGATCGGCTCGTTGAATTTCTGCTCGACCGGTTTATACCGATCCACGGGTCCTCTGAATAATTTCGGTTCTCTTGTGTCATCCAACACGTATGAAAACGCGTCGCCGTTTTCAGAGAATAGTACTCTATAGCTGGTGACGAATGCTTCTTCCTGGTCAGTGCCTTGCAGAATCACACCGTAAACGGGTTCTGGCCTCTGGAACTCAATGTCGAGCCTGCAAACAATCGCGTTGGTTTTCCGTAACTCTCGGAAAGTCAGCTACGATACAGCTACGGTATACCATAAGTGTTGCTTACCATTGATGGGGTGATTCGTATTCCGGCTTCCAGTAGCGCTGATCGTTCATCGATGAATATTCAGGCAAGAACATGGGACCTTTGACGCTGCTCGCGTTAAACGTAACTCGATCGTTCAAAGACTGAATCAGTGGAATGAAGCGATTACTAGCGCAATACGCTGGCGGATGAACGGTGCTGGGTACGACGATCGTTTGCTCCGTTGGACCGGGGGTTGACAGTTTCTCGTGAGAAGATGTAGATGCGGATGCGATCGGCTTCTCGGTTGTCGTCTCGCGAATCGCATCGGCACACGATGAATTGTCGCAAGTGTAAAAATTGTTGATGCACTGACAGATTTCGCATTCCGACTCCTTCAAAACAGCCCCGGGGATAACCACTTCTCCGTGATGCGATTTACAAGTACAGTCGGCTTCGTCGACGCAGGTCGCGGCGTCCCTCCAGAATTTCTGCGGTGAACATTTTTGCTTCCCTCCCTCCGGGATACATCCTAATGTTCAAAATAGTTGATCGAATAGAAGAAAAAAGAGATTCGCAATAATAAAACTTCCGGCACGCGTTCGATGCTACCGTACCTGGCACACATTCGGAATCACCACGGCAATAGCCTTTCTTGGACAATAGGTGACGATAATAATCGCAAGCTTTGTCGCATGTAACAGCGCAGTCGCTCCACGTTTCTCCTTCCTTGCAGGCTTCTGAAATCAAAATAACAATGACTTTCAGTCCCAAGGCCTCGACCGTAGCCACGATAAGCTATAAAATCGTGCGCGTAAAATCGATAGATCGTACTCGTGGTTGTAACGTTTTTCTCGAAAATCGTTGAAATAGTGGTCGTGGAGTTTGTTTTCTTATCAACTGTCGTCCAGTCGGTTTTGCCCGTCGACGGGCTCACGGTCGTCAGAACGAGCGAGCATTCTGGCCTTTGCGCGATAACGTTCGCCGGCCAGTCACAAACTTGCGTCTGTGGATTGTAGAACATGTGCTCGCCACACGACATCTCCACGAGCTCGTTTTCACCGATGCCTGGCGTGCACCGATAAAACAGATGACAGTCCGTAGGATGAGGTTGAATGGGATGTTGCACGCTACACTCTTCGGGTGTAGTTTTCACCGTGGTGGTTGCCAGCGACTCTGCCGGAATTGAAAAGTCTCGAATAGATTAAGGAGAATCGAGAAAACGAGGCCGTTTCGCCCCGAGGCTCGACAAATTCCATAAAATAGAATAAGGCGTTAACCGTTGCGTACCATCCACGCTGCTCGTTGTACTCCCGAAGCATCGACACAGTACACTGATTTCAAAATCTATGCAAGGAAGATCAGGCTGAGACTGACAATAGAGTCCACGCTCCAAACTACATTCCACGTCTAAACCAGTTTCTTTCGGTGTCAAATGATGCTTGACCGATCTGCATCGAATATCGACCATGCGATCTCTATCGCAGATTGCAGATCCTTTCACGTTCGCCTGTAACATTAAAAACTCGACGTCGTACAAACAAACACGATATCGCGAAACTGCAGCATCGTATCGAAATCTGTATACCAAATCCAGCAGGGTCGGTAAAGGTTCGACATCTTTGATCTTTCTTCCTTTGATCGCTGTATCCTGATTTATCCAAGCTGTCCAGCCGTCCACGCATCTTTGAGGCTCTTCCAGCGGAACGATACTCGATGCAATAGTATCGGAGATCGTTGTCGTGGTACAGGGTTCTCCTTTGCACAATACTTTACCGCGACTACAGAAACACGTTTGACAATTGTCGGCGCTGACGGCATCGCCTTCGTAATAAGTAACCTGCAACGTGACCCACTCGATTATCGTTTAGCTACCAGGAGAACAAATTTCATCTTACGGAGCCGATACGTATAATATGTATGCTTGCATCTCGTTCGACGTACCCCATTGATCTCGATGCAAACTGGTCTGCAACTTTCTTTGGAAACGCACTCCGCGTAGCTGTCGTTGTTGTACACTTGCTGTTCTGGACATGGTTTAACCGAACACCCCTCGACGCAAGCATCCAGTGAACACAGCGGAGACCGATCCTTCAAAAGCATCAGATTGTCGCAGGTTTCGCGAGGACAAGTTGTAACGCAAGGAGAGTATGCGCTGCATTTTTCGTCGCATTGCATAGGACAAAGATCTTGGGTGCGCCACTTGATCGGGACACCTTTCGCACCGCACTCGTGCGCGTACGCTGCCAACGCTGTGCAAAGACATTCGCAGTCGCCTCCTGAAAAATCAAATATCCAATGAAGGCTCTCTCTCTCTCTCACACATGCATGCATGCACGAACACACACACCTGAATCGCAACTGCAGGTATCGAAGATGCAATTGAGTAAATAGCTTTCAACTGGAACTTCGGAATGACACGGTTGAAACACAGAAGATTTTAGTATGCCGCATTTCTGCACAGCCCATAATTTCTTCTCCGGGTGTTGTTCGCAAGGATCGACGATGTCTTTTGGTTCTGGACAAAAATCGTGCTTCTTCCAAGAGTCTCCAAACAAGTTTGCAGATACTTCCGATATACCACCGGAAGGTGTCTTAAAGTCGTCTTCGCTGTTGTCGTTGTAATCGCCGCACAGCCCCTTCGTACGACCTTTCCATCTGGGATCTAACTTTATATAGACTCTGGTACCTACGATGCAACAAGATACACAAGTTAGCTAACAAATTTCTAAAAAAAAAGAAACAATTTTGGAATTTGGCCGAAATTTGAACCAGAAAAGAACCTTTGTCCCATTGAACGGTTAATCCCAGGTCCGGCGCGTCGACAAACACAAACAACCCAGCCGACCTTGTCGCGAGTCTCTTAAACTTTTCCGATGGTAACGGTTTGCCTCGCGTTAGAACGATAGCTTCCGAATCGTCGCCGCTTCCGATCGCAAGAGTAATCGACTTGGAGCAGGAAGCCCCGGTCGTTCCACAAGGTACATTCTGAATTGATACGTGAAAGCAATCCTCGGTGGTCAGCGCGCCTTTCGCCAAAACGTAGTCGCACGTTCCTTGAAAATCGTAGATTTTCCCATCGAACGTCTTGTAATGAGAGTCGCCCCAAGCGGAACAAACCCCTGCGCACACCCTATCCGTACAGTCCCACGTTCCGTTCGTGCACTTGCAACTGTTACATTCGTTTTGAATGACAGAGCCTTCTTCATAACTTTGACCTCCATGATGGCAGGGACAAGATTCTTCCTTGACGCAATCGCCGCCCAGTTCGTTCAGAACGTAGCCAGACTCGCAAATACAGCCAGACTTGCAGACGGATGGTTTCCGAGCAACATCTTGAAGATTCTTGTGCATATTGCGACAAGTTCGAGGCTCTACCGGTGCACAGTCGGTAACTTGGAAATGTTTGCTCGCCACGCAAGATATCGAGAGGTCTTTGGTTGCCGGGTATTCCGTTATTTCTTCGGGCGTAGCTTGTCGACAATACCAAACACCGCCTGTCGAAGGAAATCGTTGCTATCCCATGATATATTACATGTATCCATTGGTCAAGAAAACGACACGGTACCTGTACAGGTGCAAAGTTCGAGCGCTTTATTCCCTGGCCGAACTTCTTTGTGCCCAGCTTGAAACTCCCCATCGAATCCCGCGTGTACGCAAGGACACTGTCCGATCGGAATACATTCTCCGTGGACATCCAACGTTTTACCTTCCGGACAGTTGCATCCTTCTACGCACTGTTGCCTGCAATCTTGGTAAGAAGATATATCCGCGCACGATCGCGTGCAACTGTTGCCGCAAATCTGATACACCTGGCTCCCGGGACAATGTACTTTACATTCCTCGACGTCCAGACGCCACAAGAGGTTCACACCAGCGGAAGCGCAGTCCTTCGCGTACGCCGCCAATAATGGACAGAGACATAACTCAAGATTCACTTTGCAGGAACACATGTCGAACATGCAATCCTTGTAAAATGTTTCCGGATCAACGTGCCAATGACAACCTAACAACGAGAAGGACCGTAATCTCAAGAAGAAACGCGGTACGATTCCGCGTCGATATTTCTCGAACATCTTGTCGCACAGTACCTGCAAATATATCGCTGTACAAGTAGGAACAGTACTGTTTCGCTGTTGCTCGTTTCTGCGGATCCAACTCGCAAGGATGATCCAATTCCTTTTCCGGGACATTCGCGCAAAACTCGTCCGTCTTCCATTTATTAGCGAAACAGGCCGCCGACTGTTCCGTATCCCCTTCCGGCGTAATGAAATCATCTTTTTGATTCTCCGAGAACGTGCCGCAAAGTCCTCGAGTTCTACCTGTCGGCACAACGATACTTTTAAGCAACGAGAACGATACGCTTTGCGTTTTAAAGATTCCTCGAGACTACTTGCCATGAAATTCCGGTGGAGCGTTAATATATACGCGAGAAATTCCATCCCACCATATCTCCAAACCATTTGGTAAAGCGACAACCAGAAATATACTGCTGGCCACGCGTATTCTGACACCACCGATTACAGTAGGGAATACGATTGAATCATCTCCGTTTATCGATACCCGACCATTCTGCTTCAATTTTATACACGTTTCTTTGTAATTGATCGTCACAGTTTTCGTGCAGGATGGTGCATCGCTCGGAACAAGACCCATACTCTACGAACAAAACAATACATTTTACATTGTACATCGTCTATCTATTTATTCGTTATCGGTATTATCGAACGGACAGTACCTCTGATATCGCGCCAGAACAAGGAACATTCTCGCCTTCTATCGAATAATCGTCGCCCTTCATGAGATAATATTTACACTTCCCCATGAAATCATAATGTTTCCCATCAAAAGTTGTATAATGGGGATCTCCTATGACGGCGCATCTAGCACTGCATCTAGCCTGAGTGCATATCCATTTCCCAGAGAAACATGTGCAGGTGTTGCAGTCCTTCTGTACGCTCTTGCCAGGTTGGAACAGCTTTCCGCGTAATCGGCACGGACATTCTTCGGAAGTTGTACACTTTCCTTCGTGCGCCACAGTTCCTTCCGGACAAAAACAACCCTCCTCGCAATCCTCGATATTCGCCGGCTTTCTTTCTACCTCGGTCCAACAGGAGGATTCCATTTTCGGACCGCAACCCGTGTATACGCGTCCATTGGTGCATAACATGGCTGTAAACGCGGCCGGATGAAAAATTATCCTACCGTTCTTCATAGGTTAATCGATGAACACACTTACGACAAGTATCGTTGTTCCTCCAACCTGCCAAAGATACCACTTTCTTGTGAGCACATTGTCTTACGTAGACGTTCATTGTATCGCAAGCGCATTTCCTCCGGTCGTTGTCCTTGCAAGCGCAATAATCCCATAAGCACGCGGTCTGTAATTCGGCTACGCTAATAGTATGCGCGCAAGCCTGGAATCTGTGATCGGATAACAAGCTGCTGCAAAAGCTGATGGCTTCGTTGGCAATGAATGGATTAGACTGGCAAGCGTGACGCGTGTCTGGATATTCGTCGCAAATTTCTGTAACAATAAAATCGAACAATCAGCGTGTTTGTCTATTTCAGAGTCAATGAGGACGACGACGACGACGAGACAGTACCTCCAATGTTCTCTGTTCTCCATGAAGAAGCGAACGTTGCAATGCTTCGCGCACGATCCCCGTTTTTGCATATCAGATCGTCAGTCTTATCGCCATTCATATTGCCGCAGAGACCGACAGTTTTGTTCCAGATGTTCTCCGAGGCTTCGATTTGCAACATCGAAGCACCGTCCCACTTCAACCGAATCCCTAACGAGTCCAAGGTTACTACGATAAAGTGCGCCGACAATTCAACTCTGATAATCGATAGCTGTGCCGGAATAGGCAGCAACTTCTTCGGAGTTCGAAGTTCCGGAACACCAAATTCATTCTTCGTCAGTATGTACTCCTTGTCCTGAATATAGATCTTCGTGATCTTGAAACAATCTTGCGTCTTGCAAGTCGGACTATTCTCCGCTATTATAGTGAAAACTCTGTTCTGCGCTTCCTGAACCAGAATATGAGAGCAGTCGCTGTCGAAGCTGAAAATATTGTCGTCGAAAGTTTTGTAATGTACTCCGCCCCAGGTGAAACAGCTCTCCGGAATTGGTCGCTTGTCCTCGAGAAATAACACGTTGTCTTCAAGGGCTGAACCGAATTGCATCTGCGCTCAAAGAAATTTTGATTGTTATTAATCATTGGAAATTAGATTATCGTACGTATTATCGTTACCCAAATAATTACCATGTTCGAGGTCGTATTATCGTAAAGATTGTAGCTGGTCTTAGCCAAGGGAAATTGATTGCTGCTCGAGCCCAAAACATCCTGATACGTCCACGTGTGATTGGTTTCCTTGACATAGGAATTATACGTTGTACCCAAGGAAATCACATTCATGTTTTCAGCGTATTTGCATTGCGGTATCGGCTGAGGCTCGAAGACACCGGTCTCGTAGAAACATTTGTATTCGGTTGCCGGAGGGAACTCGAATTCTACTCCGTCCGGACAGTTCAGAGCACACGAATAACTGTTACCGTCGCTGGTACAATAGAACCCACCATTGAATCCAATTTTCTCTCCGTTGCAAGCATCGGCGGCTACAAGTTCGACAACAGACGTTTCCGTGACGATCGCATCGTTGAATCAATTTCTTTTTCCAACCACTCTCGCACGATACTTACAATATTGACATTGGAGTCCTCGATACGCTTGCGGACACTGACAAACGTTCGACGGCAGACAGTTGCCCCCGTTTTGGCAAGGAGGATTACACACAGCTACGACCGATAAACAGGTTCGTTAATCTAATTCTCGCACAGTATTGTACAAAACACTACGAGCATTGTACAAACGATTAGTTTACTGATTCGATACGTACGTTCGCAGTCGGGCACAGAGACCCAATCTTGCCTACT
This sequence comes from Lasioglossum malachurum, assembly GCA_028455605.1. Classification (NCBI taxonomy): domain Eukaryota; kingdom Metazoa; phylum Arthropoda; class Insecta; order Hymenoptera; family Halictidae; genus Lasioglossum; species Lasioglossum malachurum. The sequence continues at coordinate 2,122,194 of CM052315.1, forward strand.
AGGTAGCCAGTTTCCATTCTTACAAATCAGATTGGTAATGGACGTGCCATCGGGGAATGTGAAATTCTTCAAGCATGATATCGTGCAGGTTCTAGAATATTATAAACAAGAAACAAACAAAATTGAGCATCCAATCGGATCCGAGGAAAATTGGAGCTCGACGTTCGTCGATTAACATACTTCGAGTTGCAATGCTTATAAGAATTAAGCACCGTTGGTGGATACTGCATGCATGGCTTATTCTCAAATTGGCACTGCGGTCCGGTAAAGTCTTCGGGACAATAGCACTGATGCGGCGCGACGCATACTCCGTTGTTCAAACACTCTGGCATACAAATTGCTAAACACACGTTATTCAATTTACCATTAAACATTTTCTCTCCTGGAAAAAGCAAGGAATATGTTCCAAACATCCACGAGAAAACTCACGTTCGCAGTGGGGTATGGAAGTCCATTCTGTACCGAAGATGTGCCACTGTTTCTCGCTACAAGTAACAGCCAGCTGGCTTACACCGTTCGGAAATTTATAATTCTGATTGCAAGAGGCGATACATCCGCTGTAAAAACGAATCGGTACATATATACTATTTATAGAGTATAGGGTATATTAACACGTTGCGTGCCAAGCCCTTTTTGCCTGACTTGTCGTTCAGGCCATTTGATATTTCGAGTAAAGATTGATATATTATCACACAATATTTCATTATATCATCAATCGATAAGCAGTTACCTTGTTTAGAGTGGTTAATATAACAATTAAACAAACTTATGTGCTTTGTTCTATACTGCATTTTGTATAATGCCTCAATCTTTTAGTAGGAATATTTTTTTACAGAATTAAATTTGTCATAAACATATATTTTCAGTGCATTAAATAAATATGTCTGAGTGTACCACTCGTGTGGTACGGAACGTGTTAATCGGCGACACATTACCTGTCCATCGAACAGCGTATTTGACCGTTTACAGGTGCATCCGGTTGCCTTACGCAACCACCTATAAACGCACGTCTTCTTGCACCGCTTTTGGTCTTCTTCACGCTATAATCTGGATCGAAGGCAGCATCGTTCAGCGGAACGCTTCTAGCGAATGAAAATATGTTTATCTCAATGGAATATGGATCAAATACATTGTACGTGTATAGTCGCTTACTCGCTAAACTCGGAGGGCTCTTCCGTAGGATCTATAGCAATTATTTGACTCGTAACGTCGATAGTTATCGCAACTTGAAAAATTACTTTCCACAGCTTCATTCTGAATCAAGAGATAACACTTGTACCATCCTCGAAGTAACACGTTATGGAACACGTTAGAAGGCTTGCTCTGCCAGTGGAAGCAAATTCATTTCTTTTATACAGCCTCCAAAAGGAAGTACATTGCTGATAAAGAAAGTCCTGTCCGATAAGAGAATTCAAAGAAAAAAAATATCAGTCCGAATGTGGGTCCAGATTAAGAGAGGTCTGACTCAACGAGAGGTCAATGGAGATCTAAGCTTCTGAAAAATTCAATATTTATTGTCGTTGATCGGAATGTTACACAGCAATCTCTATGTATAAACTTTCGTAGAGATAAACACAACACAAGTGTACACGCGAGTATACAAATACCCAGTTGTATTTGCATTTTATCAGGTACTATACGTTCATTTATAGCTAACAATCTTTGTCTCTATTCTTCCAGAAAATAGATCGCGTTCGTTGAAATCGTATGCCGTCAAGATAGAAAATACTCTCCTACACTTTTGACACACATTTAGCCTGGAAACGCGATTCGATTATCACGGTCATTACAAGCTGTTAATAACTTCCTAATTAGTTAGATAAGGCAGCAATGGTATAACAAGGGAAATACTTATCAAATAGCACCATTCCAGTGTTACCGCACTCGTATCAATGAGATTTGCTAATCTACGAACGCAACGATGTAAAGCAAATAAATAATTCAACTGTAGAGTAGAACAACCTATGTGTGTTAAAAGAAAAAAAATCTCTAAAACCGGTGTAAATATAAGGTACAATATTGTAATACGTAAACAACAATTACAACAATCGTAAACTTTGTTAGACGGATCGTAACGTAATGTAACGTAATGTATAATTAACCATCCTGGTAAAAATAATTTGATCGTGAACACTTATGAGTTACTTATTGGTACGGCATACGTTTAGGTCGACCTATTAGGTTGACCTATTCAGAATTTTCCGTCGATAATTTATGTTCATTAACTGCTCGGGTTCCGAATATTTTGAATGCCAAATTTCGTAGTAAGCATCGGAAGAAATATTATTCAAATGCATGTTAAATTCTTCTTCCAACGCAATCTTCCATACCTGAGGGAGAAAATAACGCTCGATTAGTTTCGAGTTTTCTTTTCAGCAAAAAATGATAACATAATCTAATGAGCCTACATCTTCGTCGGGTATAATCGTCGGTGCTCTTCTAGCTCCAAAAACAGCTTCTTTTCTCAAGACGTGTAAGCGGTATAATAAGTAATGTAAAGTATACATTTTATCGGGTTCGCCGACATTAAAAGTAACAGACATCAAAGAACAACACTCGTCTTTTATTGGATACAAAGCACGAGTCCAGTAACTACCAGTTCTGACAACACCCCATAACAAGGATTGCAAAGAATATCCATGGAACGTACCCCGCGAGTACTGATCTCTCGTATCCGAAGGATAAATTCCCATAGATGCCAAATGTTTAGCTGAAAATTAGATAGTATTACCATCAACAAAATTAACTTTCCATGGGACGATAAGTCCAAAGTATCGAAACATTTACCAAGATAATAGTCCTCTTGCTTCCAGTATTTCCCACCAGCTATACACTTTTCCGAATTGTCAAACATGCCTATCAGTTTCTGTAGAACTCCCTTGCTTATTACGTATCCTGCGTTGGCAACGTTATATGGTTGCCCCCATAATACCACTGCGTGACCTAGATAGTAATCGTCGGTATGATTCAACGGAGCAAGCATATACCGCAGATTCTCAGGAACGACCAACGTATCGTCTTTCACCATGATAAGCCATTCCAAGTTTTTTTTAGCTTTCCAAACGTAATTGAATGCTTCGCATAAAAGCTGCCACGAAGATACCACTTTCATGTCGAAAGTTATTATAGGTACTAACAAATCCTTTTCTTGACCAAAAAAATAGATGTTGTTACAGCGCTTTCCCCATGTATTCCAGATAGATCTCGCCAGTTTTACTTTCGTTACAAAAACGATACAAGTTACTTGTACGTTCGAGCTAAGCCAATCGGACTCCAATTCTTCATAATTTTTGGGTCCATAAAGATAAGAGTCCAGATCAACGTTATCGATACGAATATTCTCGCTTTTCAACCACTCGTTGTACGTTTGAGTTTCTCCCGATCCCGATCCCAATCGTTGGTTTTTCCAAGTCTGAATAATAATCTCTTGATCGTGGTTCCGTGTATCGACCAGCCATTTTAAAAGATTGCTCCTTCGATCGGCGCTAGAACCCGTTGCTGGGCTTTTACAATTGGACGTAATAAATGTATCGTGAAAAATAAACACGATTAACGTTCCAAGGAAACCAACTCCACATCCAACCATGAACGTGGATCCTGGTTTGAAACGGTTCAGGTACATGTTACGATCAGAGGTTATGATCAAGAAAGAAGTCGGGAACCATACATATTTATTCCTACCAGCCTTTCCATGCGGGGCAATCTACATTTCCTTTACGCTCATTCGACCTTCTTTTTCCGATATTATTTCAAGTCAAGAAACCTCTCCTGGATCTAACTTGATCTGCCTTGGATCGGAGACATCCAGAGACATCGGAGATCGGACAGTAAATAAATTGAAATAAATACTGTAAAATAGCGAATCGAGCGCCAAAAAGTGTGGGGAATTTGGCCATAGTTGACAACTGTTGACAACGCTGCGCTGGGGGAATTTGCCACAGTTTTCCCTGTTACCTCTATTGGCAATACTGTGTTAATTATAGCTCTATCGTAGCCAAGTTCGCACGGTCGCGCAATATTATATATGTAATTCTGATGGTATTGTGGCGAATTATTTGTGCATGTATGTATGCTTTGTCAGTGTGAGAAATCTAACGTCAGTGTGTGTATGCATCTCCCGCGCAAAAACGTTAAAAGTTTAACGTTCGTGAAATTAATTTTTTTTTCAATAGTAGATAATATTTCGACGTCTGAATGTACACTGATAAAAAGTGATGGGTACAATAGAAGTCGCATTTCCAGTTGGTGGACAACCAGGAAAGATTTTAAAATGGAGGGTTCGAATGGATACAATGGTTTCAGCGGGCAGAGTATTGTTTTTATACAAAAATATTACTCCAGGAAACGACGATGTAAAGGGTCCTGAGAAAAAGTATCGGGCCACACGATTTGGCCGCGTCACAAAATTGTTGGCCAGGGAAGGAGATATCATTCAGCCTGGGTATATATTCTTCTTAACCTTACTTCTGCACGATTTGTTAATTTAAAAGCATACATGAAGTAGACCTATATAGTAAACACAGTTTCCTGCAAGACGAAGAATCGATTCAAAATTATTTTTTCTAATAAGAATATTTCTATCACTCTTTATACATATAGATATGTAATTTGTTTCAAAATTTGCATAAGTGATTAGTATTTCAGGGAAGTGATAATGATATTAGAAGGATGTCGACATCCTACTGTAATGAAGGATTTATGTGCTGAATGTGGTGTAGATTTAAGGGTCGAAGGAGTTGGTAAAGAAAGCGAGAATATACAAATATCTCAAGCGAGCGTACCGATGGTACACAGTGTGCCAGAATTAAAAGTATGCCCAGAATTGGCAGAAAAAATTGGAAAAGAAGATGAAGAACGTCTTTTAAATGATCGCAAGTTAGCTTTGCTTGTCGATCTCGATCAAACAATTGTTCATACAACAAACGATAATGTTCCTCCTAATATGAAGGTACATTTAACTATATATGTATTATAAAAGGTGATTGAATTGGTATTATTAATTTTTATGTTTAAGGATGTTTATCATTATCAACTTTATGGACCAAACTCTCCATGGTATCATACCCGTTTAAGGCCTAATACCAGACATTTTCTTTCCGAGATGAGCCGTTTATACGAATTGCATATATGTACATTTGGTGCGAGAAATTATGCTCATACCGTAGCAGGATTACTAGACAAAGATGGAACTTTATTCTCTCATAGGATACTTTCCAGGGACGAATGTTTCGATCCTGCGTCGAAAACAGCTAACCTCAAGTATTTAGATACTCGTAAATAATATCCATCTGTTCGATTAACCGATACGGTTGTATCTAATTTCAGTTGATTTTTTACAGAGCTTTATTTCCTTGCGGCGATGATCTGGTATGCATCATAGATGATAGAGAGGACGTGTGGCAAGGGTGCGGTAATTTGGTACAAGTAAAACCTTATCATTTTTTTCGACACACCGGTGACATACACGCGCCACCAGGTTTAGAAAAATCTGATGCTCCTGTGTTACCCGAATTGCAAAATACAAATGAACTTTGTACAGAAGAAAATCAGAATACGACCAACGAAAATGGCGCGTCTGAATTATCAATACAAATTTCTGTAGATAATAGTTATGAGAAGGAAATGCATGAAAAGATTGAGGATAAGGAAAACATTTGCGAATCCGAAGAAAAAAATGATGAGATTACCAAAGATAACTCAAAGGATGACGTTAATGAAAGTTCTAACGCAGAAATTGAAAACGAAGACAGTAAAATACCGCAAAAGAACAATGAGAATGAAGGCAATAAAACACCAATAGAAAAAGATGACAATAAAGAAATTAAAACAGACGAAAAAGATGAAGATGAAGACAAAGACAATAAAACACCAGGAGAAGAAAAAGAAGAAGCAGTAGAGAACGAAGACAATAAAATATTGAAAGAAGAAGAAAGCACGACATCGATAGAAACAAGACAAGATATAGAAAAGAAAGATGCAAAGTCTACAGAAAATAGTGTCATAGACGAAGATGACGATGATTATTTGTTATATTTGGAAGATATTCTTCGAAGGATTCATACCGAGTTTTATGTTAATTACGATAAAGAAAATGGACGCAAGTCATTGAGAGATATCATTCCACGAGTACGAGCGCAAGTGTTGAAAGGAGTACATTTAACTTTCAGTGGATTAATACCTACTAATCAAAAGCTCCAACAAAGTCGAGCGTATAAAGTTGCCAGAGCATTCGGGGCAGAAGTAGCACAAGTAATTTACAACTTTTATCTTGGTATCGATATGTAGTACATATACTATTTTTGTCTATTTTAATGTATCGTTATGTATTAGGACTTGACAGACAAAACAACACATTTAGTAGCAATTAGACCTGGCACTGCTAAAGTCAATACAGCTAAGAAAAATGGAAATATTAAAATTGTAAACCCAGATTGGCTTTGGACTTGCGCTGAACGTTGGGAACATGTTGACGAACGTCTATTTCCACTTACTATAAAGGTATAGGTACTATAACAGCAATGCAACGATTGTAATAATCCCCACGGGAAGTAATAAATTTACTCTGACTTAAAGTAATTATATATTTTTAGGCTCGAGCATCTAGGATACCGCCTCCGCATTGTAGTAGTCCGGAACGTATAGAAGAAGAAGAAAGAAAAATGGAAAATAGTTTTGCCGATAGTATTAATCCCCTAATGTCTTTCACGCCAGAAGAGATAGAAATTATGGGCAAAGAAGTTGAAGAGGATATGGATGATCAAGAAATGGAACTACCTGTTTTCGATATCGAAGATGAAGATGGTGCAGAGGAGCACGGTATAGAAGCTCGACAAAAGGGCTCTGATTCAGAAGATTCTATGCTCAGCGAACGTAGGAATACTTTATATTTTTATTTTAATTAATTTTAGTCAATATATGAAGGATGCGAGATAATAATTTTATAATCGCTTAACAGGAAACTATGAAAGCGAACCTCTGAGAAAGAGGAAGAAACTTTGTCGTGGAAGTAGCGAAGATGATTCGTCGAGCGGTAAAGAAGATACTATGGATGATGACGAGGATGACGACGATGATCCCGTAATACGTTTTAGAAGAGGTGAAGACTTACCCGATGATCTAGATTTAGGTGATAATTCTCAGGACTCGATCGAAGATCTTGAAATAATGGACAATGAGGATGATCGAGAATGGAACGCCATGGGAGCTGCCCTCGAAAGAGAATTTCTTTCCGAATGATTCACTGCGAATCATTTGTTAATTCATAAAGTCATCGTATTATTTGTACATTTAAAACCGATAAATTTTTTAGCAATAATAGCTAACGATTATATTTAATACAATTAACATATTTGTAGAATTCTCCGATCGAATAATTTAATGCTACTTCACCAAGAGTATAAAAAAAAAAAGTAATGTACAAGTTAAATAAGGAAAAATACAAAGAAACTGTTTGTATTTAATTATTAAACTGAAAATATATGCACAAGAATCGTATATAGAGGGATACTAATGTGTTTCTCAGATCACGTTAATACTGTTGCCCTTCTTGCTTTTTGCAAGCAAACTAATTTATATGGAAACGATTAAATATTGATGTCAGATCATTTTGCTTTGGAATGAGTGAACAAAGTAAACACATATTTCTAACTCGAAAGCACCCTCTTTTCTACAAAAACTTTTTATACTTGCATTATAATGTACTATGGAATAAAATAAAATATAATTATCTTTCTTAATATGTAACTTTTGTTTATTAAACACTAAAATCAATGCTAACGAATTAGAGTGGATTCACTTTATATGGGTCTGTGTCGGTTGGGTCGTCGTTATATTTAACAGAAGTCTTTTTGTTCGAGAAGTCTCTCGTGCCTTCCATTGACCCTCTTTGCGGCGCTTTATCATATTCGAAAGCTGAATCTAATTTTCCAAATAATTTGGCATCTTCATCTATTTCATCCCTATATTTTCATAAATATTGAAAGAAGAATTAATACTGTAATGCATTTTCAGCAAGTTAGAGACGATACGTTGAATTTAAAAATAATATAGCATACCTATATTTTGATGCGACTATCTTTTTACCAGTTATGGGATCTGTAATATCACCCAATGGATAAATAACTTCAACAACCTACAAATAAAACAAAATAGAGTATCAAGTTGATATAGCAGGTAAACAGTAATACTTCATTATTACAAACCATACCTTATAACTAATAAGACGTGTTAATTGTTTTGGTAAGTTTTGTATTAACACTGTATCGCCAGTTTTACAAAGTTTCTTGGGATCAGTGGCGTAAATAAATTTGTGTGCGGCAAAGTACTGTAATGCGAGAAAGAGTTACATAACCTCAAATCTAGCTCCACGAGAATACTTTTTCAAGTTTACGTACCATTGAAAGTTTACTATCGAATTCCAGTTCATGTACTCGTATTTTTGCTGCATTTTGTTTAGTTGTTGGTACACATACCCCCAACAAATAAGTAAGGGCTTTTTTGGTTACATTCTGTTTCGCCATCTCCAGACGTCTCGTCTCCAATTGTCTCCAATACCTGCTGCCAGTAAATTGCAGTAAATTAGTAAATACCTCCGTAAATCTGTCACAGTCAAACGTGCATATGCGAATGTATGAATGTACACTGTACACGATGTACACTGCACACTGCAATGATATTGATGTACACAGTTCACAGTTTTCAGTGTTTTCACAGTGTTCACAGTAATCACAGTTCACAGTACACTATACACAATAATGCACATATATGTATATAGATAGAGAGTACATTTTTCAATTTTTGGGACATCCTGTATATTGTAAACTAATCTTAATGTATAGTTCATCATATCACACATAGATGGCTCGCATGATCCGATTTTAGAATAGCACAAAATTCAAATTGTAAACTCAAGCAATGACAAAAGATTGTGAACTGATAAAATATTTATTTCATAGAACACTCGTAATTACGTTTATTCATGTTACCATCGCGAAATCATTGCCTTAGTGATTAAACGCTCGCAAAAGAAACGTAATTAGCCAATTATATTAGTTTGTATAAATAATTATGTAATATCTCAATTAGGATTGGAGATTTAACAAACAAACAAAATTGTAAATAGCAGTTGAAGCTGTGAAGATGTGAAAGATCGATCACTTCTGTTTCTGAGCTCAAACTGTAAAAACGTACTACCTATCAACTTGTTAAGAGATACATATGTTGGAGAATTTTATTAGTTAGTATAATACTTGAAACGTTCATACCAATTTAATAATAAATATACAAGTATAACAACTATGCTGTATAATGTCTATAAATGAAATAAATTTTTTCTATAATGTTCTAGTTCTCTTATGCTTTCTTTTATATCACGTAACGCTCTATGTTCAGCACTCTTCGTAAAAGCAGGGATATCCAAATTCCACCTTCTAAAATAGAAAAATGGTTAATCGTACATCGAATTTCTAAAAGATTCTTGTATATAATGCTTACATAATTAATTCTTTGATAGTAGAGGTATCTATAAGCCTATAATGCAAGTAATTATTAACAGATGGCATATATTTATACAAAAACATGCGATCCATGTAAACAGAACTGCCCGCAAGCGGACACAATCCTATTTCTACATGTTTTTGTAAATGATTCAATACAATTTTTTCAGCTTCTCGTACAGAAGTTTTACTTAAACGCGACTCATCGGTTAAGCCTGTCTAAAAATCAAAATAATTTAATTAATTCAAAAAGAAATGTTATTTCTTAATTTTTCCAGTATTTAATAAAATCTTAAAATGCATTTACCTTTTTATGGTGAGTCTGGCACCAATCGTTCATATGATCCAATACATCATCTGGTTGATGTATAACTATATTTAATTCATTGCCTATAACATTTAAATTTTTATCCGTGACTATGCAAGCAACTTCCATTATATGAGATGTCTCAACATCCAATCCGGTCATCTTAAATATTAAATGAAGAAATGATAATGAAATATACATTATAAATATAGAATATGCGTATATTGAATTATATTCATAATACCACCGTACTTCCATATCTATCCAAACAATATGATTTTTCGTATCATTGTTGACAGCTTTTAGTGTAGATGCTTTGGCTGTTAAAAAAATAACTTAAAATTAGAATTTTATATAATTAAAAATTAAATCTATTGATATATTATATAGAAAATACAATGAAAAAAAAATACACAACAATAGCTGACTGCTTCCACAGTACATAATCTACGAGATAATCAAAGTCTTTTTAAATATAAATTACTGTATATTACCCTTTTGAAAATAAGAAGGTAATGTTAATTGAAGACATTTTCTGTACCACCGTAAACCATGCGTACAAATCATTCTTATATAACAATCTATAAAATTCTCTGCAAATTAACAATTCCAAACTAGTGTATTATTTAATGAATATGATACATCTGATTGAAAGAAAATCAAACTTATTCTGACTTATTCGAGTTAGAAAAACACTTTAACATGAATTATCGCTCGAGTGTTGTAGCACTCGGAGCCTCGGAGTTGCTCGGAGTCTCGGAGCATTATTTTGTAGCTCTGCCTACTGCCTGTGCCTGCACCACGGTGTATTATAGAGGTGTTACGACTAAGCACCTCTGTAAGGTTGAAGTTTTGTGATAGATAGAGCTTAGTTCTCTGGTCGCCGCCAGATGGAACGCTAGACACCTTCACGCTTTTCACGACTTCATGTACGCTGAGAATGAGATTGTGTCGCGTACATACTTAGTATGGGCTACATGGACACGCTGCTACACACAATCTCATTCTCACACGTACATGAAAAGCGTGAAGGTGCCTAGCGTTCCATCTGGCGGCGACCAGAGATCTAAGCTCTATCTATCACACCTTTCCGAAAGAAGTCCGAACACCTCTATAATACACCGTGGCCTGCACTAAAAGCAACTAAAACTTCTAAAAAGTAAAAGTTGCATATAAATAGCATCCAATAGCATCCAATAGCATCTATTCTACCATAGAGTACTATACGAGAAACGAAACTCTTGTCGAAACCTTTGTAATGCAATTTATCCCGAAATTGTGTGCCTCGATCACTGATATGGCCTACCTCGATTAGCCTTGATGTATGACCATGTATGACGATGACCTTGAAATATACAGGATGCCCTAGAAAGTAGGGGAAATTGAAAGGAGTGATCCCTGAGGTGATTCTATATATATATATATATATATATTGATATATATACCTTTTTCCTTTGTGATTTCACGCTGAAACGCTTTGTTATATACAGTTATATATTTAGCTGAGCGAGCAGAAATCCATTAGTGTCAAAACCACCTGGAGTCCCACCTCTATAAGAGCCTCCTATGGTCATAGTCTTACAATTATACACAGCTATATTCAAGAAACACTATTTTCGTACGCAAGCGCATTATATAAAAGTTGGTTGTCGAGAAACGTTACGTTAGAAACACATGAAAGTTTCATTTCTGTAAGAGTTCTCTGTGTTGTGGGTAAAACCAACGGTAGAATACCAAGGTGTAGGCTGGTGTAGGCCGAACAAACTTATTTAGTGGAAGTTGTTCAATAATTGTTATTCTAGTTGATATATCTTCTTTGAAGAAATCGTCAGCGTCGGGAAAGAAAAATATGGAAGCGGAACCTTTAGATCTCGAGGACGGCGAAGTTATCGATGATGAGGTCGGTTATATCATAATTCTATAATATGACAAGAATCTAACCTCTTTCAGTCAAGATGAAATTAAACTGAAACTTTCAAGTCTAAACATAAATTGAAAATATTTTCACGTATCCTAAGTTAATATAATGATAAATTCTGCTCGCAACCCTCTTCGAATAAAATATCTTTTACAACGAAATTGACTTGTTAACTATTCCGTAATATATTTTGATTTAGGCAAGTGATATTGAAACATACAACGTTTTAAAAAGACCCCCTGCAACCTCAAATAAAGAGGAACCCCCAAAGATACGATACAATGACGAATCCGATGATTCTATAGATTCTGAAAGCGACTCTGATTCAGATTCAAGACATGTCAAGAGTAAAAAACCCAAGCTAAAATTAAAACGATCAAGGCACTCTACAAAAGACTGGGAAAACAAAACTAATAAGTACAGAATTTGGTGCACTCAAGTGCAAGAGGATTCTCTGACGGAGGATTTAGTATTATGCGGTGTGACAAAGAAGCGCTACCAAGAGCGTAATGTTGAAAATTATAGTGTTCCACACCATTACTCTGTAAATGGTAGCTGGAATAAAGAACAACAGGACAACAATAGTTCAGAAGATGAGAAAGAAACTGAAAAAAGATCGACAAATAAAAGAACAAATTCAGATAGAAGTAACGTTAAGCTAAGATTAGGGAAGAGACGCAACGCGATGGATGTGGATAAACAAAAAGGAGCTGTACGAAAATTACCAGATCTAAGTACAACAGTCGAATCCACTGATATGGACGTGGCTGCGGATATTGCGGAGAAACTTAACGAGAGGCAGAAAGCTCTTATAGGTAAGAGTATTCACGTATTACCTCGAAAGTTATAAATGCAAAATTTGTTTTCATTATTATTTTGTAACAATTCTTGCGATAATAATTTTTTATAGAAAAATTAATTTCATTTGGTTTTATATATTATACAGTTCAAGTAATTGAAATATATGTATTGTTCATAGACAGAATCGTAAAAGTAATTGGTAAAGAGAAAGCTATCGAGTTTTTCCAAAAAACAAAAAAAATTGAAGAAGGAGGTGGACTGTTAACGATAATAGGATCTCGAAGAAGAACCGCGGGTGGAGTTTATTTATGGCTAGTAAAAAATGATGAGCATATTCCACAGGAAAAAATAAGAGAAATCTTTTCCCAATGTAAAAAGGAAATTGCTGATCAAAAAAAGGCAGATGCCAGTGCTAGGAGGCAAAAGGCGCAAGAATTAATTAAATGTTTAGAAAGCAAGTATATTGTTTCGTGTTTACGATTATTATTTAAAAAAAAACATGATATAACAAAAATATTTTCCATACAGATGGTTCTGAAAAAGATCTGCCTGCTCTTTTAACAAAGGCAGAACTTTCTACGAAAGAAATAGCTGAAGAAGCAAGATTAAGACGCGGCGAAGGCATGGACAGGATGCCTATAGATTCCGATCGTACAGTGACTAATCCACCACCTAGTCCCGTAACAGATGATCCAGATCATTCTGAACAATCGCTTGTACAAAGGCATATTCAAGACTACGAAGAAGATTTCCTTGATATTGGTATTGATGTAGATAGTATGGAAGTACTTTAAAATTTATTATTTTTTTTATATGTGCAGATGATTTGTACAAAATGAAATTCTAATATTTGCAAAATAACCATGCATACACACACGCGAGCGCACGTGCACACACACACACACACACAACACACATACGTGAATACACTTTACACATAGTTTGTATGTTTGCTTATACGATATACTATGTATACAGAAATATCAAATGTGATCAAAGAATGATCGATTAATTGCAACGACGTTCCATATTGTGATAAAATAATTTATCAAGTGTACATGCTATGGTAACGTGCTGTGTCATTTTCTTACATTTTCGAAAACAAGGAATATTTTTGTATAGGTTTCCTGCAATGAATTGACCCTAAAGAGAAAACTGGGTCGCAAATAAGGAAGACATGATTGATAGATAATCCAAATGATAAAATGTTCAAGCAATGTTAGTCATAATGATTTGACTTGGTCATTTTTGGTAGAAGTGCGTAAAACTTGCAGTCTAGCAATTGAAATATTAGTGGAAGGTAGAGATCATTTTTCCAAAGCATACATAGTTTACACCCATGTGTTAGTTATGTTACATGCTATACTATACTCAATCGTATCTGTGAGAGTCTACGAGAGCCTATATATGCTCCACTATGATTATTTGGAACAGAAAATTGAAAATCTATGTCATACTCTTTTGTCTCTCGAACACAGATGCATTCGGTTTGGCTTAATTCATTCCAGGGTAGCTATACTTTTTTCAAGTTTTATTTAACACGTTTTATTTTTTGTCGTTAAGATACATATAAAAGAATGTAAGAGACGTAACAAGTATGAAATTTCATAATAATTGCGAGAACGTAAAACAGAAATATTTCTGCCGTGTAATTTTTATGGAATTTTCATTGTTGAAGATTGTTTATGTACATAAAAGTCACTATAAAAATAAACATTAAACTATTTGTACTTTGTATAATGTATTAAATGAATTATCTCGTAATCAAAACTTTATTCAGTATTCCGCATGAAAGTTAATTATTTCAGTATGTAATCAATGAGTAACAATATTACTATATGTGTAAAATTAGTTTTTTGTGGGTGTAAATTCTCGTAAAATTAAATTTTCAGAACGTAATCTGTTCAACATAATTAATTGATTAAATTCAGATACAGTAACTTGTAACTAACAATAAGACTGTAGTCTGAAAGTTTCCGTATATTTTATTTTATTTAGAAGTACAGTATGAATTTGACAAAACATTCTGAATATTTAATTCAGATTTTTTTTGAAAATTCACGTTTTTATTTGAATTAAGATATAATCAAAGTTCCAGCTTCAATATATTAAAGTAGTCTGTAGAAGTATATAAAATTAATTTATATATTATCACGTAAATGCATGTTAACAGAATATTCTATGTGAGAGGAAATTTATTTACCTGCATTTAACCAGTATGCATATACATAGAGAACAATATTCTCAAGAAAATGCATTTCTTGTCAACTGTTGTACATATACAGTTACATCATTTTTTGTAATAATGTCAAAAGTGTTTCGCATCTTTCTTTAACCTGCATCAAAGTTATAGTAATTATTATAGTATATATTGAAAATAGACAAGAAAAATAACACGAAAACTTACTTGTTCAACTGTACGATCCAATGTTTTACTGACCATAACGAGTGAGTTATCAGAATATTCTTTTTTAATAGCTTGTAGAAGAATCATATCTTCTTGTCGTGTCCACAGTTTAATATTTACATTTGTGTTCGAGATTTTAACATCTTCGAATGAGTCCGTTTTGTTTGCGCTATCATTTGATATTTCGCATTCTCCATCTGATAAAACTTTCTTTTTTATTTCTATAACAGTATTTGTGCTAGATGCTTCGTCCAATTTTCCATGATTAACATGCGAATCTATACATTCGAATTTTGTTTGTTGTTTATCGACTTTTTTTTCTTTTTTGCCTTTATACTGTGTTATTCGTGCACGTTTCGCGTTTACGTCTATTCGGTCTGTATTTTCCAACCTTTTCAAACCTCGTTTTTTATCTGTTTTTGGTGGAGATTTTATATTTTTTTTAGGTTTTACCACTACTTTCCCTATCTCCTCGTTATCTTTAACAGGCGAACTTTTCGACACACAAGCTTTCTGATATTGTTCGTCAGAATTTGACTCGTTCTTCGATGATTTTCTCCGTGATCTGGACGGAATAGGAGGAACAAATTTATCTGCTGTTTTTAAAGATACGCGAGCTATATTTTCTAGTTTTTCTTCATCGGCACCAGGGAAAATAATTTTAGCAGGTCTTAGTCCTTCGGATGTCTGAAGATAAATCTTTCCATTCAGAAACTGTAAAAAGAATTTTGTATTGTTTTATCCGTTCTATTGCAATACATAGTTAATGAAATCGGCTAAAAAATAATAAAAATTTCTTACCCTCGTTCCACAAGAGACACAATGTTCAGAAATACTTTTACAAATAGAATCGTCTTCGTTGTGACAATTACATCTGCAATTTTCTCCACCGTAAGGATCTTCTTGGGTACCAGATAATGGCAGATCAATATTTTCATATAATTCTGCTGCATCTTCTGTATACACTTTGTTCTTATCATGCGGCCCCACAGGACATGTAAAATTTTCAAACATATGCGACGCAAATAAACTGCAGAAGAAGATACACGCATATAATATATTCGAAAATACCTTATGTGTAATATTAATTCTTGTATATATATATATATTGTAAATATTACCTTTCAGGTGGTTTAGCGGTAGGTAATACTTGTAAAAATAAATCCATGACTAATGGGTGTCCCTTAAGTATAGGGGCCATAATCGAATGAACATGCTCTAACGTGGTCTGAGGATCAGATGAAAGTTGCGTAATAGCTTGCATCATTTTTGCTATTCGAGAAGGTTGTTTAGTGAAAAATATTTGTGCAACATTAATAAATTCACTCATTTTTTGAAGCATTATATATTCAACTGATTTATCCAGTACCGCTGCTTGATGTGGTTTCAAAAATAACAAAAAATCTGTACAAAGTTCAGGATATTCGTGTAACTTCTCGCAAACATCCTGGTATAAATTAATAGCGATGGCATCTTTATCCCTTGCTGTTCGTTCCATAATTTTTTCATTTTGCGGAGCTCCAGACTCGTTTGAGAAAGATAATTCGCTCTCCATTTGATTAATGCTATCTAATTTCTCATAATAATCTAAGTATAATTTTACAACGGATCGAAATACATCGGGACTAGTGGACTCCAATGTTAAATGCAACTTCTGAAGATACGATGCTGCAAATTCTGTGCGACAAGAAATAAACATGTTTAATTAACTTTGAATAATTAAGTGATTTAATAAGATTATTAAGAGAATTAATTGGAATATAAATACTTGATCCCCTTTCTTCTTCGTTTAGCGGACTTTCGGATTCTAAGAGCCTTTTAATATTTTCTATCTCTCTAGCTTCTTTAGCTTTCTTTCTGCTAATTGAATCCTTTTTAATAGTTGTACTTGCCAACATTAGTTCTGCTATTTCATCTTCGTTATCCTAGAATAAGAAAGAAATTAAAAATGAATTGAAAATATGAGCTTCACGGTACGATATGTTTTTTATGAGTATGTTGTTAGCTTTACTTACAAGTTTCGGTAAGGATTGTGTTGTTTTCTCAAAATTTTTATCCATATCACTCTTTTCTCTAGATTTTAAAGTATTGCAACTATTAGAAGATAATCCTTTCGGTCCTAAAACTTGAGCCATCAACTTCATGTTTTGAGCGCTCCTTGTCTTTGCTAATCTAGGCGTAGTCCTTCTTAATTGCGGCAATTCTTGTACTACTCCAGAAGACTTTTTAGAAAACTTGGAATGCTTTGATGTAGTTGAAATTGTAATTTCATCGTTTCGACTGTCTTCTTCTTCTTCATCTTTACCCAATGGTTTCTCTTTCCCTTCCGCATGCATTTCATTTTTGAATGGGTCAGTGCGTTGCGATGTCCGTTCTGTATGTACTATATCAGAATTACACGATCCTGTATTCGACTCATTGCTAGATACCTCTGCTGAAATTTCAGAATTAACGTTTCCATTCAAGTATAAAGTATTTTTTGTTGTTTGCTTATTTGGATTCTTTTTCCTCGTCGGCGTAGGCAATATCCTTGGAAACATGTTCACAATGGGATTTCGTAAGGGATGAATGATGGGAACGGTTGTATAAGTTTTAACAATTCCGTTCATACAGTCGTCCTTTTTCATGAGATCATTATACGAGTTCAATATGTGTTTTCTCTTTAACGCATCAATTTTCTGTTTTGTCTGTGAATAATTTGAGAGAAATGATCAAATAATAAATTTATTAACACCGCCTAATTTTCAAAATTTTTCAGATCGTATCTAAATATATTACATATTAAATATATCATTTAGATGTATTTAGATGAAGATATTAAAATAAATTTAAATAGACATACACCGTTAAGATAATTCTGCCACTCTGTAGGTAAAGATTCTATCGGTTGTTCCTTTAGCGGTTTAAGATCACATTGTTGTGGTATATAATGTATTGTTCTAGGAGCACAGCCTTTTTCAAAGTAATGCTGAAAAAAACAATAGCTTGTTGTAGTACTTTTAATTTCAGTTACATGCACAGTACATACCCTTATCGGATTTCCATCTTTTGCACGTCTACGTCTTTGAATGTAACGATATAATCCATGCAGATCTTTACATGGTAATAAATATTGAATGATTAATTGCAATGAATCCATTAGTACAAGATTTTTATGCTTGAACTTTCTTGGTTTTGATGCAACAAAAGGAACAAATTGTTCAAGACCCAGAGCGATTAAACTAAACAAAAAAAAAAGAAACGTTAATGAATTGAAATATAATACAAAAATAGGAAAATTTACCTACTTACGAATTTTCAGATTTCAGATACGGGCCACGCACTTTTAAATCACTCTTGAAAGGTAATTCGGGTAAAAGTTGTGGATACATTAACGCTTTACTTTCCATAAATAATTTCTTTAATTCTGGATGAAACTTTGGGACGTATTTCCATCTGTTTGAAGAATATATCTCGTTCACTGTATTTTCGTCCAAGACAGTCTTTTCGAAATCCTCAGAAAATTGATTATCCAAGAATTTGTTTTCCCAATCGGACACCAGTTTTAAAGCATCTGGCAAATTTGCTGCATTAAATGCAGAATTAGGACCGTTACTTAAATTCCTGATGTAAATGCCACAGAAAATTTCAGTTACTGGTCATCCTATATTTATAATTTGTAAACTGTGTAATAGCAAACTAACCTTATACTCATTAAATTTTCTTTGCAACTTTTCGATTGAAAATGTAAGTCCGGATGTCTATACGTCATGGCAAAATGTTGCACCATTAATTGAACATGTTGACACATTTGAACTGCTAATAATTGTCTTTGGTTAGCGTTCATTAATTCGGGAACCTCTGGTTCTTTATAAACGGGCAGTAAATCTGTTACAGAGCAATCCTGAAAGATGAAATTGAATTTTTTGTTTAAAAACGTGTAAATATGATTACAAGATTATCTCCTTACCATAGAATTACTTTCAATATTCAAATTTAAATTTTCAGGAGATCTTCTCTTCTTGGAAATTTCTTGTTCAGAAAATGTATCGGTAAATTCAAATAATTCTGCGATTAAATTATTTAATTCTTTACGGGTGACTTTTACAGCTTTGTCAGCTCTCAATTCTTCTTTGTCCACTGCAAATAAATAATTTATTTTCGGTAATCCGAACGCGAACTAGAAAGCCTAAAATATTAAGTACACATACGGAATTCTGTTTCTTCGTCTTCTAAAATATTATACTCTGGATCTGCTTCTGGATCATCCTCGACTACAGGCTCCTGAGTTAATGGTTGGGTAAACTCCTTTAAAAAATTGTCCCAATCTTCATCGATTTCACAGTCCCAGTCGTACATATCAGTTGTTATATCCGGCGGTATAAATGCTTGTTCAATTTGTTCCAAAGGTGTTTCGCTCAAACAAAGTTTTGAACGCGTTCTTTGACCGATACTTTCCTCTTCTGTTGGTACATGAGGAATACTGAAAAATATTGCTTACAATTAATTGACATAATTTCATGATAATACATGTATATATTGCATAAATTGTATTACTCTGGAATTTTAAAAATGCCTTCTGGATCATATTGAATTTTTGGTGATTCAGGATGTTCAACCGATATCGAATCGCAATTATTTGTTGGTGTCAAGGATTGCGAATCTACATCACTGTTCGTAGATATTTCCACTTCTCTCTCGTCGTCGCTTTGCTTATCTTGTTCTGGATTATACTCTTCGTCGGAGGAATCTTCCGGTAGCTCTTCTTCGATTAATACTTGTACTTCCGAAGTAGATTTTTTTACTCGTGTAATTGGCCACGGTATATTAACTTGCGCTGCTGCTAATTCTCTACAGAGAAATGTTATATTTCTATTAAATTCATTATTCTAAAATAGTCATCAAACTTATGTGAAATGTATTTCGCTATCTCATACTTTGCTTTCGCCCTGGTCAATTTAGGTTCGAATAGTATGTCGTCTTCCGTGTCCTGAAGACGATTTTTAACCATAGCCATTACATGTTCGTTGGTGATAACATGTTTTATAATGTTTTTTACATTTGTGGCTGTTAAGTTAGTTTTTGCTGCTTTAGCATCAAGTTGCCTTTCAATTTCTTCTTCCATTTCATTAATGACCGAAGAAGTTTCTTCGATGGCATCTCTCTTGTGTTTATTTGGGGGTTCGTAATTATCGACTTCGGAAACATCAATTTGCAAGTCTGCGGTCTCAGAATCAGAGGACACATCGCTGTTAACGTCGTCAAAGTCAAAATTAAAAGAAAACGATAGGTTACACTTCTTTTTAGCATCATTTACAGAAATCGAACATGGAGCAGGACTAGCTACGTCCTTAATAGTAGTTTGCCCTGAAGATTCCTCCCTATAAAATAAATAAATAAATAAATTAAATATACACTTTACATTTAAATATACAACTTACATTTTTTTGTTATCACAAGTTTTCTTTTACGTATCCCACGAAAATATATGAACGGACTTTTCATTATATGGAATTCAATGTATGTCTTTTTAATGTCTTTCAAATGTTCCACCTAAAGTACAATTAAAATATGCCTAATTATTGTATTGATATTAATTGACAGGTTATAGATAAGTATTGTTATTATGTACAGGTTATACGTAAGCAATGGAAACAAACAGATAATAAATGACTAATACAAATTTCTATTTTATGCATCACATTTACATTACATTTCGCAGAGCTTGCATCTGTGTAATTTCATTGCTATTCTTTCGCTATAATAATGTATTTATAATTCTATTTTTGACAAAGACTATATATGTAGAATATAGAGTATGGAGATTGGTAGAGATTAGAGATCAGTGATCAGTGTCGCCAGCCGCCAGAATGGGGAAATGGGGAAATCGAGGCATCGAGGGATCGAGGGGAATTGGAGGGGAATACATTTTACCCCCTCTCTGATGACCATACAATCGTGACGTGACCATTCTACGGGCTTACTTAGTGTTAGTGTGGGATGCAGTGATGCCAGAATCGTGGTAAATACCGTGGTAGTCGTGGTACTAAACCATACCTCCATTATGACCCCCACTATGATAATTGTTGCTTCTACTTTCCTTTCCCAACGCGCTCGCGCGCTACACGACCAGCGTACATCTACTATGTGACATGGTACGCTGGTAATGTAGCGCGCGAGCGCGTCGGAAAAGGAAAGTAGGGGCAACAGTAGGTCATAGTGGGGGTATGCTTTAGTACCACGCAGACTGACCAGATTTCATCCAAACGGATGCACAGTACTCCCCTACTTACTCCTTCCACTATCCTATTCCAGCAATGCGCCCACTGCCCACTCCAACGTCCCCCACTAAGATCGTAGACGGTCGCGCGACGTTGGCGCAACGTTTCTGGTCATCAGAGAGGGGGTACACATTTTTGCGTGACTCCTCTCATCTGGTCACACGGTCACACTGGTACCACGGTACCACGATTCTGGCATCACTGGGTGGAAGATGGAATGTTGGAGACTGGAGACGTTGTTCATACGCGCTTGTACGCGCTGGAATGGGATAGTGGAAGCAGAGAGGAAATGAGAGTGCTCACGCCCGGGGTTTGGCCTTGCCACTTTTGTTTCCACATCATGTTTAGTCTGGAACAGCTCCTACATCATCTTTAGCATGGAACAGAACCTACACCATCTTTAGCAGGAAACAGAACCCACTTTACTGTTATTAAATCTGTGACATGGATCAGAACTAATAACCAAGAGGCACCCTGGCCCTGGCCTTCCCCAGACCCCATTCCGTGGCTAGATCCTCTCGGAACAAAGTCCCAATTTTTTAGGACAGTTCGACCTTCAGTTGCATACCCTCGGCAAGTTTCCTTCGTTACACCCTAATAGACATGACCTGGCAGAAGGATATTCAATATCGGGCATTTCATTAATGCTTGAAATAAGTTATGGAAATGTATAGTTAATAGTGAAATATTAAATATAAAAATCAACCTTTCCTAGTTTCTATCTCTTTTAGTATTGTTGCACATTTATTTTTTTATCGGAGCCCGTAATCTTAGCACGGAAGAAAGTACTTGTAATTGTTTATTGGTATTTCTATTAGGCTTGAACGAGGGAGAAAGAGGTCACGAAAGAATGTCGTTATCTTTGTCCCCTGTTACCGCTTTCATATTGATTAATCCTGATTACCAGGAGTAGGGAGACATGACAAAAAGTATAGACAGAAAAGTTCCGGTCGTAAGTTAAGAATTACAGATAGCACGAGAAAGTTATGGCATCTGATAGGAACGGTGGATTCCCCTACGCCCTACATAAATGTGTGAACTGGTGAATACACGAATGGAATGATGTGTTATGCGTGCGAAAACGGAATATTTGAAAACTGAGGATTGATTTTATTAATAGGTGAGTGAACAATTAAATGTTTTTAGTATTAATAAAAATCAGTACCTATATTATTGTACATATACATATAGTTAATTTTTCAAAATTGATCTTTTCATATACATTATTGGCATTTAATATATACTTTCAATAATTTATTGATTTTTGTAAGTGTGTATGAGTTATATTAAGATTCATTCAATTTAAATGAGGAACAAGCTAAGAAAGTATACAATTTTTACTTTAACCTTCCGCTATCTTCATAAGAAAGACTGGTAAACTATCAGCCGTAATTCTTGATTCATACAAATCATTTATGCTTGAGTTGAACCGAATAATACTCTAATTTAATAAAGGACTTTTATTATCTGTTTCATATACTTACGTAATGAAAGTTGTGTCGTGCTATGATCGAACTTTATATACATATACATATATATATATATTACAGGGTTCAAATCATCATGGTGAATCGTCGTAACATTAATAGTAAATCGCGAGTGAAACGTCTAGCTCTTTCGGAAAAGAAATTATACGTAAACGAAGCAATGGCACACGTAAAAAACGAGAATTATCATAAAGCAATGTATCTGCTCAATCAAGTAAGTTCTTTAAATTCGAAACATTTTGGTAAATCATTAGAAAACACACCTTCGCTTTTAATGTACGCAATTTCACAGGACGCGCGCGCGTCTGTGATTCCCGAGGAATCGTCCGTATTTAAACTTTGATTGAGACTTCGACTTTCAAAACAGTCTTGCACGATGTGACGGACTAGAAAACTGAAGAGATATGTGTTCTTTCAAAAATTTATAAAAGTGTCTAAAAATATTGAAACATTTTTTTGGCGAATGAATTAACCACAGATTTGAAGATTGAAGCCTCCCTTTCAAAAACAACTTCACGTACGATTTTTTGCGGCTATTTCTTTAAACGAAATTATTGCGGTTTGAATATCGTCAATTTCTCGATGACCGTATAGTGTTGAAATTGGGATTCACTGCATTTTCTTCTACCTGTTGCCGAGTAGCTTGTAGTTCGCGAAAGCAGTATAGTATGTAGTATGTGGAAAATACCAAATTCTTCGTTGGCTATACTATTTGATCTTATTTCCCAAATGATTCATAGGTTTTATGAAGATTATGTTTTGAAGATTCAAGTCTCTTTACAACGATTGTTTAATATATTCTCCATCGTATTTATTATCCTCACGATCAGTTGTATCATCACATTCATCACCCGTTTAAGAATCCGCCTAAAATGCGGCGACCCGGCCAACAGAGATGAAAGTTGCCTACATCATACATATAGGCACTCGACAGTTATCTTTATTTTCATTTTGGGACCCAGCGAGTTGAAAATGTTTTAAGATTTACAAATGAATCGTTGAACGACACTGAACCCATCTACTCGTTAAAATCCAGAAAATGCTTTCGATATATCCATTGTGTCCATAAATATTGAATGAAATCCTCACAACTCACATATGCAATATGCGTACCAGGATCGCGCGTTTCTATGACGTACGCAACGTGCGCCTCTGTTGGTCGGGTTGCCGCATTTTAGGCGGATTTTTAATTGAATTGTATTTAAAGTGGATTTTTTATCGTAATCTTTTTATTCTTCATTTTCGTCTTGCATTGTCGTGGAGAACCACCTTCATTTCATATAGTTAAGGGAAATATAGAATCAACGAGTCAAAGAGAATGTATAATACATATACCGAAAATGTGGAAGTCTTTGTTCGTGTTACGTATGATCAAAGATCTTCTCACGTACCGAATACGCCCGCATTGTTGACTGTTTCTAAGGAAACAAAGCCGCCGGCTAAGGTGTCGATAACCACACGTCCGTTCCACACGCGAGACACATGAAAGAAGCAGTCTTGTGAAACATCAGTGAGCATCAAGAACGGTTCTCTCGTTGGAAAATTAAACACGGATCATAGAAATTGATTAAAACGCAGATATACGAGCATACATATATCTACGTAGATCGCAGAAATCGAATAACGATCAAAGATTAACGAAATCGGAGATAGTGGAAGAATGTCCGAGGTAATCGCGACTGAAGCGGCGAGCGCAGCGGATGCGATCGATTCCAAGATCATGGACATTTTAAATCCGTCGCTGCATCATCACGATCTTCTTCAAAGCTATGTGCGAGCTCCCGCAGATGTAGCGACGAATTCGAGGCAATCGGAGGAACCAGATGATACTCCGATTAAAAATTCTTCGTCCTTGGGCACTTGCCTCGCCGTGGAATCCTCCGAAGACGTTGACAAAGAGAGCTGCATCAGCAACGAAAGAAAGAAGAGAAACGATAAGACACAGCAGAAGCATAAGACGGATAAATCGTCGATCGAATCGGAGATGAACATCCAGAAGAAAAAGAAATGACGCCGGCAGGATAACGGCGTTCATCGCCAGGAGGAAGTGTACACGGATAAAGATCGGGCCGCGGCGGTGAACATGGGCACCAAGGACATCAAGCAATCGTTAAAGATGAAGCAAAAGGAAGATCGGAATATGCAACTTCCAGAGGACACTGAACCGACCGCCATGCTTGCCTTAGGATTGCGCGAAATGCGCATCGGCGATGTTATGGTCGCCATGAATTGTATCAATAAGGTTTCCATTTATTCCGAACGAAATTTATGCATAGCACACCCCTTCGCGCTAAGCAACTTTTCCTTGAACATTTCTTTTTCGTAGCATTAATTCCCTCGGAATCGGTTTGTTCAGAATCATGCCCCGACAACGTATTCCAAGTCATCAAAATCGCTGGGGAGTACATATACATATATGTTTGTAAATAATTGCCATTGCTTTTTTTCAGGCACTGAATCTTGAACCAAACGACAGAAATGCATTAATAGCCCGGAGTAAGTGCCACCTGTTATTGGGAGAACCTCAGAAAGCGCTACAAGATGCTGAAAACGCACTGAAATATAAAATGAAAAGCGCCAATATGGCTAAAGCAATATACTGTAAAGCAGAAGCCTTGTATCATTTGGGTGACTACGAGATGAGTCTTGTCTATTATTATCGGGGCATGAAAATTCGTCCAGAATATGGACAATTTCGTCTTGGAGTTCAGAAGTCAAAAGACGCGATAAAAAACGTATTACACAAGGGCTCGACTATTAACGTGTGAATAACACTTAAACAAATAAAAGAATTTTTTAACACTTTTTCTACTATATTTACTTACTTACATTCCCGCCAAGTCGCTGGGTGAATTCGCAACACCGCGATTTCGATTTTTTCGATTTCGATGTTTTATGTACAAATCAACATTTTCAGCAAATAATTATATAAACTTTTAAATACACCTATAAGAATTTCTACATATAAGAGCATACCGGCAATCTTCTCTAGTACCGGTAATAATCCGTTTCGCTATAACTTTGTTGGCCTAATACCGTTATATGTATATATACACATATATATTTAAATGCCTGTTCATGTTCATACATAAGACTCAAGATCCGTATTTTATGTATACACGAATTGAATTGCTGTTTGATTCGCGCATTTAGTATATAAATACATGCATATGTTTTTCATCACTTATTGTTTATCATTTTTAATACCATTGTTCGATTGAGAGAATAAACTTGAATTAAATTACTTATGTATATTGTAGGTTAAGTGAACCCGTCACTCGCGTACAAATAACGACTAAAAAATAAACGAAGTATTTTTTTAGAACAAGATAGAAGAAAAGTCTGTCGAATCAGTTTTCAATCTTTATGCTATTTTATTAAAATCAATAAGGTTCTGCAATGGCAGAAATAATATTAAGCGCTGGTGAAAAAACTTTTATTCTTCATGGTGTGGATGTAAGTATTTCACAAACTTGTAATGAAACGATGTGTATGACAGTATCGTTTTATAACTATTAGGCAGACTCTAGGAACGATGGCAGAAGACGATGCGAATATCGTACCATGGAAATTGAAACTAAATTAATGCCGCAAACTCATGGCTCTGCAAGATTACGTATTGGAAACACCGATATACTTGTTGGTATTAAAGTAGAACTCGACACTCCGAATGCTGATACACCGGACCAAGGAAATTTAGAATTTTTTGTTGATTGGTATGTAGCGTCGTCGTAAGTTCTGTTAGATTATTTCGTACACTTTAGAATGTTAAATAATCAACTATAAAATTTTGTTTATAGCTCTGCCAATGCAACGCCAGCGTTCGAAGGAAAGGGTGGCGATGATTTGGCAACTGAAATAAGTAATACTCTTGCAGTGGCTTATCAAACTCGTAATGCTTTCGATTTAAGAACGCTATGTATTTTACCTGGCAAGAAATGTTGGAAAATTTACATCGATATATTGGTAAGTTGATACGGTTGTTGAAACTCAAAACAAAAATGTTTTTACATAATATGGCTTCGATATGTACGATACAGGTTCTCCAGTGTGGTGGAAATTTGTTCGACGCGATAGGAGCTGCGGTTAAAGCTGCGTTATATAGTACAGAAATTCCAAAAATTATAGCAGCCACGCTTGACGGCGGAGAACCAGATATTCAATTGTCAGACGATGCTTACGACTGTATTCGGTTAAACACGAGTAACTGCCCAGTTATTGTAACACTGTGCAAAGTATGGACATTACATATTATTTCACATTATTCATTATTCAATCTTTTAACACTAATAGACACTTGACTTATTGTAGATTGGAGAAAATTATGTAGTTGACCCGACTTTGGAAGAAGAAATATGCAGTGCGAGCAGTATAGTTATGTCTGTATTAGCAAGCGGTAAAATTTCATCAATAGTTAAATTGGGTTACGGTAGTATTCAACCCAGTACTTTCAATAAAATGTTAAAGGTAAACCAACTATATTTATTATTTATTATAAAGCTATACATGAACTATTTCTAACAAAATTATATATTTAGATGGGCCAAAATATAGGGTTACAGTTAAACGAAGGCATAATGAAAGCATTGAACAAAGAGAAGCAACTTGGTTCAAAAAAAGAAGTATTTGGTTTTCTTAGATAAAATGTGCCAGTCACCTATACCTTGAATATAAATATATTGTATTTTATATTCAATTACCATCTGTCTATTTATCTTCATTAAATTCCATTCCCTATGCATACCTTCTCATTTACATATTATTTGTAAAACGATCGAAAAATATTACAACAACTGAAAACTTTATAATTAAATAAAAGATCAGGAACTACGAAGGTATAGTTATTTACTTTTAACTCCGAGTATATGCACTTTTTTTTGTGAGGTAGGGGGTCTTTTTATGCGGTTGCGTTAATTACAGAAGTATATTTATGGACTAATTAAATACAATTTATACAACATTTATATCGGTGATTTTTCAAAACCGTTACTAGCATATTGATTTGGCTTTCTAATATTAAAGGCAGGATAGCCTGGATCACCTGGTAATACAGTAGGACGTGATCTCATTATTGTCCAACCGGATGCACGTTGCCAACTCTGTAAAAATAATATTCAGAACAATATACGATAATAATAGTGTCAAAGTTATTAAACAGGATTTACATACCGCCCTGTTATACTTCAAGTGATACCATACAATATAGATTATTGGTACACCAACTGCCAATCTTCCTAGTAAGCCACGTATAACGTAAGCAGGAGTCTTACCCTGTGTAATTAAATACAAAAGCAAAACATACATGTTTTAAAAGAAAATAGGATAATTAACGACATATATATTCGTAAGAATTTTTGTGAGTTTACCACGACAGGAGTTAATGATCTTTCCAGAACATTCATAGGTGCTTTATAAAATCTTCTAAGTGGATTATAAAGTTTTTTGTAAATTTCAGGTGTCATTAGTGGTTCGTCGTGTGCAAGCTCCTGACTTTTGAGGAATTTTGCTCTCCATGCTCGTTCATCATCTGTCATACCAATTAAACGTTCTCTTTCTCTGGCCATACGGCCTCCGATGGATATTGCGTTATCATTGCCATGATGTCCCCCCATTGTGACCAGGAATATCAACTATAAAACTATAAAATAATTAATTGGTACTTAACTTCCTGCTATCCTTTACAAAAACAAATTCAATTAATTTTTTACATGTGCACTTATATCTTATGTTTTATGAATAAATAATATATATATATATATACACACACACACACACACATGTACACACAATAATGTACAGGTCAATATAACAATATAATAATGTTATTATAATAATGTATATTACAAGTCAGTGATAATGTAATTTAGGGGTATGCGATCAAACACAATAAAAGTACACGTTGAAAATATTGTATTATAGTGAATGAGATGAAAGATGTGTTGAGGCTCACATTGAAATTGATTAAAAAGAAACTATTCGTTTTATTAATTATAATATTACGTCACACACCGTATTTACAAAGCTAGCGATGGCACGAACTATTACCCACTATTACCGTAGCATTCCTCGAGCATGCGTATTAGAAATCAACTATATAAATATACATTCGATATATACCCACCAACGTTTTTTTATAATAAAATTGAATATTTTATTTCAAATCTTTTACATAAATATATGATTGTATGACACCTAACATAACTTACACTTTACGGCTAAAAAGAAGTCACCTGGAGGAATTTGGATCTGATTGGTTGTTAGACATCTAGACATAAATCATTTTGCTATTGGTCGAAGTGGCCCAATGTTGAATTGATCGGTTATTTTTGAGATATACACTTTGTTCTGGGACAAGCTGTCATCGAACAGTAATTCAAATATACAGGATCTCAAAGAGAAGGTATAGTCGCCGACGAGATACTGCCAGACTGCCAGCCTTACGGGAGTTGATGTGACGCGAATTTTCGGTGTTCTCTTACGCCCTCTAGAACATATTCTGGCTCCAGCCAGAGAAGCAGAAGGCCACCGACGGCATTCCGTCGGTGAAGAAGACCACTGAGGAGATTCTAGCACAGACGAGACATAGGAATAGAGTCTATTCCTATGAGGCATATTTGGGCATATGGCATATGGCATATTCCTGCCAGCCTGGCAGTCTAAATAGTATCTCGTCGGTGGCGAAGGTGGCCGGCCAGACTACCCTTGGACTACTTGTGGTACCATCTAGCGGCTGCGCTCGTTAGACGTCGCGCGATGCTCAGTACATTGCCCGTCAAAAATGCTTGTAATTGACACGCATAACTGCGCATAACTCTCGAATTCTCGAACCACCGATCACCTAGGATTGAAACTTGGATTTTTCGCATTTTCTCGCCTAAATTTACAGGATTACATAAGAAAAAGGCAAAAGTTTCTGATTACCGGAGGTGAAGTTTAACCATGCTCTGTTATGAACACTGTTCGCGCGAGAGGTAATGAGTAAGTAATTAACGCTTTACTACAACTACGATAGACTCTTCAACGCACTAACTTTATTATGTGGAATTTACGCGCGCCTGACCACAGAGTAATCTCAATCATGACCACTTTCCGCCGACCGGACTGGCAAACCTTATATGTAGTGAAATTATTTTTATCACTGAATACTAAAATAATAAGCACCGCCATGTTCCTTGTTGTTCTTCCTCGTCTAAAAAATTATTACAGTTACACAATGTCATAATACCACCATTTACTTCATTGTACTAGTTTGCATTGCTTACCTTCATCACTAATAATTAGAGCTCCAATTTGTACCTTATTATATTCTACACGTAATTGTTGTAATTCTGTTCCATTCACTGTTATTTAATTGAAACAAAAAGAAACAGCTTTTTGTGTAAACTTTCATGAAAGACAAGTATAGTAATTCGCTCGCTTTGCAAAATCTGTTTATGTTTGCACTAGTTTCGAACTGTCAGCGGAGCCTTAATTATTTCAGTAGACAAGCAAAGAGACTAAATAAAACTACTAGCGGAAAGGAGACAGTGTACTGTAATGTAATAATACAGGTACTCCAGGTAATCCAATTCCTGGATGAGACGCGTTACTCTGTAACGCAAGAATTTGGCTCCGGATCACAAACTTTGCAAAGCGAGTACTATTGTATATTGTTTGAATATTCTGCGTGATATAAACTTACAAATCCATTCAGCTACTACAAATGGATCAGTCGATGCTTTTCTTTCAATATCCCATATAATTTTACGCAACCTGCATTTTATATTAAACATTTCTCTTTCACTAATTTTCGACAATAAATTGTACCTTTCGTCCCAAAAGCATGGTATTATATGGTTCTCAAAATCATGGTACATTTTTTTTAACATCTAGAAGCATGGTACACTTGAAATATTATACATAACTCGCAAACTTGCACATGTATTTACCAATCTTACCAAATAAAATAGCCATGTTAAAGGTATCCTATCCATTTGTCCTTTTATACTTTCCAACTTATTAAAAGATAATGTTTCTATGAAATAGCTCGCTATGTTAGGCCAGTTTTGATTATCTCTCAATTTCTGAAAATACAACAGTGCCATAAAAATTGTTATTTATTATAATGTTTATAAAACAAATTTTTTTAAAGACCTTCATGAGACGTATAATGTATTTTAAGCGACCATTTTTTTGAAGAATCTCCTTCTCTTGATAATAGAAAGATTGTCTCCAGTGAAGATTATCGTCGCTCCCATTAATAGTATTTTTTGGTACAGATACCGCGAACCATTCTGTATTGGCATACTGAAAAAAAAAATGTGTATGTGGTAAACGTGTGTCACATGTATCAAAAATACATATGAAAATAAAATGCACGTGAAAACCTTTTGTATTTCGTTGAAGTTTACAGGAGAATTAACAATTATTTCTGTATCAAAGTTCAATGCAGGAACTATGTCGATATGAATTTTTTCGCCCCGACGCTGTAGATGCTCTAATTCCAGCGTAAAAGCAGGACCACCTTTCCTTATGTTGGTCAACCGGATCGTAGAATTATATTCCAGTGGTAATTTGTTCCCAATGCTACATTTTAAAACTCCTTCTACCCAGTTACGGAAACGGTGAGGATGAAGATAACCATCAACTATGAGATTATTTAATTTTCTGGGTGATAACAAAATAAGAAAAGAAACGATGATTTAACAAATATCGCTTGGCGCGATAACAAGGTATGTGTTGAAAATACTCGGAAAATTTCAAACTAGAACTTTGGATATCGTGGCGATAGTTTCGAGAGAAATGGTTTCGTAAAAAACCATGTACATATACGAAGAAAAACAGTGGCGTACCCAGGGGGGGGGGGGGGGGAGCCTGGGGGCAATGTTCCCCCCCAAGAAAAAAATGTTTAGCTTCCAAAATTAAAATCGCGGAATAGCTCTGGGTACCGTTGACAAATATTTTGACTAAAAATAAAAAAGTCACGCAAAACCTAGGGCTGAGTTCAACTCGCCCCCCTTTCCCCCAGATTACATCCTGGGTGCACCACTGAAGAAAAACATATATTTCCTATCAAAGACGAAATATTAGTTGATTCACTAAAATATCGCCCGTTACGGTATGATTGCATGTTGTAAGTCACGAATCGGGGAACCTACTGTCGAAAACCTATTGTAGGGGGTTTGTCACCGGACAGAATTGTTCTCCGCTGCTCGGAGCACGTAACTGCTCGAGCGGCTCGAACACGGCGCTCTGCCGATACCGATCTCTTCGGAATCGTGGCAGCGCGACGCCACGATTGGGTCGTCCGGCGATTGTTCGCGGCAATCTGTTTGAAAAATCAGTTTGATTGACTAATCGGTTTGAAAAACAGATTGAGATAGCGGCGTCGCCCAACGGTTGCTCGCCGACTATGTACTTACATTGTAGCCAGAGGCGGTCGCTCGCCGCCTACAGTATACATATAAATAGTTCGATATTAAAGTTACATCAAAATCAAAGACAACGCGTGTTGAAAATAAGAACATTTGACATAGAAAAATCTACACTAGAAAAGATATTCTATATTTTCTTACTTCTCTTCTCTTTTCGACATATTGTATCTTGTGGCAGGTGTATTGAAGGACTTGCTTATTTCAATTTTTACAAACGCTGGTTGAGTGAAGCTAAGCTGTAAAAATGCATGCAACGCACGTATACCCTCATAACATAATGTATATTGGTTAAAATAAATTTAAATTAGAATAAATTGTACCAATATTATACTTACATGTATGTTATTAGGGTGGACAGTACATTTAGATAAGTTCAAAATAATATTTAGATCGAATTCATTTGGTTTACTTATCTTTGTACCCTTATAAAAGCTACCACAAAAAACAATTTTATTGTACAGTCTTTCAAATAAAGGATCCTGTTTACACATCCTTTCAGTCAAATCGGTGACTACCTGTTGTATAATAATGTAAGAATAAATAAAGACTTTTTATCATGCAATTTGGTACAGCAATCTTCAAAACTTCGTCAAACTCTGAAGCTTCGCGAGTCAAACTGAAAATCCGGAAGAATTTTCGTAATAAAAAAATCTGGAAAATCAAAACTTTGAAATAGTTCGTATTCATAATAATATTGCTTGTATGTAGTAGGAGTTCCTCATGAAACAGTTCTCCGAGTCGACAAAGTTTGAAGACCACTGATCTAGTCTATGTGGTGAAGATTATTCAAACATATACCTGGTCCAAAAGAATTTTCGTATCTCTTACTTCGTCCATTTGAAGCTTTATGAACCTACTATGTACCAGTTGCAGTACATTATCATTAGAAAGATGGCCTTTCAACTTGTTCTCCTCCATCTATATCATTATAGTTTTATATTATAATTAAAAAAAAATTATTTCATTATTTGAACTTCAAATAAAATTCATATAGTTTTCCATTTTATTTTCCATTCGATCAAATAATTCGTACTCTCGAAAAGTCTATTTATTTCGTGTACTAAAGAACGATTTTAAAAGCCACGCGCTTCTGTAATATTGTTTGGAGGGAAAATTGTCAATGGAAATTTTGAAGAACGTTCTCGTGGTTTCCTAAGGCCTAAGGCTTCTACAGGGGGTCTTTCCTCCTGGTGCGAAATACAGTAAGTGAAGAACTAGACTTTCTTTCAAAAATAGCAAAGAAGTCACGCCTGTATCGCAACTCTTGACGAAGTTAAATTCGTGTTGATCTTGACCTCAACGATAAAGCTGTACTATCGTCACCGTTCACTTACCATTGCTGCGAATACACTGGAATGCACACACATCGATTGTCAACATGCAACGTGCAACTGACTATGACGTCCCGCGTCCCGTGGAGACCGTGGAGAAGGAGCGGAGAGGAGAAGGAGCAGAGCAGGTGGAAGGTGGAGTGTGGAGCAGAGTCGCCAGATCAGGAGAACTGACTGGAACTGGAGGTGGGACTCGGTGGAACAGTGGGACAGGACCGGGCCGTGGAGGAATAGCGTCGTAGAAGAGGGCGAGTAGAGTGGGAGAGAGACTCTGTGAATTGTGGAACGATCCCCCCCGCCGTTGGCTCGGCCGATTCAGAACAAAAAAAGTGTTTAACGAAAAGAAAACATTATTTTTCTAAAAATGTTTATTATTTCATAGTACACCTATAGAAAGGTATAATAGGCATCCAAAAAGTTGATTTTGATTTTCTTTTAACGACATAAGAAATTCTGAAAAGAATTTTAAGAACAATATCGTTTCAATGATATCTAATGTATGTGTACCATTTATATCTATTGTTTGCGAAAAGTAATACCGACATAATAATTCACTTCGACGATTCAGTGAAATCTAAAATTTTCGCGCAGGCCATTCGTAATCTTCGCAACGCGTTATCACCGATGTCGGCGGTCTTTTTTAAAAGGTCACTCAATTCGTCGCATAGTTTGTTCGCCTGTTCATCTAGGATACCTGACGATGGCTGATTTTCAACGGAACTCTGGCTCGATTCGGTATCGAATCGCGCGAGTTTCTCGTCCCTTTGCGACTCCTCGTACTGATAACAAGCGTGGCGAACGGTTTCTGAATGTCTAGCCACGTGTTGCAAATAAAGTCGCACGTCCGAAAAGTCAAGAAGCTCGTAGTAGCATGTGCCGGACAGATAAGCCGGAAGAGAATCGGTCAGTGATGGCTTTCTTGTAACTGCTGTCGCCATTTTGGCAACGAGATCCTCGTTCGGACACGCGTGAGCCACGTAATCGAAAGACTCCAATGCTTCCTGCCGCACCCATTGATTATTATCATCCAAAAGCTGACAATTTAACTCTGCCAAAGCATTCGCCGTTTTAGAGCCGCAATCGCCAAAGGATTTCACGTTGTCCTTTAGATAATGCGATGCAGTCGCCTTCACATGCGACGGCAAACACAAAAGCGACGTTAACATTGCCTCTAGAATCTGAAATCATCGGACATTTTTCCCACTGGATCTTGACATTTATCTATCAGCAATTTGTATCACGAGGATAATTGTAATCCGAATAATTAATTGGTCGAGTTAATCGTAGTGATAAAAAGTCGCATACCGTGTGGAAAATGTCATCTTGAATATTTTCGGGCTGCGTGGCGTTAAACAGTTTCCACACGAATTCCGACACTATGTCCAGTTGTCTGTCCTCGAAAATCTCGATTGTGCTCGAAATGCAATTCCATATTTGCGAAAGTATGTCCACAGTGTTTTCTTCGCCGGTGTAATTCAGTTTCTCGATTAGGTGTAGCAGCGTCGTCTTGCAGATGGGAAAGAAAACAAAAAGTATAGTGACCGCAGCAGACATCGAGAGTGCTAAAGTTATTAATACTCGTATAACAGAAATTTCAATTTTCGTTTGTCCGCCACCGTATTCCAGCCGACACGACTTACAATGCGGTTCCAATTTTGCATCGTGGGTTGTCGTTGCAGTTCTAGAAAAGCTTTCGGGATTTCATTGAGTACGCAGGCCAAACGTTTCTGCAGAAACGACGTCGTTTTCGGTGGCAAGAAACACGCAACAGCAGTCCAGCATGGATTCTCTAGATCATCGAACTCCGTTATAATAGAGTGCCTTGTCTCCTCGGACAGTAGACTGTACAATCTTCCAATTAAATTCTCCAGTATAACTACTTCGAAACTATTGCGTCGCTGCATCAACGCTGCGTAAACTTTTAACAAATATTTTACGTGGTTCGCGCACAATTCTGAAGAACCAATTCTGTAAATAATATTACTTGTTGCACCAGGATCGCATAGGTACTGGACGTGGCATCCGAGACTGTTCGACATCAATCGGAATAAAAGGGCAGACCCATCTTTAGATACTGCAGTTATACAAACCGTGCTACGAAACACCAAATGTCCGCGCTGAGAAGAGCACTCCAAAGTCGATCGCTGAACACGTGCTTCAATAAAATTAACTCGACAGCGTAAAAACCATCCGGTGGAATCTGACTGATTAAACCGCAAATTAGGACTTGCGTGGTTTCGTACAATGTAGCCGATCTTGGCTTTTCTCCAATATCGTGGCCACCGAGCAACTTTATGTCACCAGTACAAATTTCTTCCTGTACTTTTAGAACGTATAATAAAAATACATAGTCTGTACGAGGCATTATATGTATAACAGTCGATTAGCAGCTTCGAGTGTAAATACTCACTGTCAGAAATACTTGTCAACGCGACATCGATAATCGACCCTGCGCCCAGCGTCCATTCGCAGTGTTGTTCGTAGGGCGTGCTTACTAGTTTCTTCATAATACTAATTAGAAGCAAATGGTAACTCAGTTTGTCGAAAGTCTTTTGATTGTTGTATTCGAAAAATACCTACAAGTTTTACGAATGAGTGTTCAATCTTGCAGAACGAGAGAGAGAGAGAGAGAGAGAGAGAGAGAGAGAGAGAGAGAGAGAGACAAAATCCTTATAGTCGAGAAATTGTATTAATTATATTATTAGATATGTACCTGCTTGAAATTAGAGTGTTTGAAAATAGTATTCAACAATGGCTCGATACCTCTTGCAACGTGAGCATTTATTAATTCGATCATCTTATCAGAAGTCTGATTTTTTTTCAAACAGGAAGGACTATATCTAACGACGTAGAAAAGCAGAAATGCTACAGGTTAATAAAGACGACATTAAGTAAATGTTCAACGTAAATCAAATACCTATGCATTTGTAGAACGAGTTCGACCGCGCTCAGAAGCGTTTCGCTGTTTATACTGGAACAATAGGCTGCCAGCAATTTGTCCAAAATTTTTAGCGAATGACCAATCACCTTTATCTTTCTTTCGTCAGTATTGTCGAGGGAATTCTAAATCGACGAATATTAATTATCCGAACAAATTACGTTAATATTTCTTTAATGCTTCGCATGCTGTACGTATCTTACATATTTGCATATGCTTCATATACATAAATTACATAACATGAGATAGATATGTCCACGATCATCGTGACTCTAGTGATCATTTATCAATTGTCACGTACCTGAAGCGAAAAAAGCATCGACGTGACGTCTTTCGCCAACTGTTCAAAGTGCAGCACAATGTTAGATGGATTCACTCGTTTCGTAACTTGCTGGTATGTTATCGCTAGCTTACCGAACATTTTCGACGTTTCAACGAACGTCTTCAGATCCAATGCGTTCGCAATGCTGACCAAACCTCCAATTCTACCAATCACTATATTGGAAATACACGAAAATGGTAGACATACGCGGTACTGGAAATGTTCATATAAATTTCTAGAATAAGCCTTTTATTTCTCTCCGTGAATGTTAATTATATTTTTATCAGCAGGTTCCCACGTGCGATATAAATACGTTCGTATCGACGTTTCAATGGAACATGTAACATGAAGCAGAAGCTAAGCTTTACATCCGCACCTGAACGAGAGTTTGATGTTGTTGACCTGTCGCGTCGCGTCGCGCGTAGCGTCGGCCGATTAATATTTTCATACACGTATTGGACACACGCGATAAGGATAAAAATGGCTCGGGTTAAAGAATCGTTAAGATGTAATAGGATCGCTCACCTTTCACCAGCAACTCCGTTTCCGATTCCGTATCCGTGTCGAAAACGATTACTCCTTCTAAAGTGGCCAGGAATAGGTTCAAGATCGTCTTCGCCTTACGAAAGAGATTCGTTAATTTTTCCGATACGCCCTCGAACAAAGTTCCGTAGAATTTCGTGCTGCAAAAGAAAATTCTCCTTTTCTGTCACGTACGGAGATATCGACTAAGGGTCGATTCATATCACACCAGTAATGTCTGAGCGGCAACGACGATTCGGCTACAATACTTTTCTTCGAGTCGGTGAGGTTCTAGGAATACCTGGGGCTAAGGTGGGAGCCGATGGGGTTAGGGTAGCAAACGACACGGTCTTCGACACTTGGCCTTTGTTCCAGCATCTCGAACCTTTCTCAGGTTGCCGTAGAATCGGAACGATCAACTATGAACACGCAAGACCGATCCGGTAATCGTTCCGCTGAGATATGAATCGACCCTAATCCGTTCGTCGAGTATTAATCGGACTTTCAATGAAGTTGATTACTCTGTATGTGGATTTTACCTCGCGCGACAGTGTTTGAAGATCAACTCAATTGTAGCGGATACATCCTCCAGTAGGAATTGCAAATTAACCGCGGACGTTTTAGGAAGTTTCGAAACACGTTCCATCGACTTCTCCCACACGATTAACAATTCACAGGAGACGGACAACTGTCGCTTTATATTATCTACAGCATCTTTGTCGGTGCTTATCAATTCGCCAATTTGTTCCAGCGCCTTCGAGAAAATGAACGTAAATGATTGTAACGATGTGAGAGTGTAGCACATTCTCCCTTGCACAACCTTAAAATAATTTTATGGAAAGTTACCTCGGACAATAGACGGTGCCCAATGGGGAGCGTTTCTTTGAAGATTTTTTCATCCAGCGAATTGTCTGGACAAGAGGACAAGCATTCTTGCAGTGCCTGTTGCAGGAGTTTCCCATCGAACGTCTGACTTGAGTTTTCCAATGCATCGTAATTATCATAACGTTAAGAAAATTTCATAGGACCGATGTCAGATTAAGCTGATTATGAAATCAGTGTGAGAATTGAACGGAGAAACCTATTTTAATTCATTTTATTCAATTAATCTTAAGTGATCGTTTGTTTAACGATAAGATGTCATTGTGAATATTGTTAATTGGCACAATTAAATCATTAGGATAAAAGACCTGCTCCATTTACACGGATTAGTATTCAAAGAAAATAATGTAAAATTGTGTGATTGTAAAGGATATTTTTATCTTCGACGAATAGTCTACATCTTCGTCGACTGTTTCATTGTCGGAAAATGAATCCTCCAGCAAACAGGTGAACGAGCTTTCACTCTCCATTTTCTGTAAGTTAGTAAATAAGAAAACACTCGGTATTATTTCGTAAAGACAAAGTGGAAGAAAAGACTTGACACATAATTTTCGGTGTGTAAATGCTTTAAATTCACAGAACGAACCGGTGCGGTGAAGCGAATTATTCCTCTTACGAAATGGATATTCTAGTGCTCTGGAATCGAGAATCCGAGCATGGTATAGATGGGGCGAAGTAATTTCTAAGCCCGTTTCTCGTGTCACAAACAAATTGACGGTCTAGCAATCGGCCCGATCGCGGAACGAGGCCTCGAAAATTTCTTGGCAAGCAACGGGAGCTCGAACTTTCTTGTCTCGATCGAGCGCACGATAGACACCCGTTTCTCCGAAAGCGGGCCAGGGATGAGCAAACTCCCCATCAAATCATGAAATCGCAAAGGTCCTTACCTTACCTTATCTTACAATTTACAATTACTAATTGAAATTATTTATTTCTCGGTAACACATACAGGGTGGTCCATAGCGTGATTAAATGTACCCTTTTTTCATATGAAGAATATTCTATATATAAAACATTTTTCCATATTCCTGCAGGTTTCCGTAATAATTGACTGTCTCAAGATAAATAGACCACCCTGTATGTTTTAATTTCAAGTAAAGCTGTTTGTAATTCTAGAAAACTAGAAAACTAGACGATTCTTTTTCGCTGTAAATCCTGGGGGAGGGAGCGAAAGGGGGATTACATACATAATCTCGAGAACGAGGCGAATGAAATATAATGACTGTTATATCAGAACTAATTGAAAAGTTCCATCGAACCCGTGCTTCGATGGATACCGACCCTCATCGAAGGATTCGATGGACAAGTTATCCACCGGTTTCCCGAACCCGGCACGTCGAAGTCACCGATAAGAGGGGCAATTAGGGCTGGAAGCGCTAATGGGCGGACTCTCTTAATTTTCGGTAGTTCGACGTGGCCGAGTTCCGGGGCGAAACTTTCCCCGTTTAAATCCTCGCCGCGCCGCGCCGCACCGGGTTCGCCAGAGAGTGACTCTGCGCGGACGAAGGAACGAGCAAGAAAGAGACGAACGAGAGAAGCGGATTCGAATAATCGGCGATGCCATGGTAACACCGGACAACAACCTGTCAGATGATAGGCAAAGTTTTGATCAATAATACCTGGTGACTGCCAGCTGAATTCGAATTCGACCCTACCCGAATGACATGTTTTTGTGAAATCGAACACCTCCGGTTCGAGCCCAAACACGCACGTCACGCCTCCGCTCCGAGGCGTTATCGAGCGTGTTTCTATTTTCTGTTTTCTTCTCGTGGCTCGGTTCGACGGGACATCGTCATGGCCAAAAGAAATTCCGGGGAGGGCAGAAACCCGACTCGTTAACGAGAAACTTCCTATCGCTTACATACACGCGTTGTTTCTTGTTTTCAGACTTTGGATTTCGGGCACTTAGATCGAATAGGACGCAATTCCTTTGCTTTGTTAAGGAAACGCAATAACAAACATTTAGGCGTTCCGATTTAAATGGTCTACGTTTTATATTAAATAAGTACAATTGACAAAGATTTAATACGTGTTGGTACTTTCAGGCGCTTGGTTCGGCGAAGTGGTAGATTTGAAGTGTTGACCCCGGTCTCGCTTATGGAAGTGTAGGTGAGTGGGTTCGTCTACCTTGTCGGCGAGGTTTCACAAAATGTATAGAATGTACATACATATACGCACGAACGAAAGTAACGGTATAGCTGGTAGAATAGTGTGGTGGTATCGGACATCGTTCAAATTAAAGGGAGCAATACATCGTTCAACTACCCCACTCGGTGGGTGAGGGTGGAAACAACGGCGTGTTGGTGGCTGACAGTACGCACGAGCACCGATTGTTAGTAGTAGGGACGTAACACGATGGTGGATCGGTGAAATGGCAGTGGTGGTGAACGATCGTGTCAGAGGGCAATGGATGAA
The DNA here is from genome assembly GCA_028455605.1 of Lasioglossum malachurum. Classification (NCBI taxonomy): domain Eukaryota; kingdom Metazoa; phylum Arthropoda; class Insecta; order Hymenoptera; family Halictidae; genus Lasioglossum; species Lasioglossum malachurum. The sequence goes on from CM052315.1 coordinate 2,162,691, forward strand.
GTTAGTCAGTCGGCGTTCGCTTGCGCTGCCACCGCGATGGAAGTTGATCCACCGCGTCGCGTCCGGTGCTTTTGCTTCTCGAGTCCTTTGTGTTAATCGCAATCTAGTCGAGTAAGTATCAACCCCTAATTTATACGTCGCCGGCGAGGATCTATCTCTGATCGATCCTTTTCCAGCAAACAGATCAAACCAATCAATCCGTCGCGTCGGACCGACTTCGAATAATTGCATTCCCTACATTACCTTCCTCGTGCTTTACGCGACTGCGATTTTTCAAAACACACAACCGAGAACGGCAGTTGCTTACTCTGTTCGATGTGACTGACGACTGGCGCGAATAAAATTGATCTAGAATGTAGTCTTCATGGGTCTATTCGAGAATCGGAATGTCAGGACCCGGGAAATCGGCAAGACCAGTCCGGCAATTGTCTTTGCAACCAGCCGCACCCCGCCGACAACAAATCAGGAGACAACGGTCAGCGGAGGATGACAAATCGTTGCAGATCTGCGCGAGTCCTCTTGCACGTGGGAAACATGGCACCGGTAAACTTGGTTTCGAGAGACCTAAGGTACGGTAGAAAATACATGTACAGTGGCCCACGAAAGTATTCGAACGCTCTTTCAAACAGAATAACTTTTTTATAATTCTACCGAACGACCTGATCTTTTATAATCGATTAGAAGCATTGATTTATGAAATGATATGCAAGAAAGATTTTCCAAAAAATTCTAATTTACAAGGTTACATGCAAAAATAAAAAAGATATTTTTAAAAACTTTTTTATTAGGGCCCTTAAAGAAAATTGATTATAAAACTTCGAATTTCGAATTCTTTCGTGAGCCACTGTATTTAACTCACCTTGCATACATTTATTCCTTGCATCACACCATATTACTATGTAGTAGACTGCGGATAGCACAGCGCTGTACGGTATTCTCTCCGTAACTGTCGGAACGATCTCTACCGTAACTGTGAAAATGTTTCGGCCGTGAGAGAGGACGGCGAATGGAAAAGAAAGAGAGGCAGAGCCTTCTCGCTACAAAGAGTAGCGGGGTCGTAGCTCTTCCGTAATTGTCGCTCGACAGACCCGCGACGATTCGACCATTACGGAGAGAATATTGTAATTCTGCAGTGCGGTGTAAGACTTACGGCTAAGTAAACGGCCGCCGTTGTTCAAGCAGCAAAGTCAACGGTCTCTAGTAATTTCCACACAAGTTTGATTTATGGCTGTTCTTTAGGTGCGCGTGGCCTGGACCGAAAATCACCGGAAGAATGAGAAAGAGCTCGAGCAAGTGGAAGTGGTGGCCCGTCAGATTCCTGGACGTACCAGGCCATCGACTGGAAAGTCCAGGGGTTACGTGGGCATCGAGAAGCCACCTATCCTCTGTTCCAGGCAAGAACTAGCGGAACGATTACGGCTAGCTTGGAAGCATCGCGAAGAGAACAAGACCAACATTAATATCGTCTTGGCTCATGGCACCGTGGAAGAAAGATGCGACTCGGAGATGTCCAGCTACGTGTCCATCACCGCGCCGCCATCGCCGTTGCAAAGAAATGACGGGGATCAAGCGAAAATTCCTCCTTCCAACAAGTGTCCCGTAACACGCGATAAACAGTCTCGGCGATTGGAAGCTCGAACAAGTTTCAACGGTGTCTACGGGAAAAAAGGAGACGAAAACGTTTCGGCCAAATCGGACACGGTTCTGATAAGAGATAATAATCTGTCGACAGACAAACTCGAAGAAGAATTATCGAATTTCACGAATGTTCACGACGAAATGCAGAAGGTTACAATGGAAAGAGAAAACGAAATTTCAGAGGGACCTAGGGAAACTGATTCGGGTGAAATGCATGTAAGTAAATAAATATAATGCAATAAAGCTGACGCGAGCCTAAGAATAAGTCAGAATAATAAATTATAAATCAGACCGCAAGCACGCGAAATGTTTTATCCATCGACTTTGCCAATCAATGCAGGTTCTTTCTTTATTGAAGCTGATGTCGGAACGTTCGATCATCGATGACTGTACTTCCGGCCCCTCCGATCAAAAGAAAAAAGAAGCAATGGCTACCGATCTTTCCTCAACATTACCATCGGTCAAAATCGGGACTGCGCCGACAGCTGGTGCAAAAACATCGAAGAATGATTTCTCGTCTGCGAAGGAGAAGCGGGCTAGTTTTCACAGTGGCGCGAACAGAGCGTTCCTCGATCCAATAAGATCCGAGTACAAATGGAATTCGATGGTGGAGAAGGCCGTGCCTTCCGTTAAAACGGAAATGGTAGCACCGAGTCCGGGTCCCGGAACAACGGATAACGCGCCAAGCGATGCGAGTTCGACAATTGAGAAAACTGCACGTGCTAAAGCTGCAATCGAAAATAAAGATCCACCGGTGGACGATAAAATAATACAGAAGACAAACGATGCTGATCAACTTATTGTTTCGACGATCAAAAGAATTATTGTAGCGGATACGACGCCGGTGGAACATAAAGATGGTTCCGCGATCGAGGAAGATACGTTGACTAGACAAACGTCGGAAGCTATTAGGTTGGTGGTGCGAAAATAATCGATAATAAACGGTTGCGACAAAACGCAGAACACAAATTGAAACCGCAATTCTTTTTGCACGAACCTAATATGTAGGTGCAGTTCGGTGAACGAGAAACACGCGGCATCGAGGAAAATGGAAAATCAAAAGATCGATCAAAAGTCGAGAAGAACCAGCTCGGCTCCGCCGCAAAGACACCTAGGACATCTTTCGAGCAATCGATTGCAGGTGAACATCGTGATCGACACGCCGAGCTCGCTGGTTCCAGGAAAGCGCAACGAGAAAGAAGACAATAAAGATAACACACCTGAAGGAGATATGACTTCAATGAAGGTATAATTGTTCTTTAGAAAGTCTGCTGTAAGCGTAAATAACAAGATAGATACTGTTTAGAGATACCGGAGATACTGTCTAATCGACCTTTTTTATTTTCATTATCGTTTTCTCGTATTCTTTCTTCGAGTCAAACAGGTTTCAAATATTTAAATCAAATTTAATAAATACTAAATACTAAATGAAGAATTGAAATGGGAATGTGACTAGGTATCGCCGCAACGGGCGGTAAGATCGGCGCCATTGAAGAGGCGTTCGAGAAGCGTAAAGAAGCGCTTTTGCGGCGCGGGATTCTGCAAAAATGACGAAGAGGGGAAACCACGGAACCGATCGACTGGTCGAGGGAAAAATCCAAGCGACGGCAGAACCATCGATATCGTTACAATGGTGTCTCTTGTCAGCTCCGCGGATAGCGATAGCGATACCGAGAATTCGCCCAGGGATGATAAATTGATCGACGAGTTACGAAGCAAACTACCCACCACGTCAATCATCAAAACGTCGATGAATACAGCCTCGAGAATCACTGGGAAGACCATTAAGTCAGGTACAATGCGGAACGATGCCTTTCCACTTGCACCTAAATGAGAATTTCTTTTTCTGCACTTTATAGGTTTACATGTTCGATCGGCTCGAAACTAGGTCGAACTTAACCAATTCTTTGTACGGTGGAAATGGTTTGATTAAAAAATGAAAGACAGATTTTGTTTAGAATATTTATTTAAGAATGCCTTCTTAATTCCGAGATCAAATGTAGTAGCATTTATTTGAAGATATTGAAAGCGGGTGGTGTTGGACCAACGTGTTGAAGGGTAATCTAACCGAGAACAGTACCAACATTTAAACCGGGAATATCGTGCAGGAATTTAATGGTACGCACACGCGTGCAGGAACAGCCGTGTAATGATAATTGAACCGAGTTAATTAGAAGTGACGCAAGGCACGCGAGCTGCGCATGCCACGAATAATTTCAGAAATATCCGTCGTTGTCATTCCTCGTAGTTCTTAAGTGCGAGAAAAAGTTCCGTGTACGAAGAACAACGAGCACTTCATATCCATTAGGCTCGCGAGCTTTTACACGATCCCATTCAGCTTGAAAGTTGAAAGACACCGCTCGAAAAATTGTGATAGTTCGGTGTAGGACTATGGAGATACTCTCTCACTTCCTATCAAAAGTTTCCACTTGTCAAACTTTTTAATGCATTCGTAACAAAAAGCAGCACGCGCCATTTGAAACTGACTAAAAGAATTTCATTTTGTTGGTCCGTAAAAGATAATACCAATTATGTAACTAATTTTCTGTTTCCATCGTATTTTAGGCACGCGTTTCGCCCTCGATCTATCTTTCCTATTATCGTCGAGACCGTTCTATCTCCCTTATTTATGTCCTCACACCTCGGGAAATACTACTCGCGAGAAATGCAAACTATGGCTAGAATCTGGAAATTCCTGATCGTATCGCTTATGCTATACATATGGACCTTTGAACACCCTGATTTCTACCTTTCGCGCATACAGGGTGAGTCAGTAATTGCAGGTTCAGGTACAATCCTCGAAAAATTGCCGGGAGCAAAGTAACGATACTTCGAAACGATTACACATACTAAAATAATTCTACAGTATTTAAAAGTTAGTTATGTGTACATTGAAAAAATTCTTTCGGATAATTGCAGACTCGGTGTCAATCGAGTGCCGTGTTGGTCTGCCTTGTATATTCTATATGTATTTTGTAGCAATGCTAATTAAGGGGAAGTTCTATCGCGCAATGTCATGAAACTCGTCAAGACGATAGGATTGAACACGTTAAATCGACCAAACTTCTTCTTCTTTCTGTAGATTACACCACTGACCCTGAATCGAAATATTTCATTGAAACTCGCGCCGCGTAATCGACCTGCAATAATGAATCAACAATAAAAGAAATACAAGGTGTACATATGTATGTATCATCCTCGAGTTATGTCTTCCGGTCGTTTCGTTTCGAACAGCTGCCGACACAAATGATCGAACTTCGTTAGGAACGCGAACTCATAGCGAATAGACAGAAGGAAAAAATAGTTCGTAGAAAATATTAATAGGCTCATTTAGTACTGTGAAACCGAATCGATGACACGAGGATATCGTTTGGCCCAGTTTTCGGTAAACGGTGTGTTGTGATTGCTGGCCCACTAAATCAGGTTACTTGGTAAACATACGTATCGTGACTATAAAATTCTAGGGCTGATATTACCTTGATTCGAGCGAATCGATTCTCAACGGTACCGTATAAAAATTCGATCGAGTGATTTGTTTCAAATGGAACCCCTCATCGCTACAATATTATCATGCAGGGACGTAGCGTCTATCTTGCTCGTATATATCGTACATATGTATATCAATCCTATCTGAAAAAATTTTATAAAAAAAAATTAAATGGACTTTGCAATGGACTTTGCTGGAATTTGCAATAAAAACCGCAAAGAATGAAAAAATGCAAAATTTGTTTTCAAGAAACCAATCGGGAGACATACCCTACAGAATACAGAAGGTTTCGTTCCGATTGGTCCATCCATCTCGGCGTAATCGGTGAACATACATAGGAAAAAAAGCGAAGAAAAGGCACATACAGATCAAATTGAGTAACCTCCTCTTTTTTTCGAAGTCGGTTAAAGAGACTATCTTCCGCATTGCCCCCTCGACCAGCAAGTATAATAAAAAAATTGGTCTGTGGATGAAATATAAAACAATTCCAAGGTATATTAGAAGAATGTGAGAGTACAGGCACGTTATACTCGAAGAATTTAATCTGCTAATGAATGGTGCTGGTGGCATAGTTTCCTTTCAGAGGGATTCGTTCGAGGAGGATCCACCAAAAGAGCAACAACCCTTCGCGAAGGAGGAGAAAAAAACAACACAGCCCCGGCTCGCGATCGTTAACCACCGTGGAAACGGTGGTTGCTCGTCGACCGAGGAAACACCGCCTTGGAGAACAGACATTCCTGGATTGGCCCTGCCTGTCCTTGCATTGATTCACGATGTCGTCGAGGAGACCCACGACATCCCGTTGACTGACCGCGAAAAGAGATGCCTGGCTGTGCCTATCGGTGATTTACACGACAAAAAGCGAAAACTTCTGAAGACGCGTAGCACCCCGTCACGATCGTGAGTATGAAAACCGTACGACGTACGATATCGATGCAACGGACAATAGAACGATAAGAAATTTACGATGATTTAAAAGAACCAAAGAGAATGGTACGAACCTGATCGAAATGTATTAATAGTTTTCATAATGTACGTGGTCTTTTTTTAGTCAAGGACCGCGAAAACGACCGAACGATGAGAAATCGTTTCTTCGATTAGTTCGAGCAATCTTGAATTAGGGCGACTGCAATGCACTTCGTGTATTTTTATAGATTCGTGTTTCGTTCGTAGGATAGGATTTTATAGATATTGTGATTCCGTTACAGAGAAATGGAGAAACAAATGATGTCGCCGAAAATTAAAGTACAGGAATCGCCGAGTATCGTTTCACAGAAAATAGAAACGTTTACACAACACGCGAAAACCTCTGTGAATAATTCTTCAACAAATGTATGAGAAATATCTTATTTAACCCTCGAACGGCGCGGCGGGCCATTTTTATAACTGCATGATACGAACCGGGTAGAGGCGATGATTTTACGTGTAAAGATAAGTTGAAAAAGGGGAATACACGTATTTTATTTTACGCGTGCCATTAGACAGAGATAGAAATCGGTGAAACCGCCGTCGGAGGGTTAACGAGAACAAGTTCCGCGCATAATTGCCGTGAGATAATTGTTGAAACTTGTAGGTGAAGCAGATATTTGCGGCAGCTTCGAGAGAAACTGCTCAACAAGTACAGCTGACACCCACGGAACCACAGTTTCAAACGAATAAAGAGAAAGAATGTTGGCACCTTTACAGAAAAATGTGTGATAAAGGCGTCTGCGTGTCCTTCGACACTGTTCTAAGGTTTGAATACGAATAAATGACGTTCGAAACTAAATAACAATGTTAAACGAGCAACGGCTACCGAAAGTTGCGTGCTTTCGGTGAAATGTAAAATAATGTGTTTTATCTTTCAGGGGAATGCTTACACCTACAGAATATCGATTGAGGCAGAGAAAATTGTTTCAGGACTGATAGCAGAACAGGAAATCGTCGGAAGATTACTTTATCTAATTGTACAATATCCTAATGGTACTTGCGTAATAAATGATGACTTTTGCTAGATTTATTTAAACGCTTCGAGCAGTACGAGCACATATATGTAAAAGGAATATTATCGAAGTACAATAATGTTTAAAAGAAGAAGAAGATGGTAATCAATATCAAAATCGAATAGTGATCTGAGCTCATAGAGAGAAAGAGAGAGAGAGGGGGGGAGACACAGTCCAGTATTGTATTTTCAGATTTTAGATACGAGTCGTATAGGACACACGAAAAGACTTTACCTCTATCCGAATTAGTTGTACCGAGTTTTAGAACATACCTATACATATTGACTGCCTATTTTTTAGACCATTTACCGACACAAATCTACTACAGTATCATAGAAGTTGATCTAGTTTTACGAAGAGACAACATTTATAAATTTACAAGTTTATAGATTCAATCTTGATAGACGTTGCTGTTAATTATTGCACAATTTGAAATGATGAGAATCGAACAACAGATTGGGAATATTTCAAATGAAACCGATTACTGTACCATTCTCATGTATATGCAAAATTTTATATATGACCTGTTTCTTTGTATGGCAAATGTATGGTTTAATAAAACACTTAAATTGTTGTTAACAACGCCTGCTATTTAATATCATGCTTGTAGTACTTTTATTCATTTCACGGCTGACAATGCAATGTTTATTCGCATTCAACTATTTCTCTCTTCTTCGTTTTTCAAATGTTATAATTATAAATTGATTCGTCATCGTATTCTCATTAATTTGAAAAAAAAAAAGTATTACGAAATGCTACGGGGTCTGTAGGTATGAAGGTACATCGCTGCTCGGTTTGCCAAGTGACTGTCAAATTGACAAATATTGGTTAGTGTTTTTTAAAGTACATGTAATCACGTGATGGTGGTTTGGGATAAGCCGATGGCAGGATGACCTGCACTCATAACATTCTTGTGTTGTCATGACATAAACGATTAATGATGTCTCTACCAAAGAAGCATGGGAACAAGGTTAATGTCGATTATAAAGCACGACTGGAGCATAAGTTATACCTGGTACGTCTTTTAATGAATAGAGGTTAATCATTCAGCTCGTTCGTATCACGAGTAACCTTGATTCTTTGACTTTTCACGCTCTTATCTATATAGATTAATTTTCACATAATATTCTATTCATTTTTTAGTCATATTCACGATTATCTGAAAAACCATCAACCATTTAATGACATTAACATCTTGAATTCACGCATGAACTAACTTTCAATCCATTGAAAACATTGATGTTAAAATATGCCTTCTTTTTTTAAATGGTAGGCCAGAGAAAATCCAGAACCAATATTCGACGTATCGGAATGCGCTTTAAAGAATGTGCCCTCGGGCATTTATTCGCTATGTAAAGTATTCAGAAAAAAAGTGCTATGGATGCATAATAATAAGTTGACTTCACTTTTGGGTGGAGGTGCCTTAAGCGATTTGTCTTTACTTGTTGTCTTAGATATACATGGAAACGAATTTACCAACTTACCCTCAGACATAATGTGTCTTTCTTCACTCAAGGTATATGTAATTAAAGTATATACATATTAACACATTCGAGATCGGAGTACCGGCGACAAATACATTTATCTTGTGCGAGACCTGCCAGTCTCGAATGCGTTAAATACATATACAACTAATGTATGTATCACGAATTATGATTTATTATTATGGATACTTTAGGAACTTTATCTACAAGACAACAATATAAGAAAACTGCCAAATGAAATAGTATATCTAAGTAAATTAACAACATTAAATGTTGCAAAAAATAATTTGAAACAATTGCCAGAAGCAATTGGTAAGCTAAAGCTTCTAACTGTGTTAGACGTAAGTCAGAATAAACCTCTACAAAGGCTTCCTAAGTCGTTGGGTTATGCACAACAGTTGACAGAATTCAACATCGACGGATTAAACCTATCTTATCCACCGAAAGATATTTTGAAAGGAGGCACAATAGTAATCGTAGCATTTTTAGCAAACGAGAGTGGCACAGAATATTCACCGGAAGAGTCTGTTTCAGAAGCAGAATTATCTAGAGACATAAGCTCCGAGGATATGCAAACAATGTATCATAATAAGAACAATGATGTACAGGTACTTTGCTTTACAGGACTGTAAACTTTTGATGTTGTACTTGCACAATGTGTCTTAAATGTTATTGTTTTCATTTCTAGGCAACATTACAGAAGCTAGAAAAAATGAAGGCATGTGGATGCTTCTTTTATTTTATTATGCTTTCGATTATGTCTTGCCGCACGCTTAATATTATTCACTGTGAGACTTAATTTTAATTTGTCGCATATTAAGAAACTAATTTACTATACGCATTCTTGTCATTCATGTTAAGCGATGCTTAGGTTTGCTTCAGTTATTTTTATATAAATCTATTTGTTACAATTCATTAGAATTAGATCGATTGATCGTATGTAGTTGAATTATTATAATGTGGTAATTAAACCGCTTTTACAGGAGCATCGACAAAATGCATTACTAGAAGTGGAGAAAACTATTAGACAACAACAAGAATATGAAATCGGTATTCAATCTGTGCTAAAAGAACACAGAAAGAAGGTATTTTGTTATTCAACGTATTCTTCTCGCAGAAAATTAAATGTATATTCTCTTATGATATAATACTGTTTTCGCTAGCTTCTGAAGGATCTAGCTTTACAGCAGACACAATTAGAACAGGAACTTGAGAAGGTTCAACAAGAAAGAGATTTCAACAGAGCACGTCTACTCTCCTATATTTACAATGGTAAATTTAAAAGATGACGTAGACGGCTATCTAACACAACTAAATTACTGTAATTTTGCTTCCAGCTGAAAAAGAAGCAGATAATGTTATTAAAGAATTTTTAAGTCATAGCGAGGCAGAAAGACAAACGCAAGCTGAATTAGTTGAACGGGAAAAACACGAGGAAATGCAAATACTATCGTCTTGCCATTCGGAACAATTTTTGTTTCGTACCAAAGATACTCTCTGTATGTATTCAAAATTTATAACCTTTTTTGATGCCATTGATACACATATATTACTATAGCTGGTAGCTCTAACTAGATATAACTTTTTCTTACAGTGTCAATGGAAAAGTTATTGGAAGAAGAACTTCATAGAACAAGAAAGTTAGAAGAATACAGCAAATATAGAGATTACACCGCACAATCTTTGCTCACATTGTTAGTAAATTGCTGGCAATCATGTTTCCAATATCTCGTGAAAATATAAACGTAATTTGTTATGTTACAAGTATGATAAACTTTTCAGAGAAGTAAGAAATAATGATCATTTAGCACAGATAGTACAAAACCAAGAGAAGAACAGACAAAATTTAATCGATACGTTACGGCAAGATGAAGTTTTACAAAAGGCTGCCGTTGCGGCGTTACTAGAACGCAGTGATGCACGTTGTTGGAGTATTGTGCAGCAAGTCAACTTGGTACAATCGCAATTAGCGGCTTTAACAAACATCGAATTGGAAAGAAGGAAGCTAGAAATTAATCAGCAACTTGTATGTAATATTAATAACAGCTATGCATATTTTCTTTTGTTCGATATAAAAATGTTTTACGATTCTTTTTCGAATAGAATGAAATAGCTGAGAAAAGAGTGGCTTTGAGCGTTATTCTGGTAAGCTTATTAGAACAACAACAAAACAGGAGAGATCAGCTTTTGGAAACAATTAATAATATAGAACAACAACGCTGCATTAGCGTAAGTTTATATGCATATAAGTTTAATTATTATCTTTCTGTTTTTACGAAAACTACTATAAAATCGAACTTGTGCGTTTTTAAAGGATTCTAGACGGAGAAGTCAATTTTGGTTGATGCAGTATCAGTCGCTAATGGAAGCACGCCCTCAAGGCTTATTAGAAATGTTGGAACCTACGTTAGTGCGACACGTTGCGATAGCAGGAGCATTACATTGTTTACCATTTCTAGCTTCTTTACCATCGTTATTACCAAATCTTAGCGATGAACAACTAGAAAGTGTAAGCTAAACGAAACTTCTGTTACAAGTATCTATTCAATACTTAAATACTGTTGTAACGTAAATCGTACATTTGGTTGTATCATAGATCGGAATACATAGTGAAAATGATCGTACAGCTATAAGACTCGCAGTTGAAAATTACATGGCAGAAGTTAAAATTCAAGAATTCGGAACACCTGCAACACCTTCTGCACCGCCTGACGAAGCAAGCACGAGTTCCGATTCTCAAGAACATAACCCAATGCAGTGCATTAATACTGCTGAATGTGTAGTTTGCTTTGATCTACAAGTAAGCGGAATAATTCAACTATCTCATTGTCTCCTCAAATACTGTTCAATTTCATAAATAATTTTCTCTTTTCTTACAGTGCGAAGTAATTTTTCTACCATGCGGACATCTTTGTTGCTGTTCAAGTTGTGCAAATATGATTTCATCGGAATGTCCAATGTGTAGAAGTATTATAGAACGCAAAATTCATGTCGTGAAGCCTTGAAGCATGAATAATGCTTTTTGTAAATAATTCTTAGTCAAGTTATCCTCGATATTTTGTTATCAATAACATGCGTATATCGTTTAAGAATTTATACAAAGAAAAGTAAGTTATACAATAGCGTATTCATACAGTTTAGATATTCCCATCTATGAAACTAGCATTCCTTGAAAAGTATGACATTTACACTTGTCTAATGAAAGTGCTTTTTAATTATACAGGATAATTTGTGAATTGGCTGTCAGAATACTTGAATTGATTTCGATAGTTACATAAAGAAAATATTAGAACAAAAGGCATTTATTATCGGATGAAGAATTTATTGGTACAAAAGGAAGAACAAATATATGGTGCTATTTAAAAAATAAACCTAAGAAGAATACAACTTTTTATGATGAAAAGAATATTTTTATAACAATAAATTCTTTACTTGATCTTTTTATTCTATTGGAATCAACTGAAATATTGTGGCAATCTATTCGCGACTTATCCTGTATACCTTTTTCCATGTTATTTCCATGTTATTCCATGTTATTTTTGTTCTATTTTTAGAGTATTTTAAGAATAGTATTACTATGCCAGATAAACTGATTTTACAATCCGTACGTACTATATTTCAATGCTATAGTGACATTACTTTATGTCAGTGATATAGTGTAACGATGTTTAAAAGAGATTCTAATTGCCTAACTTTTTAAATATTATGTATAACGCGTATACTATACATATATTAAAAAGTAACACGATAGAACGAATTGCACTTATTAACACTCGACTACATATATCAATTTTTATATAAAATGGTCACCGACATATCCACAAATGTAATAGTCTTACAGATACCATGAAAAACATTTTAATCCGTTAAAAGTGGTTGAGAGTTAATAATGTAAAAGTCAAGCTAGCAAACAAGCTTTTATAAATGATAGAAGTGAATTTTTATAAAGAACTTTCTTATATAAATGCAGTATCTTAAAAGTGTCCATTAATAAAGTATTGACATTTTATTGACTTGTGTGTTCATGCAAACGTTGTTAAAATAAAAAAGTACGTATGAAATGTTCTAAATACTTCTTATCAACCTACATATTGTTTATGAAACAAAAAAGATGTACTAACATATTTTATCATTTATTTAGTAGTAATAAATATAGAATATGATAAACATCTTAGACTTACAAGCTACTTATTTAAGATACTTAAAACAGTATAGAATTTATATTTTTATTTGCATAGATAAATAATTATATGTTTGACACATATCAAAAAACCATAACTTCTCTGCTGCCATCTTCGTCTTCTATCAAATCATCTTCATCTTTTTTCTGTTGTTTTTTCTTTGACGTTGCATCTTTCTTTTCTTTTTGAGCTTTACGGAAATTTTCCAATGATTCCTGCAGCGGTTCAATGAATTGATCGAACTCTATATCGTTCATAGCTTGAATTACATCCTGGCCACTTATTGTTTTACGATTTACTTTCTTAGCAATTATATTCGCAGAAGATGTTAAATACAATATAAAAATTGATGATGCTTTCGCTACCGCTGTTCTAGCATCTTTAGCAATTGTAACTCCTTCCGGTAATGCCTCTTTTATAATTCTTGTTACAACGGCATTTGGTAAATTGAGATCTTCGAGTCGTTCTGCCATCACACTTTTTAACTATTTATTCTATAGAAACGTAAAATTTTTGATTATACAATCCCAAGAAATAAAGTTGTTTACATCATTTTACATTCTGCGGTTATGTTTCGGCGTGCGCAAAATGCAACATTACAAAAACTGTATGTATATTATGAAATAAATTACCTTGTTCAGAATGTTCTTTAAATAAACTTGTTGATTTGGCAAACTAAATGAATAGTATGTCAAAATAAGCAATCGATAACTTGTGATAAATTCTTTCTTCTGATTTCCCGCCAATGCGTCCAATGGTGAAAATATGACAGATCGTCGGATGAAATGTAAATAGTGTATATGCAACAATTCATAAACTTGAAATTTGTTCACTCTATCTATGTCATTAAACTTTAATAGTCAATATTAACAAATACACCACATCTTTCTACAGTTCCCAGCCAGTATGTATACCAATGTATACAAACATTTAAATGCAGACAAGGATCAGAAAATCAGAATCGTTGTCTCTCACTCTAACCTTCCCCTTCTCTACGACACTATTTCCCCACTCTTTCGCCATGGCCCGATCACATGACACATTTTGTCTCTGTCGTACATGTGTCCAATGATGTATCAGTGGACTAATCCGGTACCGGAGTACCGGCAAAGGCAAAGTAGGTCAATTTGCCATTTATTGCAAATTTTATTATTTCTTTTGCGGAAATGTTCTCCGCTGCTTCGTTATGGAGTTATAAACGAGAAACACGGACCGATCAGCGTGAGTGAATTCTGAGCGTGGCGTTGGCATTGGCCGAGCCGGAGTTCGTCCGCTGTAGCTCTGCGCTCTAATTCGTCCGTGTTTTTCGCGCGCGCGCGCGCGACTATTTACATATTTTAAATAGAGTATTAAATGTTAATATTTTTGAATCATTTTATTTGATCGATAACTGACACACACATATGGATGACTTTTCAAAAACATTGAAAAAACAACTGTTATTTTGGACCTCTGTTCAAATTAACCGCCGCACCGCATTGCACTTAGTTTATAGATGGGAATGCGGCCGATTCTACCGTCTCTCGGAAAGAACGAATGAGGAGGACAAGTTGTATTGTACTCTGTGGTGTACATATCTACATTGACGAATCTTGTCTTACAAATACCCACATATTTCGAAGAATCTGTCGTCTGCACGGTGGTTGTCAAAATCTACCTGCTCTTCGGACTGACAGTTTCACTGTTACATTTATTGTATACAACGTCACTTGATCGAAGACACCATTCGGAGGAAAATGTCAAAAATCGAAGAAGGAAACGCTCATGTACGGCAAGCTGAGAAAAGGTATTGTCACGGCGAAATGCGAAATGCGAAATTTCACTTCGTGAAAAATTGTGTCAGCAATTAATTTGATTTTCGCGAAGTTCTTATATGTGACACTGACAATGTGCAATTTCGACGGAATAAGAATCGTTTAATTTTTATCGATTTACCTGACGAAGTAAACGAGTGAAATCTATGTTGCAGCTTGAAAACATCACTGCTGAAATGGAGACCTGACTTTGAACTTGCGGCCGATGAATATACGAGTGCAGGTATAAAATATACAATACAAATATATCACATTACACTAGTGCTGATTAACATATGTTTTTGACTTCTTATTGTAGCAACATGCTTCAGAGTAGCGAGGTCCTATCAAAAATGTAAAGAGTGTCTGATGAAATCTGCCGATTGTTATAAAGAAAATAGAGCGTATCCTTTTTTTAGATATACATTATTATTTTGTGTGTGTATATTATTCAGTTATATTTATCCTTTAACTTTAATTGCACAAAAGATGGTTTCACGCTGCAAAGTAAGTTCTTTAAAACTTGAGTTAGATACATGATATTTTATAGGAAATATTATATATATATATTATAAATCCTAGGAATATCGAACAGGCTGCACTAATATGCAAAGAAATGGGAAACCTCGAGGAAGTACCAAAATTAGCGCACAGTGCTTGTTCTTTATATCAAATGCATGGATCACCTGAATCTGGCGCAACTGTACTCGATAAAGCAGGCAAGATAATGGAGGCTAGTCAACCACATGAGGCGCTAGAATTGTTCAAACGAGCTGCTAATATTGTCATGGTAAAGTATTATTTTATGCGGTTAATGAAAATTTAGTTAGAAACTGAGCGAGTTACTTCTTTTTTAAAATATAGGGTGAGGATAGCCCACGTCAAGCAGCAGAGTACATGAGTAAAGTGGCAAGATTACTAGTCAAATTACAAATGTACGACGAAGCTGCGGATGCGGTTCGCAGAGAAATTGGAATGCATCAACAAATAGATCATGCGCCTTCTGTGGGAAGATTAACCGTGGCATTGGTATTAGTGCAGTTAGCCCGAGGTGATCAAGTAGCAGCAGAAAAAGCATTTAAAGAATGGGGAAATTATTGCGAAGCTCCTGAGGTATTGCGTACATTTTTTTTAAATTAAAAATTTATGAGTTAATTTGAATATATTTATCCTCAGGTAAATACATTAGAAATGTTACTACAAGCGTACGATAACGAAGATGCGGATGCTGCAAAAGCAGCTTTAAATAGTCCTTTTATAAAACATATGGATGTCGAATATGCTAAACTTGCTAGAGGTTTGCCTTTACCGCAACAAGAATATGCAATACAACCACCAGGAGTAAGAGCAAACGCAGCCGAGTCGTATTCATCTCCTAACGCGACAAAATTATTGGATGAAACTGCTAACGATGGTCAAGTATGTAAATTTGTATACTATCAATTTCTTGTCTAAGCGAAACCATGATTTCATGAAATAATTTCATAGAGCACAAGCGCCAGTGCACCAGAGAATATTGAAAAACCACCAGAAGATAAAGTGTTGGAAACTGTCGAAAAAGATGTAGAAGAACTATCGATCTCGCAGAAAGGACAAGAGGAAGATGATTACGAAGAGGGAATTTGTTAAGATCAGTGTAATTTGTATCTTAAGATAAACACCCTTTATTTTACGAGAAGTACTATATCATGTTATCTCAGAGACATATTCAATGCCTAAAAAGACATTATTTGCAGGCATGCTTATTATATATGCGTATACTTGTAAATCTTAAAATTGTTAAACATTGCACACTATTGGCTTCGCAAAAAGATCTACAGATTCTTAAGAACAACTACATACAGTATGTTACCTTCTTAGAAGTACATTTCCAAAAATGTGATATTCATAAAAAAGTTTCACTCATTTAAAACCTATTACACTGAATACTTTAAATATAGTTTTCTGTGTGAATTACAAAAGGTACTTTCAACAGGAAGTGACTGTATAATACATATGCATTTATGTTTAATAGATTATATATAAACTTCTCACACATAAACTGTTCATATATACTAAAGTCAGCTTTGTAAATATTATTTTTTCTAGTATTAAAAGGACACCTGCTATATAAATCGATATACAAATATACGATTGAAAAGTCAATAAAATCATCTATATATCAGATACAAATATTTTAATATTCTAATTTCGTTCTAATAAAATGTCAGTTGTAAAAGTATATATAGCAAAATAAACTGTTATTGCAAAGATATAATCTCGATTTATATTTATCCTTCATTTATATGTAGTCACGTCAACAAAGAGGTTATGTATATCTAATGTAAATATACATAGAGAATTATAACATAGAATTTTTTACTTACAAGTTCTGACCATTAGCGTCGAAGTTTCTATTTTCTTTTATAACAAATCTTCGAGTAACTGCAGTCACTTTTTTAGCATAATATATTCGTATTATACAACCGTATTTCTATATGCACTTTTACAAGTTCGTTTTTAAACGATTACCGCGAAATTGTACAGCGTGCTATGCATAACCGGTGACGATGAGACAACCGATTCAAAATGTACGTATTATAATTTAATATAAATATATTTGTACATACGCATATTTGTTACGCCGAAGAAAATAGTGAAATCAAATTACAATTAATTATGAAATTGTCATGTATTAGTTTAAAATTCTATACACGTTGAATAGTGCTTTTATAACTACACACATGTATTAACATGCGTTTGAAATTTTAGCGCGCAAACATCGACTACTTTATTGTTCAAGGACTAGTCAGAGGTTACAGATAGGAAACTCCAGCTAACAATGAAACAATTTCAATCAAATAAATGGTAATATTGAGCTCGAAGTACAATCGAAAAGCTGATATGGGAGATAATTAGAAATAACATTTTATTTGTTTGGCGTTCTCATTCTGTTAGCGCTTCAGTTCTTAGTTAGTCCGCTTCGGAAGGACTGTGAACTATCCTTTAAGTCTTCCATCGCGAAATCAATATCATAGTAGCTCTTAGAGAGGCGTGTTTGCGCACGAACATTAAAATCGAATAAATAGTCGTCTGCAGGAAGAGTCGAAGCAGACGTCACAATACACCACGACGTCGTGGTAGCATAACACATTGAAGCGCGAGCAAGTGTCAATTTGATTATTGTCATCGTTTCCGCGAGTATCAGTGCTTCTATTAAGATCGTTCGGAACTTCTACCGATGATCGACAAATCGCTGATACGTATTCTTGTGGTTGCCGTGAGGCGGCGAGAAAGGCTACCTCTTTAAATTAAAAGAAGGAATGACGCTGGAGAATCCGTTCTTTGTCGTCAAGGAGTAAGTCCAAATTTTCTGCTACCGTGAACATTCTTAAATACTATTCCTATAATTGTGCAAACTATTAACAATGCAGTCACATCGATATCGGAAAATTCGAACTTTTGTTATTTCTCTCGCGACATTGTTGTCCATATATATACGTGTACATCAGTCATTTAAGAATAGTCGCGAACCGAATTACAAAGAATTCTTCATCCTGATATAGATAATAATTTATTGTACTTTTTTTGCAACAAACGAATGTTTCGTCTTAATACGTGTCGATCAATTGCGTAGATTTTCCAAATCTTATCACCTTTTCATGTATTTATCTCCGCGTTTTTATATCTACATGTATTGTGTTCTTTCTTTATCAAAATTAGCGCATTGATCTTTCTCGCGACACGTCGCTTGCTTTCTCGATTTGAGTATTTTAATACTTGATTAAAATGTTCAATATATATACACATCGAGAAGCGAAATATGTACCAATATATTATTATTTAGAACAAATAATTTATCTCTATGTACTTGGCTATTTTCTTGTACAGCTAAAGCGACTACTTTAAGTAGAAAATGACAGCGAAAGATAAATTGATTTTTTTTATCAAAACGCGATAATTCTTCGAGTCGCGATACCCTAGAATAATGACAGATATTATATTTAGACTTGTATGAATATTCATAAAATTACCTCATATTTACTAGAATCTATTTTTATTACATAATACTTTTATTAGATATTAATTAAACGATATTAACTAAAATTCATTAAATATACAAAATAATTATGACACATTTAGTTTAACAAAAATACGCAATATTTTGTATATCAAGCGAATGTGTTATTTTTTAAATGAAAATTGTTTATGATTTTAAACGATTTTAGCGAGGTCTGTAAAGCGTTGAATAAAAATCGGGGTTTGTATGGACGCTGGACAGAGCTGCAAGATGTTATTGTTACGAGTCCAACGAGTGGAGGAATCCCCATCTCACGTGACGAATTAGAGTGGACTACCACAGAATTGCGGAAGGCCTTACGTTCGATTGAATGGGATCTAGATGATTTGGAGGATACAATCTATATCCTTTTAATATATATACATATATACGGCCATTATTTATATTCAGGAGGTGGAAATAGATCGCGAATAGGCCATCATTTGCATTTGCTCGTTTGTAATGCAACCGCGTCGACTTTCGAGAAAATATTCTTTTCTTTTAAATACATTAAAAATAATTGTTTTTGCATATGTTTCTTATATATACGAATAATAGTCGTTGAAATAATATACAGTACATGCTTTTCCAAATTTCATAAAAATCAGAGAGGATTACTTGGCCAATTCCCCGTTGCTAGATATAAACGCGGTTGTGATCAGTCTTGTCAGCATTGCAATCGCATAACATACACAATATAACTGCCCTGCTCGGAAGACTTACAATATTGTACTCGACACCGCATTCATTGAACGCTGATGGACGTTGATCGTGGATGCATTTATATGTTTAGTGATCCGACAATTATAGTCGGAATAATCTTCTGTATTTTGAATTTTCCAAGCGATTTTAGCGCGTATGTTGAAATCTGTTTACGCGTTCTATATTATTCTTAATCTATATGCCTATCTTTCTATACGTATCGTGGAAAAGAATCCGACGAAGTTTAAGATAGATAATAAGGAGTTAACAGTTCAACGAGGTTTTATCGAACAAGCGCGGGAGGAAGTGAAGGTAATGCTAATGGCATACACGATATTATTACGCGTATTTTATTTTTCATCGATTCAGATAAAATTGTTTTTCTTCGACAAGCTTATATTATAATATGTTATCAAACAATAAACGATTGATTAATGATTTGTTGTAGATTATGAAGGATAAAATGAATTTGAGTAGGGGCCGGGATCGTGACAGTACAGCAAGGCAGGTTCGTATTTGTCATCAATTTTGGAAACTGTTATAGAAAAAGTTACTTTAAATCACTGACAGGAATCACTCCTTTCAAGGAAGCGACAACTTTTTCTATTTCGTTTCTTTTTAAATACATAATACATGTATACGAGCAGATACAAAAATTCTCACATGCTTAGCTAGTCCACTGTAATTAAAACCGCACATCTTTTAAAATTCATGTAACTAACAATAAGCTAACCGGAAATAAGCGTCAATGCGAATCGTTCGATATAGTGGCGTGTTTAAATTTCGCTCGCAAACTAAAGTTGCGTACGCCGCGACATCTGTGCGGACCTGTCAAATCGCCGATAATATTGTAATCAGTTTCGAGCGTTTAGTCATAGCGTTGTTGTCTGTTGTTGTCAAAAAGTGATTAACGTGTAGGTTTAGTTTTCTTTTCTTTCTAGTGCGGTTTTCGTTTATAGTTTTACAAATAGTAGTGTGGTGAATTTGAATATCGTAGAAATATATTTTACAAAGTCCACAGAGAGCAGAAGATGGTTTATTCGGTAAATCAATAACACACCTCTTACGATATTATAATCATATACAAAACGAATACATAAAAAATGGTTGCATTCGTGTAGTGGTATAAACATTTATTGGATTATTAACATTACACAATCAATGCTTTGCCATTTCTAGTTTCTTTATCAATATATTACGGAGTAATTATGTATAAGTTAAATAGCAGTGTTTTTAATTATATAATTTTATTGTTATTACCGTAGCCGCTGTTGGACAATAGTCCTGCCCGAGTTCCTGTCAACCATGGTACAACTAAATATAGTAAATTGGAAAATGAAATCGATAGTCCTAATAGGCAGTTTTTGGGAGACACATTGCAACATCAGGATGACATGATAAGACAACAAGATGAACAATTAGGCATGATCGGAGACAGTATCGGAACTCTTAAGACAGTATCTAGGCAAATCAATACAGAATTAGACGAACAAGCAGTGTAACTATCGATAAATATTATAATAACGTTTCGCCGTTCTGGAAATTCTTTTCTATGTGAAAGCATATAAAATGGAATATCTTTTATGTATTTCAGTATGCTAGATGAATTCGGAAATGAGTTGGAGATGACCGATTCCAAGTTGGATGCAACAATGAAAAAAATGGCCAAAGTTCTTCATATGAGTAATGGTAACTATAATAATTACATTCCTGCTCCTACTACTGCAACATCTAGTGTTTCTGATCTTGCCTCTAAACCTTCTTCTCTATCATCCTTGTCAAGTACAATAACTAACTGTTTTTTATGTTCTGGAGACTAGAAAAATACTGTCACTACAAGCTTACCATAATTATTCGGTATAACGTATGATACATATAAAGTCTACAATGAAATTTGGATTTGGCAAGCTAGTTTATAGAAGTTTGTGTTCGCATAAAATCGGTACTTTACGTCTACTGAAAAATTATGGGACTTCCAAACAATCCGATATTAGTCATCCATTTTATTTCTGCAATAACATTGCATAATAGCTTTGCTAAGAACAATTCTTTCTTTTACACTTTACAAATTGATTGACACTAATATATAGCACTATTGCACCCTTTATTTTTGAGTTTTAATGATATACAATGAAACCAAAGAGAGTCATTTATTGGAGGGTAGAAGTTTCGATAAATGTGAAATAGAATTTCCATACGAGATTTTAAGGTAATTGTTTTATCGAACTGATGAAAATCTAAAAATAAAGTTTTGTAGTACTGACTATACTAGCTATTTCATTAATTCAACAATACTCGCATATGGTTTATTAACAAGAAAAGTTTAAGTAATCGAATTTTCAAGAAAATGTTAGTAGTATAGAAAAAATATGTTACGACCATAAAATAAAAGTAAAAATTAGTACAAACAATTAGTGGTAGTCATTATTGAAGTATTCCTCTGCTATTGCTTTTTTAAAAATATTTGAACTATAATATGTCACAGCAGTTTATATACATATGTATATCAAATTCAAAAATTTCTACTTCTACTTCTGTCTTTCATTTGCATTTCTATACTTCTTTATCACAGCATTCATTTAAACAACGTATACTACGAAAGTCTTATATCCACTTATGTTTTTACTGTAATATAATATAAACAATGTATACTGATTTTACCAGTAGAGTCGATGCGAACGGTTAAAAAAGTTTATAATTTATAAGCATTTATGTTTATTTTGTGTCGGTAAATGTCAGAAATGTAGGATCAAAATGGACCAGTCATAGTAAATCTGATTATTAGCTTCAATTACATCTATTCAAGTATAATGAAATTAACCATGACACGTGTAGTAAGATAGATACTAACGAGTGTAGTATATTGTCGGTTTAGTAAGCGTCAATAAATACATACCGAATCATTGTATATCAAAAAAGTTGTAGATAAAAAGTAATGGATTATATTTAAGTACATCATTTACACACGGATTTAAAAGACAAACTAAATATGCCAAATATTGTAAGGCAAGTGTCAAAAACTAGGAAAATTAGCACAAGTTATTTGTGCTTAAGAAAATTTTAATGTATACTTCTAGACAGATATATACATATAGTACAATAGAAAAAAAAACCATTTTCAAGATGATTCAAAACCTCTGATACTTCTACTTCCAATGTATACAACATGTGATATTACAATATTAACGGATATACATATAGATAAAAATAGATTAGTACACGTTATTGTGGAGTATTTACATGGTATTGCGAAAGTACCGCTCAGCTTATGCGTGCAATGAATGTAAATGAAACTATAACGTTCGGGAAAAGGAAATGTTTAACAAAAAGACACAGGAGAAGACAAGATGTAAAAACACATATTTGTACGTATGATAGCCGCTGCTGATCGATAGTTAATCAATGGGAACGATTGTTCGCATTGTAAAAAGATTGTACACGAATGCTATGAGACCTTAGCGACTGCAAACAATTTAGAACTCCATTATAGGAAGATTAGAAATTCAGAATTAGAAAGAAAAAAAATTGAAGCTTAGATAACGAAACGTTTATTCCATTGTTAGAAGAGTGTTATTATTATTAATATAATAACGTTGTTGTGAATTCATACCAGAACAGAAACTGTTTATTCTAGTATGTAATGAAAAGATGAAAGGAAAAGATATAATTTATTATTTCTCATAAATGACCAATTGTGAAAACAGATACTGATAAATAAAATTTGCGACTTTATTTATACTGTACATGTTACTGTGAAGTACCACAAATTCCTGATCCAAAATGCTATTTAAATTACAGTTATAGTTACAGTAGTATGTTTATATATATGTATATATACATATAAGATCCTGTTATATTAAATTCTGTGCTTGAGAGAATTCGTCTTGCGAGCCAGATACAATTCAATTTTAATGAAAGAATAATTATTTATTTAAGGTTTCATTTGAACGGTATTTTGTTTGTGTTTCATTTATGCTAGTCTATGATAGAAAATCTCTCAATCATGGAGTATAATTTTTACCATTTGGAATATATACATTTGTGAATGCGCGTTTGCAGGTTTGTTATTTTTTGAAATTTGGCTTACGTCTATTTGTGTGAAAGTAATTTACATGTCTGCAGTTTAACGAATATACATATATAACTATTATTTTTTAAGCTTCCGTGATTCGTCTTATTTTAATATACGAGTATGTTGATTTGATATACTAAAATGATTTGAAGCGTTGATCCTTTGCATTTCAAAGTCTTCCTTCCGATAAAAATCCAAAGAATACACACAGACATTGTTTGCAAAGTGTCGCTTTGAGTGCAAAGTGTCAACGCAGAGATTTTAGAGTTGTTAAAAAATGTTTGTTGGAAGTGTGCATGTCGAAAGTGATGTATACAATGTTTACCGTCTGAAGAAGGGCCAAATATATAAGAATTGTTTTTTCCAATACAATACCTATGTAATTCGCTTATTCAAATTTTATCGTCGTTCAACGAACGCCAATAAAATCATGCGATTCTAACTACTTTTTTTATGAGTGACGCATGTGATGTTACTTTCCGTTTGTTTTAGATCGGAGACAATGGGTAGCCATTGGAGTGTTGACAGCTATATTGGTGTTTCTAATTATTTTATTTATAATTAAGTGAATCATTTTATGTCTTAGCGCCCCTAAGAATTATTGGTTCTTCTTTATAGCATTTAGATGAATGTGTTAAATTCTGTTTTAATAACATATTATTGATAGCGATATTTTATGATGAATTACAATAAATATTTATAATTATTATATTTCTGTCAGGGTTTCTCATGAATTTCCTTCCTGCACAATTGTTTACTAGAAAATTTTTATGCGTAATAAAATGTATTCAAGTCATGAAAATGTATTTCTTCTTTACACCTTACAGTTTTGTTTAGGTGTGTAAAGGGCATTCGAGTGCAAACGATTAGAATGCTCCTAGGAAAAAAGAGAGCACAATGTAGTATACAAAACAACAATGTTTTATTTGAAACAACATAGAATCACATGTCACATATGTTCCTTAAAAGCCGTTAAGTTCGCACGTTCCGCGAAACGGATTCCGATATTTTCAATAGCTTCGTCCGCTTCGACGTCCACTTTCCCTCTCCGATCTGGCCCTATCCTCGCGGAACTCGCGAACTTTTTGTTATCTTCGCTGTTTTACTTCTTCCTTTTCTCTTTATCATCAATGTTATCGTTTCCCTTAGTATAAGTTTTTTTCCCATTAAAAATGTACGCAGACACAAATACAACGCCTCTCGGTTTTGGCGCCCTTTGAAAAGATTCCAGTTGGCGAGGTTTCGTCGCTAAACTTATTTGCTGGTCTACTCTAATCCTAGGGTTTTCTGTCACTAGCTATCCTCGATGGTGAAGACGATAAGCGAGAACGGGCTCACACGACAATTCACCCGTCCGTTTCCCTTATGTACATTAGACGAATATGCGACGCATGGATATACTCGCGCGAGTTCATTACACGATCGGCACACGCACTCAATTACTCGTAATTATAATCGCGATGTCGGAGCGATCATAATTTCTCTCTCTCTCTCTCTCTCTCTCTCTCCTTAACTTCCGGTTGACATCAAGTCGGCACCGTACGGCCACCACGCACGTTCTCCTTGCTTTCGTCCGCATTCAATATAATCTAGCCTAGGGTCCACTGAGAGATGAACTTTAAAACTTGCGCCCGGACTCTCCCGATTTTTCATTTCAACAACAAAGATTCATCATACGAATGTTAAAGAAAGGAATCCTTCTCTGCTCGATTTTGATATTTCTAAAACAATATGCACATAGAAGAATCTAAAACTCTATAACGATTGGCAGCTTAATTATTACTATTACATATTCCCTTTCCTTGTCCCCGAATCATTGTCAAATTAATATTGCTTTTAGATGTAACTCTTACTAAGTGGACTGCAATATCTTGCTTGCAATATTGTATGTACGTTGTACTGGAGTATGTAATCGTTGTAACGATTAGAGTCTTAATTAAGAAATGTTTCTCTTTTTCTTCAGTTTCTTTTTTCTTACAAGAAACTGAAGTGTAGTTGTCATTTTTCGTAACGCGGCCGACGTATATGTACAACTATACAAGAAACAATTATCTTTACAGATTGTCGTGTAATCGTTAACCAGACAATACGATTTGTAAGATCGTGATAATTTTCTCAATTTATGCGAAAGTGTGTGAATTTTGTGTGGAAGATGACAGAATTTCAAATTCTGATTGATCGAAGATGGGAAGTACTATTGATATGCTTGTATTCAACTAATTGCGTTCCTCGCTGTTAATTTTTCTATCCGCTTAATTGTAAAAGATTGTTTGGCACGGTATACTTCGCGTCGATGCGATGCTTCTAAATCGGAAGAGTCGTGGCGGCTAATAAATGCGCGAGGGACATGATCTTCATATGAGAATGGTGAATGGAAGCGAATCGTTCGTATCGGGACGACTAATTTACAATTATGGATATAAGAATTTCAGGAGATAACCAGTACCACGCTGAAAAATCATTAAGGCCGCTATTTCGTGTGTGCGCACGATTTTTATGTAGGTATTCTACTTCTAACCGTAGGCAGAAGAAGCTTAACTGGCTGACCAAAGTTTACTTATTTCACTACGTGTAGATACATCGAACATGATCCCGGCGTTGTTTCGCTGTACAGTTCGCTTCTCGCATTGCTCCTATGCGTTGCGAACGTTGATGGAATCGATTTTTCGATGAGAAGTCGAACGAAAATTCAAATAACTTTGAAAAACTCTATCCAATTCCCAAAATAGTGTTTAAACAAGTTAATTCTCATTGTACTGATCAAAAACACTCTGGCACCTTCTCTCGTTACGTGCTACTAAACAAAAGCGTTCAACTTATACAATGATTCGCAACGACTATCACGGATTAGTGTAAAGAACGAATTGACAGTTACGGAGGAACTGAATTTTAGAATTTGCTCAAGAAATCGAGAGTTTGTAGTCGTTTCATATGATCCGATCGTTCTATTAATATTCTATTGGGCAGTGACAAACTATTATGCGTCGCGTCGGTCTAAACGGTGGACTGTCTTCACGGCCATGCTCACCAGAAAAGTCTTCGATAGACATCGATTGATAGAATCGTGGTATTAGATTGGGTAGTTAGCAGAAACGTTGAAGATCCGTAGACCCACAGAACAGATATAAATAGAAACGTTCAGTTTCTTTCGAATTTTTCACGGATATTTCGTTCAGATAATTACTCAATCTAATGCGTAACGCGATCGAAGATCATTTGATCGAACGCGATCGGACGTTACATTTGGAAGAAACGTTCGATCAACGTGTCGAGGAAGGATTCCTTCAAATTTTCTTCAAGGTGTACGTGTTCGTTGTATCGCTGAAGATTCTCGGATGGGATTCATTAATCGTTTGGTGATACCTATTGTCCGAAAACACCATCGAGTTCAAGGTTTCATAGTTGCGTGGGAATTCTATCGTTATTCTTAAAGATAACGATACAGTAGCGAGTGCGCACACGGTGAAAAGAAATCGTCTTGTGTCGGATGGAAATAGCGTTGATCGCTGTTGATTGAGAAATGGGCGAAGCTTCGCGCTCCCTTAGGTACTTAACAGTATAGTAAATAGAGATATTAGTTTGCGACGCAGTCGATACGTCTAGTTCTTTGTTTCTTCGGTGAAGTAATTAATAATCTCGTTCTGCTTATCCATTTCTCACCCACTCCTTCTCTCTGTCTCTCTCTCTCTCTCTTTCACCCTCTACATTATTCTTTCTTTATTTCTTCGCGACTTAACAATGGTAACACTTCCTTTATCTTTAACAATAACAGTAACAACAGTGTTCTCCGACAGTAACGTATTATTATTAGACTCGTGTCGCACGTGTTCAGCACTTGCGTCGTCGTTCTCGCATACACGCACATTTTACGTTTTGTGATCCCGTCTTTTTTGCCAATAAAAACGTCTAATAGGTTTCGCGGGGTCGCGTCGATGGTTCGCGACTGAAATTTTTCTGAGCAAATGTCCGCGAGTTCTCCGAAGAAACTTCAAGCGCCACGATTTTCGATACAAGTGCTTCCCAGCGGAGATCTCGACGTGCGGTGTAAGTCGCAAAGGTGCAGCTCTCGGAAACATTTGTATTTGATGAATTTTTACAGCAAAGTTGCGGTCAACCGAAAAAGAATAATTGCATTTCCGTGGCTTACTTTGCGGCTTATACGGTACAATGCGTTGTATGTACAGCGGACGTAGCTTTAGAACATTAATTCTATCACTGTCGATTCCTACAGACACAAAGTTTTCGGGAGGCGAGGCGGGGGGGACGGGGCGGGCGAGGGTTTAGAAGGGACTTCATTCTCCAACTATCCGTTACCGAGACAGGTTTCTTTTGTAAATCTTGCGGAGTGTCAGGACGTCGAAATCGGCGCGATGAAGTCGATGCTTTCATCCCTCTAAAAAATAGTTCTTTACAAACTACAAATCACTCGCAATTAAAATATCCACTGCCTCAGTTTCAATTTTTTCTGTGACTAATCGTTTCGGCACTTTCCCCAGTTTCGTTTAAACAAGTCTCAATTACGGAGTGGCGCAGTAACGTCGAGCGAAGCTCGCTCCGAATCGAACAGGAACTAGGGGAAAAACATTAGTTACGACATTGTTGGAGCCTCGTTGCTAAAAAAATCATTCTTTTCCTTAGGTGTACACCTAACGTGTTGCGATAGAGAACTGTATTCAAGACAATTTCACAGTTTACAAATAAAAGTACAATTCAATGAAGAACCATTTGATAGTTACTGTACCACTCTATTCGCTTAACGCCGTAAAAATTAGTCGCGCGACACCTGACACTCGTTCACGTATTTATTTAATCGTTATACCCGGTGAATTTAATATACGTGTACTTTTGTTGAGCATATTACGTCCTGGAAGTAGGTTTCTTTTAGAATATTTCATTGTTTTACCACAATATACATACTTAACGTGTAGTAGTAGTTCCCGTGTACATTACGTATTAAATATATATATATATAATATATATGTATATGCATATGAATGTATATGTGTATACGCATGGCACACTCATACGCCACAATTACCTCGTATGATACACATTGACATTTTTCCATCAAGATAACCATTTTATGTAATTCCTCATCCATATTATAGTTTACTCGGCCTGGCGTTCGTTTTAACGAACAATCGTTGGCTCTCGAATTTCGCCCGATTTCCGCGGAAACGGGCCGCAGTAGCGTACAAAGTTCTAACGAGTTCTCAAAAGATTTAGGAATTTCAATAAACTATCTATTGCATTGTTGCTGTCTGAATAAACTTACGATCGGTTTCTCGTCGGTTTACGTTGGTTCCAGGTGTGTCGCGTTCATTCCACAACCGCGATGCTTCAAGCAACGCCCGGTGACGATGTTTCTTGATCCGCGCGTCTAGATTTTTGATTCCCTCGATTACGATTCGAGAGAATCGGACCGGTGCACGCTCCGATGGCCAACAGATTCAGATCGAAAAGGATACCAGCGAATCAGCGGAACAATGCGTGCTTTCTCGAACGTTCGAAACGGAATTTCCGTTCGTATCAGTTTGTCCCACGTTCACGGACCTCGAGTTCACCGAATTCTTCCCCGCGATCCGCCGATCCTTTGTAAAATACAAATGTCTATCGGCCGGCCGTGGACCGACGTCCGGAAGCTTCCCGAGACTTGTTCTCGAACGACGCGGTAAACACCACGGAACTGTAAAAAGTGTCAGTGTCCACGAACGATTGGACGCAATCACGATTCGAAACCGACGACGCGGCATGTCGTTCGCGAAGGAACAATAAATAGTCTCGGGGCTCGGGGGAGGGGTGCAGCCAGGCTAGCCCCGCGAATAGTCGAAGCGTGGAAAACGATCCGATTTTCAGTTGATCCTTCTTGGTATATTTGTTCCGTTCTTATCATAGGCACTGAACGTTCTCCCATGTCTTCCTCGTGTATGAAATTTGGTTCTGTGCTTGACGTGCGCGTTCGGCGGGGGCTCGTCTCGGAACCCGAAACTACGTCTCTTCTCATCTCCTTCTCTCTTTCTCTGATCTTCTCCGGTTCTCTCGGATGGTTCGCTTCAAAGGAAGCCTCGCGCGAGGCTACGAGGCGTGAAACTCGTTGTCCAAAATTGAGAAAACGGACCGGTACTCCCGGGGGAGCTTCACGGTCGCGTTTCCCTTTGCTTTGAAGGGGCTGGGCAATCGCCGCCGATTTTCTACGATCACAGAACTGTCTCCATCTCGGCGATCTCCGTCCTGGCAGCGCCGCCGTCGTCCGGGATCCTGTACACGGGAATTCGATTTCTTCCGTTAGTTTTAAGGAACCGCGATGGGACAGTGTCCCGCGCAAATCGACTCAGCCGGAATCGTTCCCTCGCGCCTTACGCTGCGAATGTTATTTAGGAAGACGGTTGGGATTCCGCGGGAGGGTCTGATCTTTGTATTCGGCATTCGGGGCCCGATAACGCGCGGAGTGTTTTGTCGGGGAAATAGTCCCGGCGAGAGGCACCCGTATAACCGGTAAAGCTTTCGGAAGCTTTGTGGCGGACGGAATCGTTGTGGAAATAGAACGTTCGAAGTTTTCGCTGATCTCACCGGCGCTGGTAAATACCAGACGTTCACCGCGTTTTACTTGTTAAATGTAAAAGCTCGTCGTTTACCTGTAGATTTCCGGTGGCAAAAATTTGTCTGCATATTCTGTGCTGACGACGTGGTTTCTGGTCATGTCTCTAGGCCTGGCGACGTCGATGGCGTCGATGAATCTAGATTTAAAAGAATCTCCTTGTAATGATTTCTGCGAAAAGGAATGCTACATATCGCTTATAATTACGTTGTTCCGCGGGTACCGAATGCGTGGCCTAACATTAGAATCGAGCATGTTTTTCATACTTCAGCTGGTTCACGAAAGTATGCTAAGAAACGTGGATCTGCAAGTAGCAGATATTATCGAACATCTTAAGCTGAGGAAGTTCGAATTTACTAAATTATACTTTACTTCGTGAACACTTTTACTCTTATTGTTAGTGTAGCTTTCGATTTTTCGAATAGTATAGAAACTAGAATAGAAACATTCGAGATTCTAATGCTGGACGGTTCTGCGCAAACGACTCTCGCTCCCGCGACATGTATATCCTTTCCCTGGTTTTCCATAATTCCCAGCAATTTCCTCGGCTTATAAATAAATCGCTTCCTTTGGTTTGCCAGCCTGTGACTAGCGCAGACGATTGATCGCCTGCTATGTGCTTCCGACACATTCTCCACGACTCGATCGAAAGTTTGTCGTTCAACTCGCATGCCATGCTATCGAGCACATGAAATGAAAGTGGGCGTGTTCCGATTAGTACGAAAAATACAAATTTGAAAAAACGAAAAATAAACTGGATATCTGAATGCGTGTATGCAGACTATCTGTCACTACAAGCGAAGCGGCTAATCTACTGTTAACGCTTATCAAATTTCATCTTCGGCGTCGCTGTCGCCGATACGCGCGAAGCTCGAGCGTCGTTGTCCATTCTTTTTACGGTTATTGGTATCGTTGAGCCATCGAAAAGTTCGAAACGGCAATCGTTATCGAGCTGAACACGATCGAGCCCCACGGGATCGGTTTTATCATCTCCCGGAGGTGTACGGATTTGTGCGACGTACGAAATAGTACTGCGTCCATATATTTTCGATTCTTCTCGTTCCGCTGAGGTAGCAATTTCACCGTTTCCTTCGCGGAACTACCGAGAAACATGTAAACTTCCAGCTTGCCGGAACAAAAACTGAAGTCGACTGATGATTTAATCAAAATGTTATTCCGAGCGTGTCATCGATTACTACAAATTCTGCTAAATTAACGATACGTTATCGTGCGCTGCGATATTGCGTTTCTAATTGACTACTCTTATGCCTCGTACAGACTTGAACATTTCGACGAACAGCGCACAGTGATCCGAGAACGCGATTTTACTGGGCAAAAGTCAATTTTCGAAGTTTAACATTCTGAAAAACTTTTTGGCTATAAAGTATTCTTACTTGAAACCATCAGAATCCAAAATATTATCAATTTCAGATAATTCTGTAACCGGGGATAATGTTCTAAAGACGAAATTATGAAATTTAAAGTGAAACTAATTATTCTAAGAACAGGTTTGAATAAATGTTTTATATATATATATATATAAATAGGCGTGTTTTAATTATTTAATTAGTTTCCCAGCATTATTTAATCCGTGTACAAACGCTGTAATGTTATTAACAATTTAAACTTTGGGAAGGTTTTTTAAGAAAATGTATAATAGTGTTAAATGCGCGGTTCGCCGCGCTGTCCGTCGAAATGTTCAAGCCTGTACGAGGCATTAGAAAGATTATATCAGAATGTTCGAAACTCTTGTTTATTTGAAATGTTATAAAAGCGGATGTGTGCAGATTTCTATGACTGATTGCACTCCCGTCAGCAATATCCGCTCGGGAATCTCCATCCATCGAGGGAACACTACCGTAACCATTGAGATACAGTTCCCGGCCGCAATTTTTTTACGTTCGCGGGACGAGCAAGAAAAACAGAAAATATCGATTCGTCGATTTTCTGCGTGTCCTCCGGGAGAGGGAGGCAGGTGAGGGTGGATGGAGTATTTTCGGAGTGACGTAGGAACGTTCTTTCGGCGAAAAGTGTATGCGAGAGAGCGTTTTTATTTTTTTACCGTTACGGTGACGAATGTAAATAAGCGAATTTCAATGAGAATTGGTCACCAGCGAGATTTCTTGCGGGGCTATCCTGGAACGGCGCGGCGCGCGGCGCGCCGGCGATTTAGAATTTCAAATTGTTCACCGCGGGAATGTTTTCAAGAGGAAGACAATATACCGTGTCCTGTTAAGCATACGTGCCAGATGTCACACGTTCCGTACCATGTGTTACACGACACGCTGGTTTTTTGGTTCATTTTGAACGGCGCGGCGCGGCGCGGCGCGGCGGGGCGGTCTTGCCTCTCAGAATGACGCCAGATGCGATACAAACAGCCGTGAATTTTTCGGACATTTGGCAGCTGATGCGATGGTGCCCGCGCACGTTCCGGTGCCAAGTTTCGATATCCGTGACCCAGTAAGCGAACACGTCTCGCGAGCGCAATCACCGCGCGAGAAAAATGCTTAGCAGCCACTGTCACAGAGCAGAGTTGGGCAAAAATCAACTAATAATTGAAAATGACTGTTAGTCCGATTGATTGATAGTCAAACTTGAAAAAAGCCAGTTAAAACTTTTTGATTGGTTGTGCGCTGTATTAAAACTTTCGTTTCTGTTTAAAGTCCAAAAAGTTAAATTTACTTTAACAGAATGTTATTATTATACTCTATTTAGAACCGTTTACAAAAATTTTTTGTGATCTATTTTCTTCAGAAAAATAAAATAAGAAAATCAGGAAAACTTTTATTCAACTGCCTTTATAATCTGTATTTTATATGTTTATAAACTAATAGGCTTTTTCTTCTTATTATTAGTCATTACTCATAGTCACGCTCAAGTATTTACTTAGTCACTTTTGCAGAGCTTATGAGGTTATTAGTCAATAATCACAATTTGCCCAACTCTGTTACAGAGTTACGTGAAAAAATGATTGCGAGTCAATTCATTCGCTTCTCTCCAAGTTCACCAAGAGCGCTCTTAAAAGAAAGAAAATAAAAATGACAGGACGCTCTCTGCACACATTGCATATTTCATATACGGTGGCTCATATTGGCGTTCGTGCACCCTTTAACTCCTTTAACCCGAAGATTCTGAAGAGTCTAATAAATATGCATGTTGTCGTTAATAGAGGCTCGAGATTTTATGCATTTATGAGAAAAATGACAGCCACGCGCGATTCCATTCCGGGGTCACGGATACCGAAAGCACCGGAATCCCTTCACAAGAAAACGGTACATGTCGCATCCTGAAAATATTTCTGCTGGTCCCTACGTCACTGACATATTCTTACGTGTTGTGGGCGTTGCGGACTTACGAATCGAAGTATGGCGGTAGCGGATGCGGAGCTTCCACCGACAGTGGCTCCGGTTGCGTTTGGCGGTCCGAGCTTTGAAAGCATCTTCGCCACCAGCCGAGACTTCCGGTTTTCCTCCTTTAAAAAAGCCGACGTGGATATGTGCCAGGCTTCGTTTTCCACCATCGTTCCGCCACCAACCATTTCTCAACATGGACCAGCAGCACCTCGCGACACGAGATCCCATCCTCTCAGAGACTTGTCAGCCCTCTGATCGATAATTTGTTCTTTTTTTTTCGTATTCGAACAAACATGAAATTCCGTCTCGGTTAAGGGTGACGTGAAATTACTTCTTAAATCTCGTTGAAGTACGAGATATTTGATTTCCCAGAGAAACGTAATAAAGAAGTTCCCGTGATTGTTATTTGTCCATGTCGAGGTGCATCATATAGAATGTTTTTCTCTCTGATTCTTTGAGAAGTTCAATTAAATAGTGTTCACGATTCGTCGAAACAATACACTCGGATACTCCGCAAATACCTTCGGGCTGATACGTACGAAGTTTTCAAGAGAAACTTTTCTCGGCTCGGGCTGAGGAAGTTCGACGGGATCTCGTGTCGTTGAAAAGTTCTGCTTTTTCCAACCACCGTCTTCCCCTTCTGCACATTCATGCTCCCTCTTTGTTTCTTTTTGATCATTCCCTCGCTTTGCCATGGTGTAACTTTCTCATATAGACGAAAATTCGAAGCCAATTCACCGTGAAACACTGTTTCGAATAATGCAGTGAAAATACACTGTCGGCCATAAGCTTCGAGACCATCGATGCGAATATCAGATTATTTACATTAAACGGAACGTTTCTAAGTACACCGTACATGTCTCGAATCGCTTTACTTATGAAATGCTGCTTCAATTTCTCTGCAATAGCTTTAATAAATCTGTATATCATGTTTATTAGCAAGCAATGCTTTCCAAGCGACCGTACCAAATTTTCCAAAATCGAAAATCAATACCTACTTCCTTCCCTCGCTGGAAGTAGAGCAAGACCTTAAGGTTACGTTCGAAATTCGATTGTGTATGGCACGATGCGATACGTTACTGATCCACGACTCGGATGGTCTCAAACTCACGATCGTCAATGTACACAAAATGGCGAAGATATATAAGAGAAAACTAGAAAGAAAGTGCCGATATATCACGATACTGACGTACTTATGTAACTATCGTAAACTATACAGGGTGGGTCACCTAATGTTACCACCTCAAATATCTTTGTTTGTTTTCGAGGATACGTCACATGTCTGAAGGACAAAGTCGAATGGTAAAATGGGGCTCATACAATACCAAAACAATTTTTGTTTTTATGTAATTTTTTTTAGTAATACGAAGGTCACCTTCATTTTTTTTCAATGGAATCAGGTATTTTTGACTGATTGAATGAGGTTAGTAGCTTTTTATAACGAATGTCCAGCTGCATCGACTGATGTATTCAAAAATACCTCATTCCATTAAAAAAAAAAAAAACGAAGGTGACCTTCGTATCTCTAAAAAAAACTACATAAAAACAAACATTTTTTTGGTATCGTACGAGCCCCATTTTACCATTCAACTTTGTCCTTCAGACATGTGACGTATCATTGAAAACAACAAAGATGTTTGAGGTGGCAACATTAGGCGACCCACCCTGTATATGTATATGTATATAGAGTGTCCGAAAAATGTGGTACTTCCTCGAAAGGGGTGATTCGTGAGGTCATTAGAAGCAACATATTTGGGACACCCTGGATAATACGTATACATAGATATGTAGAATATATGTATGTCGGTAGATAAATGCATGCTGTGCGACCAGGCTTCAAGTGACGTCAGAATATAGGTCAGGATTTAAGCTCGATCCGCGCGTTAAATCGCCTTGAGTTTATGGCGGTGCCGCGGTTTTAATTAATCGGACGTTAATTACCTCGCAAAGAAGCGGAGTATGGGAACGTGGATCGAGATTATTTGGGGTTCAGCGGCAGGTTGAACTTGCCGTTGCTTTTCCGGTAGATACGTTAGCACGGCGCGGCGCGGTCGCGAGACGAGATTAAATCCTTGCAGACTTTACGAAAGACAAGTGAAGTAACTATGCAGTGGCATGCGTAGATCTCTCTTATACGGGTCCACCTCCGCTTTGCGAAACACTTCCGTAATTGAGGGGGTGGAGCGTTGTTGGGCGTCGGGAGTTGACGTTAAGGGAATACTGGAATAGAGGCTTCCGGGACTTGGTGGGAAACAAGCTCTGGTACTCCACGTACGATACAGTGAGGTGCAAAAACTGTAAAACGCCTCGAAATCCTGACGTAACCAGTAATTCGCTTCCGTTTGATTTCTCGAGTGCGCGTGTGTGCTAAATGGTGAGGATTAGCTCGCAGCTGCAAGCCTTCAAACTGAATGTACGTAGTCTCTGTTCGATCGACAACCGGTTATCGATGGACCCACGATTTCGTGAACGATGTATCCTAAAGTCCTAACTACAAGGCAACATCACCGAACCGAGTCTACTAAAATCTCCTAAATGTCGTCTTTCTGTAATCGCTCGAGCATGCAGTTATGCAAGCTTAAAGACTGATGTTCATACAATTATTGACACGGAACTTCAACTTCACACAGAGACGTGTATTTTGCCAGTAAATTGTTGCTTTCTGTATACGTATAAGATTGCATAACGAAAGACACAGATTTAGCGTTTTGATCGACTAGCATTGGAATTGACAAGCGTGTCGCTTTTGATACGATTCTACTTTTTTGCACCTAAGTGTATTTGATTCACTGGAAGCGAGTTGTATCTCGGAGAAAGCAGGCAAGGTAGAGGAGTAGAATGCTTAGGAAGGTAAAATTCGTCTGGTTTTCTATCCTGAGTTTCTGATTGGTCTTTTTGTCGGTGATCGAGCGAATCTCGAAATCTCACCAAACCGTAAAAGGAACTTTACAGATGCACGGATAAAACTATTCGCATTTACGTTAACTCGTTGCACAGCTACGCGAACGTGTACGAACAAGAAGTGAACAGGTGTAGCTAACCTACCGCAACACATAATAAAGAATTAAGAACGTTTTCCACGGTATTACGGGTATAAAAGGCAAAACAAGTTTGAAACTATGGTACGCGCTAAGCTGGACGGCTGAATAATCGTTAATCGTAGAGTTTTATCGGAATTTTCCCATGTTCGTATTGAAGGAATTTCAGAGTACGTAGTTAACAGAGAAGAGGAACCCGAGGAGGAGCTTGTAACGCAACGTACAGGAGAGATAATGGTTTTGGTCAGCCAACCAATTCGGCGTTTACCATGGTTCCATCAAAGTTACAGAGGGGAGATTTCAACGTGTGCTAACGGTTTTTGGATAATGGATAGCATAGAGCTCGACGGATAAACTCGAGCGCCCGAACTGCTAAAAACTGCCTTTCGTTTAATGCTGTTCAACAAAGTTCCCAATCTATTTCTGTGGATGGTCGAAAAGATTTTAATTCGCTATTGCCATCGAAGATGCTTGGCCGGACCGTGAGTCCTCTTTGTCGAAGAAGACAGTCCATCGAGATGCTCACGGACGACTCGGAGCAGAGAATCTCAATTACTGTACACAAAGTCGAACAGCTTTGATCTTAGAACGACATTAGATCGAATTATGTAAAGGAAAAGCGTACTTAGTCTGCCTCGGCTTTATCCCGTGCGCCTCGAGGTCCTTCTCCAGTTGCCGTATCCTGATCCTGGCCATGTCCAGCTCGTGCTTCACCTTCCACAAGTGTGTGTCGCAGATGGGATCCCTGCATCTGTGGTACCTCAAGATGTCCTGCGCCTCGAACACGGCCCCGCGGAATGTCAGTGATTTGCCCATGCTCTTTAAAAACAGAACGTTCGCGAAAATATTAACGGCACGCTGCGCTGTTTCGATCGAGAAACAGAGAATATTTGATTCAACAAGAAATTCGGTTCGCGTGTAAAGTGTAAAGCAATCTAATTATGCAACGTGGCGAAACAACTTACCAGGCTGAAGAGCGTGCAACAACCGCCGCCATCGCTTCGCGCCAGATGCTGTCTGACATACTTGAAGTACAAATGTTCCAGAAGTAGAAAGGCAGCGGCCAAAAGAATTCCCATCATCAGTAAGAGAAACGCTGATAAGAATTGTTCGAGTGCCAAGGGATCGCTGCTCTTTTGAACCTCTTTTCCCGGCTTACAGGTGCCCGTCAGCCAGTATCTTCTCAGTCGCTCCAAATCCCCTGGAATATTAACCATCCCTTCTGCTAGAAAGAACCTCGTATTACCGTGTCCACGCTACCGATTTTAATTAACACTAAAACCGCTGGTTAGCATCCACGATTCTATTAGGTGTAGAAATAAGATCTTTCCGATTTTTTGGTCAGATAAATGTTTTATTTAGAAAGAGAAATATTCGCCATTATTTCCTATGACCTTTCGCCACTTTTTCGGTAAATTACGAATTCCCTCACGATAGAAACTCGGTGGCTTTGAGGCAATGTATTCGTCCAGGTGTTTTTGGACGTTCTTCAAGGGTTTCGAACTCTGTATCAGTAATCTGTAGGTGCCATGTCAGGAGAGTAGGCCATTCACTGATTTTCGGATATTAAAAGCGAATAAGAGGCAATGCCAATAAGGAAGTTATTTTGCGTCTTCCTCTGTCGGTATTGCAGATTGCTAAAGCAGCGAAAGATTATCTAGCAGAAAATGATCATAGCAAACGATTGCAATTCGACGGAAAGAACTTATTTCTACACCTAATAGTTTTGAAACATTATCATGGAATTGCAAAAGATGCCGATACCATTGTCTCTGTAGTCCAATAGACGTTTGTTGAACATCTGCAGGTACTTGGAATTTCTTGGAAATGCGAGACCGTAGCCTGTCATAGCGTACCAGGATCCTACGGTCAGTAATCGACAGTCTTCGTCTTGTCCCACCAAGTAGTCCAAAACTGTTCCGTCGTAGATGAAAGCGTCCAGTTCTCTGTCGCAAACGGAACGTTGTCCCTCAGAAATCGTTCGAAAAGCAATATAATTACTTGAACATTAACCTTTAGAGGGTTGGCATTTCTCCGTTGGTTATCGTAACGATAGTTTGTAATAACTTTAATTGATATTAATTAAATTCGTTTTCGAACTTAATGGACAT
This sequence comes from Lasioglossum malachurum, assembly GCA_028455605.1. NCBI lineage: Eukaryota > Metazoa > Arthropoda > Insecta > Hymenoptera > Halictidae > Lasioglossum > Lasioglossum malachurum. The sequence goes on from CM052315.1 coordinate 2,201,169, forward strand.
TTAAGAAACATTGTAGATTCGTCAAAAATCGATATGAGGACTTTGATTTTTCAGCTCATGAACAGCTAGCGCGTCGATCTTGGCCCACTGTGCGACGTAAACGCTACGCGAAGCCGATACTCTCTCTGCTGGAAGTATCCTCCCTGGGTAAAGCCGAGGGAAGTTATTCACAGATTAGCGCTAGGCGTAGAACGTTTCCGACAGTTGGGCGACGAGCATTGTACGGATACAGAAGCGCATTAAGCGGCGGCTGCGGTCGATCGTTGTCCGAGTTGGACAACAACAGCCGGTAATTTCAGCGATTGCCGTGCAATCCTCCGGTAACGGTGGCTATCGGGTGCCTCGACTCACCCGCTGATAACGGCTTCGATCCCCTCGGCTACGTTGGATTTGTTGAACGCCTTCATGTACGCGTGCATCTCCTTGAAATACTTGGAGAGCGTGCTCTCCGTGTGGCTCCACGGCATGGTGCCGAACTTGTACATCGGCTTGTGCGACCATGGTTTCGCCAGTCGTGGATCGTCCAATCCCTGGAACTCGTGGAACTCCTCCCTCGTGATCATGAAGGCAGCCAGATTGGCAGTGTAAATGGCGAGGAACACCACGGCGAATAGCGCCCATACGTTCGTCATGAATCTGTAGAATCAGGGAATAGCGATGTTCTTATTTCGAAAGAAAACTGTAGAACGGAACTACTGAAACTTGCATGGTATACATAGAGCAGGGATGAGCAACCCGCGGTCGCCGCACTATGTTTATTGTGTTAATAAAGAGATAATTTGATTTCATCATTCAGTGTCTGTATTATCATAAGCTTCTTACACGCGGCCCGCACAACATTTTTGAATTCGTAGCTGGCCGGTTGTGAAAAAAGGTTGCTCATCCCTGGTATAGAGCATAGACGGGTAAATATTCCGATGCGAACGTATTTCACAGGGGTCGCGTTGATTCCTTTCTGAAATTTGTTTCACCGACCTGGCTGTGAATGCTCTGGGAGAATCGATATGGACGGCTGCCTGAAATAATACGGCCCAGACCAACCAGTAAGTGCGGCAGAAGGAGAAACGATGATTGGGTGACGGGTTCTTCTATAACCAATGTAAACCACTCGTTATGATCCGTGTATGGTTGTTATCCCGGCGAAGCGCAGCAACAACGATGCGATAACAACTGATCGTGAAGGTAAAACTCATTAATTACACACATCGTGATATACTTGTTTCGTTGATTCGAATTTTAAGGAACGTTGATAAAAACCATGAGTACAGCCAAAGAAGCATAGAATTGGGTCAAGTAAACCTCACAAAGTTACCAAGCAAAAAAGAAAGTGCATGCGACGAAGATTACAAGAGTCGAACTAAGGAAAAATCGATGCGAAGTATTTTCGAGCCACTGATAACTAAAATGCATAGCTGAATACTTAAAAAATGAAGTATCACTTTGCAAGTAGAGATAACGAGATAACGCAGCCATTGCTAATACGTATAACGTTTGGTGGAACGGAACGTTGTGCCTGATCATAATTAATCTCTTCTTCGGTATAGTGTCGTGAGGTGATGTGTCATTAAGACTAACAATGTTGTCCAGTGAGTAATTTGCTGAATGAGGAATCGGTGCTCGTAGGTGGAGAAAACGCCATACAGAAGTAATAAGAAGCGAAATTAATAATACCAGTCTCAGCGCAGCGCCTGAAGGGTTTACCTTCATGTTGAAACCAGATGGTGACAGCCATTCGAAGAATAGTATCATTATGGTGGCCGCGTGGATGGCGACGATGCCGACCAGCATCCACGACGCAGTGTCGAACGGTTCTGAAAGTGACAAATGACAACTGTCCAATATCGAAATATCGAAGGGTTGGGGTTTATGGGGCCACCGTGCATTATAGAGGTGTGCCGACTTAGTATGTCTGTAACGTTGACGTTTTGTGATAGGTGGCTAGTAATTCTCTGGCCGCCGCCAGACGGCGCATGGGTCGTAGGTACCGTACGTGTGCGAATGATATTGCGTGTATTCAGCAATACACGCAATATATATTCGCATACATTCCATTTTTGGCTCGTCTCTTCACCAGCGTTACCATATTTTTCTCTCGCCAGGCCCCTTATCCTTCCGCCTCTCGCCCAGCTTCGCAGCGTAGCTCGTCTGTGCTTCCCCCACTCTTCCCACTAACGCTGCCGTCCGCGTAAATGGGAAGAGTGGGGGAAGCGCAGGCGAGCTACGCCGCGTAGCGAGAGAAAAATATGGTAACGCTGCCCTGCACTACATACTGCCGTACCTGGGACACCTGTCGCAGTATTCTGAGGAAAATCGGTATAATGCACCTGTATAATGCACCGTGGTTGGGGCATGCTTTTGATACGCATAGTGTTCGTGTTTGTGAAATTATGGGTTGTATCTTCGCCGCAAGATCGATGCGATATCAAAGCAAGGGGTTAATATAATACCTACGACCTATACGCGTGCACTTACCAAGAAAGGCAGTAGGGGATATTATACCGGTCCTCTTGCCAACCACAATGGCGATTCCCGTTTCCATGTACGGGACCGTAAAGTCAACGACAGCTTCCCTTTCGGAATTAATCATTAGAGATGTCATTACCATGTCTGTCTTCCGATTCACAAGCTCCGCTATTAGTCCGTTCCATTTCCCATTCTCCTATCAATGGCGAGAATGGATTACATTACAGAGTATCTCGCGGCGTTGAATACTTGAACAAGTTCGCTAACAGATGTTGGAACTGCTCGTACCGTAAACAAGCTTTGATATTTGCAATTGGTACAGCGACCAAAATATACATTTTTTTTCCGACATGTTCTTTATAAAGTTTGCCAAATTTGCCTAATAAACCTGCATATTCGCCGAAGCTGTAACGACGCGACGCGGCGGCATTTCATCGCCGTACGCCACGGAGCTACGTTCTCGATGCAAATTCCAGTGTTCCGTTAATGGACACCGGCGCAATTACCCGTGATTCACCTACATAACTGTTCCATCGATATTGCTTCGCGGCATTAAAACCTAAAAGGTTGGATTAAACGGGATTGCGGACGGGGTTGATTGCGCGTGCATCGATGTTCGTACTTCCAAGACATTTCCAGCTCATTTTCACGGTTATTGAAATTAACTCGGCCTGTTGAAAGGATCGGAATTCCCCGTTGGTTTTAGCGGAAACGATCATACGTTCGATTAACGTTGTTCCGTGCTTTTAGTAAAATGTTCGAACGTGAGCTGAATCTCCGGCGCGACGCGCGACGCCAAGACTCGGTAGTATCTACTATAAACGCACCTTTACAGGCCTGGCCAACGGGCGGCCCGCCGGGTGATTTTACATTTTTCGTTTTACGCGTACAAGGAATATTAAATAAACGAGAATTTGCATGTATCGTTGCTATAATGCGCAAGTGCGCAAAAATTGATGTGAATTTAATTATTAACTAAATTACTAATTACTAAAATGTATTCTGGATTTCATAATGTTATAACCTTGAGCATATAAATAACGCTGCAATAGTTTTCTTGCACGTTTTCGGGCCAAATTTCCCACTGTGCGCTGGTTTGTTAATCAGCTTCTACGCAAGATATTGACAAATGAACCAAGGAGGTGTTGACGTGCTCGACTTGTTAGAAGTAAGTACCTACCGCAATATGTCAAGGGCTCATTATAAAGTCATCGTAACGCTCGGGAGGAACTCTTGTCGAATGACATGATCGGTGAAACTGTAACGACGCGCGACAGGGAATTTGATCGAACTTACTTTCTCCAGCGTACCCCATTTGGCGTCTTCCACCCTAATGAGCTCGTAGGTGAACCCGATTTCTTCGGACAACTTTTGAAGCAGGTCGATACAGAACCCGCTGCAGCACTGGAACAAGCTTTCGTTCTTCTGTGCCGTTGAAATGTCTATGCTGAAAAACGACCGATGTCACTGCAAGCTTCTACGGAAACGTTATTGCGTGTCGTGTACATCCGCGCGCGTGCGTTTTATAATGCCTGGCCTCGATATCCGGCAGCGAACGTGTGGATAATTACAGTAACGATCGAATAAAATTAAACCGACTTCGAAAAAACGCACTAAAAACTATGAAATGCAATACAATCTTTTCGGAGTATCTTCTCTTCCCACCTACTGATTTCCAAGTCCACCATATTCCAGTGAAATCATTAATCAGCAACATCTGTCAATCGAAAAATTTTCAATTTTGCGCCGCTGCTCCGAAAAGATTGTATTGTATTTAAGTTCGCGTGTATTCTCACATAAATTAATTGGAAATTATTTCATACTTTCTAGTGCATTTTATTAGTGCGTTTTTTTTTCGAAGTCGGTTTCGTTCCGATTGGTCCATCCGTCTCGGCGTAATCGGTGAACATACATAGAAAAAAAGGCACGAACAGATCGAACTGAGCAACCTCCTCCTATCTCGAAGTCGGTTAAAAATCGGATAATGGGCGTTAACGATTTATGTCTTCAGCAAACGAAGAAGCGACGCCCGCCTACAGCGTTGTTGTGTTACGGTTCAGGGACAGACAAGGATATTGCTTGCCGGACGTCGCGATAACAGCCACTGGATCTAGTTCAGTCCTCTACGTCAGCTGGGGATGCGCGGAGATTCGTGACTTGTGTTTTGCCGGTTGCATAAACAAGAAACGCTAGGATTGCGTCACATCTAGACAAATAGACAATATTGCGTTGACAAATTTCCATCGTAATCGTGTTCCGCAGAGCGGAATCTGTGATATATTTACTGAAGTAATGAAACCTACGTATCGATTAAATTGAGTATACAATGCGAAACCGAGCTGTAATAAACAACCCCCGAACGAATACAGGAGATATTGGGTTGTCAAGTCAGTTTCATCAATTAGAATGCAACAAATGAAGCGTTCCGTTGAAACGGCGCGGCGCGAGAAAATCTGGACGGAAGCTCGCAATATTTACAGAGTTTCCGAGTTAAAATGCAATCAAGGAATTTCTATAGGGTCTATTTCGTATTGGGTCGCAGCGACAGTTCGTAGCGTTTTCAAATGAGAATTTAAATATAAAATTAAATGGAACTTGAATCGAAAAGCAAACTCCTATTGGATAAGTGTGAAATATATTTGATGGCTTCGAAGGACCCTTCTATGAGCTACGTTTTCGGTCGCTGAACGGATCCTTCATTGAGGGGGTTAAACGCCGCCGTTGCGTTGGGAGGAGTGTATGGGCATATCGATTTATTTTGCAGCTTATACTGAAAAATATTCAACCACACCGACGTATATTTCACGACTTTTGCAGTCGCTCGATCGTAAAATCTTGTGTTATATAAGTATATTGGCACATATATGGAGGACCTAGCGACAGGAAAGGAGGAAGCCGTCGGAAGTAAATGTATGTATGTACATAATATGTATACGATGTACACGTAAAGTTTCTGCTTGTATCGATCATGCCTTTTCTTCTCGCGTCATAAAAGTTTACAACATTCGCAAGGGTTGTTCAACCTTCGTCGAGCATGCTTCCTTACGTCCGGTAAATTGTTACACTCTATGAAAACGCCAGTCAATCTTGCACAATCATCCTTGACAAAGGTAAGTTACTTTCCGCAGTCCCGTCCATAGATCGTAGTAGGGTTTATCGGTTTATTTGAAAGTAAAACGCGAAATTAGCCAAGATTCCCTTGCGTGAAGGTTCGTTACATGTAACTCTGTTGAAATTCGCGGTGCTCGCGGGCACGTTTGTTGAAGTTTAATGCGATTAAGGAAGATCTGATTAGATTTAATGGCGATAAGGTCAGGGAATGGCAGGATTTAGGTAATTCTCAAGAAATTCGTTAAGCTGTAACTTAACCCGAAGAGATCTTGTGGATAGTGTAAGTGGACTTGATAAGTGTAATCAGATTACACGGGGTTCTAGAAGATTCGATGCAGTTTGAGATTGTGCGAGAGTTATCTGCAAAGAGTACTCTTCCAAAGTTGAATACCATAGGCTGGATTAGAACTGATTTTATTCTAGCCTTTTCATAAGTATCAACCATCTTCGAGGAACTATAACAACACCTCGAACGGTAAATGAAGAAATTTCACGACGCTAGATAAGGAAGCAGTCCTTCGTCGCATTTAACGGCTGGATGTTTCTAGGGTAACGTTTATTGGCCATTTCAACAGCGATCCCCGCGCTTTACGTATGTATTGTATATCATTGATGGAGACTGTTTTCTACGGAAGGAAAAAGTTCATTGAAAAGCGAGCGTTGTAAACGTCAAACCTAGCGAAGTGCATGGGACAAGCGTGAAAAGTTTAGACTACCCGACGGGCGTTCGCTGTAAAGATGCCATGAACCCGGGGCAATAAAATCGATCGTCACCGATCATTTCCCTAGGCCAGAGCTGGCTACGCTTCAAATAAAAGGTATTGGAAATAGTAATCGAAAGACTTTTATCTACAGTCGCATGCATAGTAAGATAATGCGAGTCTACATAAAACCACGGTAAATTCAGTTGGTTCGCGACTAGACGAAGTCTTCCTTGAATAATCCAACCGATAGTTGATTTATTAATAGAGCCGTTCTTCGCGTTTGACGCGAGCCTCGCGTACCAGAAGAATCGAGAAGAGTCCAGATTTATAATGGGAACGCGAGAATCATTCTGATCTTCCAGTTGGCTGATAAATTGCTTATTTCTTTCACTTCAACTTTTCAAAGATTGCATAAAACATATACCTACGTGCATTGTAATTTTATTGGAATTGTGGAGCATTCTGCTTATTGGAAAAATCCGTCCGATTGAATTTTCAACAGCCGTTGAAGCGGTGATCTTTATATTATGAAGGAACCAGATAGTATTATATGATGGAGTCGATGTAACACGGACAAGATTGAAGCCTGGTAAACACGGAAACCCTTCATCTTCGCGGCGTTCGCTGTTATTCTCGGTTAATGGTGTTTGGTCGTTCTGATTCCGCACATTAACTTCGGTCGCTTCGTTACGGTTCATCACGGTCTGGTAATCCGTGCCATACACTTTTTGAACAATATAATAATTAAATAGATGATAACGTAAACAAAATGGAAACTTGTTTTGTTTCTTTTTTGCGATTTTCTCCAAAACGAAGCAAAAACGAGCAAATCTATGAAAGACTTTCTGTCTTAGTATTTCGGTCCTCTACACGCTCCTGAAGTTTTGCCATTTTAAATTCGGGACACCCTGCATACAATACATGCAAGTACAAATAATGGATCTGTAAAAGGAATGTCAGAGTACATCCAATAAACAACTAACAGTACCGTGTTCGTTTAAAATACACGAGTCTGCCTTTTATAAGCCGCTGTAACGTTTCCCTTGAAAGGAAAAAGAAAAGTTTCAATTGACATCGTGTCGAGAACGTTCCCGAACGAAACCCCCCGAAACTTCAGCAACAACTCGAAAGGATATTGCTCCTGAATATCGCTAAAGTGTTTGCGTAGTTTCGACGCTCCTCTCGATTGCTTTCCGCTCGATGTGCCAACGACGCGGCGCGTCGGTCTAAATTGCGTTCGACAACCTAGACAAATTACGAAAAAACTTTGCCATTCCTTAATTTCGTTATACTTTTGATTTCAACGTAGAACCCAGTAAGCTCGGATGACACAAGAGACAATCTTCGAGTTAAGTTCCAGGCCAACTACTTCTCTCTTCGCTTCAGCTAACTAATTTTTAATCGAAACTGTCCGTAACCGAATATATACCGAATCCTTCCTAACCGAAATTCGACCGAAACCATCCCTTTCACGGTGCTTTCTAACCTAAACTTAACTCGATGGACCTTTAACTCAGCAATGCAGAACCAAAACCACCCCTAACTCAGATCAGCGCCTAGCCCAATCTTCATTAAAACTACATAATGATTTTGTGCCCGTACAAGCTGCGTTTTATACCCCCTCCCCGCAATCCCTCTTTATTCATTCCATTAACCCGGCACACTCGAAAGATAACCCGCAGCCGCCACTTAGTTTAATATCAGAAGCGTACTTTCGAAGGAGATTTGTTTTACATTTTAAACACTTCCTCAATCTTTTATTTCTCTTGAATCCCCTGTCCGACTTTTACAAGTACAACTATACCATTAACGTTGAATTCCGTGCGATCCGAGGAGAACGATATGGTAGAATATCGCGGAATATTCCATCGATATTTCTCCACTGTCAACGATTCGACACCGCTGGAGTTCACTTTTTCTTGGAAGACCAGCGCGGCATTATAATTGAAGCGGTGGTATTATCGGGAAAACGTTAGCGGGAAAACATTTCTCCAAGAGATACCGTATTTTCAGTGAACATCCATCGGTAATACAATACAGTATTTACCTTTAAAGCTTCACAGCTTGATTGTGGTTTGAGAACGAATTAAATTACAGAACTAGAAACGAGAGACGCAACACGCGATTACTCGATAGACGAATCTTGGAGAATCTACGAGAGACATTGATATCTTCCACGATGCAAATTTCCGTTTGCGGGAAGAATGATTGATGCATCTACCTTTAATACGTATGTACTACTGTCACGGTAACGTTTACAGTTATTGATCGTTCAGTTACACGCCAAACACAATATTCCGGAAACACGTCGTTCATTTGTCTGGCCATACATAGCTGGTTCCTATTCTACTTGTCCGACTCCGCGCTGACCTCGCTCAACATGCTTGACCATAAGCAGTTTTCATTCAGCCCTATGCTATTTGCTCGACCTATGTCGACCACACTCCGCTTCCATCTGACTAGCGCTTAACCCGATTCTAGTTGGCTGACGATAAATTCCTCTGTTTTCAGGTACGGAGACTTTCGAGTAGCTCTGTGCGCGCGGTCGGCCAAAGTCGAAGGAACGTTGTCGATGGAAATTGGAATTCGATCTGGCGACACTGGTGTTCCCTGGCGATATTATTGGCCGACATTATGTTCATTTCCATAGCGACGAGTGGTTCCGGTAAGGTTTTAATCCTGGCCCACGGTGTTCTCGCCGGCATAATCCGTCGACTCGATTCGCGGAGAGTGTCGCCACCGCGGCCGCGCACGCGCCGAGCGGACTGTACAACGTTTACACAGAGCGAAACTGGAATTCGCGGCACCGTCCGATGATCCCCGGCAATTTCTAGCTCGCGCTAATCCCCGAGATGGATAAACTGCGGGAACGTGTCGCGGGAACGAATGCCAGGATCCGAGTACCGTCGGATAGATCACGGACCGCTTTTTTCGTCGGTTGATCGCCTCGTTCATCCTTCGCCGAGGCCGATTTTTCACCGAGCTCGCGCCTTTCTCCCGACCCCGTCCAAACCGAACATAATTTTCAGCAGGATCCGCCGAGATCAAAACGCGCGAATGCCCAAACAGCTTTCAAGCAGGATTATATTCGGCGATGGGTTATCTACCTTTAATATCGGAGCGGTTTCTTTTCGAGCAGCCATTGAAAACGTTCCGGAAAGACTTAAACTTTACAAAACGAACGGCTGGGAGAAAATACGCAAGCGACGCGCATCGTTCTCAGCGAATATAGTTTTTCGAGGCTTCCGGAGTTTCGCCGAAGCAACCGTAAAGTTCTCTCGTTGCTCGAGCACGGTGAGAAGTAACCGAGCCATAAAAAGAGAATCGATCCCGTTACATCCCTTCTTATACTTTTATCGAGTGGGGAACGCTTCAAGGAAAAAAAGAAAAAGAATCGGTGCACGTCGCTGTGTGCGCGAGCAGAAAATTAACGATACGAGGAAGCCGATCCAAGGAAGAGACAAAGTTAATGGAGGTACAGTGACTCTCTTGAATTTCTCTGGTCGAAAACGGCGTCAAATCCGGCACGTTTATTCGAGAAACGTATGTATGTATGTAATCGATACATAGTAGTTGAAAATTCATACTTTATTGCCACTGGAATACAAAATGAATTTGTCGCTCGGATCGTTCGTAATTGCAGTTTTCCATATTCTATTCTAGTAGAATCATTTCGCGCGTTCAGAAAATTAACGAAGCCTTCGCACATTTTGCATGGCGGACATGAATGACTAACTTCGTTTTAGATTTAGTCGAGCAACGGAAGCAGTCGCAGCTACAATTTCTGCAATTTCTAAGCTTCCGGTTGCCTCCATCGTGACATTTTCAAATTACCATATCCGCGCGCCGTCTTTCCAACAACCAGCAGGGCGATTCACGTTTTAACAAAGTCACAATTTTCCGCGCCGTTTTCTCCCGTCTTTACGCGACCTTGTAAAGGTGCACCTCCCTTGACAAGCGGAATGTTTAATTACAGCATGGCCGACGTAATCTCGGCCGCGCCGCGGCTGGAAATTCTCCTCTTTTCCGCTTTCTATAATTGTCTGTCCCCCTTCGCGGGAATGGCGCGATCCTCTTTCCAGATCTGATGACAAGGACAAAATTGCACGTCAAAGGAGAAAAATATTCCTACGGGCGTGCTATTTTCTTCTTACGAACGAGGGGGATCGCGAATCCTTGTTGTACAACCAGCGCGAGGATTAAATAAGAGTCGGGCAGAGAAGAATTTGAAAAATGAAGAATACATTTGGAACGGCAAAGCAATCTGATTTTAATTCGAATGTAAATTAAGATGTCACCGTCACGTGGCTCGATCCAGCAAGAGTTCCAGGTCACCAAGTTTTCCAACCTACGGAGTTTTTTAACCGGACCGACTCGTCGTACGATTACTTGCGCTGTCACAGCGAAGACGTTCGAAAAATCCAAGAGCTCTATTTTATTGAAATTCTGTTTCTTACAATCGACTTTGTATGCTTTGTATTTATTTATTATTGTGAGATATAATCCTGGTTATAAAGTTCGGGGACGTAACCGACGTTTCTCGGTTTTGTTTATCGCGCAGTCGTCGCGCGACTCGAGTGGAAAATTGATTCGCGTTTACTCCTCATCACGCGCGAACCGCATTCTCGCTCGGAGGAATTCCAATTTCTGTGGGCCTGTTGTCGTTAGGCAGTTACCCGATCGTCGCCGAGACGCCGATTTTGAAAGTTGTCCACGGCATTCACGGTCCCCCGGGAGTTGCTAATTAATCGAAGCGGCAGCACGTCCTCTGCCGTAGCTGGTTCTTTGTCTGCATCGGCGACATTACAAATTGGTTTTCTTCCGGCACTATTACTCGCGTCGTTCGAGTAATTTACCGATTTGTCGCTAATCGTGTTTCCAACTGAAGTCGGGAAACTATGGCCGCGTTCCTGTTCAGGGTGTGTCGCGTAAGATTGTTCGGTACTTGATCAACCTCCCTTGGTAATTTAGTACAGTAGGCGAGTGCCGGGATAGCACGGAAATGAGATTACACGTGGAATTACCCGTTTCTTCGCGTTTAGCCGCGTCGTCATGGAATGCGGACGTAGTCATGGAAAATAACAGGTCGGTTACGAGGCTATCTTCGAAATAATGTCCCCCCCTTGTGCCATTTAACAGTGTAAAATTTCAATGAGTTGATATCTCGCTATCTACTGGGGTCTAACATAAGTACTTTCGATTATGTTCGGTATCTATTCAACTGTATAGGCAAAGAACCGGCGTGGACACGACCCGATAAATGCTATATGCGAGAAATGTGGAAAACGGGACCACATGTCTCAATGTTATCGAGACTAAGTTAGCAGAGGGGCGTCTTATCAGACGTCCCGGGTGCGGTTAGGTTTTAGTGGGCATGCCTACTCCGACCATCCGAGAGGTGAGTCCGTAAAAAACAAAAAAACGAAAAAAGAAAGGTATCTATTCAACTTGTGATCTACTACGGAGGGCCGTTACTAAATACTAATCAGAGTTTTCCGAGCCTGCGGCCCGCGACAATGGAACGAAAGCACGTAAATGGAATCGAGTTAGGAGTACCGCGTCGCGTCGCGTCGCCCGGGAGCACAATTTACAAGGCGCAACTTCATAGTTTCCGCCGCGAAATTCCACGAGGAGAATTGAATTTCGGCCGGCAGCCGTGCGAGCCCGCGCCATTATCCATTATTCTTTCCGGGCCGCCGCTTCATCGGGGCGAGCTGCCTCCTCGAGCTGGCAACTGTTCCGCGTCACCCTTGTTTCTTTCCGAGACTCGGCCACCCTCTTCGCCGGTGCTCGACCCTCTATTTTCTTGGCCTCTCGGCGGACGCGATTGCAACTTCCAATGTAATTGACGTCGTTCATTCTTGACGAAATCAGTTAAACGCCCGGCGCGGCGGTCTAACGCGGTTAGCGTGCAGCCAGCAAATGAATTACGGACTCCTCTGACACGCAAACACGACGCGACGCTGCGATGTCCGCGGTGTGAAGTACATGTATCGGGTGGTTGCAATGTCTCGATCCATTTCTACTTGAACGCGTTCACCGGCGCGCCGACTCGACGACCACGAGAATTCGATCGAATCAAGGTAGTTGATTTCTCACTTGGGAAACTTGGTTGGATAATGCTTGCAATAAAAGAAAATGTAACGTTGCGTTTCGTAAAATGGATCGGGACGTTATAATCACCCAGTACAGGGAACGGATAGAGAATATTGCAAATACTCTTGCACCCTTCAGGCTGTGCTTGTTATTTGAATGGCGAATGCCGAATACCGGAAACAGTATTTCATTTCGTCGGTTGTTCTGTTACAAAGGAGCATGGCGCGCAGAATTTCGAACAGCGTTTGTTAGCTGAACAAAAGCTGAAGTTTAAATGACTTTCCACCGCTCATAGATTCTTTTTGGTTCTGTTTTAAAAGAACCATTTACGTACAGTAACCGCGACTCTCGTGAATATTAAAACACTCTTTGGAAGAGTACAAAACTCTTTCGAAATCGTACCGAACGTTGAAAATTTGCAAGGTTTGTCTACTTACTCGGCAATATCGGATGCCTTGGCTATCTGGCAGTGGACACCACGGTCTACCAAACATTTTCCAGTGACAGGATCCGGCGGTGCGAGATTGATGTACGGCGACTCCTCCAGGAAGGTTATTTTTAAATTGAACTTCTCCGGAACGCCTTGAGGAGGCGTATGAGTATTTCCGGGCCACACGATGTCCTTGATGTCAAGACCCTCCTTGTCCCAGGAGTTCCAAACGCCGATCTGTTGACAGAAATGACAAAAAAAAAGGTGCTCGATCAAATGTGCAATCACTTCCGTCAAGGACAAAAAAGCCTGTTTCTTAATCCTTTAACTTAATTTCTCCCCGTGGTCGTAACGACCATTAACCACCGACTCAACAACCGGATTAACCTCGGAGAATTGATCTCTGTCTGTTCTTTCTTTTTTAATCCACTCGACCGATCGAAACTTCTCCAGAATTTATGTGACAGGAGGGTCTGATGAATCGCGTACCCTTCCGAAAACCCTCTTTAAGAAGATCGTAGCGTATACAGGGTGTCCCAAAACTCCTCAAAGTCTCCTCAAAGAAATGGGAGGTTCCTTAGGTCATTTGAAGCGACACTTTCCTTTGCAAAAACGGCCGCAGCGGTTTTGTTTAGGAGTTATTAGCGAAAAACACAGACCAATCTCACGAATCAGAGCGCGACCTAGACGCGAGCTGACACTGTCGGCCCGGCGCGGCGCGCCAACTGTCTATTGGCCGACTGTGCCAAGTCGCGTTCACATTGCTCCGTGTTTTTCGATAGTAACTCCTAAACGAAGCCGCGGCGGTAATTTCTGCAAAGGAAAATGTCGCTTCAAATGACCTAAGGAACCTCCCATTTCCCGGACTTGGAGGACTTTTGGGACACCCTGTAGTATTGTATATTGCGGCCGAGCAATGCCGGATAAAGCACGGCTCGTGGACACAGTAGATGGAGAAGATTGCGGCCGCGCACGAGTGAAAATCGCAGTCCGGCAAAAGTTCGTTGGCATTTCGAATATGTAATAGGCGGAGAGAAGGGGCGCGGGCGTCTCTTGCGCGCGATCGGCCGACATTCGAATATTGGAATTCGATACAGATGGGACGATGTAAATTCATTCGCGCTCCCATCCGGGCTCCTCCTCGTTCGTGTAGTCGTCGTCGTCGATGTCGCGCGTCGCCCGAAGGTGGCTCGCAATTTTTCATTCGCCCCCGACATGTCGGAAACAATGAGCGACCGGGAACAGGGCCCACTCATTCGCGTGGAAACGTTGATTATGTTCGTACCGTGACTCGCCGAAAAATTCACTTTCGGCAACGCGTTGCCAGTGTCTCCGTTCCGCCAGCAAAGGATTCGGCTGGCCTATTTCTGATGAACGACTTCGCCTCTGCCTTAACTTCGTCGTCGAACTTGAAACGAGTAAATGCCCTTCGAACTCCTCTCGAGTTCTGCGAAAAAAAAATGTAAATCTGAAGAAGCCAGATATCTGGGCTACGCGGCGCTACGTAATGTTCTCCGCCGTTAAAAACTCGATCGCCGCCCGTCGATATCGCTTCCATATTGTGTATACTACGCTGCAAATGATACTGTTCATGACTGCATTAAGGAAATTTATTGCCGCCTGGCATGTTCGTAAATGCAATGCTCTCTTGACTGCGACAGAGTTGAAATTGCATTCCTCGCAATAAGATCTCCCAGCCACGGTGCAATAACTTCATTCTATTATACGAAGCTATATCATGGTGTTGGAAAATAAATCTTGATTCGGTTGTGTCCTTATTATCATCTACGCGGCGATAACCTATTAAATAGCCGTGACAGGCTGTTAGGTTGAGCGTGCATGTTTTTTATCGTTTCAACGTCGTCATCGTATATCCGACAGCAGTGGCGTGTTCATTTACTGCATGAAACTTGGAAACTCTCGCGTATCGCGCGATCTCGTTAGGAAACCGCCGTTAATCATGATCCATTAGCAGTCATACATTAGGTGGCGGTGTTACAGCTTGTTAGATAGTTTATTACTTCGCTAGATAGCACGGTATACTCCGGCGTACACGCGGACACGAGCGAGAAACTTCTTCTCTCAGCTGTGTCGACAGTTCGAGCTGTTCCTCCGGTTCAATTATATGCGACATGCCGAATGGGGGTCGATACGGAAACGATGTTCCGACTTATGCAACAAGCAAATCTCCTTGGATATATCTTTGCTGCTAGAACCAGCCAGCATTTCTAATGGTGCGCTTTCAGTATAGGGCTGACACTTGGTACAAAGGGTTCCTCTTTGGCCCAGCTAGACCTTTTTACCATATAAAACGAGGTTGACCATGAAGAAAACGCGTTGGAGCCGCAATTGCCCCCTGATTTCGGTCGAAGAGGAGGTAGGCGATGGACTTGGCTGAACTATCCGGGAAATCCTCGGCTCGAAAGCTTAGTTTCGGCCTGTTTATTCGCCGTTTCGCCTTCTTCCCTTGTAACTACAGTTGTCTGACGAACTCAGCGTCATAAAACGCCGCTCGGGGACCAAATCCATCCAGCCGAGTCAGCCCTCCTCCGGGAAGTTACCCCGGAAGTTTTGCAGATTAGAGACAATGTACTCTCTAGAGCGTTCCCGGAACGATTATGAGAGACATTCCCCTGATTGGAACGCTGCCAAGTGTCGCAAGTTGCAACGGCGCGGCGCGGCGGCCACCGGAAGCGCTCCTCTAAATACTTAACGACACGGAGGACAGGGCTTACGATGACTTTGCATACAGGCTTGTTAGACTATTCGATTATCGCCGAAACAACGATAACTACGATTAAACCGAGTGCCCCGCATTTCCATTGTCAATTACGTCCGAATCCGAACTGTTATTCGATTCGAAATCGTTTAATTCTATTGTTACGCTGTTCGACGGCTGGATCTTCTTCTAGTTGATTAACCTCGTCGCTCCAACTACGGTAGACTGTGGATTTTTATGGAAATAAGAAGAATTGCCAGCAATCAAATTTCTATGTTGCTATTGCATAGATAACGCGAATATACAGCAGAACAAGTCACATCCCTGGGGGCCTGTAAATCTACGATCTCTTGAGAATATTACTCGAGCCTCTATTACCGAGAACGTAAACAGAAGCACGGTCTAAGTTATTGACATTTGAACCGCTTTAGGCTACGAAAAGGAAACCTCGGATGAAATCCAAATATCCATTATTATGATTCTGTGTGGTTTATACCGTCAGATATTGCGCAATTTTGAAGACGAGGACAGACATCGACACATTTGGATATTCACCTTTATCTGCGCTGTATGCAGAAATATTCCTTATTCATTAGTTCAAAGGAGATTAGGTAATTATTGAGAAATGGCCTGCGTTCTGTGATGAAATTTTAATATGTTATAGATCTTGACATTTTGAACAACTTTCCCCTTCTCCAATATAGGGGGGTCGCTTTTAGTTTTCGAGATATTTGCGAAAAACTATCGCTAAAGACTGTATTGAATTTTTCGTATTCCTGCACGCTCCGTGGCAACGTAAGCCTATCGCGGCGCGGCGCGGCGTTTGTTTACATTTTGACGCTGTGAAGGTGAGAGAGAAAACAGGGTCTCCCTCTGGTCATTCATATATAGCGTGAGCTTTCAATTTTGAAAGACTACTTCTGTATTTTCGTATGCGTGGTCATATCCATATATGCAATATATAAATATACAATTCAATACAGTATTAGCGAGTTTTTTTGCAAATATCGCGAAAACTAAAAGCGACCCCCATACATTGGAACAGGAAAAAGTTGTTCAAAATGTGTTGCTGCATAGCATATTAAAATTTCATGAAAATCGGAGAGCACGCAGACCCATTCTCAATAATTACCGAGGATTATATTTGTTTAACGGCCCAGGTAGAATTCGGACATTAACCTAACAAATATTTGATCCAACAGACGTCTATTCCAGATACATCGAAGCCCGGCTAACGCAGCAGGCGGCATGGCACTATCCGTTCGCGCCAACAACGTAATGCCAACAATTTCCTTAATTAGCGGACGATCCGTGATCCGCGCGCGGGTCGGTCACGCATTTCGAATTATGCGACTAGGTTCCGACCGTGCTGGATTTCGGCGTACGTGTGTCCGCGTACCTATCTCTAATAGGGGCACATAACGCGTACGGCACGGGAGGCCCTTTACGTGCCCACGAGAATGCCAGGTCGAACGGTTAATACCGATTCCGCGTGGTCTAGCACGATCTGCTTTCGATGATTGATTAATTGTCTGCTACACCGCTGCGGATTACTATTTTGCCGGCGATCGCGGCTCATGCCGAGAGTTGACGTGCTAATCTGGGCGAGCCGATGCCGGGGGCCACTTGATTTACACGATAATCGCTCAAGTATAAGTCATTGCTACCGGCGCGTCCGGCGCGGCACGGATCGCCGATCAATTTTGAATTTGCTAAATTGCAATCACATCGCACGCCGAACTATTAGCACCGGAAAGCCGGACAAAGCTGTAGCTAAATCCCCCTTATCTTCAGATCCTCGTGTCGTTGATCTAGAATAGTTCGTTAACACTCATCCGTTCCTCGTGTCAATTTGACAGCGAGTTCACCCGAAATCTAAGTTCTCGCACTACCTCCTCTCACACGAAACAATTTAGTCGTTTTTCAGAGGCTTATAACTCGGCACTGGAGGCAGATCGAGAGATGTAATTACGTACAACTTGAACTTACAAGCTTGAAATTTGGTACATAGGTCCTCCATAACAAGCACTCAAAGGAATAATTATCAAAGTTTGTAATTTTACTCGATAATTGAGGAAATTTCAACAAAAATTGATGAGATCCCAACAAAAACAACCTGTAAACAGGTGCCAAGTTCCTGTGGCCGTAAAAAGTTGCGAGATCAAACAAAATACGGCCAAGTCAGGAGGGCCAAATGATTATTCAAGCTTGGCCGTTACTTTTTAAACCAATGTAACTGTTGCAACGTCCTTGTAACTCTCAAGAAATTAAATAGCGTTCTTTCAAACGAATTTCTACAAACGCTTCTTTCCAGTATTGCAAGAGGTATTTCTAAGCTAACGAACTTGGCCGTACTTTCTTTGGTCTCGCAACTTTTTACGACCACGGGAACTTGGCTCCTGTGTACAGGATGTTTTCGTTGGGATAAGTTATACCGTTTCCGTTATTACGGATGAGGATACAAAATGTTCAGTGTCCTGAAGATTGCGTTTCGCATTTCGCGGTCGGCAGCACTGCCAATTTCGCTAGACACGATTATGTCGATTATTCGAAACGGGGAACCGCGGCATTGTTGGGTTGTTTCGTACACGGCAATAATTTCACGCGACCACCGGCATACCCTGTAAATAGCTCTCCGATGAGAAACAACCGGCAAGAAATCTCATTCCAGATTTAATTAGTCGCGCGTTCCATCGCGTCGGACGTTACTGTAAATGCCACTCGCGCCGCGATCCTGGATTTTCAGTTCGAGTTTCGGGCTCGAGGTGCAGCTCCGAGGAATAAAATGTTGTCGATTCCTGGGGAGAGTCCGGCGTTGATTGGAAATCGACGGACGATGAAATTGGAAGTCGAAAGCTGCTCGGTGAATATATCCACCGAACGCGAATAACTACGCCTGATACGAGCGGTTTAGGATCTGAATCACGCTGTTAGTTGGAACGATCGAGGGTCTGCTGGCACTCGGTATCGGCCTGGCAAGCGTTCCGGGCGTTAATAAACAATTGATTTAGGAGAATGAATAGTCGTCGAATTTCATGGACGGAATAAGTCGATTAACGCGTTCTCACGAGCACGATTTTCCATTTCATCCGACGAATGATTGTGCATGCCGTTAGTTGAAACATTAAACCACACCCATGTTATTCGGAGAATTTACGGTACAGTATTGTCTCTACGCTCTAATCTCGTTACGGAGCGAGTATTACGGTTAACGGAAAATGGATGATTACCTTAAAGGCATTGCTAATAACATCTCCTCCTGTCTAATACATTTTTTGCACAGGTACATGCCCAAAAGGTGCTTCCTCAGCATTTCCGGATTTAATGTAGACGGTTAATACAACATCTCGGGCCCTTTGAAACTGTTCATTCCTTCGAGCGAAGCTGTGTATTGTTCTCGGGAAACGGAAACTGACAAAACGAGTGAGAAATCACAACAGGCGAGAGGTTGGAGTATCCCGGGCGATAATTCCCCGGTATAAAATGGAAGGCGAGAGATAAACGGCTGCTGAACATCTTTTGCGAAATCTCCGTGGCAGTTAAGTAACTTAATATTGTCGTTAAAACTTATAGTCGGATGTTGTAAAGGCGGCGGTAAAAATCTCTGGCGCATGGATCGGGAGACATTGTAACGTCGAGGAAAGTTAGCGGTCTGCGTAAACTTATTGTAACGGTGCTCGCTTAAACATTGAGTATCTCGTATCCACCGGCTTCGCAGTTAGCTAATTATCGGGTGAACCACGATAATGAAGAACTCGTTTGAAAATTATTGTCGATTTCCGGCACGCGGCCATTTGTAATCCGGCTTTTCCAATTCGGCCGGGAATAAACTTCCGGCAACGTTCCTCTAATGGCTAAGTTTCGCGCCTATCCCGGTATTGGTCGGACGTACGCTGAAACTTCGCTACAACGATGTAAAGCTACGTCCACACTGAAGCAACGACGAGCAACTTTCAGTTGATGCAGTTGGTGCATTGATATTCCTTCGTAAATTGCAGTGTTCTTAATGTGTAGACCGAATGGAACCGTTTGGAAGTATCATTCGAGTCCGCGAGTGTTTCCTCGAATTTTCCAAACATTTTAATTTTCCCGCGAATTGCCGGGGCCAGAGAGGGAGCCCGCACTTAATCCGCCAAAGCGAGCAGGTCGCGAACGAGCTTCGAGCGTCTGATACGTGCTCCAACGAGGTCGTGTTTTTCCCCCGTTAACCGAATAGAATTTGCCGACGCGCGACATCGGGAAGCTAATATTCTTTTCAGCGGGTATCGTAACATTTTCGTAATGATATCGCCGCGCAACTTCCAGGAACCAGGAAAGCGTGCGTACGCTCTGGGCGCCCCTTCTCCTCCTCTTTCCTTCCCACTTCCCTCCTTTTTCTTCGTGCGGTATCGACGACAAGGAATTGGGTCAGCCGAGATTAAAGATGTCCGTTTTATTACGGCAGTCTCGCCTGGTGCAAACGCAGCCCCCGACCCGATCGTAGAAATCTTCCCTCGCACCCTCTGCCCCGGGGCTCCATTGTTCCGTTCTCCCGCGAGCTTCGATATCGCTGTGCTTTTCATTCTCCCTCGCACCGTTCCGTTCGGCTTCGGCACCGGTTCCATTTTTCGTCGCTGCAATAACGCTAACTTTCGGCTCGACCTTCTTCTGTTCGTCTTTTTTCGCTCCTTCGCCGCTGGCATCTTTTCCACCACGGATACAGTCGCGGCCACACCTCTCTCATGCTTTTCCCCGGATTAATCACCGTTCCGTGACACCTGTCCTATCTCGCCCGTTTGGAATTCGATGGGGAACGCGCCGAACACAAGATACGTTCTGGCTGCATGCGCATCGGATACCCGAACTTCGGACGAAGCTTCCGTTAAGCGTTAAAGGAGAATCGAGGTTCGTCACTCACCTCTTCCCAAGCGAGTTGTTTGTTCGCGCCGGGGCGTAGATTCAAAATTTTCAGTTGCGCCGCTTTCAGAACTCCGTCCTGAGTGAACTCCACGTTCGGATTTCCTTGATCATGCTCGACCGACACGTTCTTCAAGTACCTGGAAATGAAAACACCCGATTGCCGGTATAGAAATCGCGCTACTTGCCCAGGCTCGTCTCAAATTCGGTTCGGGATGCCAGGAAGTTCAGGTAAATTTTCAGGTTGTTCATTTTCCCAAACAAACGATGGCAAACTCGAACCAATTTATTGTTGGCGAACATCCTGAGAAAGAGTTGCATGCACCTCGACAGATACCGTACTACCGACTACAGAAATTGTGTAATTACTTGAAAAACAGTTCTCCAGTGCTCCATCGAGACTCTCCATAGCTTCCCTCGCATCGAATCTGAGTGTTTAAACTCAGATTCTGATTGTTCACGAAATCCTCGACTCCGTACGCGTAAACCTTCACCGCGGTTGTGATCTCGTTCACCAGACTCTTCGTGCTCGTATCGAAATGTACACCTGAAATCAAGACGCGCAGAAAATTGATTGCCGAGGCAATTGCTGTATCGCCAGATCAGGGGAATACAGTCATCGTCTTGTACTATACGTGTAGCATTGCATTCATAATTCTACGTGAAATATACGTGTATTTAAATACCCGTGAAATAGGGATTCTCTTATAAACGCATCTTTCGCCAGATACAGTCGGGGACAAAAATAAGAATTTGTCTTTCAACAAGACAAGGACAATTCCTTAGCACATTGCTAAGAAAATTAAAAAATTTTTCAACGATCCCAATATTAAAATGCTTGAATGGCCGGTCCGGAGCCCTGGTTTGAATCCTATCAAGAACTTATGGAGTTTAGTGGACGCAAAAGTTCCATTGGACCAGCCAAATAATAAGGTCGATCTTTTCAAAAGGTGTCTGAATATGAAAAAATTAGTAAAGATTATATTGAAAAGTTACTACAAAGTATTCCTCGACGTCTGGAAGCAGTAATACACGCAAAAGGCGGCAATACCAAGTACTGATTTTGAGTGTCCACTCATTTTTGTCTCCTAATAAATGGCTGACATTTTCGTTATGGCACGGCGTGTTTACACAAAGATGTAAATACGAACTTCAATTATTCGCGTTAAATAATCTATGCACTGTAAGGATATGTATAATAAATAAAACCTAAGTTTATAACAGTCATGTTAATTCGACTAAACTCCATTTTACCTATTTCCACTAACTGTCCACTTATTTCTGTCCCTGACCATAACTCGCGAGAAGAATTGATGGTATAGTTTCTCGTCAATCCCCCTCCGATGTGCTCCAATAATTCTCACAGATTTTTATTCAAGCGTACTCGGTGTTACTCCATTGTTCCCGCGTTTTAGATTTCAAGCGGATGAAACACGATATCCGAATGACAAATTCACAGAAACAGTTTCGAAAATCGATGGAGGCCTATACATATACAACACAAACGGAACTGGCTTTTGGACACCGCTGTTCCGGCTTCAAATGCCGAAAAAAAAGGGGAAAGTTTTTTTTTTCAATATCGCTACACGATCTCTTATATCGCCTTGTCCGCTTTCTGTACGATCTGGATTGATAACACAGTGGTGGCGCTACGGAAAATCTATTATTGGAAAAGTTGACGAATTCCTGGTATTTTGTAACTGTTTAGATCATTTACTTTAGTTTAGATCATAACAGCATTTCTGAGAAGCGTACGGAGATTAATGCATTGAGCACTCGAATCTGTTCACAGGGTATATCGTTACATTTTGTTTTCGAGATAGAGCGGGGAAAGAAGAGTCATTTTCTTGATATTGGAATTTCTTGAATGGACGATCGGATGTTTCGAATGGCCAGCTGTAGGAAAGAATCTATTCAGACGTACGGCGAGAATCACGGAAATCGGAAATTGATGTCTTCCTCGAGATTCCATTGCCGCTGCCGTCCGAGAACGAATAAATTCATCGAATTCTATCGGACTGGAATAGATCGCGCATTGTGCGTTTTGCCGAATTTTCTTCGCTTTGGAGCGCGAAGCACGGAAGCGTATCGCTCCCGGAGAATTTCTCGAACGAATATCCTATGAAAATCCTCGCAGCATCCATTTATTGTTCGGCATAAATTCCATAATCTCTGTCGGGAGGTCTGTTTCGGGAATAAGTCTCTACCAAGTAGAAGGAGTCGGCTTTGTAATCATAAGCATGTACTAACTCTTGCGGTTAAAAAAAGAAAATTCACCGAACAAAAGTACGCGGATGAGCTTACGGCAATCTTGCGGAACAAGTGCCATCGACACGGTGCAGTAGGTTTCGAGTGCCGCGCAGAAACGGTAGAAATGGAAATGAGCAGCTGAGCGTCACTCACCGAGCATTCCGACCGGAAACTGGCTGGGAGGCATCTGCCGATTCTCGATGACGCTTTGCGTGACCACCCACACGTAATTCTCGCCGGTCATCTTGTGATCTTTCGCGGCCTGCAGGATGCGGTAGGCTTCTTCCCTGGTGGCATAGAGGAGCATCACCCTGGACTCGCTCTTAGACAGCTCCGCGAGGTCGGCCGCGTCTGTCACCAGCGTCGAGCTGAGTATCGTAAACTTGAAAGTATCTTGCATGTCCGAGATTCGCTCGCGAACCGCCTGCACGAAGTCGTCATGGCCGGCTATCTGCGAAGTGACTAAGCTGAATTGATGCCATTTGTATCTCTCGAGGATACTCAGCATTGCGGCCGTCTGGTGCTCCAACGACGGTGCCAACTGCAGCTGCAGGTTGTTCTGCGATGCTCTCTGAAATAATCGAGAATATTCTGCCTTTAATCGCGTTCAGGATAGTCCAGTGCGTATTATTATCTTCGCTGTTTCTGTGAAAATATGAATGAAAACTCCAGCAACGTGCAAGTCTCTCGCAAAAAGATAAAACAGATAAAAATGTAAAGAAACGTACAGGAATTTACGACCGCGCCGCACGATTTCATCCCCTTGGACTCTCTCAAAGGAAGTGGCGGAAGCTTAAAAAGCAGCTCGAGGTATTCGATTGAAATTTTACGGACCCGGGAATATTTGAGTATCCGTCTGTTTCGGATAAGTAGGAACATCGGAGGATTAGATGAGTACTCTCCGTGGATTTCGTTGGTAATGCGGAATTGATTTGTTCGGTGGAACAGGGTCTTACCGGAAAGCGTGTCAAGCATATCGCTTATAGAAACTTCATTAACCCATTCGGTATTCTGGCTTTTTGAAATTCCAGGTAGCGGATATTTTCGGAAAATGGAGAACGTTTTAAAAATTGGCGAGAAAACGGCCTCGATAACCGGAATACCCTCGGCGAGTATTACACGTCGGAATAGATTTGCGGGAGAAAGGACTGACAAGAGGCTTACCCGTTCTAATCCGGAGTTGTCGGCGTTCCAGGCAATCACCGGAATTCCAAGATAACCGGCCAGCTGTAGAAAGTATTGAGCACTGGCGGTACTCCGGCCATATTGTTCGTAATTCATCAGGTACAAGATGGCCGACACGTTCATCGGCAGAAATTCCGTGCATAGCGAGTTGAGAATCGCTGCAACAGAAAAATGCGGTACCATTGTTATCGTCGGGCTTTTCACGATTTCCCACTGTTTGATGAAGAAATTCCGCTAGGCCTTTTCAAGGCCCGCTCGGTTTGCAGGTGATCTTCGAATATATCACGATTTATTGGATTCGCGCTGTTCAACACCCGACACTCTGTACGTATACATCACATTTTAGCAAATTTGTCTTTAGCACGAAGACCCGCAGTCTATTAATGTGCAATATCGCTTCGCATAAACGAAATGCATAGTTGCAAAAGCGACACGATAATATTGAAAGGAATGGTGTGGAAAAAATGTTCTCGGCCGTACGAAATGGCCGCCGCGCCGTTTCTCGCACATTGGTCCGTAACAACGGGAAGGAATTGAGTAGAAACGAGCAATTCTGGTAAACGAATTCGCGTTAATTGTTATCCGTACCGTCGCGTATGCTCGGTGTTATCTATTAGCGCAATATATTGCGGTTCTTGGCCGATAGCAGAACTAAATGGTTTCTATCGGGCGTTTAACGGCTGGCCGGCTTTTACCGGCAGCTACAATAAACATTACGCTCGGAAAAGGAATGAAACGAGCACGCGTTGGTAGAGAGAAAGAGAGAGAGAGAGAGTGAGCGTGTGTGCGAGAGTCTGGCACGCCGCGCTGTCTCGGTTGATCAGCGGCGATCAATTTTACAGCAAAATGAAACCGTGACTCGACGGATTTGACACCCTCCCGACGCAAAGCAATCAACCAAGAAAAATGAAGATGGAAGGGGAACGAGTGGAAGCCAGCTTATTCGTTACGCGTCGAAGCTGCAATTTCCGCGGCCGAGACGCCGCGCTGGGAGATTCTTCCTGATTCCGGGAATACTCTAATTCGCAAATAATAGAAACTGCCAGTTCCTCTTCCCTTAGAACGTTTCGCAGTAATCTCTCGAAACAGCCGGTCTCGTAATTGCAATTAGCGCAGATAAAACGGTACAAGTAGACACATATTACGCATAACGATAATCATTGAACATACTCTGTATAGGAAAATTAATTCGATAAAATAACTAGAATAGAAACGATGTATGAATATGGTTACCAGCCAACCGTACACCGTACCCGACATCCAATTTGGCAACTAATTCCAGTCACTAATTTATGCCAACAGATTCTATTGATCTTGCCACCACGCATATTTGAGTCTGGATAATCCGATAGAATTTAATTTGTTTGCGTAGTTGTTACTTTGTGACGGAAACCGATTATACGCTGGTATTCATGACCACCCGCGTGCCGCGTGCTGCATTCCTGCGGCGCATTTATGGTCAAGAAATTCCCTTAGCTGTGCCGGAGCTCGGCCGTGCGTCGCACTCGATCGCGAATAAGAGCCTGAAAAATTCTGTTCCATCTTGCATAATTGAATGCGCATGGACGTTAGCCGTAAATAAATTCTCGCGATCTCCTAACGTCATTTCGTACTGTGCCAACGGTATTGTTCACCAACGTAGGCTGCTGCTCACGAATTCTGCTTAGGTCCACGGTTCCGACACGGTACCGTAAGCCGTAAGCAATGCGCGTGCCGTCTTTGAATTAAGAACACATGATCGGAGAGGTAGTCGACCGTGCACAAGGGATAACGCAGTCTTTGATCAACGGCGTTCACCTTCGTCGCGCCGCGCTGCGCCGTTCCTTGCGAACTACTAAGCAGCTGGCCCGCTTGCCAATAATTAGAACGAGACACGAAAACCGTGACCCCGTAACGAGGGAAAGTCAACTCGAAAGTGACTGCGACATTGCGGAACAAACGAAATACAGTAATCGCTTCTTCGTTGTCCGAAATCGTGGGTACGATCGTTGTCCAGTGCTTACCCACTCCACTGCCTGCCAACGAGAGGATTAGGCCTGCGTGGATCTGGTCGCCAGATGTGTCCCAGGACTGTCCAGACCCGCGCAGAACGGAGAACAATAGGAAAGGAGTATGGCAAGGAAATAAGGAGATTTTGACTGCGAATGCTTTTCTTTGTCGCAGTCATAAATCAAAAATAGTGTCCGGGCGCGGTCGATGTCCGCTCAAACCTTTGGACGACGAAGGAGCTTTTACTGTAGTATCTTTAAACTCGAAGGAGGTCGGTGCTGTCGCTTTAGATAGGCAGACACCGGAGTTGATTTGATCCACATCGGGTCGTGACGCTCGCCGCGCCCACAAAGATATTTCGGGGTGCAAACGTTAGGTGACTCACCCTGTATACGAGCTTCGAGTAAATATCAGAGAGGCTTGGTCGCAGAACGCAACTGCAGCGGATATTAAACTCTCCAGACCAATTAACACGCGCGAAGTTGGCACGCCTAACTGGCAGGTAGTCGATTTATAACTTGAAAACGTAATGGACGTTCCCGAGGTTGAGAGAAGAATGGCCTCCTGATCGCCCCGCGCCGCTGAAACTCTCCGATTGCCGAATGAGAAATCTAATATACAAAGTAGAAAAGTATGTCTGTATATTCCGACCGGAGGATATTGATTAAAGAAAAAAATAACGAGCAGCTACTAATTTATATTTTTCACAAAACTCGTTTGCTATTCTCGATGCGATTCAATATGCTGAGTAATTTCCTTAGCCGTTTGACGCGGTGGTGGCTGATTATAATAA
The DNA here is from genome assembly GCA_028455605.1 of Lasioglossum malachurum. Lineage (NCBI taxonomy): Eukaryota > Metazoa > Arthropoda > Insecta > Hymenoptera > Halictidae > Lasioglossum > Lasioglossum malachurum. The sequence continues at coordinate 2,227,805 of CM052315.1, forward strand.
TCGGCTGCCGAGATTGGCGCGGAGACAAGCACCGCATTCGATCTCTCGTGACCTACGCGTAATCTGGATTATAGCGCACGTAATTAATTACGATGGCGAGTTAGTTATAGGCTCAAGATGATTCGAGCATAAATTCCATGTTTACTTGTGTATTGGCAAACCTCTCACCAATTCAGCCAGAAGTTGTATTTGTAACGAATGGACACACTACGTGATATACTACGATATATGTACTTGTATATAGAGTGATTCGAACTGCTATTTGAAATAGTTATTGAACGTTCTGATACGAAAATGTTTCGCTGAGGTAAAAAACCGAGAAATACGAGAGTCCGTTCAAATATAGAAACATTTTTTCAGTTTTCCAAGCATATTCGCTGCCGCTTCATGTTTGCGGCAACCGTTTAGGAAAATGGAAAACGGTTGGGACGGATGCCCCGTTGAAAATACGTATAAAGCGATCGCCGCGAGAGCGTTAAGTATTCTAAATAGCAACGAGAAGCGCATTCAAAATAGTTGAATGTTATCTTCGTGGGAAATCCGGTGTCATTTGGCCTGAATTTTTCCACCTGTAGCTTTAACTTTGTCGCTTTAACGGGTTCTCTTTGTTCTACCCATCCGAAGCCGATCTGTTGCGCATTATGCCGGCCTGGCGCGCCTCGAGTTATCCCGCTTCGCTGATAAGCACGCTACGACCAATGAAAAATGTTTCGCTGAAATTCATTGATTAAACGCAGTTGGTTAAATTATCCGCAGCGAGCTATCGACGAGAATCAACCAACCGGAGAATCTACTGCAAAATATCCCGGCGCAACGCTCCGGAACGAAAATAAAGTGAACTCGGCGAGTAAACAGAATTAAAGGCGAATATTCGTCACCCGCCACGGCTCCGGTTTCCAAGTCACGTTTACCCTGGCTAAGCCGGCACATACACAGCGATATCTGGCAAGGTCATCGTCGTCTCCCGTTGCTAAACGTTAAGCCGCACGTATTGACCAGTCGCGAGAGACTTTTGACGGAGCATGGCCCAGGACGTTATTTTCAACGCTCCGAGCAGTGTTCACTCGAATCGAGGGGAATACCTCGGGGCGTGGGTTACCCTCTCTCTCTTTCTCTCTGCCGCTACCGGATTAGTCACCGCGACGTTCTGACACACGCACGACAGAGACGGAACGCGTCACGCGAGACCGGGCCACGGGGGAATGGCACCGTAGAAAGGGAACGGTAGAGTGGGAGACAAGTCTTAATCTGGCGACTCTAGTTCCGGGGAAAGGAGTAAGGATGTAACCTCGTTGGGAGTGGTCGCAGGATCGTGCTGTCGCGTTTCCCCTAGTTGTTCTATTCTTTTTCCGTGTCCGAGCTCGAGGTACTAAATGGTAGGGGACGAATGTGGATGGGTTGTGGAGATTTAAGCGTTGCGATTTTAGTGACAGGATCCCGCACTAAACCACGCACTAAAATGGCTGAATTTGAAAGATGTTGTACCTTTTGGGTCACTGAACAAATGTATGTCAGAGAAAATGTCAAAAAATGGACAGTTTCGTTGTTGCAACCCTTCAAAAGCCTGAGGTCGGACCAGCAAAGACATCACTTTCGGATGCAAATTACGCCTTGAAAACGCAAAAGTAAGCCAACTTGGGATACAACCGCCCTAGATTGATCTTTTATCTAGCGATTGTGGCTACGTAGGGGCCCCAAACGTGCATTTGCGAGACGTGATTTGTCGAATGCCGGACCCTCGCAATTCTCGTCTATACCCTATTCTGCGAGAGAAACGTAGAGCGTGAAGACCAGTTTTCGCACGTCGCTGCGCATCTTCGTTCTAGTTGGTTCAAGAAAGTGGGGAGTGGGTAGTGGAGTGAGAGATGACAGGCTCGCTGCGGCCCCACCACCTGCCAAGCTGCGCGAAACGCTACGTTTCTCTCGTAGAATAGAGAATAGAATGGTTTGCGTGGTTCTGTGAAATTACAGTTCCCGCGCTGCATACATTTGTTCAGTGACCCAAAAGGTACAACATCTTTCAAATTCAGCCATTTTCGCCGAGGACCCATTTCGCGTGGTTTAGTGCGGGGTCCTTTAACCGAGCGATACTGTACATTAGGGATGTGCGGGTATCCGAAATTTCGGGCTCGGGCGGGTAGCCAGACCGTTTCGGGCGAGGTCGAGAAAAGTCGGGAAGACTCGGGCGAGAGCGCGATCCGCACATCCCTGCCGTACACCTTTCCTCATTGTAAGTACCTGTTGGACTGGGCGTGAGCGACATCATGGTCCATCTGACGCTGTCTTTCGTGAATATATACTTGTCGAGAAAGTTGAATTTTGTCTTGCGGGGCTTCTTCAGGTTGCCGATTGCTTGGTTCGCTGCTTTCGTGTACTCGCGCACGCCGAAATTCGTGTGCGGCATTACAAGCCCGATGTACAATGTCGGCAACGAATTGTTGCGACTTCTAGAGGTCTTGGAAGCTGTAGCATCGCCGACCGTCGACCTCCACTCGCAACTGGTGGAGACCACGAGCGTGCCAACCACCAAAAACAGCTCGACTCTCATCTTTCCTCCTCTTCCGCGGTCCTCAATTCCGTATCATTCGTCCGATCCGCAATTATCCCGGTCCAGATTCGCGAAAAGACGGAAACATCATTGCCACCGTGTATTCCCGGGCTTGAAAGGCAGCCAGGAATCCTCGAACATCCTCGGACGTGTTCTCGACGATTTATCTCTTTGCATGGGCGAACGTATCCTGATAGGTCACACACAATCGAAAGCTCATTGGAGTCTCTTCTCTCGTCGCCGATGGAACGAACATTTAATTAAAGTAACTGATGGCAGTAGTGGGATAGTTTGTCGTCGCGTGAGTTCGCAGACGCTTCCAGCATCTTGGACACTTCGGATGTTGATGAATGGTTCTCGTTCGAATTATGTACTCGGTTGATCTGCACTTGACACATCGGGGATTTTCCTATTCAGGATTCTATCGCAACGACGGCGCTGCTTAATCGAAGGCAGCTTCTCGAACACACACGCGGCTCTACTAATTCGGCTGGCTATTTTTAAACAATTACTTTCTACGTTTTTCGACGGAGGAAGACGACGTTTGATTTCACAGTTACACGGCGACGAGCGCTGTTCTCTGGATGCTTGGTTAGATCGCACGAAGCAATCAATCATTCGGAAGACACTGCAAAAAGAATTTCATTGTTTACGTCGACAGTATAATTTCTCGAGCTTGTTCGGCGTTGTTGGTGAAGCCTCGGGTAGTTAAACGGAATTGAATTTAGATGAGATTTTTGCGGGTGCGTTCTACCGCGATTCGGTTTCAGATCGAGGGAAACTCATTGCGAGCGGTCGCCCGGTCGAAAGTTTCGTTGGTAAAATCCACCATGCCGCTCGCGGAACCCCGATAAGATTGGCTGGAAGTAATTACGGGGCCCTCAATTAAGCCGACGCCCGATAATTTCGTGCGAGGATCTGGAGCGTCAGAATCACAACGAAGCTAATTATTGAGATTTTCGTCAGGCCGGTTGACAGGACTCGCCGTCCCGTGTAATTCCACATTAATTGGTAATTACGGAAACCTATCAGCCAGGCGCCACTTTTAGACAGCTGTTCTCGTTCCTCGCGCTTTTTTATATTTTTCTTTGCTCTCTTAAAAACCCCCGTTCTTTTTTTCCACTCATCGGTGTTATCACTTTGCGAGCGCTCGTCTATCTGAAGTCTGTATATCGACTTCCCGTTACAAAAAAGAAGTTTAATTATCCTATCGAGTGGTACTGCTTATATTCGAGTCTTTTAAGGAAAATCCTGCGATTTCTGTATGAGAATTCCGTAGAATACTTTGGGCAACGTCGACGAAACGGTTTTATTGTTGCTATTTTTCACGACGCCACGGTTCACACCCCCCCCCCACCCCTGAGATGGATAAGTTCCCGTTCGGTTGTCAGTGAAAATCTTTCGTTATCGGCGCGGCGGCGTTTCGGCGCGCCCCGCGGGGAAGCTATTTCTCTCGAGACCAGCGGAAACTGCAAATACATTGAAAATGCCAGTCACGCGGAGAATTTACATATGCCGTCGACGTGTGCTTGGAAGCCCGGCTACCCCTATTAGATGTCTCTCGCTTGTTTACGAGTAAGGCGAAATTTATTTGCGAAATTCTTGCAGAGGGAGGATCTCGTGCGTTGCACCTATTTACTTTCGAATTACCCGCGCTTTAACGGTTCCGATTGAACGAGGGGAACATCGCTGCTCGGCATTTGGTTGCAAGTACTCCGAACTTTATGCCGACGTGATCTGCGTGCACCATATATTTTTTCGAATTTACCGACGAATTGGAGAATTCAGTGAAAACTCTACGTGAAATACTACACGTGTATCCGTTGCACTTCAAATGACACGCACCAAAGCATGTAAATGCTATACACCTGTGTTGTTATTAATACCTGTTATTAATACCGCGACCTACGAATTTGCACATTTTTACCACGCTTATATTAGCTAGAGACCTGAAACTTTGAACGTAGCTCAGAACTGGATGACAATGCAATATTAAAAAATCTAGAAGCCTAGAAGAAAAACTCCTCTGCTCGTTCCCACTCTGACGCTTTCATGTATAGTCACTCTATAATGTCTAACAGAGAATAATTTCCTCCTTTCTAGTGCATCTTAATATAAGCGTGGTTTTTCAAAAGTCTTTTTAAATATATTTCTTTTTTATTCACTTTTTTCTGTCCACCGCTACGGGACGTCAGGCTTTGCGACGGCCCGGTATAATGCTGATCCTTGTTTACAAGTGGGGAACTGGCGTTAACAGGATGGGGGGCAGGCGATACCGAGGATATACCCGAGTCTGTTTACTCGGGACTCTCAGTCAAGTTTCCCTGTCCCACACGAACGGCGCGGCGGAATTGCCAATGGAGAAGCGGGGCTGTGGTTGGTCGGGGAAAGATAGCGAGTTTGTTAAGAAGCTGGGGGACTCAGTTGCGCACTGTCGTTGTAGAAACTCGCGTTCGATATGGTCAGTAGAATTAACTGTGGATTCCAGTTTTCCGGAGGCAGGTGCTGGCTTTATCCGAGTAGTTTTCTCTAAGCCGGACGAATTGGGGCGATTTGGAGGGAGTTATTTTAAAACGGAGAAACCCCGTCGCGCACACACACACAAGCTTTGTCCTTTAACACACTACGGCGGGTGTTCCGTTTTTTATTCGGGGCTCGATAGGATCGTGGAGCTTTTTCACAGATTCATCCAAGGGCCGGGGAAGAGGTACCCAAAAATCGTTCAGGAGCGCTTAAAATAATGAACTTTCCAGCTCGCCGGAATCAATTATTCAATCGGCGCATCGATCACCGGAAATTGTTCCGAGCCGAACACAGACTGCCATAAATCACGGTAGGCGGGAATTCATCGGTACGAAATCGATGCACGTCAGCAACAGGCAATTCGGAAGTGAAAGTATGGCCGTTCCAGACGAAAGTTCGAGCGACGCGGCGCCGCGAGTATCACGGAAATGTGCCGGGAACGATCGACCTGTCTCTCGTTCCAAGCGAACAGCGTGTCACGTCCTACGATCGGAGAATATTAACGGATACATATATCGGCCGATGGTATAACGTTGCCATAATTTTCATAAAATAAAAAAATTAATTTCTACATTGCCTGAAATAATTTCCCGCAAAACAAGTTGTTTAACGTCGAGGGGAATATGGGCTAAACGGTGCGCAGCCCCTCGTGCCGCGTCTTCGAATGCAATCGGTTGGCTGGCGAAACGCAATTTCCCTAGGATAGATCAGATTGAATCTATCCGCGTCTGGGAAAAATGCTGGTAGCACGATCCGTGGAAATATCTCGGTGTAGATGACACCCGGCTGGTTCTCGCCGTTGCTCGTCGCTTCGGCTTCCCGTCTGAATTATCGGATAGGACGCGGTTCAACGGAGGGACATTCCTGCTCAGTGGAAGATACTTTTTAAGTAGCTCGATAAGATCCCGCTACGGGGAGTTTCGGCTGATCTCGTATTTTAGGGACACCCTTTACGCGCAAGCCTCCGACGTAAACGCGTATCGACGTATCTACCCTTGAACGGCTCTACTGCGAACGCGAGGAGACTTAATTTGTGCCACTGATCAGATTAATTGCCATTGATCAGGGCGTCGCCGTTACAATTGAAACGACCCGAAAGTTCAGGGTTCCAAAGTATTAATTACATTGTTTGGCACCGTTGTTTTCGTAATCCGCAAAGCTTCGAAACAATGGCTCGATAACTGAACTACTCCGCACGGATCGAGTTTCTTCTATCGCGAAATGCAAGCAAAGAACTTTTATCTTCTCAAAGAACGCGACAGAAACTTGTTCAACGATCCTAGTGTTAAAGCAGCTATTATTCCAAGAACGGCGAAATGGATTTAACCGCGGACGCACGCGAGAAACGTGACAGATTTAGTATCGGCTGAAATCAATTTCTTGGCCAGCAGGATTTCCCAATACAAGCAGAACTTGTTCGTCCGAAATGCGACAAGTTTGCTCCGGTAATTGGAAATGGGATTGCCGATGCGTCACGAACGTAAGAAATTAACCATCGCGAATCGATAGTTCACGGGCAGACATCAGTTCCGATGCCTTCGGACGTATGGCAGTTTCCGCAGCATGAACCGACGTGCCGTGCCGCGCCGGAAACCTTCTTCCCCCCGGCCTCCGTGCCGGCAGAAAAATGATCTCGGCGAACTTTTCTGGCGCACTGTTTCGACAGTTATCACCGCCCCTATATTTTACGAATTAGAGTTTCCGTTTCATAAACCACGATTATTCTGTACCGCGGTTCGCTGAGTGCAACGTTGTGCCCCGCAAACTATCTTAAAAATATTTGAAAATTATATCCGCGCAGGAGATTCGAACAATTGCGGACGCAATAAATAAAACCGCTGGACCGTTCCATCAAACGATTGTTCCTCGCGGCAACAGGGATCTCGAAGAAAATCCTACTTATGGCGCTAAATCGTGGAAGAGGATTCGCGGTCCACAATTATCTGCCCAGGTCAGAACGCACGCACACCGGGAGAGAAAAGGGTAGTTTCGCGCGGTTTATCAGCCGGAACGGATCTGAATTGAATCCGGCCCGCATAAAGAAGCTTCCGCGACATATCGCATCATCTCCGCGTGTCCACGTACGCGAGCCGACTTCGTGGTCCAGGCTAATCCCCTTTAACATACCGTTGTCCCAGTGCTCGACTTTCTCTCCTCCCGAAGCGACGCGACTGTTTCTCTTTTTCTACCGATGCGTTGGCTCCAGAGCCGTCGGATTAAGACTCGCCTCCCACTCCGCCCTCCGCGTGACTAGTCCGGTACCGGCAGAGGGAGCGCAACCCCTCGCAGTCCCCTCGTTTCGCGACAATTCGCCTGATTCGGCGCTCGTCTACGCTCGGCGGGAAGAGAACCGAAAGACGAAGAACGGTAGGAGCATCCCCCTGGTTATCCTAACCGCGGCCGAGCCGGATTACGTTCGCAAGGGATAACGATCGCGGGTCAATTCGAAGGGTTCAATTATCCAGGGACCATACTTTCCCTTCCTGCTTTTCGCCCTCGATTTCTGTCGGGAATAGAAACGTCGAGTCAGTCGGGATAACCTGCCCTCTTCCTCTACACCCCCGCGCCCGGTTTCCTCCGTTTCTCGTTTGACCCTTCGCAAAATACCGTTCGACCAACTACATCCCCGGCCACCGAACGTTCCTCCAGCTTCTACAGCTGCTCCTCCGTCTCGGCCGAGTCCGAGGAATTCTTCGATAGTGTTGAGATTAGCCGCTGACAGAGGTATGGCGCGGCCGTGTAAAAGGGATAAATCACGGTTCGGTTATCGAGGTTTATGCCGATTCACCGACCTGACTGGCCACTTTTCCCGTTACCTATCCCGGAATCGGGGGACTGTGCGTGTTTCCCGGCTGTCTACGGCGGCTCTTTCGATGACGAAGATTGAGCAGTGTTGCGCTCGCGAACAGTTTTTCTGCGGGGAGAAATTTGCTCGGACGTTGACAGATGACTAATGTTTTTCGATTGGGAACGAGACAGTCTGTCACAATCATCCCTTCGCGGGTCCATTTGGCCTAGCGGCTTCGGGAGCGGGTGCGATCGCGAAGCTTCGCAGAATTTTATACATGTAGAACTCGCTGTACTCTACGCTGACCATGTTTTCAAAGAGAGTCCGCTGAAAAGCAGGAAAATATATGTAGTTTTGTCTAGCTAGCTATTGCGCCTTGACGTAGAATGCAAGCGATTCGCTCCGACAGTTTTTGTTGGTGGTTCTCGACCGATTGTGTTAACAGTTCGAAGGGCTGTCCGGGGTCAGTCTGATAACAGCCAGCGATAGCGGACAGTTGAACCGGAAACGCCTACACCAGCTCGTAGAAGGGTCGCAGTAATGCTGTTTAACTGGAGAAATCAATTTGGCGGAGTGCGGTTAGCTGATGTTCCGATAAGGGTAGTTCCACTTTAAGTTGTTTGCGTAGCTCTGCCGCGCGGCGAGCTAAAGTTTCCGGTAGCTCTGAAGGATGGTTACGGGCGATACGAAATTTGCGCGGCAAAAGCTTCTCGAGCAATTCCGCGTGAACGCGAAGCGATTACGTACGACGAACAAAGCTGGCGCGTGTTGCCAACCTAAGCTACGCATCTAGTTGCATGAATATATCACTTGATTAATGACACGGAGCCGGCAGTTCACGTTAGATGACGGATCTTTACACGCCCACAGGAAATGCTACCTAATACAGTTTCGGCCCACGGCAATTCGGGGATATGCACGAAGATGATACGGATTTATTAACGCGAACGGGTCCGACTTGTTTCCCGTCGTTCCGAAAATTATTCATGACCCGATGGTAAGGCGAGGGTAGTTTACACGCGCGAAGGTTGGAAACAAGATTTACGATGTCGCGCGAAGTAAGAAAATGGCCTCGTTGGGATTGAGTCAGTAATGGATTCACTTTTGAGTGCGCGATGTAACAGACAATTATCATTCATCACCGCGTTCGGCCGTTTTCCTCTGCGGTAATTTCATCTCCTGGCCTTGATCCGTTTCGCTTTCATTAAATCCGTCCGTGTCCGAAGTAAAACTGCCTCCCCTCTTTATTTTACCGTCTCATCATTTTTAATTTCGCCCTTTCAGCCTTCGACGAAACATTTTCAAACGAAATCCTTCTCTTCCCCTATTGACGGAGAATTCTCTCAATTGAGAGAACCTTGCCTTTCGCGTTGAATTAAACATCTCCAACGAACACGGTGAGCCACGACGAATATTATTATTATGTGTGTAATGACATGGGCTACAAAGAATTTTCTATCACTTTCCGAACGCGTTCCTTTCGTTTTTCCAGCAAACTTTTGCTCGGCTTTCGGTAACCTTTGCGCACATTTCGCGATCAAATTCCCAAGGGCCTCCCCTCGCGTACATCTAGATTTATGGCTGTACCACTTGTGCTCTCGGTTTCCTCGTGTTCTCACCGCTTCTTCGTTTGCTGGCCATCCACCTCATTTCTCATTCGTATCTTTCCTTTTTTCTGTTCTCTTTTATTCAGTCGGAATCTCGGACCACGAAAATCTGGCTACTTTGCCCTGTACACGCGCGATACGGCGGCTTACACGAGCCGTTTCCAGAACGCACGTTCCAATTCTCGGAGACCACGGCGCGTGTGTCGCGCAGCCGAAGGGAAAACACACCGAGCGTGTTCATCAGAGCCCGGACCGGCTGTAATTAAAAATTTTATTACCTCCCCAGGAGCGAATTGCGGTGGAATATAAACAATCAAGGGTCCCTGCAGATCCGACGTTTAAGCACCGAAACATTTAATCCCTCGGGTCCGGTTTCTCTAACGACTTCGTGTACATTTTTATTTCGTATCTTGCCTCGCCGTTTACATTGCAACGAGTACCCGAATTTATGGCGGGTCAGGAAGTTTCTGCGATAAAAAAGGAGATTCGTCAATTTATGCGGTGCATTTTGTCGTAGAAACTGTTCCGCTGTGGGTGTAAAAAGGAAGATCGGTTGAAACGAGAGCGGGATGCTCGAACAGTCTCATAAGCGCTGCTTTTTCTGGGAAATTCGCGAAATTGAATAGCTCGAGTATCAGTTGCTCGTCAGTCGTGTTGTGTTCACGTCGCGTACGAATGCTTTTTATTACAATCATAATTGCTGTCCCGCGATGCGCGAAATCGATTGACCTGAATTGTACACGTAGCTGTTCTTTCGCTTAACGTTTCCGTCGCGGCCGACGAAAAATTTGTTGCGTATTCGGTTAACAGATATTCGATATAATAAGGGTAAAGAGTATCCGCGTGACCCGTTTTTTGGCGCAGTTTAAGCGCGAACGGAACGCTCGTTAGCGTGGGACTTGAATCGAGCGCGCTCCCGCATCGAATTACCTCCTTTCACACCTCCTGCTCCCTAGCGTTCGTTTAATAACTGTCCGTTCCATTAACGAGCTGTTGAAATATTTGCCAAAAGCCTCGCCACTCATCTCGGCTCGCCGCCAGATTGAACATTCGACTGGCACTGTCTCAGACGTTAACGCGTCCAAACAATTGAAGGAATCATGTAATAAATCACGTAACTTGTCTTTCTGAAACTATACCGCGTGGGAAATTTGATCAGCTAAGATAATTTCACGACATTGTGATTGCAACTCTAAGACACATCGCGTCGAGAACGTTCTCCCGACAACGAGGGGATAGAAGTTTAGGAGGGAGGAAATTAATTCGTAAATCATAGGAGAACAGCGCGCGGCGCCCGAACGGGATTAGCTTCTCACCCGTGACCACGAGAGCCCTTTTTCCGAGCAAACAAAGGCCCGGGAAATTGCGACGAATACTCGACACCGGTAAAGGAATTGAAGAGGATCAAAGAGCAAGGAACAAAGGGGCGCGCGGGCGCGCGCGCGTGCGGGACAGTTCTCGCAGCACGTATCGCGGAATTGATCGATGGCGTACGAGGAAACGATGCCGCGCGCATCGCTTTCATTCCCGCTAGACAATTTTCATTTTCGCTACTCAAAGACTATCTAATAGACCCCGTTATATCTCCTCTTACCGGTGGAAAAGCACCGTATTGCTTCTCGTAACCGCACAGAGTTCACGCGGACCAAGCCTGTTATACATCATGGGACAGAAAAGTATTGACTATTTAATATTTTCCAAGTAACGAAAAATGTCGATTTCTAAATTCTGCGTGTGTCGTAAAATCTTTGTTGTCCGTCGTAGTCAAAGGTCTCAAGGTTGTTCCTTCTGTTTGTACACCCGTGACGTTTTAAGGAAAATTGTGTAAATTCTTGTATTACAAAGGTTTTTCAATTAGGTGTACAGACCACTTTCGCACAGATTTCATTTTGTTATCATCTAAATTAGTATAGCTATTAATATTTTAACATTTGAAAAAATGTTTCGAACCAAAGAGGAACAGTATTCAGACATCTGAAAATTTCAATATATGAAAGTTAAAAGAAATTTCTTTTTACAAAAAATTGATGTGAATTTAATTTTTTAAATGCTAAAATGTATTTTAGATTTCATAATGTTGTAGCTGATCTTAAGACGAATCCATTGGTATATAATATTATAACCTTCAGCATATAAATATATAATAGTTTTCCTCCACGTTTCGGTACGAATTTCTCACTGTGCGTCGTCGAGTCGACTCGTTATGCACTACTGTGATAATATTTTGTTTCATTCCTGATAAGAGATTACTATAACAATGAATATACCGTTACCAAACAAACGCTGGCGCAGAACGTGAGTATTCCAACGACACGTGGTTATCGATACGCGTCTACCTAACGAGCACAGTACTATGTTGTGTATGTATAGTATACCGTGAGATAGATACGAGCTTGTTGAATTTCTCTTACTGTCTTTTACACTTCGTAAACAAAAAGACCACGCGTCATGGAGGCACGTTCACTCTGTCACGTACCGTGACTCCTGCTAATATTCGGACACTCTTAAAAACACTATAACTCTTTAAATATTGGACTATGCGATTTGAACTTTTTTAGGAAGCTAGAGCAATTAGTTTACTACAGGATGTGAAAAGAAATATTTTCATGACTTGCATTTCTTCGGAATTGTAGAGAAAATACTGAAAGTTGCATTTTACGACTTTTAAAAAATAAGTTTCGTAGATTTGTGTCGAAGAACCGCAATTTTTACCATCTTTAAACGTTTGTAGCTCATCTACGTCTATCGATTTTGATGAAATTTTCAGAATACGTTTGATTGATACAGATCTACCAACCGTGCATTCCAATATTAAAAAAGTTACGGTGGTTTTAAGAGTGTCCGAATATTAGTGGGGGTCACTGTACGAACCTGCAATTTGCGAACGGAGCTCGAGTAATTAGATCGCCCAATGTACATGCAATTATTTCGTCCACGAAACAAATTCCGTCTGAAACGTTCCTCGAATAGTAAACAATTCGGCGTAGGAACGCCATTCGCAGATTAAAATAGGTCACCCGGTACAGTGCTTCGTAATTGTCGCTTCGAGGCGGCGCGGCGCGGCGCGGCGCGGCGGCGGTGCAGTTGTTTCGGTCCAGATGCCATGGGACTGGGGAATCACCGGAAAAAGTTTCAATGAGTCGCTCGAACACGAATTAGGAAATTGTTCATCTGCATGCTAATTCTATCTAGTTCCCCGGACAGTCGAAGCTGATGGTCTAATTGAATATAGATGAAGAAAAAAGTACAGGTCGGACTATCGATTCCCGCGTAAGTGGAAAGTTCGCAGGAACAGAATATTCGGGAGAGACTTCGATTCTGGAGTATCTGCTGACATCGTCGGATCATGCTAGATAGGGCGGCAGCAGCAGGAATTCGCCGCTTCGGACAAGATGGAGAATTCCTTTAATGAACCTCCGCGGCGGACGCGAAACTGGACAGGGGTTTAAAGTGGCTCGTCACGTGACCGAGTTTTCGGTGAACAAAGAATGCTGACAGCCGCCCGATCACCGCGCGGGGAACAAAAGCGAAATAATGACGCTGCGTCGACGCTGCGAGAGTGGATGAAAATGAATCAAGAGCAGGGAACCATCCATTAAGGATGTTTACCTGCCTCTACAACGAGACCCGTGCTTAGTCAATGCACCCTTTAATTAGACCCCTCGTTAGCTACGGTTCCGATGACGGTGGAAAGTTAGAGTTTTAATCGCCGCACGCCATTTAAATGCATTTAACGGGAGTGTCAATACTTTATACAGGATAATCGGTGGTCGGCCTCGAAAATTTTCATTCCGCCTGTTCGACTTATGTATTTTCTACGTAGAATTCTCCTGACAGCCCCCTGTTCACTTATCACAGACCTCGGATGCTCATAGCACATTCGTTTTTCATTAATGAATTTCCGATGGTCGATATATCCGACAAGAAGAAGAGCTTGGAAAGGTTCGAGGAGATATAAACTTTTCTTTTTGCGCAGGTTTTTACGTTGATACTCCTTTCATCGCATTTCGACCAGTCGAGACAGTCGGGAAAATTTTCAACGGCGAAAATATTCCCAGTCTCGCAGTAATTAAGCTTGATAAGAGCTGTCTGAATGAGGAACGGGTAAATGTGTAATTCTATTTGAAAAGCATAAAGAGCTTTCTTTGTGCCTGTAGCAGTTGAATCAGAGAAATTTGTTGCACGCTAAATGGGACTGGGCACATTGTGTTAATTAATTAAAAGCGAATTCTGCTGTTTGATATGTACATACATATGTATACATACTATTATTATTATTATACTCCTAATGAAAATAATGTTATGCTGCTATCTGAAGGCGCCGCGAGACCACGACCCTTCGCTTCACCGAGGAAGCAGTTTTTAAAGGTAGCCTCCCTCGCGTCTGAATGTAAAATCGAGCCCGACAATGAGCCGTAAATTGCTGCTCAAACAATATGATGCTCTGATCGTGACGTGACGTCGTTGAATCGTCGAGAACAATGGGGGTAATAATTTCGAGCATTTTTAGAGCCGTTTTACATAACGATTCCGTATAATAGAAATGCCAGGAGGGTGACGCGAAGCCATTCCGGTTGACAATGTTAAGCATGAAGTAATGGTAGTAGTCGAATTATGTATGTAGGCTCGAGAGGGAATGGTTATCAGACGTTTCCCTAGAAATCTCCACGAAGTCTGTGGAATTTCGTGACCTGGAATGTTGTTCGATTAAGTATTCGCTCGCGTAATAATTAACTCGAACTATCGTTATTTCGTAATTAACGAATATTTATCGAGCGAAGCACGATGCTAATAAATGAACATGGACTTAATTAAACGTTATGCATTTATGAGAGAAAAGAAATAGGTTGGTAGACAATTTCAAACAGTAGGAACATTAAAACAATTGAAGAGCTTAATAAAATAAGTCTAGTATATGCACGGATATTGTGAGAAGGAGCACGTTCGAAACTGTGTTACTTTCAAGTAGAAACAGTAAGCATTGGTCGGACACATCGTTCGGTTGTAGAATAAAAAAGTTTAGCGAAGAGAGGAAGACCGGAATAAAGCAATCTGATCCTACATTTCCGATGCGTTGTTAGATATAGGACCAGTTCCTGTCCGTTTGCGTTATCTGACTCGCCGTGCACGGTACGTTCTTCAAGAATAAATGAACGTGTAGTAAACAGAAGATATCTCACGAATGTAGGACGGGTTATTCGAGCGAAACCAGGGGAATACGGACGGGTTCTTTGGCAGCGCATTTCGTTGCGAGTCTCTCTTTCTTTCAAGTCGTGCTAAATATTTTATCATCATTTTAATATACCGCCTTTAAAAAGATTTCCGCAAAAATGCGGGGAAACCTTGGAGGAATATTAAAACATCGGGGCGAGATGCCGCACGTTCCTCCAGTTGGGAAAATACCTTCGAACTTCGGCTGCATATTAATTATATATATATATAAAACGTGTATTTTTTCATTTAAGCTAACAACGATCTATCTCTCGCGAAGACGCTAATGGAAGCTTGGTTGAATGGACAACAAAACGTGTCCAACGAGCAAAAAGTGCAATTTTCAGACGCATTACAGGCTGAATAAAGAAACGTGTTCAACTTGAAGTATAGTCTCCATTAAGCAACCTTTCTGCCCAGCAATATTTTCTATCTCCACTTAGGCAACAACTGTATAAACCGCCCAAGCATCTACAGGGTAGATGCCTGTAATTCCAAAAATGTTGTAATTCCTTGAAAGAGGCGATTTCTGGGGTATACTCCAGTGTTACTGACGGAAAACATGGACCAGTCAAATCGCAGGACATTTTTCTGTATACAATCTTATTTTCCTAATTGATGGACAGTGTCAGTCCTGTTTAAACGATTAATTTAGAATGAATCAGCAATGTATACCCTACTATAAATTACGAATAATAATGGTCTCAGCGCACTGGTTCGATCCGATGCTACTACTTAAGCAATTTTGCAAATTACTAAATATTTTCAAGAAAAATTTTTATATAATTGCGCGTCTATAAAAATGATTGAATTAATATAAAGTGTTGATCGAGATCGAGAAAACACTGACTATAAATGGTATGCGATAAAAAGATTTGCCTTCTGAATTCGGACATTTCGTACGCGACAACCTGATACGTACGTGGCGATTTTTAATTATGGCGCATTATTTTTATGCAAATTTCGCATCGTTTTTCGGAGCGTGACCGAGACGCTTAACGGCTCTCCAGAGTGATTTATAGCCGGAATATACGCGGCACGGTTAAGGGTCAAGTGCTTTTAACTGGGTGTGTGCAGCTATTTCCGCTCATTCGAGCGTGATGTACAGAAGCGATATACCATAATTCGACGATTTAACGAGTTCACTCGCGACTCACGCCCATACCATTTGCGATTAAGAGGACTCGGACTGAAAGCTATGTACCAGAGGATCGCACCGTTATTATCCTTCGTTACGCGTTTCCATCGACGCGACGAGACGCGACGAGATGAATTCCTGGGGCCGACGCGTTCTTTTCGACTTTTCCCCGTTTGTTTCATATATGCATGTATGTATGAATTCCGCGGACCGTTTCGCACGAGCTGTTTTCTCGCGCGTTTACGAAAAAGCGTCAAGCGACCCCGTTGTTTTTTCTCCTCAACAAATTTCAGCCCCTGGAAAATTGTGCCGCCTCTATCCGATCTCGGTGCATAACCGAAACGAAGAATATGTAAAAAAATGACCGAGTTCGACGGTTGTGTGTGCACACACACGAGCTTCCGAGTATTAATTAATACTTTGACTGCCGCGTCGTCGTCCCTCGTGTACAATGGTGGACAAAGGTATTCGCACACCGTTTTACGTTCGAATTACCAAGGAATTGAAGATTAAAAATCGCTAGAAATCTTAAGACATCACCGACCGGTGATTATTGCATAGTTTCAAGAAATCTATGGAACATTGCCAAACACTTTTTAATGGAACCTTCAATAGCAACAGCAATTTTCATTGTAAACTAACAAGCCACCCTCAATAACGTCATCCAATTTCTATGCTTTCTTTTAAAGAAAGGTTGTAAAGTGTTAACAACCGTACTCTTCTTATTTTTATGCAGCTAAATGCAATGAAATCTTTCGTTAACTTTTTTAATAGACGATCATATTTTGCGAACGAGAAGTGTAAAGTAAAATTGCTAGAACCTGCGCTTTTCGAACGTAACGGAATTTCATCCCAGCCTTAATCGACTGGATCGACTGGTTAAACAATCGTGACTGGTAATAATAATTTCACCCGTCGTTTAAAACGTGTAATCCCGCAGCCAGCTTTCCGCCCAGCACAATGATTGAAAATCATTCTCGATTTAATACTGTTCCATTATGCACGGTATATTAACGATGCACGAACCTCTAACTAAGGGGATTACCGTGAAATTGGAAGAAATTTCGCGCACGTTGCCCGGCGGGCAACATGGAATAGGGTATTTTGCTACCCGAGGCTCCAATCGTCGACAAACGCGAGCGTGTAAACAGGAAATTATGCCACACCTGTGCGTCGCGTGATCGACGTACGATCACCGGTCGAGAGAACTTGTTGCGAGAACCGATGGACTCTGTTGGATCCATTCTGTCGGATCAACAAGAAATACTCGATCCACGTCCGTGCATCCGGCGAACAGCGGCGGCCATGAAACCTTGGCGGCGTACCCGAGGAGAACCGTCTTGGCAGTGGTATCGGGGTACAGCGCTATTATCGCCAGCCGCCCGACAAAAGATCCTTTTCCCCCGAAGCGTTTAGGTGGTGCGTGCCAAGGTTAGGAGACGATTCCGTGAAAGCCGTTCTTCTCGGTGGGAAATCAGGTCAGTCGCGATCGAAACACGAAACCGTCCACGTTCTCCGGAGCGTCGGTCGGTCGAGTCTATGTAAACACTGGCAAACAGACTGGTGACTTTCGGAAGAAGAAGAAGAATTCAGCACGCAGTTTACCCGAGGCGACGATCGAAAGGCTCCCTCGATCCAGCGAGTCTTGTCGATGGCGATCCCCCTTCGTGCCGGGACGATCTTATCCGACAATCGACGATCATCTTGGCCACTGATCTACAACGCGAGTTAGCCCTCGCCGACGAACATTCCGAACGTATCACACTTTCCGAATGTCTCGTGTCCCAATGGTTCACCGTGGTCGATCACATTGGCGCACGCACTGACTCTCGAACCGTCCACGTCCGCGAGAAACCGGGACTCGTATCGGCCAGGCAGTTGCACGAGGAACACGGGACACCCCTCGTCGCCTCGGAATATCGCTGACTATGGAACACTTTGCTCTCTCTCTCGCTCGCTCGCTCTCTCGCCCCTTCTTCCTTCCGCAACCCCTCTTGGTCACGTGACCGGGAAATTTCACTGGCGCAGAGAGAAACCGAAGGATTTCCTCCCGCGACCCGACGCTGTTCCGGTTAGCTAACTGATCTCCAGAAGATTCCGTTGGCTAGACGATCGCGAGAGTCAGCCGGATCAGAGAACGCGGGATCGGCCCGCGAACAGCTGTTTCCGGACGCCGTGTGCCGTGTGCGCGGTGCTCGCGAACACGCGATCCTCGCCCGGTGCCCGGTTCTAGCACTTTCACTTTTTTCTTGTTTTGCCGCGTGTACCAGGAGAGAGGCTGCACGTGCAGCGACGGGGGGTGTCCGCTGGGTACCCGCCGCGTTCCCCGACAGCGTGACACGTGTCACTGGGATCCTGCCGGAGAAAAAAAGGGGGACGCGGGTGAGAAGAAGAGGGTGGCGAAAGCAGACTGGAGGTGGAGGCGGAGAAAGAGGACGAGGGGAGACGAGGATAAGGATCGAGCGCGGATAGAGGTTAAAGGAGCGGAGACGCGTGAAACGGAAGGAACGACAGCGGTGGGAGAAAGGGACAGCGACGGAGAGAAAAAAAAATACGGCCACCACCCCTGTAGCCTTCGATTTTCAGGAGGAAAGTGAAGGCTGCAGACACCGCCCCAGCTAGTCGCCCGGGTGTGCCAACGCGAAAAACCACCCCCGTGGCGTGCACCGCAACGGGTGTCCCGAATTCTGGCATTGCCCATGCGCACGGTAACCTTGGTTACCGCGCCCTAGCGCCCTGACCGATGCTCTAGCGGTGCCCGACGATACTACCACCCTTATAAACGGTCTCCCGGCTTTGCGTTCGTGTGCGTGCCGCGGGATCCTTCTCCCATGGATGACACCGTTACCCTCGCGTGCCGTTCCAACGGGGGGCTACTCCGCCGGGTTATTTTCCTGGTGGGACGTGTGCGAGGTGCAAAGGTCCGATCAGCCGGAAATACGAAATTAACGGACAGCAGGGAGAACCACTGAACCCCGAGAGGCTGCGCACCACGAGCAGTCCGGTGCACGTGACTCCGCGACGGACCGCTTTTCTTTCTCGGAAGTTAAATCGAAAGAAGTTAGTCTTGAAGAGATTATGAGAATCGTCCTGCTGAGCTTTGCTTCAGCGAGCTGCAGATAGAAACCGCGACGCGGGGTTTCTCGAGTTAACCGACCAGCAAATCCTACGATTTACTTCGAGGCATTTCTATCTAATGTTAGGTTGATGGAATACAAATGATCGTTTAAGCGGATTTCGATAACGTACAATGGAATAATTTTCAATGAACGCACGAATCTTCGGGAATCATAATAAATTCCACCGAGTCCGACGATCAAGTCCGTTTTACGCCGATTATATCAAAATTATTGGAATCCGCAGATGCAAATGTAAATTCGCAGTTAAATTATTATACTCGTGCAAGATAACAGATGTACACTGGCATTTCATTGCATCGTTTCACTGCAGTCACAGCACGAACAATATGGGAAAATTCAACGATGCGCAATTATCTATTTCCAGCCCCGTCGCCCAACGACCCCGTAATTATTATCTTTTCCCTCCACAGAGTTTTTTCTACACGAATTATTTTTTATCAACACAGTTCGATGGTTTTAACACGATCAGCTACGAAAACAATGATCGTGCACGAACATTATTCGGCCCGCGATAAAGTCATTAGCAGCGTGCACTGTGCAGGATGGCCATAGCTTGAGTGTACCACTGGCACATTCGGAGTAAGACCGTTGCTCTCGCTTCCGCGTGGCTTTATGATACATCAGCCGGTGCAGCGAACACGGTGATCTACATATGAGCTGCAAACCTTAGCGGTTACAAACAAATTTGGCTAATTGCTTTTGATCACGGTGCCGACTGTAGTTTCAGATGTAATGATTACACCACGGATTTTAATCCCCCGGTCGTTGATTGTACCGTTCGGCAAATACTGGGTTTAATCAAATCCGCAATACCCATCTCACAGTTATCAAATGCAAATGTAATTTCTCCTGAAATAAACCCGCGCTATGAAATATATGATTATCATCCAAAATAGCGCTACTTATTTTGTCGTAGCTGCTTGTTGCAGGTAATGATACAGTTTTTCATACAATTTTTCGTCACTAGCTTAGGGTCATTGTCCTGTTGAAAGACAAATTCGTCGTCGCAACCCATTTTTATCACCGCTTCTTCTAAATTCTCATTTAGTGTATTAATCAAGTCAATTGTACTGACGTGCCAATTCCGTTTTTCGAGAAGCACCCCCACACCATTAATGATCCACTGCCAAATTTAACTGTCGGTGTAATAAATGGTCTTTTATACACTTCATGTTTCTTTCGTCAGACTTTGTTTGCAAAAATCCAGAATTTCCAAGAAACTGTTCACTTATCTTTGTTCCCGACCGTATGCTATAATTACATGTATATCAACGACAGACGGAATGTTCGTAATTTTTTACAGCACATTTACATCTGATATTACCCTGAGAATCCGCCTCTTAAATTTTCACCCACCTGTTGCCGAATCCCCTGTTTGGATCACGGGTTCGGATGAGGAGAGCGGTACGGTGATTTTTGTTTCTACGCGCGCCGCTCGACTATAAACAGTCGCATTTAATTGCGTTGGCTTGATTTTGCCGCGATGTTCACCTCGCCGCCATCCTCGATCTTCACGCTCCACATCTGAGAACAACTGAGGTTGTTCCGATGGGACCGGCAACGCCACGCCACGTGGCGTCGATCAGCTGTTTATCAAGCTCGCGACGGACCCGCCGGGGACGTGCTTTTACTTTTATTGTGAATTACCTGGATGGAGCATCGACCGGTCGATAGCTCAACAACTAAGAGCTCATTTGGGAGATTTAATCACGGCCGGCACGAACGACAGTCTAAGCGGAGTGGGTAATTGCGCGGTATCCAGTATTCGAGGTTGCTCAAGCTGGTAGCAAAATGCCAGAATGTCCCGGAAATTACTTATGCCTTGCGTCGTTCCCATCGGTTGCCGTAACGAGGGTGACCCATGCGGGTGACAGCAGCCCGTGCCGTTGTGGTTCGCTCTGTTCACTCTGTTTCACCGCGTAAGTGCAGAAACGTTTTCACGTTGATGCAGCGCGCGGTTGATCTCGGCGGTGGGTAAGGATCAAGAGCTACGGTCCGCGCGGAGTCTTTATTGTGCGAGGGTTCCGGCTGATTTCGCGCGTTGAAAGCGAACGCCGCGGTCGCCAGCTCGTCAACTATACTCCTCTCCCTTCGTCGATAAGAAAGGCAAAAGGAAAAAGCCGGTTTAATGCAGGGTGACCCGCTTTATTAAACTATACTTTTCAAAGGCGAAAGAACCGGTCCGGTAACTATTCACCGCAAATGTTATTTCTGGCATAACTGAGGGCTCCGTATTCCATAGTCGGATGTAAAAGGTCCACCGACTTCCTCAAGCGTACTGTGACAAGTGTTTGATCTCCCGTCGAAGAAAGGTTTGCCTTTCACAGCTGAAATTCCTCCGTGAGAATTTTCAACAAGTAGCATCGAGTCTTTCTTCTTTCGTCGCCATTGTTGTCAGGGTAAAGTGGGCGCTTTGACGGCTGGAAATTTTTCAATAAACTCGAACAAACGGTGGTTGGTGGCAGGTCCATTATAAACTTTCAATTGCATCGAATATTACTCTGAACGTTATTTACTCTCGGCGAGGCTGTAATATAAACTCGCGAAAAAGTTTCACAATCAAAATTAGTTGGCGAACGTTGCGAATTAACTCCACTGATCTCCCATACAGAAACAAGTTGAAGCGAACCTGCGGTGCGCGGCGGCTGCGGAGTGAATTCGGGGAAAAATTGCACCGAGTTTGTTCGGCTGACATCCGAGCCGCTGCAACTGCGTTAAAACAGCGTCAAAGGATTAAAAAGGTTACAGCTCGCTGTTTGAACGTAGAAAAACAAAAACAGACCCGTCCGACCCGGTTGAAATATTAGCTACTCGAATAAGTTTCTACCGATTACTATGTAACAGATTACGGAACTGATAGCGCTTGTGAACTTTAAGCAGGGGTTTTCGTTGCGTGGATAATTTTGAGGAGAAGTTTCGCGAACAGCTAGTGGAGAATGCGGACGGAAATAATTCCATCTGCTACTGTTGGGTCTTATAGTTCCATGAAAATCAATATAAAACAGCATCACGGATACACTAAATTACAGATACAGGAGACCTGAACAGGGAAGCCTCGACAATGCTGAGGGAGGAGGTTGTCCTGACCTTCTGTCGCATTCCTGCGCAAGAACCATCCTTATGTTAATGTAATAAGCGTTCGTCTCGACTGCGAGGCGCCAGTTGCTGTTTCAGCTACTATCGCCTAGAAAGCTGAGAAGCTGATTCACTTGACACGGCCAATATTGATCGATCCCTGTCGCGATTGGTAAAATGAATACGTAATACATTTTTCATTCTACAGGGTAGCTCGTAGAAAACGTCGAGTTATGGTAAACAAGAAACGCTGTCACGCGGCGATAGCTGTCAAATTCCATGGAAGCCTGTACATACAGCCTTTTGTCAACCAATTTCAAAAATGTGAAACAGAACGAAACTATTTTCACGCAACGTTGCTTTCAATAAATCAACGATACAATGGAACTCTGTTAAAATTAAAACCTCCAGTTTCATTCAATCAATATTTTTGAGAGTTCCGTGAATGCGAACAATTCGACGGTCGAACGGTGTTCTCCACGTGCAGTCCTTTATGAAAAACTGGATAGAATGTTATATCTCTATGAGAGTATAGGTTAGTTTAGTTGTTCCTAATACAGTGGTTAAAGGTTAGATTAATTTTTCTATGAAAATCAATTTGGTCGCTGAAGGCTTCCTTTATTTCAATTGGATAAAGATAGAAGCTGTCTTTGCGTTCGCATAGTAATTTGATCAGCCACTGTATGGGCAAAAGCTTTCTACAAAGCTCTCCGACCGACTTCACCAGACTTTGCTAGAACAAGATCAAACAAAATAAGGAAACGGATCAATATTTCATCCGCCATATCGACGTCCGAGTTGAAATTCCAAATTCTGCTCTTGCAAGGAAGAAGCCGGAAGACGCAGAATATTAAATGTCGGAGAAATTCACGTGGAAAAATCGATCGATATTTATTTCCACAAAGAGAGAGAGAGAGAGAGAAGAGAGACATTGACAGACTTCGACGAACGTAATGTTCAAAGCAGACAATTGGGGATTGCTAGAAGTTTTAACGACAAAATTTACCTTGTAAGTACTCGGAGATCTCTCCGGGGAGTTGTTTGTAGTCTCACGTTTCGAATCTCGCCCCTCAGGCTACGATGCCCTGGAACCTTCCAAAGCTCACAAGGGACTTTCATGCTACCCTAAGAAAATAGGGGTGGTACTTTCAGCCAGTATCAATGCCTTTACAAAAAGAAAAAAAAAAAAAGAAAGAAAGAAACCGGACGAGAGAATATCGACGAATACCCGTTTATACAGACTTTTCTACCCTGAAACTCAGTTTCTCCCGGTCGAAAGACAATTCGCCCGGAGGGTTCATTTCCTGCACTTTTCATGCTTATTGAAAGTACTCAATGCGCGTTGTCTTCCTGTTTCAGAACTTCTTTAATATTGCCAGAGAGAGAGAGAGGGGGGGGGGAGATTGTAGGGTAGTTAATAACTGCCAATAACTGCCCTGTAATTAATAAAGCCGGTTGTTTAAAAAGTACATAGTGTTCCGTAATTTGTGTAGGGTGAGTCAGTAAGAATCCGAACCCAAGTCGGTGTATACTGCTTGTATGAAAATAGCTTTTTGAATGAATTCTCAGTAGAAATTAAATAGAAATCATATTATATTCGCGACTACTTAGTACGCGAGTGGCTATGGCTATTCGATAACGTGATTTTCAAATCCATTATTGCGACGGGGTTGGAGCGAAGTAACCCAACAAAGTCAATTCGAAACAAGCGACGCAAACTAGCTGTGCCCTCGGCACCGGGGCTACAGCGTACCGACGAAGGATTGAGAGCACTAATTGGTGCAATCCAATCCGACACGATCGAAGTAGGGGATTCGACAAATTTTAGGTTCTAATCCCTTGGTTCGAATTGAAATTTACTAGGGACTCTAGGGTCTCTTTGCTATCTTTTGCTGGGTTGGGGTTGGGAAAATTTGTTTTTGGATCCGAATACCCCAAAAGAAAGAATCTCGCAGTTGGGCCACTTAATGATTGACCCACATAGAAAGGCAAACTATACCGTATATAGGAGGATAAGATTGATATTTCCAAGTAATAAATCGGACTTTGTTTTGCGGGGGTCCGTTTATGCATAGGTCGAATCGTTGGAATCCTTCTAGCGGAGAAACCAATCTGTCTCCGATGGCCTCGTTTGATTGTGCCGGCATACCAGAACGTTCGCACAATTAACCAGCATCGAGGAGACGCCTGACCGATCGAAGACGTTGTTTAAAACTGATATTGTTCGGAATGGGAATTAAGGGAAACGGAACGCGGGGTTCCGGCCGTTTTACCGAGTTCCGGGGATAATGGAGCGATCGGAGCCCCGCGGCCCCGGTTAGAACCAATTCTATCGTTTCTTTAAACGAAAGTAATCGGCGGATGGCTTTTATATGGTTCTCCCGCTGTATCCTTGGTCAGGATAAGCCTCTCGCGATGCCCATGACACGCTCTTAACTTGATTCACTGTTCCGCGGAGGAAATTGCGCGTTCGGCTTTTATTTACTTAGAGAACCATTTACGGCGGAACTTATGCTTACGGAAACAATTTAGGCTAACTTTATGAGTAAGTATCGAGAAACATAAAACGGCCCTTACGGCACAAGGAGATTACCCATTCTGTTGC
Organism: Lasioglossum malachurum; assembly: GCA_028455605.1. Classification (NCBI taxonomy): domain Eukaryota; kingdom Metazoa; phylum Arthropoda; class Insecta; order Hymenoptera; family Halictidae; genus Lasioglossum; species Lasioglossum malachurum. The sequence continues at coordinate 2,252,440 of CM052315.1, forward strand.
TCGAAACTGAACTTCTCTTGGGCCAATTCTGCGGCTTCGACGAAACTTCCCCAACACTTTACTCACGGTTGGTTTTTTTTTAATTATCTTTTTACAGTTAATGATCAACGGTCGCGAGTTCCCGGACTCTTTGCAAATCCCACCAGGAATGTCTAATGAAAAAAGTAATTAGAGCCGAAGACTTTTCCACCGTCTTTTCCTGGTCCAGATGCGAACCTCCACCGTAATTAGCATATATTCGCGGAGAGAGTGGGAGACCGCAGGTCGACGCATGCGACTCCATTACTTAAATTAGAAATGTCTTACGTGAAATCTACTACGTGAAATAATCTAATTTTCGATCTGTGGTTCTGCGTCAGCGAGACCGAATATGCCCTTTGAATTTTCACTTTTCTACGTGACAGTTATCATCGGACTGTGACGTTTCTCTGCAAGATAAAAACAGTTGAATAAGTGCGAAGGTGTGGGGGGGGGGGGGGGGCTACGTGTCAATTTAGTTGCAGGGATCGCTTTAAGGTTACACAGCTATTAATTGCTCTCGAGGGTAATTCGGGACGCATGCGCGAACGTACGGTTGGACTTCTACGAGTTTTAGAACTAGAAACGACAGCAGGGAATATGCATGCTGCGCCCGATTTCGACATGTGGTATTAGTTTACACGCCATCTGCAGAAGCACGCTTTACAGTGCGTTGCGTCGGAACATCGCGACCGCTGTGGGAGCGAAGCTTAGTTTCGTAATAATCAGTCCGCGAATATTTACGCATTTCCAGCATGCACGACTCTCGAAAATTCTGTAGTGCAGAAGTTCGAGAAGTTAAATACGATCCCCTTTCCGATCGTAATCTAGCGGAACCTCTAATTCCCAGTTATTTCTTCTAGTTATTCGTAAACGCGTACCGAGGAGCCGGTTCGGTGCAAATCAGTGTGAAAAACGAGGAAACAAGTACAGCACAGCATGTCGTCGTTAATAAATGAAATCGGCTGATCCTCCGCCGGTAATACCGTCGCAATTAATTCTAATTAGAGCACGTCATAATAACGAGCGGTAAGTTACTATCGTAATACTTTATCCCGCCATGCTCATTATAAGTAGAGAGGATTACCATTCTCGGCTGAGCGACCAATACCGAGGAATTAATTAATGCTTTTATCACATCGTCGGCGGCGCTCCGATAAAAAAGATAATGCCGAATTTGTGGTACGCGTCAACGCGGACGCATACTCGATACCAATTTATCGTTACAGCTGTCGATCGTAACTGGCGTAATGTCGATACGCCGAAAACTTATGGCTGAGTAAAAAAAGGATTTATGAGCATCGTTAAAGCCTCGTCGGGACACCGTTATATCCCTCTACCGTGAACCGTGTGCATACGCGCGAAACGCAACTCTATGTCCCGTTAATTCACCCTAATCGTCACTATAACTTCCCGGTATTCGTGCGTTCTAGGCGTTGACGCGGCACTTTGGAAACGAGCCGCCGGGAAAGCCTTGTAGAAAGGGAAGTTGGTAATTCAATGTTTCCCGGAATCAAATGTTAACAATTACAGTGGAGTCCGTCGCGACACTAACGGGGAAAATATCCCGGTCGGTTTCCGTCGACGGGGGAATGATCAAAGCACGGAAGTCGCCTGTCGGGGTAAGGACACACAACATGCGAAAATCGATAAGCAGAGGCAAAGCCCTCTATCGCGGCATTTTTCACGTACCGTCAAACAATTTCGAGTTGATTTACCCCGTTGACGGCGAGCATATCGTCGCTTTTACGGCGCGGCAGGGTGTATGGGGACGTTGTTAAACGAAATAACGCGGCGATCGAGCGATCCTATCGGGACAAAAACATCGGGATCGGTGCACTTTATGCCGGGCCGTCTGAGAGGGGAAAGAATGGCAGCTCGAGAACGAGTCTCTAGCCGGAGCCTCGGTCGGAAATCGATTATCAGAAATCGTAACGCGGAAGGCGAGCGATAGCGGCACGGCCTAGGGTTAGCGGCGGCTTGGCAAAAGGGGCAGGGGGTTGAAAAGCGCCATTAACGTCACAGCCTGATTTTCCTCTCTTTTATTGGACGACAACGAACGACTGTCGGGGCCTCGTATACCCGGTGGCCCACAACTCACGCCGATTTTAGAAAAATCTGACCATTGAGGGACAAAGTTGAATGGTAAAATGGGGCTCATACGATGCCAAACAAATTTTTGTTTTCATGTAATTTGTTTTTAGAGATATGAAGGTCACCTTCATTTTTTTTAATGGAATGTCCTATTTTTTATACCATGCATCGATAGAGTATCAATTCATATGTCCTAAACCTAATAGTTAACGAGATATTATCCAAACCTCTTACCCCACTGTAACTACAACTACGGCGCTCATCCTGCTAGTACATGTTTTCAGGAACAGCGATAGCCTGGAAAAAGAACTTCGTACATTTCGAAAGAGGTTGGAAATTTGAATTCGGTTCAGGTTTATACGATTTCGGACGACTGTGCGCGAGAAGATTGATGGAGAGAACGGGCCGAGCATAATCCCCGGTTCGATCAGTCACAGCGTCATCGATAAACCTCGATACACCGAGGCGGATTCGTCCTGGACCAATAGCATTGTCGTCAAACCGAAGACTTCCTCGTCGGATCACCCTGGGACCGGATGGAATCATTGTGAACGATCGCGGGACTGATGGGACTTCGGTGCCACCCGGTAGATAAAGCGGGAAATTAATCAAACGTATCCCTTTTTTTTTAAACGAGAATTACGGCCTCTGCAAATAATTTCACGTCGCATCCGCTTTATTGGAAATCGGTATACGGGAGATCGTTCATGCTTGCGCTTCGTCTTTTTTAACTTCTTCCTCGCGTACAGTCCGATTTCGTATCGAACGATATGGTCAATTCAATTGCCAGTTCGTCGATGAAAATTGGTGCCGCGAGATACGCCAATTTAGAATTGAAATTAACCTGATTCCGGCAAAGCCTTCTTAATTGCGTCTTACTGTCGAAGGATTAGTTTTTTAAGTCGGTAGACACTGATTAAGCGAGAGCAAAATGGATCGAGGATGGATGAAGATGAATGCAGATGTTTGGACACAAACAGCCAAGTAAATAAATTACTTAGCTCGGAAGATTAATCGACCGCTGCGCTAACTTATTAACTATAATCCATTTTGAAGTTCTAATAGACAAAATTTTAGTTGCAGGCAATTCAGTAGCAGCCTACCAGACATGGCAAACGACGACAAGCGTTATTTTTGAGCGCTGCAGTCAAGAGGAAGAACATTTCGAACGTTTCTCCGGCGATGGAATCGATGGCTCTCACTTGTCAATTCTTCCAGGGATAAGACTTTGGAGGAAGCGAACTTTTAGAAGAAATTTCAATCCGTCTTTGTCTTCTTCGTGGATTCTGGGTGAACTTACCACCAATGCCATGGGAAGAATACAACGGACTTGACCCTGTACCCACCCCTGTTGTCCGGGATTTAAAGATCAGTCGTCGCCACCCTACGGCGATGCACTGCGATGCTTTGTCTACTGTGTGGATTCTCCTCCAGCCCCCTACGTTTCACGCTCCGCTTTTCTATTCTTCTCCTACCGCACCGCCTCATTCTTCCAGTGCCTTTTTATTCGCCCACTTTTCCTTCTCTTCGCAGTTTCTCTCTCTCCCTCTCTCTTTTTTTTCTGCGCGGCTCTGCTTTATACTCCATTGTCTCTGTTTTTCTGCGGCTACCGCCCCATTTGCGTGCGATCTTTTTCCTGTCCGTTCCGTTATTGTTCCCTCGGCGGGCAAAGGGAAATTTCAGGACGCGGAAAGTGACCGAGGAGCATAGGGGTGGATAGCAGTTTTCTTCTTTCTTTTCCGAAGAGATTCCTGAATGATAGGGCGATAAGGGCGGACCCTGCTTCTCGAATGGACAAACTTTTCTAAAGCTGAAGAAGGTCCCGCAGCCAAGCACTGATACAGGGATCAAGGCTATTGACCGCGAGTCGTTCACCAGATAGAACGAACATTCCTCCATAAGGGGAAGCTTGTTGAAACAGCGTTCCCCAATCAGAATATCCCCCGTTCGCAATAGCGGTTGCCCGATCGACCGCGCGTAATGCCCACGACCGAGGCTTCATAAGAGGTTACAAGAAGTGAACAGTCGTCTATCGAACCGGTTTACAAATTTCTCGACAACGGCGAGTCTTCCGAGCACGTCCGAATTTCGTATACAACTTCTGGTATATCTTGATTGAACCCAATCGAAGATGTTCATTGATCGAGAATTTAGTGTTTAACAAGTAGTAAAGAATGTAATATTCGGACTGTGACCCGATCTACACCGTTATTTCACTCGTCCGGTTACGTAGATTTATCCGACCTTAATTAGAAAACTTTAATTTTGATTTTAAAGTTCGAGTTCACGGTGGCAGCAGGAATCCGGGATGCCAGCAACTTTCAACGTCAGACCGTTCACGGTTCCTCTAACACGTATTTGCTCGACGTACTTCGTCTTCGTTCGCGATCAAGGAACCCCCCGCCCCCGGCAGAGAGCAGTGACATCCTGGAAATTAGATCGGACTCGGATTGATCGCAGGGGAATTTTGAGCATCGCGTTCGACCGTGACCACAAGTTGGGTAACTGTGCGACAATTATATGTGCCGCGCGAGCTAACTATGCAAATACTGCACACGTGTCACCGATGTCTCCGAGAAGTTACACCGCCTCGCCGCGCCGCGCGCCGCGCTTGGCCAAATGTTTCCAAACACGTACCCTTTAGAATTTCTATACGCGATACAATATTGATCGCACGAATTAGTGAACGCGTAGTATGCAGAATAACGTTGCAACCTCGTTGTAACAAAACGACAGAGGTTTGCTGCCTTTAATCTTTATACCCTGCTCCGAAATAAGAAATTCTTTATGATTCATTCCCATTGAGCAGCGCTTACGACTTGACGGAGCGAAATCGAGATAAGATAGAAAGGATGTTGAAGAATCACAGCACAATTCGTTTCATTTGTAGCGTAATTGGTAGTTTGTCGATGACACCGGGTAGAGGAAGCGGTCCTGGGCAACGCGGAGTTTAAATCAAAACTAATTCGAGACACGACGGAAGGGTCGCAGGAGACATATAAATCTACGAGGTACACCGTACGTCGAGCCAATGGGATTTAAGGACAAAAGACATGTATTTGTGTGGTTAAGCTTTATTCGAACATATTTCCGCAGCTTAAAGCACTTTCAGAGATATATTTTTCGAAAGTCACTATGTTCGTTAGATGCGCAATAAAATGTTCCATTATCGGTTGTAAGAAACACGAACTAGTGCTTATAAGCATTTCTGTGTCTTCACTTATTCTGGTCTGTCTCGGCCAGACTACCCGACATCGCATCGGTGAGAATTTTACGGGGAATTTCGCGGTGAGCATCCACACTTAACCGCAACTAAAATAACCCCGGGTTGCACTCGTTGTTACCTTCTGCGGTTTCCATGGGAAGTCAAGATTCCGCGAGCGCTTGCTTTGCGTGTCGTGGAATTTGCATGGCACGCGTCTTGGAAACTCAACCTCGGAGGAAATTCTTGTAGGAAAGTCGGTGGAACTCGTATTACTTCTTTTACATATTGGTGCCTCACTTTGGTTAATATGTACGTCCTGTCATTTCGTTTAATTCACTCGTTCAATGTCGCCTAAGCGTATTATCTCTCGTCAAAATACAAGTAAATCTATATACAGGGTGTGGCCGGACGGGTGGTAGAACCGAGCAGGGGGTGATGTAAAATGTCATGTAAAAACAAGTCGAAAATAAGGTATAACATTTTTTCGTTTGACACTCACATCGTTTTCGAGAAAATCGAGTTCAAAGTTTCGCCAGGTTCGCGTACTTTAGGGTGGTCCATTTGTCTTGAGACAGTCAATTATTGCGGAAACCAGCAGGAATATGAAAAAGTGTTTGATATAAATAATATTCTTTATATGAAGGGACGCATTTAATGGCGCTATGCATAATTTATTCCATAATGGCACTTTAAGGGTCAGATGGAGGGCAACTTCATTTTTTCAAATGGAAACTCACATTTTTTATTTCATATTCTTATTCTACATCGAAAAATACTAATACTTCGAATAGTATTTCGAGCGAATAGGGTAGAATTTTTGCAAATAAAAAAGAATATAAAAATATTATCTCCTTAAAATGTTTATACGCGTAACTGGACCCGTGTAATTCGAGGGAAAGCGAATCTGTTAGATTAAAACCATAATAAAACTGCTCTGAAAATATCCAATCAATTTAATAGAGGCGTAAAGATTATATGGGGTTTCTGTTTATGTTAGTCGAATAAGGGATGCGAAACAACCCCGAACGGTGCATTCGAAAGTCCCGCGGTTCTGTACGCGCGGCGAAAAATGTTCCAAGGTTTTGCGCTAGGTGGCAGCAGCTCGCGAGAACTCTGCATCTCGGGGATAAACGTACTTACCTCCCGATCCCATCCGATGATTAACCAGATTTTGAATAATCAATGAACCCTGGCGACACGACGTAACGAGGAGGCGACGACACTCACTTTTATTATCCGGTTAAGGGTAATTGTGTAAACCGTTTTACTCGATTACGGTTGGGTCGATTGCGTGGCCACGAGCCTTTTTACCTCTTCCGGTAAGAGAACAGAGAGTGGGTGGCACACAGCGCACACAATGGCGGAAAACTGAAGTGCCACTCGCTTTGCTAGCGTTGTGGGTAATGTGGTCGAGGAACGGATTTGCAGATTCCGTTTAAAACCGCGATGGGAAACTGTCCACCGAGAAATCAGATCCCTTCTTCTAACTTTCAAGCCTACCCATTGAAAACGTTACAAGTTTGTGTCGCGTATCGCCAAAGGATTGAACAGTTCATCGTTACGAGTCGGCAAATGGTGGAACGAAGTTTTGGTCTTTTTAAAGAGAAAATTTCAGGACTGTATCAGTAAAATTAGTAAATAGAACTAAACGATTCAACACAGTGTGTGTACATTGTTTACTAAAGATCTCCTTTAGCGCTATTATATGTATGTATACAGGGTGTCCCAAAAATCCTTCGACAGCCGGAAATGGGAGGTTCCGTTCATAACTCTTAAATACAGCCGCGGATAACATTTTTGGAACACACTGTATACTGTAATGACGTTATCAATGGGATTTCATTAATCGGTCATTGTTCCTTCGAACATACGTCGAGTAGTTTGCAACATGTTGGCGTAATTCATTTATTTAGCCGTCTTCCGATTTCAGCCCATAAATTTACAATCGAATTAATGTTCGGGCTACCCGATGGACTGTTTCATGCGTGCGGTGCGTTACACCGCAACCACGGTTTCATGATACATCCCTGCGTTTGGAAACATTGTATTGCTTGGAATAGAAATCTTCGAAGAATCCTCGTTTACAATCGTTGGCCCCGAAGCTACTTTTCACAAAAAATGATAAAATAATGACAGAATTGTTAATACTGTGGTTTCTGCAGCTATTTCCGAAATGTTTCTCTGGTACGTTCCCCCTAAGATTTTCTTGCTAATTCCGTTTAGAAATAAAACCGGAGCAGCGTGTAGTAAGTCTACTTAGTGGTAATTAACGTAGAGCTAAAATTTCTACGAAGCACGAAGTGTAAGACAATTCTAGTTCCCGGACAAAGATCCTTGAAAGGGGGATCATTGTGCAGCGTCCTGCGTGGTCGATGTGAGAAAACGAAGCTACGGGGTCAGTAGGCGTTGCCTAATTTTGAACTACAGCTACGCCCTGAAATAGCGATCCGTTCTTCATCAGCCCTAACAACCAAATCGTTTCAACATGTTTTTCGAAAGACGTTCAACTTTATTCTCAGATATTTGTCGATGATATCAATCGATGCTCCACCTGTGCAACCCAGCGAGCGTAACACCTGAGGCAGAAACAACGGAGTCGTTATAACACTCCGTCTAAAGATCGATATCGGGCTCTCCGAATCCTTCGCATTTTCTCCAATTAGCGATTCATACCTTCTCCATCAATGGACGCCGGCATTACGGTCACGTCCGTCGCGAGAAGTGTCCGAAAAATCCTGAATGCGAGCCGCTCCAAGATAAATGGACTTCATCGATTGACCATCGGTTCCGTTTACCCGAGAAGATGAGGTGGGAATTAGGCTACGGTGGCATTATTCTTAGACGCGTGGCACGGGCGGGTCGACTATTTTTACGTGACCAGAGGAATTATATCGAGGACGGCTGAAGCGGACAGCTTGGATTCGGCACCCAGAGGAACAACGCGTCGGTTCTTTCCCCAGAAATGAATTTCTGTTCCGGACGTGGATCATTTCGGGGGGGATCATCCTGATCGGTTGGATATCGAGCAGGCCGATGTTTATCGTCGCCATTCGAAGATTGGCAGCCGGCATCGATCCCCGGGGGACAAGCGCAACGACGCGCAACGCGGAGCGACGCGCGACCGGACCGATTCACTTTGCGCGCGTCAGTTGCTGCGGGGTCCGTGTTTAACCGCGACGTTCAATTTGCTTTGTGGCCACGCTATTTCCGGCTGTATGGGCCTCGCAGACACCGACAATCTGTCGCCCGCGTTTCCGCGTTTTGATTAACAATCGGATATCCCGCAGTTGCTCTACTTCCTTGCTCTTTGCTTGCACGATAATCTGTATTTAGGGAATGAAGCCGGTTTGCTTTAACCCTCGCCCCTCTGCTCAGGTAACGAGAACGGCCATTAGCGGGCACCTAGCAACCGACCTCCGCAATCAGCGGATGTTGTCCATGTCCATGTATTTCTTCTGCAATTATCGAAATGTCAGTTTTATTTGGGACTAGCTTTCCCCCGCCACGCGTTGCTGTGGCTCGGTATTTTTACCACGTTTTTAAAAGCATGCTTTTACCTGTCGCAGATGTGACATTTATATGTTTTATTTTACAATGCTTGTGGGTATACAATATTTTTGTTGTTCCATTCTCTGGGTATATATATATTGGACATTTTCTCATGAACCTTCGTCTAATGGCTCAAACCCCAGCTTTCTACGTTACGGAGATGATCGATTACAAACAAACGGACATTTACATTTTTATTTATATAGATATCGAGCAGTTTCAAGAATGCGCGAGTCCCACGAATTCTCTGTTAATCTGACGGAGAGTCGAAAGGAAATTTGACTAAAAGAATTTTCGGACAATGGACCAACAGTTTGTCAAACGCTGAATTTCAGTGCCAGCCAAAATATCTCTTGCTCGCTGGACCAAATTATTTTCTTCGCGTGAACGGTCTCGTCCAATAATCAAATTCACAAGAAAGTCACCCGCCAGATTGTGCAGAAGGTCAGAGACAAATTATGCCGTGCGGACCATTGCTTCGCAGTGAAACGCCGTGGAAAATTTACCTGCAAGCACGTGGATCGTATTGCGCTCTGAACCTGGTGAACGCAAGCCCCGGAAATTTCGTAAAATCTACGTATTCGTTCGTCTTCTACCTTTCTAGCGATTAGATCGGGTTAATTATTGTAATCAGGCTGCAAAGAAACGTTGCGAGGATTGGATTTCTGACGAAGAACAGTTTAGCTGTGCTAGATACTGTGGCGTTTCATTGACTGGATAATACAGAATCGACGGACCTTGATCTAATCGTGGCACGTTAATGCAGCGGCTCTGGTACCGGAGTCGATGACTTGACCTAAATCTGACCTCGATATGGCTAACTGGCGGTAGGAGCAAGTTCAACGTGTACTCATGAATACCAATCGGTTTTATACTCTACGTCGGCCCTGTTACATCGATCAATGCCGCGAGAAAGGATTCGCGCTTCGAACTTGCTAAGTAATTAGCAGACTGCGGATCTGATGAATTTATGACGGACACGAGCAGCTATAATTTAGAAAACTTCAAGACACTGTTATCTCAAATTATTATTACTAGACTGCGGAGCTTTATGCTAAATAAAAATGTTCTTCGTTGATTGTGGGAAGCAGGAATAACGACTTGATTGCATTAAAAACAACATTGCGATGTTTTTAAACTTTTCAAATCATTCAGTGGTTTATAACAATTTCACTTGTCAGCCAATTTCTTCGTAAATGCATAAAAGTCCGCAGTCTAGTAGCAGGCATCGAGCATTTAGCTCACGTGGCACCGAACTATTGATCCTTCATTTCTTTCCCTGCGAAACCACTCTCATTCGAGAAGAATCCTATCGAATTGGTCGTTAAACTTGATTAGTAGGCAGTCGAATAGTGGTGTTTCAGCGATTATCAGTCTTAAATTTAGTGGAGCCGTTAATTAAGTGGTCTTGGTATGAATCGGGTGATATGGGTCCCTCTGGACTCTCTACTGATATTACCTTGGAGTGCAATCTGGAATTTCTATGATCTTCATTAACACTTCTTGAACTGATTTTCGCACTTCGTGGAGCACATTTACGTGAAACTAGCGCAATCTCAGCGGAAGGCGACGCAGAATCTTCAACTTTTGTTCCCTGGCAGACATTTAGCGTTCCGTGTCCTTAACAGTCGGTCAATAATAATTAAGATGTCGTCGTTTTTCCCCCATGACTGACCTCAAATGTCCGTGGCCAGATAATTTATATCTTCCGTAGAACTTTTTTAAATAAACGTGTCCGCACGACTTGTTTCCATGGAACTTTTATTATACAAGTTCTAAAATGTCTGTTCCGCGGGAACGCTTCTTAATGAAGTTTCCACGAGGAACTTTTCTCACCATAGAAATTCCACAGCAAGCATGCGCGTTCTCGAATGGTGCGTGCAAGTTTAAACAAAATTTCTTTAACAACGAAGCACCGTTGTTTACTTTAATCCTTCTATCAGATTCGCTATTACGGTATCTGAATTTTCATTCAGAAACATTCAAACTTGTTTTAACACTAAAAGCGATGGTAGCGTATCCCCGTTTTCGAAACTTCAAGAGGTTCGACTCACTTTCCGGCGCAATACCTGCCATATTTTATTAGCTTACGAAACGGGATGCAAGCGAGCCCGAGAAACTTGATAGCTTTCTCACGAATTGTTTGAAAATATTTCCTCGCCTTTTACAAGTCCAGCGTAAACGTTCCGCGCTATTTACACGCCGCGAGTCAGTTTTCGGGGATGAATGCAGAGAAGAAGAAATTCCTGGCAGCAGTTTCTTCCCCCCCTCCCCGAGTAATTCAGGAAGTTCAGGGCGCGTCAGCCGCAGCACGACAAATTAGAAGATAAAGGAATTCGTGGGCGCGGCCGTTGATCTAACAAGTGGTAGCAAAAAGCTCTACGTCGCTTGAATAATGCAAGTGATTAGTGACAGCGTAAAAGAATGATTCAGAGCTGAATCTCACTTGCATATATTAAAATTAAAATATATCTTCTCCTTAGCGACGGATCGATGAGGATTGCATTAACGTTTCGCGTGGATGCTTCAAAGAGTAATCGGCTGCGATTCCATAAATAATAAATCCGAAGCTTCTACATCAGAGGTCCGTTGGTACATACATAATCTGTTAGCGAAACAGAGACACTTTTACGTTTTCCTCTTTATCTCAGCTCACGCGAATCTGCAAATGCAATTTTATACGACTATGCTATAGCTCTTATGAACGCATTCTGCGTAGAAGCTTAGCGTCGTTCCAAATTCTTGCGAACTTCTTTGAAAAACTTTTCCCCCTTTGATCGCTAGTTACATCAGCACGATGCACGCGTTCGCGTTGATTGCTAAATGCAATTTTGTCCGGGAGAGTTTTCCCATAAAAGTGTAGAGAAATTAACACGTAAAAAAGTTGACGACCACTTTCCCCCTTATCGTATTAAGCCGAGGCGTAGACTGACGCCTGCGATTTTCATAAAGCACCGCGGCTTAATGGACCGAAAGACGACGGAATGGCGACACAAGTAAGACGCATCGCTTGAACCAGTGGATATCAGCGTAGCCACTTTACAAGCTGGCTGCATACGCGCGCGCAACGTGTTGAAAGAATACTCTCACTAAATTATTGTAGAATTACCATATAAAGTATTCGAGAACTTCCTCTGGTATATTTGAACATCTTTCCGATAGAAGTTCTCGCAATTTGCTTCTCAGACTTGTTTATGCAAGATGTCGATCCGAATTTATAAACTCGATGCAGAAATTTAATCCGTTCCGGCGAGTGATTAAAAACGAACAAGTTCAAATTATCGCGAAGAAAATCGCACGGCATTGTCTTAATTATTGTAGACAAGGAGAAATCGAGTTTTCCGAGGTCTTACAATAAACTTTGATTAGATTCGAAAGGTTTCCGCCGGTATATATCTCGGGCCACCGGTTCAACTTCGGTCTTCTTTTACGTACTTCAAATTTAATTTTTATACGGAAGGTAACCGTGGACCGGCGATCGTTACTTAACCCATAAATTTTCAATAACGTTGAAACTTGAAGTTACGATGGTACCGAAACAAGAAACTGCTTTTAAACAATTTTTACTCGTTCTGGTGACCGATACGAACCTCAAAATTTATGAACTCCATTCTTTTTCAACACCGTGTACAATACGGGGAAAAGCGCGTATGCGTGTCGCTGTTACAATGGCGCCCGGCTGCCGCCCACCGTTATAAGTATAATATGACTTGCGCCGCGTTAACCCGCCACCGTTCCGTGCTTCATACGGTATGTAACGCGTGGTAAGTATATTTCAATCAAAATGTTATCCCCTGTACGCCGGAGATAGAAAATACGTGCCTGAACGAAAATCTATGCTGCCGCTACTATTGCAACGAAAAGAACTATTCCGCCTACAGATTTTGGTACATTTATTCTGACAATGAGAAATACGAGTAAAGCAGATGTATTATATTAATTAAAGAAAAAAGCTTGTCACCGAAGCATTGATAAATTAACCTAAACCTAATAGTTAACGAGATAATATTCAGAGAAGAAAGACAATTGTTTCGATAATATCTCGTAAACTATTAGATTTAGGACATATGAAGGTCAACACTATTATACTCAGAATTTGATACTCTATCGATCTATGGTATAAAAAAATAGGACATTCCATTTAAAAAAGTGAAGGTGACCTTGATATCTCTAAAAAAAATGGCATAAAAACAAAATATTGTTTTTACATCGTGTCAGCCCCATTGTACCATTCAACTTTGCCCTTACCATATTTTACGTGTCTTTAGAAACAACAAAGATATTCGAGGTGCAAACGTTAGGTGACTCACCCTGTGAGTTTTGGAAATGTTTAATCGAGGAGGGTGTACTACAGCAGTTTCGGTGCATGCAAACCGGTTGGCGATGAAACGAACGCGTTCAACGTTTTGACAGAGATTCCTGCAACAGCGACATTTTTCATCAAAGACGGTAATTTCCACTTCTGGTTAATCCCTTGTGAGCACAAATTGATAAATAAATACGCTTCAGATATAATTGCCCGTGGTGGAAGTGATGATTTATGACTCTCGCAGCACGCTTAAATTATTAAACGTGGGTATCAAATAATTCGTAGAGAGCGTAGAATGAAATATGATCGTCCGCGAACAAATAAAACAGCATAAAAACGAGAGATGAATGAAAAATGTTATTTCGTCTCTGCAGCCTCGCGCGCGGGACGCATTTACCGGCTAACAATTTTACGGCGAAAAGTAATCCAACGTCGATATTTTTTGTGCAAACCCCCCCTGCGTAGTACGTAATTCCAGTGTACCAGTTTTGCAAACAAAACTTCGTTTACCTAGACGTTTTGCACGTGAAAGCTTTTAAATTATTACGACATTTATTTCGTTTCTGTCCCGGCATTCGAGATACTATATTATTAAAGTACATTAGAATAGTCTCATATAAAATTATTGGAATTTACTTTTTGGCGGTGTTACACTAGAATGCCCCGTTCAAAATTGCCATGCCCGACAAAAGGTTGGCCGATGAACTGAGACCGTTGCTAAGCCACGATAAGCTGTTATCGCGGCTCAACTATCGACTCTTTTCAGTTGGTAATTTACGGTATCACCTTTTGCATGCACCGAAAATTATCTAGTCGTCTACACGAGACTGCATTCGCGCTGGGGAGGCTTCGTTAGTGGCAATTACATCGCAGGTGAGAGCTGAACGTGCCACACATTCCACAGCGCCGTTTTGAAGAGCGGATAAACAGGCGCGAAACATTTTAGCCGAAGCTAAATCAACGGCACGTGTAAATAAATTAATGGATCAAAGCCTTCCTCTCTCTCTCTGTTTCTCTGTTCTTTTCGGAACCACTTTGCGCATATTGTTCTAACGCAATTCATTCTATTACTAATTAACCGCTAATGCGGCTGATTATCCCTCTGGCAGCTGACCATTGTTGTTACTACTTAATTGATAATGACCAATTTGTTTGGAATCCTGACTACTTTTCATAATCACCGGAACGTTTCGTCAATTTAAGTTTCTGCGTGCATACGTTTCGGTTTACAGGAAAGTACTATTTATCTCACAATCAGTTCTCTTGGATGAAATGGACTGGGTGCCCTGAAGTCTAAAGGGCCGCGGGTAGAAGGAAAACGATGTATTAACCCCTTATTCGTGATATCCTATTTCATCCGTGGAATCCCCACGTGAAAGCGTAGGTGGAGCTTATCTTGGTTCAGTTTTCCTTCAGGTAGGAATGGGGTAATGTAAGTATGGAGGGTTCCGAGCATAAATCTGGAGAAATGTAATCAAATTAAAGAATATTTCTTTCCACGAGCACGAGATATTACGTACTGAAGATAAACTATGAATTAAAGTATAATATTCTGGTGGATTCAGCGAGCAATTGTGCAAAATAATTCCAGGTATAAAATATTTATAGCGATTGTATGGAAGATTTCATACGTTGCTAGCAAGCAATGGATGCAGATAGGATTACCAGCCGTTTCAACGATGTAGATGAAATCTGGCATCCTTGTGAAGGAGATCAATGCACCGCGAAATAGCCTGAAACTGATCTATGGAGAGCCTTCTCCCTTCTTTGCCATGGCATTACCACGCTTAGTAAAGACCTAGCCTATATGTATGGAACAGATCTAATATTCAATGTATTTTCGTGGCCTGGTTTTCTGGAGCACAGTGGCCCATTACCATTTCAGTGTCGCTCTCAATGTTATCAACAGACTGTTCAACGGCGTTTATTATAGTAACTGTTGCGTTCCCAAATATAGCAGTCCATTTTCCGAAATTCTTAGGGTCGTACCAGTTATCGCTCTTTCTTAAGCAGAAGTAGAAAAGAATGATGGCCCTTTTTTAATGATAGCCTCGCCTCTTTCTGAATTCTTGTCGAAAATACGGATAATAAATTCGCAAGCCGCCAGGAGCATTGAAATTTCATTTCAGACGCGGAAAGGAGCTCACGGAAATGTTGTGAGAAGTTTTGGAAGAAATGTAAGATTTCTCGGGAACTGCTCGGTTCAATCTTCTCGTTACGCGAACCACGCCGATGCGACGCCGCCGGATTTAAACTGAGATAAATTCAGCCACAAGATACTTTGCCTGAACCAACTGGGAGAGAAGTTTCCATAGTATGCTGCGATTGTTCTTTAAGTCGGATCAGGGATGAAGCCCGATTAAAATATACACTTGCTCGCAACAGAAATTCACCTGGATTTCTCGTACACCGATAGTGCTCGGCAATCGACGACATACTTGAAATGTTTCGCTCGGGAGTTCGTGCATTTTTCCGATAACTTGGAAATTCCAATAGGAAATAAATCCGGGCAGTAATTACTTTCACCAAAAATTTTTCGTGTCGGAAGATCGCATACGCGGACAGAGCGTTTTTGGAACGTGCGTGAGGTTTTTCATGAAAATATTCGAGGTTGGTCGTTTCCGTCTTTTCGGCTTTGGTATCGTGAGCTCCGTAAGCCAACGCGAATATTTTTCCGCGACGACGATAGACTTTCTGAAACATAATATGTAGGTGGCGGCGGAAGTTTATTGCGCAGCCATGAACAAACGCCATAGGACGTCGTGGCACCGCCTAACTTCCACTGGCACACGAATCTTTCGCTGGAAATATTCGCTTCGCGTCGGTTCGTGGGATCCTTTAGCCAGTTCTTTTTATTTGGCCCCGGAGGCGAAACGCAATAGTTTCCAGGTGTTCTAGGAACTTAAGCGAAAAAGTGTTTACGGTGGCCCTTAAGGTTGACTCGTAAACAAGACTAGTATGTTTCCCTGTGGCTGCGTTATCACCTTTTTATTTCCGGTATGATTTCACTCGAGAGACCGACTTGACGTGCGCTTTCTACGCGTAATTATTAACTCGATAGATAGAAATGGGGTTGCCCTTGGTTCGTCGACAACCCATCGTCGAACCAAGGGCAACCCGAAGAAATGTGTAGGCAAACGTAAAGTCCGCTTCACGCGTTACGTTTACAACAACTTTTACTAATATAATTTAATGAGGAAAGTCTTTCTTGTATTCGCGAGGACGCTGCAACTTGAGTCTCGCTTCCTGTGGAAAGAACATTTGCTCGAGATGAACATAAACTTACCCGTGGGACTCGGCGTCAGCTCCTGCATGGCCACCTTCACGCGAATGTCGTACCGCTCGAAAAGTTTCAATTTTCGACCCCTCTTCGTGGTCTTCTGCAGCGTGTTGACGGCGAACGTAACCGCTTTTGTGTATTCTCTCACGCCAAACGACTTGTGGGGCACCACCATACCCACCTGGTTTCAACAGACCATTCATTCGTGTAAGAAAAGTTATCTGTTGCGACCGTCTTCGTCGCAGCATCGTTATATCATACAGATACGTAGCATTGCAAAATACGGTATACAGGGTGGAAGTTAAGAAGCGCTACAGACGAATATCTCCAAAAATATTGATTGTACGCAGAAATGTTTCAAATGAAAGTTGTTCAGCACCGAGGGAGACATCATGTGCTGGGATTTTTATGTTTCCCGATGGACACTCCGAAGACCTACTTTCTTTATCATGAATCGATTGACTATCGAATTCCGAGGAAAAATGTTAACTAGCTAATAGTTAACGAGATATTATCGAAACAATTCTGCATAACTTTTCTTCCTTTCATCTTTTTCTAATGTGTACTATTTGCAAGAAAAACGCTGGCTAGTATAACGTGAACGCCCTGTATGCGACTCTCTCCCTGGTAGTCTCGAAACCAGTAGACCGATCGACATTGTTTTAACATCAAGGGCTGATACCACCTGTGCAATTCACGGTTCTTTCAACTCTCGTTTCAAATGTAAGAAATACTTGTGCAATTTCACGGACACGGAGGCGGTATCGGCTCTCTCGATGTAACCAACAATGTCGACTGGCGGCGACTGCTTTCGAGATCTACAGCGAGGGAGAAAAGTATCCTTATAAACAATCAGGGTAGTCGCAAATAGCGGAACTTATCGCACAAGCAGATTGTCTTGCTAGAGGTTTCGAAAGCAGTTGCCGCTGATCGACATTATTCGGCTATCAAGGGAGTTAGTACCGTCTTTGAATGGCGTGCGCCGTGAAATGTTACAAATATTTCATACCTCTAACGTTCGTATTGCCTGTAACGCCGATGGCACAGGCTGTATCTGTCCTCGACGTTGCGGTAAGCTCGACCGGTGATTACTGCTTATGAGACCTCTAACGAGAGAATCGCCCTGCGTATAAAGAAACATCAATATATTAATTAGCTGACGCGTTCACTGCGGATTTTATGCATTTATGGGGTTCAAAAAAATGAGTTCCACTAGCGTTTTTAACATCAACCCTTAAATGCATTGTGTTGCCGTTTAGCAACATTTTGTTTTCGACAAAAACGACAGATTTTCCCGCTGTACGTTCACTGCAGGAAGCAACAAACCGCTCAATTTTGTAATAAAAGATATTTTCACGAAGATGTGATTTTTTCCCTTATTTTCCCATTAATATACGCTCCTTTTTAAGTGATGTTTGATAAATAGAGACTGCAAACAAAATATCGTGCATTTAAGGGTGATGATGAATAAGTATCGAGCTCCGGTCGGAACATTTACCGATGTCGCATTAAACGTTCTCCAAGCTGGTAGTTCTCGAAAGTAAGTCTCCATAAGATGAAAATTTAAAAATTAATTTCGAATCGGCGGGAGCCGAACGGGATACGAAGTCTATCAAATATTTCTGAAGAGACGCCTACGTTGCGCTTGCAGGGAGCAGCTGTGTTGATCAAGACGGGCACAGTGATTGGTAAGCATTAAATATTCAGAGGTAGAGAAAAGTGCATCGGGAGCGTTCGCTTTATTACCACGAGGATGGATCCGGTCGCACCTGTTGCTCAAAATCGATCGGGATGAATGAATGGAACGTAGGCAGAGAATGGACAGTAAGTTACAGTTCTGACTAGCAGCCAGCAAACTTTCTCCCGAGCTTGTCTCGTGTTTCGTCGGTGCAGCTGCGCGACAGGAGTGTCTTCGTGATGGCAACCGTGGTCGGGCGCAGAGCCGCAACCATAAATAAAGAAAACGCCGCGCAAGAGATCGCGGTTCCTCGCAAAGAAATGTTCCACTCACTTTCCTAGGATATATCGTTAATTAGAAATGTAAATTATCCCCGACTTTACAATTAGGAACTCCGTCCCAGTTTCCTTTGGAACGCGCCGCGCCTCGCCGCCATAATTGCTGCCGCTTTCGCGCCGCGTTTAATTTAACGTTTTAAAAATTGGCTGCTCTTCTTCCTCCGTGTTTCTTATCTTTGCCGTCGCATCGCTCGACTGCCTCACCTTCTTGCCGCACCTTATCTCGCGTCCTCTCCCTTGGCCGTGGGTAATTCTCAAAAAATTTTCAGTCTCACGCGGCAATTTTATCTCAATGCTTTTGCCTTTTGTTTACCGTTCACTCTTGCGAATAGATTTCGCACTTTTCCTCGCTTGTCCGACAGCCTTCCTTCCATTTGCATTTTAATTTTCTTACTTCTGCATTCTACGCGTCCCTTCCGCTCTCGTTTGCGCCGTTTCTCATGTTGCTCTGTTTCACGTCTTACTCCCGGGCTTTTTTAATGCCTCTGCTAATTAATCTTTGTTAGATTACCTCCAGGCGAAAGAAAAATGTTCCGCCCCGACCACGACAAACTCGAGCGAAATGGAAATTTATTTCCTGCCTTGGTAGATTGAACAGGTTGGGAATAATATACGTTTATGTAGATTTACTAGTGTTTGTCGCAAGTGCATTCTCCTTTGAGTGATCCGACCCATTTTTGAAATGCCGTAAATCGATGGAACGATGGTGTAAATTGAACGAAATTGAGAAGAGTCTGTGCTCTTAAAACCGCTTTTATGCGAAAATATAAAGGATCGAGGACTAAAATAGCGGCACGTCAATCAGGTTACGAGTCCGGCGACGTTAAAGTTTGGAATGGTCGTTTGATACGTGAAAGCAATTCGCAGCCATACGTTCGGAAGATCAAACAGCAAGTAGATATCTCATTAACTGCGACGGCTCGCGTCGAGAAAATTGAGAACAATGACGACCGTGACCAGCAAGGGAATAATGACTCCCCGGAGGTGGACACACTTTTCCGTGACGCGTTTAAACCGATTATTCTAGCAAATTACACCTCGCGGCAGAAGTTCGTAATTAGCCGAGGGATCGTGTTTCAACGACGGACAACTAGCCGTCGAGAGACGAGGAAAAAAGAAACGTCGCGGGAATTACATAGTCAAACGCGCCGTGTATTTCGTGGCGATCTGTGATCAACTTCGTTGGAGAATCTCGCGAAACTTTGTCTTTCAAGACACCGGAGCAATTAAAGCATGTCCGAGCCCGTTTAAACCCCATTAAAAAATTCAACTTTTCTTCGTTATTCCGTCCGAATTTCCATGTGAATTTCAGACAGATGGAAGCGCTTCTGAAATCTCAGGAGATGTCCCATAAATCGAATATTATCGTACGTATGTGTATGATTTTAAAGATACGCTGTTCGATATCCTAGCGAAGTAGCTGATCCTCTATCAAGTGGAAGACAGATTCTTTTCCAAGCATTCCATAAGACTGTTTCTTCAGAGCCGAGTTCGTTGAATTTTTTAACGTTTCGTCTGCGGAGAAAGAGCAACGTCGTTTGGCGACACGGGAAAACGTGGAAAAACTGGATCCACCTTCAGTTCTAAGAGAACTTCGAGATTGCTTGCTAACAGGGAATTCACCAGCGAAACTTTTCCAAGTAAGCTTCTCGCAATACTATTACCTGACCAATTCAATAAATGTATTTACGAGCACGCAAATAATAACGAACATAAAAAACTCCTGGTGTTTTATAACCAAAGTAGCTTTAAAGTTAATGGCCGAGAGACAGCTAATTTGTAGGAAACTCAATGTTGGTGGTTACAGTAGCCATGCCTTTTCGGCGATGGCTTAATCGTGTAGAGCGAACCAACAAATGTATATACATGTATAGCATTTGCATATTGCATAGTCATATGGTACACGCCAAGCACATAGCCCCTATGGTAACAAATAGCAGAGATGCGAACATGTGTACGTCAATGAATAAATTAGAATATGACTCCGAACTGGAGTCTTGTCAACGACACCATAATTGCGAGGATAGCATGATTTGCCGCATGCGGGAGGCCGAAGACTCGAAAGAATAAAACTAGTTCTAGTAATAGAAAAATACATGGCTCTGTTTTTAACGAGATGGCCAGACAGTTTGGATATGAAAAATGTCTCCTTTACGAGACTAATAGGAATATGTAGACCAGTGCCGTAACGAGGGTATGAAGCGCCTGTGGCAAGTGTCTAACTAGCGCCACCCCGTAACCCAATAATGACAAAAAAGATAAAAAATTTTAATGTAACAAGTGAAATTTTACCAAATGCAATATATTAAATACTATTAACCTCGTGAAAATGAGAGTTGCCTGTATATAAAATAATGTATTTGTCAAGGCATTTGTACGAATAAATAATCTATAACCTAAGCAAGAATACATTTTTATTCATATTCAATGACGACGAAATAAAAGAAGAAAGTAATTTCTCTCGGTTTCTCATTCGCAAACACATCTGTCATATCGTCATAATTTAATGTTCTGGCAAGATCATTTTCAATTTATATTATAGACATGTTTGTTAATCGCTCTTGCCCAATCGAAGAACCAAGGTACGATTTTACAATTTTTAATTTGCTAAACGAACGTTTACGGGAAGCCGTTTTTACAGGTATTGTTATGAAAATCCTTAATTATATGTCTAGATTTGGATACGTGTTTTGTAATGAGAGTGCGCAATTTTTTTTGCAAGATTTGAAAAGCGTCCAAGCGACCTACAACCGGGTCGGTATCCTTCGTTTCGCGCCCCAAACCTAGCTGGGGCTTCGCCACGCCCTCGTTACGGCGCTGTCCGAGACACCTGAGCGTATTCGGTGATGGCGAACGGATTATTATTAGAATATCGATGCATTGTACATCAGAAATCGTACGAACCTCCAGATAAGTGATGTTGATATCGCTTCCTGCAGGAGCATTCGACGCATGGGTGATTCTCTCCGGCAGCGGAGTGGTCGTGGTTGTAGTGGTGGTGGTGGTGTAGGGCCTTTGCCTGGTTGAATTCGGAAATCTGCCTTCGCCGAGCCTCACGCCACCCCCTCGACCGTACACCGATTCCTTGCCTTGCTGCGCCCTTCTGTCGCTGCTGCCGATTTGAATGCCGCTGCTTCCCCTGGTCCCCAGCACGCTGCCGGTTTGCTGGTTGGCAAGTGTACGCGACACCATCAGAAGTGACACCATCGCGAACAGCGACCACGAGCCGTTCATTTTTCAGCCGCTTTCTTCGAGCTGCTTTCTGGAACGTTTATTAAGAGCTCCGACCAGCTCTTTCGCACCCCTGTCGCCCGCTTTCACCGTCGTCGCTCCGATCCGCGAGCTCCCATTCAGGAAGATTGAGAGCTCAGTCGCGTCGCGTCGCCGATTTCGCGTCAGAATGCGCATACTTTGCGCTCTGACGAGCCGCCATCGCGTACCGCCACCCCTGAAATAGAAAATGCTGCAGTCAGAGATGATAGATCATTTTTTTTTCTTTTTTAGCTACCACGTCACTACGCTACTTCGGGTACTATGTCAAAACATTCTACTATCTTAGGATTCTCTGTTCGTCGTGTATCCTCTGGCTTCGCAACTTCAAACGACGGAAAAAATTGACTGAGAGCCACGGGACCGGAAAAACGTCGAAATTTTCGTTTTTACCAACGAGATAGTATGAACCTTATGTGGTTTAAAGCGACAAATTTCAAACAAGATTGGCGATGAAACCGTCCGAGTTTATCAAATGAGAGACGCCGCTTTTACGAGTAATATACTAGTCGCGAAAGACTAATAAACATGTCGAGAGAAAAAAGTAATTATGAATCTCTAATGGAAAACGGAATAAAATAAAATGAATCTTTCATGCGTCCGTAATATCTGGGCGATCGATAATGCAGATGAATTCCCGATTTTATTTGGTCACCGTGAAAATCGTTCGGAAATTTTTATCGTCGAACCTGTACGCGGAACTTTCAGCGAAAATAAAAATCGAAATTTCAATTGAAAAAATTTGCCAGTGCCGGGAGTATAATATGAATACCGTTCGTACGGCTTCGATGTCGTGCTTTAAACGTAGCTTAAACCTGAAACCAATCAATTATATAAACGGTTGTACATACAACGTTTCGAAAGACTTGAAATCGTTTAAATGTTTCTACGATAAATTCAGGAACTCCGCGGTCCGCTTATTTGCGAGTTCACTGTAGCAAGATACGTAAATATGCCGGGACAACCTTTTGCATAAAATAGTGAGTTACAGCGGTTTTAATCTTCCAGCTCACGTATAACGGTTGCGACGATGCTAACCCAGATCAAATTCCCTGAAAAAAAAATTTCGTTGCGAGCTTCACGGACACGCAAGAAAGAAGACTAACCGTAAGTAAGTAAGATAGGATAGAACGGGGTTCGCGCGCGCATCATATTTAGAGAATGCCTGCCCTCGGTTGCTGCAGTCGATGCATGTCGAAGTGTTGTCGTTGATATTCCGGGCACGGGGACCAGACACATGGAATTTTCATTGTTCTCGAACGTTGAAGTTCCCGAGTTAAAAGCGGGTAGTAGCTTCCTCGCCTGCCAAGCGTTTGCGTTCATTTACGTGTATTAGCAGCGTTTAATGCGGAGCACATACTCTATCGAGTTATTCAAGGTGAATGAAATTCCCCTTGCGCCCCATCATTCCCCGTAAATACTTGGAATTTTTTTAGTTACACGTGTCGAACAGTGGCAACAATTTCATTCTCTCGGCCAAGGAACATTTCGGTGAGGAAATAGAGAATATTTCGAAAAATCACCATAATGTGGAAACGGTTTCACCGGAGCAGTAACACGAACATCAATTCACCAGAAATTCGTAGGACGTTTCAAACGGTATTTTATTTTCCATTGCGATTTATTCCCACTGCCTGTTTATCGCGAAACTCGAAATAAGTAGCAGTTTCGAAGTGTTCGTAATAACTTGATCACGCTCTCTGGAAAAGTTCACTGGGAAGTTTTCCTGTACGGACTTATTGTCATTGTCGTTGGCATCCAACGCGGAAATACCTCCGAAGCCATTGTTGCCAACCTGGAGTATCGGAAGACGATCCCGCTAATCCGGCCGCTTTTCCAAGTTTCCGATCTAATTTCGTGTCTTATCAAACACGATTAATAAACTTTCTTCCAGCCGTAGAACCCACGCCCAATCCGAAGCGCAATGGAACTTGATTACGAAACTCCTTTACGTGTAGTGCGATTGCGAACGCATGTGGCTCGCGCAAATGTTACCAGTAGCATTACCGAAAGTGTGTTGATAAAATGCACGAACATCTCGCAAGGTGAACTATTAGAATTACCGAAATTAAGCCGATTTCGTGACTGACACGCGTCACTATATCATTAACTAACGACTACGAACAGGTGGTGCAGGCACCTAGCTACGTTCTGGATGTAACTGACTTGTTGCCGTATTTACCACATCTCCGAAGGAAATTCACCGATAATTAAGTGCGATATCGATTGACAATATTCGATATCGAGTAAGTGCGGTGCGGCGGGGCGCGCGACGATTAATTCGATTCGCCGTGGTGAGAGCAACGAAAGATATTGAATTTCAGTTGATCCAGGTAATGATAGGTGCAAATTAAACTGGTTCATTAGTACGCGTAATTTCTCAGGTAAGATTTCGTTTGAACGACTTATCGATGAAACGTAGCCTATTGCGTACGTCTCACGAACATTCACGCACACAATTTTCTACGGATGATATCGATCGGAACCGTACAAAGGACAGGAATGCTCGCATCTCTCGCGGACCCTTGCTTTTCCTTGTGGGAACTACCGAAACTGGTATTTATTGGTAGCACAATTCCTTGTTTCACCGTTCCATCAAATTCCATTCTCTCCCTTTGATTATAAACTGTGCAGTCGACGAGGGAACATTCATTTCCTTGCCATGGTTGCAGTACGTACAGCTAAGGTATTTTTTGTTTTGGTATTACTGAAAAATGTTTTAAAAATCCTACAACTATTTCTACAGGAATATAAAAAAGCACGGTTGAAATTGTTGAAAATACAGTTAACGTTTCGCGATCGAATTAAATGCTCCCCTCGTTATCTACAGTCAGCGTAAAGGTTATATCCACAAATATTTGAGGAACTCACCCGTTTCGTACGTTCGAAATTCGCACATTGTTTGGCCATTGGCCATGCATTGGAGTTTGGACAATTAGTCGGGTATACTTTTTTCGCTTGTTTACGAAAGAAAAACAATCGAATTGAAAACACGACTGAATTGACGACACGATTTTTTAGTTGTTACTTTGGATGTATTGAAGAGAAAACAAGCTTCGTTGTTGCGATAGTGGTAACGGTCGCTAAGAATAACGCGAGACGAGTTGAAATAAAAAGAATTCTATTCGATGTATAGCTTCCATTCGACTCAGTGTTCGTTATAAAAAATCAGGTTCGTTAGCACGGTTAATTAATGAGGTAACAATAGCTGCGCCTTACCGTAGTAAAAATTATGCGAACAGAATGGTACACGTAGGCTTGTTATACGGGAGTATACATAGGGGTTCTTCGATTAGAAGCGGACATGTTATCCGGTTACAGCTTCTGCCTTGATTAAAACGCTCGCGGACCGAAGACGTTAATTAACCTTGTTACTGCCGACCACGATTAACGACCGGAGCAACTAGTTTCTTTCGGTTGTAAATAGGCGAGATAAATCTCAATTCTATAATAATTCGTGTCTCCTTGTGCGCTCCTTAACTAGGAGGTGAGACCATCGATTTCTGTTGTGCAACAGTCTCGTTATCTTAACGAGGTATCATCGTAATTTTCACAATAGGATAGTTTCTTCAAATATTCTCCTCTGCAGCTGCGTATGTTTCAAGCGATTAAATATTTTCCATTGTTCGAGTGTTTCAAGTGTTTGGATACGTGATATTGTAAATGAAAATGTTATTTTTTTCAATATGCATTCGTCCTCCGATCGATGATATTTTCCCTTTATTTTGTTCGTAATATTGCCCCTCTTAATTATATTCTCGAGTTTAAATCGCCACCTGATTTTCCGCCTTTGCTATTATTTTTCTTTCGACTTTTTCGTTTCACCCGCCGACATCTTCATCCCGCGATACTGCCTCCATACATATAAATATATTCCGTATCTCTCGACTCACATTTATTTCTCTTCCCACCCAGCCTCCTCTTTCTTTCTGTCTTCCGCCACAGATTCTTTCATTTCTCTTTCACTCACGTTGTCATCATCTCCATTGTCCTTCCTTATTTTCTTCACCCTCTCGCCGGTCGGCATTTCCATACAGATCCTTTTTGCAGCCTGTCTTTAATTCCTTCCCATTTATTCTCTTCCGTCCGCGTTTCTACGGAGCCCGAAAACCATCCTTCTGTCACGGTTCAAAATACTTTTTCTTTCTCGTTATCCACAATTGTCAAGGCGCGCGCTCGACTACCAGAGTGGTCGATAATAAACTAGAGTGGAAATCGTGTAACATTTTATCCAAGCGAATTTCTAAACTCTTGTACCTCCACACGTGAATGAAGAACGAACTTCCACGCTGCTGCAGTCGGGAGATTAGGTGCGCAGGCAGTCAGTGTTCATTTAATTGTATCCGGTGGCGAACCAAATGAGAAAGAGAACTGTTCGCGGCGCATTCGTTCGCGTACCAAGAATCATAAAATTGATGTGGGTTGTTTATCCAAGCCGCTTAGACCGATAAGGAAACAATGGATGCGGGATGGAGGATGAACTGGTATTTCGAGAATGAAATACCTGGAATACCTGGCCGTAAAGGAGCGATGTCGGGCGTGTACGAACCAAGCGGAGGAACCGCTCAGTCTGTTTACGTGCGCGCGTTTCCATTCATTGGCTGGCTATCTATTGTTTTTCTCGTTCGAGAAGTTTTTGTGAAATTTTTAGTTTATTGTCCGCATTGCCCGAGTTCCTCGCAACCGCACTTTGGCCATTCTCTCACCGTCAAAATAGTTTTGCATTGCATAAAAACAGTAGGGTCTCGATTAACCGGATATAAAATATGCGTTTAAATATGATTATATTGTGATGGGGTATGAATTTTCAAAAATGAGTACATCATTTATTTTGGAATACAACGTACGTTTTAATTAGTTTTCGTAAATCCTATACAAACAGCACTCGTTTCCCGATTCCAAGGCTGCAAGGTTATCCCGTTTAACGGTTTCGAGCGTAAAGTAGCGGAGCAGCTCTCGTGGGAGTATTCGCGTATCGATTCGACTGATCGGAGTTTATGGTTGCGCATTCGTCGTGCAGAACAAGTGGCATTTCGAACGAATACCATTCCGATAATCGCTACTCCGATTAGGCAGCGGCGCCGTAATTAATACGATATGGAATTCGTGTAGACACGAGGAGAATGACATTCGCGAATTATCTATGCATAATACGACATCGGAATGTCGGCTCAATTGTAGCTTGCGCGAAGTTTCGACGAAGCAGCTCTTGATAGATACGTATCATAGTATTGTCTTACATTCCTGCGTAGCTGTGCAGAGTGCAGAATTATCGATTCGTGCACAGTCTTTTCTTTTGGAAAGGTCGACATATTTTTTAGACTCCTTTCTCAGACGTCCATGCTTTATTTCGATCTCTGTCTTTCATTCATAATGACCAGGCTACGAGTTCCCATGCAAACGTAATTAGTAACGTAACATTAATAACGTATACTAACGAAGTATAACGGAAATTTAAGAGGAACGTGCTATCGCTATCACGACACTGTTCGATATTAAGTTTCCGAGACACTAAAGTGGAAGTAATTACATTCACCGGGAATTCCTAAAGTTCAAACGACACTAATTCTATGTTAATCGTCAAACAGACGTTTGTTACATTATAGGGTGTACTCTGGATATAGTACAAGGACCAATGGAACCCGATATCCACTCCCGAATAGTGTGCCTGCAAATATGCCTCTTGTCCGATAACATTAGGTCACACCGATGCCGAAGAGAACGCGAACTAAAATGAATAGTTAATAGCCGCAAGTTTACAATGTCTGAGTAATTAAAATAAAAAAGGCGTGAAACTTTGTAGCAACAAAAATTGAGAAAGTCTTGTCGCGTTACAAAGGAATGGTTTCGTCGTAATTAAAAAAGTTTCACCCCGTAGTACCTTTTCGAGAAAACTGTAAAGTAACTCTTTTTACGTCAAACTACGGAATATGAGTTTTCAAAATGAACAGAGTACATAACTTCCAATCGAAATGTCTCCTTTCGGAACGGTAACCGTAAAAACAAACGAAATATTTGTTGATGAATTTTCTGTATTATGATTTATGGACGGGAGTGTATAAATGGTTTCTCGCAGCTCCGAAATTTGCACGTGTCGTAAACGCATAAAGATCCGCGTCTAGTCTAACCACATTACGGAGATTATTCCTTAGCCGAGCTTTGATCGTTTCCCAGTCTGGCCATGCGCTAATACAAAGGGCCTGCTGTTCGAAAACCGAATTGAACCAGCAGCGCGGCGCGCGGCGCAGCGCTCTTACGACGGTACAACGGGCAAGATAATTTCCAGGGAATTCAGCAGAAATCGAGAACGCACCAGTGCGCTCGCTATCTTTGTAGACCGACTGTGGTAGTACAGAAAGGGCACGAACTCGCTCGTGAACAAGTGCGTTTAGTTTCGACGAGAGGCACTCTGCGTGCGATCGAATTATAGTCCTTTTCACCATTAATCTATATGTATACGGACCCTCGCAACTGGATGACTTGAAGCTTTTCGAAACGTTGGAACATTTAATTTACTACACGACTGAAATGAATGATCTAAATGCTACCAATCAGATTCGGAATTGTTCCTTCAATGATTTCACTTTCTTGTCTTAAATACAAATATTCCCGGCAGTCCACCTCCCCCTATTTAATAACTGGGAACAGGATTAAACCGTAAGCAGGGTTATTTGTATTCGCTAAATCGGTTTGTTGGAACAACGAACTCCACGGGCTTACTCACCTTTTTCAGTGTACACTGTTGTTCGTAAAATCAGTCACGTTCGCGGTCTTATCGGACAAACGTTAAAACAGGGACTTAGTTTCCGAACCAACCGGCTGTCGAGTTATTTCGTGCGCAGGAAATCAATATAATCGGCAAAGGACCTCCTAGAATAATCTAGCGTTGTGCTTAAATTCAGTTTTGAACATTTCCAACGTTTCTTACGGAAATCTGTGTTCTATTGTACGACGAAAGAAAACAGCGGCAGATGTAAAATGTAGGTCGGAGTGCATGGATAGTAGTCGATAAAGGATGGAAAAGAAGCAAGACGAGAGAAATGGAAGGAAAAATAAGAGCAGGTACATATACCGAATATGAAAAGAGAAACAGAAATGCGTAAGTTGAAACACGACAGATATAACAGGATGTAGCGTTAATGGTGAAATTAAACTTGGTAATCAATTATGTAATCGAGGAATATTTGACAATTCCAACGAAGAAAAACCATGGTAAACATCGCGGTCACGATCTGCTATCTTATCGAATGTAAAGATTCATTAAATGAAGAGAGCACACACTGATCGCGAGTTCAGTTAATCGGCTCATCACATTGAAACGTGACTACATCCGAGAGATCCCGAGTTATCAATTGCGGATCATGCCGGAACGAGAATTAAATTCCGTATGTATTGAATCGAGATCTGATTCGAAACCGCAATCGGAACGATTGTAAAATTGTTTCATCGCGGCGTTGTCAGCTGGCGCTTCGGGTTCTCCTCGCGGTCAAAGGATTTCTGTGTTCGTTAAAAGTGGATCGACCTGCTATTTTCACCGTTCTGTTCGGAATCTGCCAATCGGCGTTCATTTCAATCTCTTTTTCATCAATCCACGATTCGATACCCGATCGGAGAGGAAGGGCTGACGCGTGTATCAAACGGAATTACTTGAGATTGCCGAATGACCTGTTCGGAGGGGTCGGACCTGGTCGGGATCAATGCATACCAGACGAACGGCCTTGAATTAAACCGTCCGGATTTATTTTTCTCAAGAGGTTGTTTACAGATATCGTTGAAAAACAAATAGCTACGCGTTGTCCATTACTCCCGTTACAATGCTTTCGCACCTGTTTCTCTCTTTGAAAGCATCAGAGCCTTCTGCTCGCTTCACTTTCGGTCCCCCGTGGGTCGGAGACTTCTCCTCCGATTCGCAGCTTTTGCTCCGCAATCGTTGCTCCACATAGCTGCGTAATTTAGTATAAGTCCGTCGTTGTAAGAAAGGGAGCCAGAAGGAATATTGAATTCGATCGGACTCCATTTCCGGGTCCCTTGCGCAGCAACCTCCTCGTGGGGAGACCCGGCCAATTATCCTCTATTTGTAAGACCTTCTAGTATCTTACAAATAACATTGTATAGTAGAATGCAAGGTATACCAGATGTGAGAACAAATGTATTGAAAAGTTGTCAGTAAAGATCTTGTAAATTATAATATCAAACCTATTCTACAGGGTGAGTCTCGTAACGTGGCGATCTCAAATAACTCGTAGGTTATTTGTCGTACAAACAAAATGTTCAAACGAATGTTGCATGGTGCTGCCATCTGATTTTTGTTACTTCTCATGATGAAACACATATGTATGGGATTCATACGTATTGATGGGACTAGATGTACCGGGTGTGGCCGGACGGGTGGTAGAACCGAGCAGGGGGTGATGCTACGTGTAGAAATAAGTCGAAAAAAAAGAAATAACATTTTTTCGTTTGACGCTTCGCTTTCGAGAAAATCGAGTGTAAACCTGTTCCGTCAGGTCGCGTGCTTCAGTATATGCACAAAGTAGAATTGGTTGATCATGGTCAGACGCGCGTCAGACGCGTTGGACGATTCCTACCCAATGGCACGGGTATTCGCTGTATTTTCAAACTCGATTTCCTCGGAAACAAAGCATCAAGCAAAAAAATGTTATTTCTTTCGTCGACTTATTTTTACACGCAGTATCACCCCCCGCTCGGTTGTACCACCCGTGTCCAGCCACACCCTGTATACGTATCGTATACGTAGATATACATGCGTAGGCTCGTCACAGTGCAGTTCAAACGTTTACGGATAACGCCGTTATCATGGTGTCTCGAAATGTGCAGGAACTGCGTCACTGTGACACAGTCATGCATACGATTTGCTTTCCAGAAGCGTATGCTTATGTAATCTCCAATGTATGGTAATGCGATGCGGATGCACGTACGTTTCCCTTGATAATCGTCTCTTACCATCGTCTGTGCCACATTCCCGACACTTTCTGTTTCGATATTTCTTAAACGGGGCTCGTATAATAAATAACGTAAACTAAGATTTTTCAATCGGTCAGCCGGTAGCAAAAAGTGTGCGAAGTCTAGAGAACGTATTATATAAACATCATTCGTGTTGTGTCAATGTATTCTTCAAACCGCATTGTTCAAACTGAGAATAAAAGGAATTATCGCTATTTTCAAAATTCTAGTTACAAGTTACGTTTAATTCTACGCAGAAAAATAATGTTTAGCGTCAACTGTGTTCCACCATACGAAGAACGTACGTGGGTAATCATGTTGCTGATAAAATTACTTCGGGGTAGAATAACGCGAGTACGTAATATTTCGTGCAAAGCGTAAACGTTGTCAACTTTTCGCCGAGTCATAAATCCTATTAACATAATATATTTTACCGGCTGTAGTTAATACGATGTATGCTTAAACATGACTAATTTATATGTGATAAAATTATAGTTCCCCTACTACCATTATTCATACGATATTAGCTACGCCATTTTCTAAACGAGGACAGCACAGCAATAATTCTGAGAACTTGTATAATTAAAAGTGTGCGATTAAAAAATCCTTTTTTTTAAGTTTCCCCCGTTTCCTATTAACTTTGCAATTAATTAGCCATATGGTAAAATTGTTTTCTGTTACACGGTCCCGATCTCCTCAATCCGTGCACGTTAATTAAAAGAATAAATTTATGCTGCGTTCAATCATATGAGTGACGTTTAATTTTCATGAAACGCATTACAATTTCAAACGCAAACAGACATTGCTAAACATTGACGTTGTCGAACTACCCATTACACGTTCTTTATCCATATATTGCTCTATTCGAACTAGATTAATCAATTGATCTCGTGTTTGCTGCAAATATTATGTATATCGTTTATAAACAGCAAATGGCGGTGATGATATTGCAATCACATTCCACCAGTCGAACTGTGGCCACTTAACTGATAGTCCGGGATTTCGTTTACCGGCCGCAATTTCAACAGAAAATATTATATCCGCGCCGGCATACCACGCAACAATACCAGGAACAATAAAATGCACTCAATAATAGAGATAATGAATTTATAATGAGAAATTCTGTTTTTTTTTTTTTAAATATTTGATTTCATTGATCATAATTTTAATGAATTGCGTGTTACAAATTATAGTTATAATGTATATTTAATGTCTGCATATATTTCTTTGTTTATCTAATGTCTTTGACGCGTCGAATAATTTTTGCCGGGGGAAGTATTTATTTGCAAAAAAAAAAAAAAAGTGTCGACGCTCTCTTGTCCAGGCTGTACCATTTTGTTCTAGAAAATCGAATGTATTTATCGCGAATTATTTATGTATGGGAGATGGCGGTAACGGTGGAATTTTCAAGAGCTCTTGACATCTCCATTTAACTTTCGCATTACGCTGCTGCCGACGACGTCGCAGGCGGAAGTTAATGTATGCACTGAAATCAGTCTTAGGTATACCGAAGACTTCGGAATATGTTCTCGACGGTGTCGCTCACTTTTCACCCTGCTTGGCGTTTTAACATTTTAAAAAATGCTGCCCTAAATTTCTGTTCGAAACTTGTCACGCGCAGGGTGTATAGAAAACGCGGTGAACCACGTTCGCTGTCCAGTCTGCGTTACCACTATGTATTTACAGTCCTATCAGAAAACTTCAGAGGACAAAACGACACTATTGCAGGGGGCAAATATATTATATATATATATATGGCAAAGAAAATGGTAAAGAGAAAAATTTTTTATGTCGTGTTGTTTAATGAAATTTCAAGGTCACCGATGTTTTTTCAAATGGAATAGTATATTTTTTTACGATAGCATGGTAGACAATAAAAAAAACTGAATTAGACTGTAATTGTTATAATTAATTAAATAGAAATTAAATAATTAAATAACAATAGACTGAAATAGACCTGAATAGGGGACACCCACTGAATGTGGGACACCCTGTATATCAAGCGGAAAAATGAGGTGGCAAAACGGTGGACGAGTCAAAGGTGGACGAGTCGGACAAATTACTTTGTCGCCTTTTAATCAGTTCGTCCGAGTAAGGATGAAAGCAACCTCCACTCGTTTGATCGCAAGAATTCTTCTCCTGGGCATTTCTTGGTTAGAAGGATTAACCTGAACCCATCAACGAAACCTGCACTGTGAATACCCGACCGATTTGTCTGTCATATAGTAGAGTAGCTCGAGAACATTTTCGAAGAAATTTCGACGGGAACGAATATGTTTTGTTGAACGGAACGGACAAGTCCGAGGAGAATTGTCTGAAAAACAGCAGCAGGTAACTGTTTATTCTTTCCGAAGCTTTCCGACCAGGCGAATAACTATTTCGAAAGCAATTTCGAAAGGTGGCGCGCGGTTAATGTCCAAACAAAATTCCACTAGATCCGTTTCATCGCTAGAAACTGGTAGCATAGATGAGGGGATCTTGCCGTTTATCATGGCAGCCTTGACAAAGTTAGATCCACCGAGGCGATAAATTCAATCAGACAAAAGAACCCCCTACTCCCCGATGGAACGAGCTGCAAAGGGCAAACGGACCCTCCCCGGTTACGTAAAGTTTGCGGGCGTGTCTTTCGCAAAGCATCTTGTTCTGTCGGCCGGTAAGCAAGACAAACTGGGTAATTCTCCAACGTGGACAAACGTGGCAAACACAGTTTTCCAGAACGACCATGCGCGTCTATAATGCACGGCCCGGTCTGTGCATAAATCCAAAGTCGCCGACCAAAATGTCCCCGTGCAGGCTTTGGGAACGGCAAGACGGATGGAGAGACTTTAAACTAATAAATTCATCGTTGCATTTCCAATATCGAACGCGTAAGCTGTAAGCTACAGTTCCTCTATTAAAGGTAGCACAAACCATCGGAATGACTTCAGTTACGGTCTTTCCAAGATTCAGCGTAAATAGCACACAGTTCAAAGCACACGCTTTACTGGCTGCCGTACTACTAATTTGTAAAATTATGCTGAGGCATTTCAATAGGAGGCCATAGCTTGTTCATTTGCTATTGATCGTTAATAAGTGATTTCAGGGTAATGGAGGGGATCAGGATTGGGGGGAAAGAGCCTGTAAGAATAGTGATACGAAATGTAAAACAGTAATTGATTCAGATAATTTAAGGGTATGTTACAATTATTAAAAAATTTGTCCTTGCAATTGGTACAGACCAGAGACAATGTATAATTTTCTTGGAAAGCTTTATTTCTGCAGTTAGTTCCGCGAAGAACTCATTCCTTCATTGAGTAATAATCCCACGCCCATTCGCAAATTGTTACACCTTTCGCGTGTACGCGACACAGGTTCCGCAGAAAATTACAAATTTATTTCGTAATAATTTTACTTCTCTTTTCCGTGAGGTACATTGCCAGATTAGCGAAATTCATTCTGGCAACATTTTCCGCGACAAAAACAATACACTCAGCTCTCTGGCAATGGCATTAATTCACCGCACGAGGGAATTTCATTTCCTGCTTTATCGGAAACTCTCGACTATGATCGGTAGATTACATTTTATCTGAAATTCTTATTTTCCATTCGCCCGGTAAATTTGATGGAGTGCGATTATTGCTATAGGACCCCGGAGAGCAATCTTCCGCATAAACAAACTCGAGACACATCTCGAATGGGATAATCATTTTGCATGATCGAACTTGTTCTTGATGTTTGTTCTTTATAATTATATCAAAATAAATCGTGGATCAAGTTTGTTCATCAAGGTTCAAACGAATTTCCAAATAAACATTTACGAGAATATTCCGGATGGATCGTAATGTCTAATTATACAATTTACCAAAAATTGGTTTTGCAATAATGGAAATCGGCAAGCGGATATGATTACATTTCCATTTCCATTTCGATTCGATATAAAACATGATGCATCGATACTCCGATGATCGTAAAACATATTTATATGTAGCACACGTGTTACCCAGACGGTCTTAAAATTTCCGCGATAAAGGCAGTTGTAAAGGCAAGATTAAATACTTCCACGAGGGTAATGCTCTCTACTAAATTTAATAATCCGGAAAAGTGTGTTACCTTCCTACGCTTTTTCCTCGAATAACTAACTATGCGCATACCATACGGCACACGGTGCGGTGTACGTGTTTTCGGGGGCCACAAGGTAACGGGTGACTTCTTCAATCCACTCGGGCTAAGTATGAAAACTCTTTAAGCCTTTTCAAGATGTTCGCGTTTTAACGAGAATATAAAAGAAAAAATTCGGAGGGAACCGCATAATCTTAAAACTCTTACATCGAAGAGTATATCGCGAAAGAAGAACAAAATCGTTTATGGAAAATGAATCAAGTGCGTCAATGTTCAAAGAAATTCCATTAAAATACTACGGTGGTCGTTGTAAATGACTCTGGAAAATATTATCGATTCAATTACAGCTGAATCTTTAGCGTCGCTCCAAACTTTGCCTTAATGGTCGAACTTATTTTTGAAGAACGTTAGCTCGACGAGAATACGTTCACTAAAAGCCTATTTGAAGTTTCTAAAAGTTCCACTTGACTTTCCAGTTTATGAAGACTGACGTATTTCGAAGTTCGCGCTGGACCGGATAGAAAATGCTCCCTGAAAAATGTTATCGGTAAACTCGCTTGTAACAACAAATAGAAGTCAGGCATCGGCGATTTCTTTGTTATCTGTATCCGAAAAAAGAGGTATGTAACATCTTTTTCGCGAGGAGCGGAAGCTACGGGGTATGTTCGTTCTGCACCAATAAATTCTTCGCTAAACTTCGACGAACTTCCGTTCGAAAAGTGTTACCGTTAAAATCTGTTCAAGCACGTGGCGATCGATTTTACAAACTCGCTTCGTATAATCCGGACGGGCGCATCCTCGCGTCAGCGAACTATCCCCCGCGCCGCTTCAATCTAGGAGATCGCGGAAATTTCTTCTTGCGAAGGAACATTTTCTCGGGTCCAGGAATGTGTATGCTCGATACAGTCGCGTCGCGGCGATAACGCCAGACACCGCGGGAAAGAGAGCCTCCGCAATTCTATGCCCCTACAGCGTTTTCGTACTCGCATGGTTGGAACGATGATAGAAATAACAGTATGGATTTCGCGGGAACGCCTAGTTTGTTTGCCGGGAAAAGTTCCCGTGTGTACGCGAGACTACGATCGTCGGAACCGGTCGTGCTTGAAATATTCTATCGTATTCCGTGTCTCTTGATAGAACCGTGATATCGTATCGTCTCCGAGTATACTGAAATTTTCGTGACATTAGAACTCGATCAACTTTTTCATATCACTCGCTTGTTTCGGCATCAATGAATTTCCTCGACTGCTTGCGTCATTGTTTTTATTTTAAACGGGTGTTAATAAAGGTGCTTTTCAAATAAAACTATTTCAGAAGAGAGGAAGCTCTTTGCTTCGACTGATTAGGTTCGGCCCCACAGTCCGGCTCTTGAAACGAAGTATCAAACGGGATGCACTGGTAAATCCCTCAATAGAAACCGTAATCATAAACCGACAACTCTGCCTCCATTTTTAACAGAAATTTTCCAGACCACTCAACAACCCCGCAGCGGCCAATAAAGCAGGAGTCGCTCGAATAACGCGCAACGCAGCGGTTTAACCGCATACAAATGATCCAAGGAGGCCCGTTTAATCTTTCGCACGACGAGCTCGGGATATCGGGACCATTCTTCGCTTCCAATCAACGCTCGATAACTCCAGGACACCGTTCCACCTGGCCCACGATCACGCGACGCGACGCGTGGTACTATTTAACAGGGTGATGACGCATTTCGCACGACGCGACGCGCATGTCAATCCGCGAACAGTCTTCTGTCTGGGGCACGCACGCGGCGAATAACTTCACGTACGTGATCCCTCTGCGAACGGGATTCGATTTCGAAGTCCCCGCATTTCCAACCCGCTGATTTCTCTCCAACTCGGACTCGGAAGTTTTCCCCTTTCCACCGACAACTACGCCTCGAACTTCGGTCGATTCTTCCGGTATTTTAGGGTGTCACCGTTTCGAATATACAGGGTGAGTCCCGTAATTTGTACACGTAACGCGATAACCTTTAAATTACGCCGAAAATCCACTGGATAGGTCACTCTACACGACCGACGTGGTAACCAAAAGTTTAACGCAACTACTTGTACTGATTTATGTTTGTCAACTGACAAAGCGTATTCTGTAAATGTACGAGCAATTTTCCTTTACAAGAGGAATTGCCTTTCCCGCGGTTGTATCGTGGAGATAGTATGCTTCGCGTCAGAAACAGACCACAGCGTAAATGAATAGGTGCCCCATATTCGTTCAAGAAAAAAGATATTCGAATCCACACGCACGCTGCAATTTCTTCCTCGTAACAATGGGTCGAGGATGGCATTTCCGGGACAAGAAAAGTTTTCATAAACGCGTGGCCAAGATCTATTGCGGTACAGCGCGGCTTACCGTTGCCCGCGATTTGCAAAAATCGCCCATAAAGTAGGCTGTCACTTGCCAGTGTCATCAGTCAGCGAAAAAATGGGTCACCCTATTGTGTCACGGAAATGTTGGGAAAACTGTTTCCCCTTGTACTCTCCATGTTACATTT
Organism: Lasioglossum malachurum; assembly: GCA_028455605.1. Classification (NCBI taxonomy): domain Eukaryota; kingdom Metazoa; phylum Arthropoda; class Insecta; order Hymenoptera; family Halictidae; genus Lasioglossum; species Lasioglossum malachurum. The sequence goes on from CM052315.1 coordinate 2,289,755, forward strand.
CATTCCGGTGTTTCGATCAACGTCACCGATACTGTCGTGTTTTGGGAAAGCCTGTTAGCCTGAGCCTTAGGCGCTCGAAGCTACCTCAACCGAGTGCGTCCCACAATTCATCATAAATCGTTTACATCCTTACCGTCGAGAAATTGTAGAATAATATAATGTCGGTAATCGTGTATTTCTATTCGCCGTTACACACAGAAATACTAAATGTCCATCGATCTCGTCGTCTGATAAAATTGATCGAAAGTTTTAGTGATTTATCAGGAGCACGTGAATTTCATTAATATCATAATTTCGTGTGTCGTCGCTCGACGAAACGGAACGAAATGGGAAGTCGTAGGCTAACGCGGTCTGATGAAAAAGCCACTTGAATATTGCACGAAGTTATCGGTCTTGTGTAACGGCGGCACTGACGTAACGCGTCTCAGATGTTTGCTCAGGGCGAACATGCATACATACGTCGAATCGCAATATGTATAACGATCACGATGCAAGTAATGAACGAAAGAGCTGGGCTGCATATCTCCGATGCACTTTCGCATACTTCACGAACTGCACTCTCCTCGAGGATACTCGATTTATTCTATCGAAGAGCCACATTTACTGATATAAGGCGCCATTTGCATACTGAACGGGCCGGCCGCGGCCGGATACGCTTCCGAAGTGGATCGCCATCCCTCACGAGGAGCCAATAAAACATATTATTGGATTAAACGAGTTCGGTGTTTTCCAACCGGTCGATGAATTTCATTACCGTTTCGCCGTTGTTTACGGCTAATAGCAGCGGAGCCTGTTCGAAGGATTCTGCGGACGCATCTGCGGTATCGCGTCCGAAGGTACGTCGTGCATTGTTTTCATTCGCACTCTCGTAATTCCATTCCATTATCTGGTCCATGGCAGACGCGAGCACCTAGAAACTCTATACAACGGGTGTAGAAAGTATTCGAACAACGACTGCTGCATAATACGTTCACCAAACAGTTTTCGTAAAAAAAAAGCATTCCATTCTCCCGTTCTGCAGAAAGTCTCTCTCACACACGGTTATTATAAAACGTTCCGGTTGAAGTCGACCATTGTTCGCGTACGTTCTGCCCCCACTGTATGTAATCGTGTCTCGCTAAGAGTGCCACAGGAGTCCCCCCCCTCTCTCTCTCACTCTCTCTCTCTCTGTCCATGAAAAAAAAAAGTCATTTCATTTACATTTTATTGGCAGCGAGTAACAGTGTTCCGGCAGTGAAGTTTCGGAGGGCCTTTTGGACGGTGCGCGTCAACGAAAAGTTACGACTCCGAATTTCACAATCCGGAATTGAAATTTTAAATCCGACCCGACACGCAAATTACAAAGGATTCATGTATGTAGAGCGTTCCCCATTACCGCGACGTCAATGATTTCGAAGGATTCGAAGCGTTTCTGGGATTCGAGCTTGACGTCCCTTTTCATTTGAATGACAAGAGAGATTGCGATACGGAAATGAACATTGGTACCGTAACGTGATCGATACAAACGAATTTATTACAATCGGTAAATCAATTGCCATTGGATGACGAATATTCATGCTGCGATGTATTTGGTAATTATAAGGACAAGTAATAACGATGCTAGTTGGCGACGTATTAAATCATCCGGTTTAACGAGCAATCGAACGAACAGCTCTCCGTGCAATTCTCCGCCCGGCGTTGTACGCAGTGTCTAATAAAATTTTCACTGAGAACTAAAAGTGGTGTATCCACTTCCGTCCAGATTCCGCCGTCTTAGCGGGAGCTTATCTCTGAAAGTCCTTGAATCTAGGACGCAATTGGTTCTGGGTTCCGGCTGTCCTCTAACTTCAACGATCATCCTTCTGATTTACTCGGCACGTGGGTTTCATAGTTTATACCAACGCCGCAGCGCCAGAACTACCACTTTTGTTTTGTCCACTAACCGGCGCGCTATCGGCTTTGTAGCGTCGAGACCGTGAGCCTACCCACCCAGAGACCGGGCCGACGGTGCTCCTTTTGTCTCATTGAACACTCGGGATACTCCATAATCGCGATCAACCCGATATCCCATGATTGATAGTCCGGTCGACTAGGCGTGTTCGATCTTATTGCCCGAAATATGCTCAAACGTTTTCGAATACAACGCGTTTGGTGATTTTGGACGTCCAGGAGAATTAATAGCGACACTATTAACGAAAATATTTGTCGGACAGATATTTTTTTTTTTGCGAAAGAACGTTAGTGCGGATCCACGTTTGCTCGTCGGCAGTTCGAAACAAAACGGACGTTCAGAATCCATTCATTCTGCTGCCGCCGCGCCGCGCCGCCGTCGTCAGTGTGTACGCGGAGGAATTCTAATTTTCTGCGCCGCTACACTTCACATTTATCGAGCGTCAGGTCACTGTCAATCTGAATGATTGTGGGATTAGGATAGTGACAAGTGTGGATTACATCTCGAAGTCCTGCGACAGTTTCGGAAACTTCGTGACCGCAGCGAACGTTATTTCCCTTCTCCCCGATGAACGGAAAATGATCCAGCGTCGCTCATGCTTCTAAATATTCCAATGGCGCAGCAATGACAGCGTAGAATAATGATTTACGAAACCCGCCGCGCCACGGGTTCAGTGATTACGAGCGACGATAGCTGGAGAACTATGCAGGTTCGTCACCGTGCAATCTTATCCTTCGACGCTTTTACATCCGCGATGCACACTCGAACGCCGCATCTCCCGCTTTCGCGTGGCACGTACGTTCCCGAATCCCAGTCATCCGAAATCCAGCTTGAACAGTCACGAAACTCTTTTGTCTTGACACGAACGCAGTTCCTTTGTATTCAGCGTGCGTATGTGTCATCTAGGTGGCGACGATCATCCCCTTATCTCCGGAAATAACCGCCCAAGTTCCTCATACATACCAGCATACAGAACGAAACATTTAACAGATAAAGTAACGTTACTCTGAATATCGTTGTTCATCTAATATAAATGCTGGAATACTTCTCTTCCGACAAATTCGCAGCTTAACCGAATATTTTCTGCGGCGAGCAGCCGAGAATGCGGCTCCAGCGAAATTTTTACCTCCGACTGATTTCATTAGGAAAGACGTTCTGTATTCGGCATATTACTTTCTGCAGCGGGCGGATAAGGCGTTATTCGGTGTTACAATTCCGAGGGAAATATCCTGCCCCTATGCAACGATTTGTAGCGTGCTAGGTATTCATCAAGTGCCCCATACATGCTGGTATTCCCAGCGTACCACCGAATGCAACGTATTCAACGAGACAGTCGTTGAACAATCTAAATCGTCTGAACGCGCTGCTGGCAGTATTGCACGAAACTACGTAGAACAACGGACCCTATGCTGGAGGCTCGCGTTTCTTCTAGCCTGTGGCTTGCTGATTATACGTATCTCTGACGTTTCGCCGGGTTTTTCGCGAGTGTGATCCTGTTGCAAAGCGTAAATAAAGTGTACAACATAACGACCCAATCAAGTCTCGTCCCAACGAAGACAAAAATGCCCACACCTGCCTTCCACGAACTCACGCAAAACAGTAGAACGATCTAATTGGACCCACGGTAGTTTCACACGTATCAAAATAGAAGATACATAATCGAAGTGCTGCGTGCTAAGAGCTGGTTAAACAAGTTGATTGGTCGTCGCCGTGCGAGGTCCCCGCCAGGTAAATTTGTCTGGAATATTGCAAACTCGTTAGATCGGCTAGTTGTACGTGCAATACCGAAGGTTTACATGTAGAGCATTGACCGATATTGAGGACGACGACGCGACGCGCCGCAGAGCAAAATGTCATCGCAACATCCGGCCGCCGACGCGCCGGAGGCGTTGAAACCTTTTCAATTCCTCATTTAGCTGTAATTCAATAAAAACCGACATTTCGAGAAGTTCTCGCGTCAAAGTGTCCCTTGAAGAAGGTCTGTTCCAGGTACCCGTGGTACGCTCGCCTTGCCTTCTTTATTTCTCCGTGTTTTCAGATGAAATTGTAACGCTCGAAAATCTAGCGACACTTCCATTTTTACTGGACCGTGACAGTGGTTCTTCAGAATAAACGACAGTTACCCGCGCATAATGACGCGGTCGCATTTCCGGTACCACGTTTATTCGTCCCGCGACAGAAACGACTCCGTCGCATTTAATAATAATGTGGCTCCATTTCTGTTCTTGCGTTTATGCTGCGTTCGCGTCGAGTCGCGTCGCGTCGTCCATTTCGATTCTACAGTGTAAACTACAGCGACAGCTCGCAGAGCTTCCGAGGACTGCTGTTCCCACTCATTTTCTATTTCAGTTTTACGTTTCAAACGATCATCCACGGCGATAACGTGACCGCCAGACTACTCTGTTGCTATGGTTTTCCGCGCGAGGTAATGCTGCACAGCGAAAGAGGATTTAGTCGTAATGATTCGCCAAGAATCACGAGTAAGATAACTCCTGTATTATTTCGCGGACGCGACAATATCGTCGAGGATTAAACGGAAATGTAATTTAACTGCTAATACCCTTGCTGCCAGATTACGGAGATTTATGCGAATTCACATCTTCACACAGCTCTCGCACCATTGCAACGCCATTTCCGCAGCAGCATCGCAAACGTTGCGGTCGAGGTGCTCAATTGAGATTAATTTTACCGTTTAGTTGATTGCAAAGATGGAAATATACTAGTCGAAATCACAATTCGGTAGATAGGTTCGAGAACGGGATGTAGCGAACGCTGAAATCACACGTTTTCAAGGACGCCCACTTCTTGGTCCGTCACTCGCTGATCCAGTTTCCGAAATCTTCGAACCACGTGCCGAATGATACTGTCACAAGCATTGATTTTTTTTGAGAGGTGTCGCATTGCGAACGAACTTTTCGTTACGCAATCATCCGCCGTACCACTGGCCAACTATCCACTTGACCAATATCAACCACTCGCTTCTGGACACTCGTCATTACACGAGATGATACAGACACGTGATTTTCACAGTGCCACAGTTTTTATTTGTATACCGGGTATTTCACCTGACTTGACCACCTTGAATGTCTTTGTTGTTTTTAGAGATACGTCAAATGTCTGAAGGACACAGTTGAATGGTCAAATGGGGCTCGTACGGTACCAAAACAATTTTTGTTTTTATGTAATTTTTTTTTGAGATACGAAGGTCACCTTCATTTTATTAAATGGAATATCCTGTTGTTTAATAAAAGTGTTCACCTTCATATGTCCTAAACCTAATAGTTAACTAATGGTTAGGAAATGATTCTTGCCTGATTACATAGAGGAAAGTATGCTATGAACTCTTATGACTGAAAAAGTATTCCTTGCGAAGTCTTGATAATTTTGCAAATTTTCTTCATTACATTTAGCGCAACATTTTTAATACATTACAAATACTAATTTTCAATTGACAATGGTAATTTGCAGCTTAAAGATAAACCTTTCATTAAAAAAAAAATTTGAAGGAAAATATTGAAAAGGATCGTCAGGGCATCTTAAAGAAGAAAAGCAATTTTCTCCATGAGAAAGGCTATCTTCAAAACTTCCAACTTTAACTGTTTGTTACAGTAATGGTTGATGGATACTTAGAGAGCAATAAACATTCAACAGATATCTATATGAGACAGTTGGTTTTTGGGTAAAATGTCACTAAATTTCGCGTTTTCGATCACTGCGCGGCATGGCAGCCCGATGGAACGCAATCAAACAGCACTAATAGATCTGCGTAGCTCATAAAACACGCGCGACCGTCTTAAATGGAAATGCGTTTTGCAGTGCTCGCGAACAGTTCGCAGGCGTATCCGGTTTTATGGTGTCACTGGCTCTTTCCCGTTTCTCGTCGGGGTCGGGGTCGTATTCTCTGCAGCGGTGAATTTCATACGGCTTGTCGAGAAGTGGAATCTCGTCGCAATTGGCTCAAGTTATGCACGGAATTCGATTATCCGACACGGAAGTACGGGTCGAAGCGGAAAGTGGAAGTCCGATCGTCGACGGTTACGCGTGTGCGCCGCGACGCGCCGCGCGCCGCCGAAGAGTGCGCGTTTCCCACCGAAAGAGATTGAACCTCGAACTCGAGATAATTGCCCTGTGGCCATTGGAAGCGTACCTGGGATCATCGCTGTTCGTTCACTCGATGTCTTGGTTAAACGATATTACTCGGGAACTACGAGCTGCGGTTCTTTGCGGCCGGGTCATTCGATTCGTTCAAAAAGTGCATGATGCATAAAGAATTCACGAACAATTTTTGAACGCTATTTTTTCAACGCTAACGTTGACGACAAAAGAGTTCCTTAACAAGAGTAGAAAAAGACGATTTATTACCGACATCAGAGGTAAATGCAATGTCGCCGCAAAATTCATTCCAACGCTCGGAAGATGATAAGCACGGGCGCGACGGCTATGACACACACGTACAGTCATTCTCGCCTATAGTTAAATTTCTTTTGCGCATAGGTTTCAGCGTGGAATTTCAGCTATTACGCGTTTCAACGTATCAAATGATTGATTTTATGTTCTTTGCTGATTGAGAGAGATTAACGGAGCATTTTCGTTCGTTTAATGTTTCCGGTACAGCAAATACACGGGGTGGGGCACTATAAACAGGTCCCACCTGAATAACTCGCTTGCTTTTGAAGATAGAAGAAAAAATGCATCGGCGTAATCTGGTGCCATTAATTTTTTTATAGATCGAGGTATTTTTTAATACATTTTAATACAGTATATGCCACGAGAGGCGAACGGTGCAACCATTCTTCGGAGATAATAGCTCAAGCAAAAGACTAATATTATCTGGAAAAGGAAAACAAAAGGTACAGACCGAGTGTTTTATCTTGATCGTTATAAATCAACGCAAGAAATACAGGCATTTTATAATGGAACGCAGAGTAAATGTTTTTCTTTACATAAGCGTTCGTGAAATCTGTCTCTCACTAGTATCATTACCGTCTTCGGACTTGATGGAAGAATATGTTCCGCGGATTGCTCGAGATCAGCCGAACTTTAAGAATCAAGGTTTTACATTAAACATTTTCGAGAGCACAATTCCTAGGGAAACTGCTTTCCCAAATCTGTGATTTCTACGCCGCTCAAACGATTTGTTACTTAGCTTTTCGTCAAAGGCAGCTAGAAACTCTGCCAGCACTTCCTGATCTCCTTCCAGTTGGGAAATCATGAAAGGCTTGCTCTATTCGCTCGATCGAAAGTCTCTTCTACTGGTACGAGGCTTCGTTTATTCACCCCGTTGCCAGTTCATCCGTCCGTTCCCCTATTCTCTCCGCGTTTCTTCTAGAATCCAGTTTCTTCGTTTTCGTACACAGCAGATCACCTTGGGAACTTTTTTCGAATTTCTCGGTGCTGTCACCACGCGTTCTACCAAAATATCTAAACGTGTGTGAACCCCTTATTCAAAGTGATCATGTAAAATATCTAAATATCTATCTTGTTTCTCAGTTTATTATGTTATTAGGTACCTCGGAAAGGCATTTCGTATCATGACATTTTGTTCCACGATCTTTAGAGAATGAGTTTAAACTGTTGTGCGTTTCAACGTACCATGAATAAATAGTTCGATGAACACCGAGCCAGAGAGGAGGAGAATTTAAAGAATAAGCCCTGGGGCAAACTGGTTATCCTTGTCGTTAACGAACGCCTCCAGGCACCGGCTGAAAGTTGACCTCCTCTGAACTTCGCCATACCTAGCGGATCAACATTGACCGTCCAGCCAAATGATCAATAACACTGTCCAACAAATTTCAACTTTTTTTATGTTTCTAATTACTGTCGGGTGGTCTTAATTTTTCTCCTGCGCGCACAGTTTTTGAGAAACGTGACTTTAAGAAAAAAAAAACGTACTTCTGAACTTTAAACAGATATATTGTGATGTTATTATGAAGGATATTGGATTGTTCTTTACAGCAGAAGATTCTGCAGACTTTCCAGAATCCAGTGATATGCAATACTAATATATTATGATTGCTTTGAACATGTTGAAAGAAGCATTAAAGACGGAGATACACCAGTTTTGCACCAATTTTGCACACACCTTTTGCGCGCATATTACATAACGCGTCGTTTCTCATATTATCGCTCTCGAAACGACGCGACACGGAGAGAAAAAAGATCAAGTATCCCTACAGAGCCGAGCATGAGAACTGCATTCACACGAGTGTGCTCGAGAAGCCACGCCGCGCCACGCCGTGCGGAACATCTCTCTCGCTTCAGAAATATTTTATGTTTGGCTTTCATCGATATTTTACCGAAAATCCAAAATCACATTTCACTTTCCAACAGATTCGAGTAACCTTCACCGATCACGATTCGTGGTTCGCCCTGTACGGAACACGAGTCTCATAAGCAGAGAGCGAACGAGATAAGAATAGGATCGTGCTGATCGGTGCAGAAATTCCAAAAAATGATTTATATTTCTGTGCTTTTGATGGAGCTATAATTCATGGGTCGCGCTCTCGAGCACGTGCAATATGAGCTGGAAAAAGGAAATCGTCCAACTCGGCTAGGAATTTAGTTGTCAGCCATAAAATTATCGTTCTTTACTCATTCGATCCCATAAATAACAGGAACAACAATTTTTCAATGTTCACATTTTCGGACAGCTTATTGTGTTCTTCTCGAGGTTTAATATCATATACTTTCAATGTTATCTTCATTTTTACCCGTTTTCCGTACAGTCTTCGGCTCGTCACCGTGTCTCAGTAGATGTATACCGCATCTCCCGTAAACAAAAGACCGTGTAAGAGGATCGGTTCGGTTCGGTGTATCGATTATATTCTCAAAGCATTCGCGACGCGGTAACGTAACTATATAGTGGAAAGTTGCGACGAAAGTTCCGCCTTTCTGACCGCTCGAACTCCGGAGAGTTTGGCATACAATTACGGCGCCGAACTCGACGTTGTCGTTGCGACACGTGGAATAAACTTTTTCGACAACTTGCGATGCACGCGGGAGGAATGTTCGATTTCCTTTGACGTTTCAAATCGTTCGGAATTACACCCGCTCGCGAAAGCATTCGAACGAACGCTTTGCCGTTGGCTCCACTCGCAACTTGCACAGGATTTTTCTAAGAAAGTAACGCGCGCATTTTCTCTCCTCGACGAGTTGAAACTTTCCTCGATAATATTTTCGTCGTTCCAACGATCTTTTGTAATTGAAATTTACCGTCAACCAGTTTTTCAAAGTACTATTACAGAGGGGAAACTAAATGAGGAAAATCACTTTTCGTAAACGCGGTTCGCTCAGGGCTCGATTGCAGTACGTGACACAATTTTCCATTCGGACTTGCAGTGCAGTTTTTGTAAGCGTGAAAAAAAAAGTAGTGCCCCAGAACGATTCATTACTGGCCGCCGTATTCAAAGCGAGAAAGAAGCTGTAATTAATTATGCGGTGCAACAGTAATTTTGCGTTTCGGTAACCGGTGGACGGCGGCTCTTGTAGATTTTCATGTTCGAAATACGGAAGTTGTTATTGGAATACGATGAATACTGGTATAATGAATCGTCGCCCCCGACATTATTATTGCCCGGATAATTCGGATTGAGCATGACGCGGTATGCGAACGCGAGAAGTCTACGCTAATATACGTATCGTCGGACCGACACCGCGACCGGTTCAAATTGTTATTACTTTCTGTGCCAGCAATAATGTATGTATCGGCAGGAATGAATGTTTTCAAAGGAGTACTGTAACGATTGGTCTTTCATTCGGACGCGGCTTCCATAAATTTGATGAGGGACCCGTGATAACGGGATGCCAGTCCGACAAAATAAGCGCCGTCTACTTTGCATATCGTTACCAGCGATTCGTCGCACAATGCGAGGATGGGAGAAATTGCGTCGGGTAGAATAATACGCGCATAGAATTTTAATAATACCAATGGAAACGTCTAAAGCGTACGCGAAGTGAACCCGTTAAATGCTCGCGAGCGATTTTCTCACACTTTTAAGATACACCCCGGAGTATGGAAATCGCACTGGATAATTAACGTGGGCGCTGCCGCGTCTCGTAAATCTGAGAATAAGTACTATTATTACCGTATTCCGTATTCATTTACTTAAACGTAGGCAATGTTGAAGAATACATTGAACAGCAGAATGCGCGACATCTTATTAAAAAAAAAGCCACAAAAACTTTCAATGTAATCGTACGCGTTATTTCCGCGGAAGCACTAGACAATTATACTGGCGCTTAACCATCAGTTTGTCTGAAGCCTCGGAACGTCTATTTGGTTAACCAGTATTGCTTCTCTTAGCACCCTTACTCGCCATTTACCTGTGCATTAGACATTCCATTACTGCTATTCTGAACAATGGCTCGCCTACGCTACTTGCCTACAAAGCGACGCGATGGATCTATACTATACTACTCGCCTGCCAAGCGCTAGTTCTGTGCTACTCGCCTGCAAAATGGTAGTCCCATACTACTTTCCTGCAAGGCGGCGGACCTACACTGCTTGCCTACAAGGCGGCGCGGCGGACCTACTATGTATACTACTCGCCTGCCAATAACTAGTTCCATACTACTTGTTCGCGAGGTGGCGGTTGCATTGTTACGGATAGAGAACAGATCCCGTTCGACTTTCTCACAGGAATCTCTTCAAGATCGTCTCTGCCATGATAGTTGAACCTCTTAACGAAGACCGAGCTCTGGCTCGTAAGAGCATACTACTTCATCGTTGATCGAAGAACTTAGAGAAATCGAATACTTGTATTTTTTTTTTTTTGGAATAAACAATAAAACGGCGGGGCTTAAAAGCAAGAATACTGCGGAGAATAATCGCGAGATTTTTCTGTAAAAACGGAATAATGTCTGTATTATTGTCGCTTCTGGCCGCCTTCGTTTGCGTTTTCCTCGCTCTTTTACTAAAAGCTTCTCCGTCGTGCTCATACCTGTGAAAGTTGAGAGCACAGACAACTGCGCGGACAGCTCGCGGCGACCTAAATTAATGCGCGATCCGAATAAATCATTTGCAAGATATCCGGTGTCAAGATACGCAGCCGGAGCCGCTGCTTTTATGCTGGATTTCCGGTTCTCGAACGATCCCGTCGCCTGATTTAGCAGCCATGACGAATGACGCAAGTTGGCGAATCACTCGCGAGCAATGCGCCGAGTTACCGAGGAGGCCGTAAAATTATCGTGGCCTCCCCCCCCCCCACCTCGTTGATCAATTTAACGGATACTCTCCGTAAGTAATACGCGCGGCGAATTTCCATGAGAAAAATCGTCTGCAGCTTCCCGACCGATTCTTATTTCACTGTCGACGCAGCGTGGCACCGTAAAACTTTCGTCGCTGATATATTAGAGCAAACGGCGCCGGTGCTAATTTCCTCTTCATGAAAAATCGTTTACCGTGAAACTTCGCGACTATCTACGACCTAAATACACCTACTCCATCATTTTATCACTTAACCTGTTCGTTGGCCAAATCGATTGACACTCCGAATGACAGGACGGTTATATATGACCGACACAATTATTTACCAATCTCGAAAATCTCAAACTTCATTGGGATCTACAAGGTGCGAGGATGCTATAAAAATCATTGGCACGATTAGTGTACGCGTGATGAACGAATTATTTTTGCATTTTCACTTAGACCACTTTCATAATTACGGGCACATATAAGCTGACTGAATTAACGTCTAACAGAGACACCTGAACGCATCATGTATAGCGCAATTTTGTTATTTGCATCCGGACAGTGTAGGCGGGTCCGAGAGGATTTCGTAAATATTAAAAATGCTGTTCAAACACGCGCGACACGAGCATATTCGGAATCTTTGACTGCACGGTTACGAGGTTTCGCATTTCCTTTCCAAGCCAAACAAGAACGCTATTAACTTAACTGATGTTGTGCACTCTTTCATTCAAAGAGGCGGAGGGATCAAAAAAGCGGTAAATATATACATATCTCTATATTAATACAAAACCCTCCAGGGCTAAGGGCATCGTAAAAGTTCTTTTTCCACAAAAGATTTCACAAGAAGCACACTTCGGAGGCAGCATTTTATGAAAGAAGTTGAACGTGTACAGTTAAAAAGGAATGTATCGCAACATGTCGCTAATTAATTTACATCGAACAATCCAGATTCTCGTTCGAACCCGCCCGCCATTAAAAGTAAGAATTGTGAGAGAAATTACATTCAATTAATATCTGATTTTCAAACAATGTTATAATTAAAAGTGAACTCACTGCGTCAGTTGTATAACTGACATAATCAATTTGGCTGATTCGCGAGGAATTTGTTTACATTAATGCTGCGAAATGCGGCTATTCAAGCCGCTTTATTTTATGCGTGCACATCAATCAAGGAAAAATCAATATAATTAATGTACAAAGTTGTGTGTGTGTGTGTGTGTGAAATAATTCAGATTATTAATTTTTCGAGTTAAGCTCAGCGTAAATTGGTATAACGAGATACAAATACACAAATTTACAATGGACGTGCAGCGTTGTTCAAAACTTTGCAATATATTATAATTGCCAAAGAAATACGCTGTTCCTGAAGTTACAGCCTCTTCGTTACCCGTTGAGGTGAAATTAATCATGCACACCAGCTACAAAAGACACTAATGCATATCTGATGTGCAGTGACTCCCACAAATATTCGGACACTCTTAAAAAGCCGATATCTTTTTTACAATTGGACTATACGATTCGAACTTTTTTTGGGAAGCTGGAGCAATTAGTTTACTACAGGATGTGAAAAGACATTTTTTCGAAAATTGCAATTGGTCGGAATTGTATAGAAAGTACTAAAGATTGCGTTTTACATCTTCCAATGTGAAAAATTTTTTTCCACGTCCTGTAGTAAACTAATTGCTCTAGCTACCCAAAAATGTGCAAATCGTATAGTGGAAGAATTAAGGAAGCCATCGCCTTTTTAAGAGTGTCCGAATATTTGTGGGAGTCACTGTATATCTTTATATGTATAATATGAAAACTTTGTATACGAAGAAGGTGCAGAGAGAGAGAGAGAGATATTCCAGCATCGCATTACGCGTAGATAATACGGAAATGTCATGCTTGTCGTATCTACCCGCATTCCACGTTGTGTACAGTTTGCAATTGCATTGGTGTAGTGCCATTGCTTAATCGAGCCAGCAATTACTGGAATAATAGGAGCTCCTAATAGTGATTCCTGTGCTGTATGAGAAAATGATATTTTTCAATTTTCGTTTTACATTTACAAATTCTTCATGTCGTAGTCACGTTCTGGGTGACCTTTGCATATATGATTTCCGACGCGAAACGTCTTTCACCGTTTTTGGATTCCGAATATTCCACTGCGCTCGACGACGAGAATGAATTTATGACAGAGCCTAATATTTGCGAGAAGGAGGAACGGTAAATTATGCATGGACACGTCAGCCAATTTCTGTTCAGAGTCACGTGTGCCCGTTGAACCTTTAAACGCGCGATTTTCTCAAAAACGAAGCTACGGCTGAGCAAATGTTATTTAACACTTTCTGTGTATAGCTGCACGAGGAATCGTCTGTTACGTAGACGGTGCTATCGGTTGCATCAGGTATATCGTGAACGATTGCAAACATTCGTGCCCGATTTTCAGCGATACCAAGATCTTCTCCGAAGAAAAGCCACAGGGGCAGTGTTTCCAAAAGGTCGGCTTGTTTCCGTAAATGGAACGTTTCGTTGAAATGCGCGACGCGAAGCAACGTGGAAATTCGCAACAATATAATAATGGAAACGTGAATAGAAAGGGGAGCTTCTAATTTTGCGGAGGCATTGTACGTACAACTGAGTAGATTACATTGTCAGCGCGTGGACGGTGTTAATACATATATGATGTAACAGCTTCCCTCGGCGATGTATCATCGCCAAGAGTGGACGCGTGGAATGTACAGTCGAGGCAGTGCAGTGTCTGCCTTATTACTTGAAAAATACCGATCTCACTTTTGTCCCGAGTTAGAAGACGCTTTTAGGAGAATCGCGTGAAAGAAGCGTGAAAGAAGCGTGAACGGAGCAGAGGGATGTGTGGAACGAGGGTTGAGAAACGATGACTGAAACCCGAAGTACACCCGCTGGTAACAATGGCGACAACGAGCCTCTCTTCCTTCACCGTGCTCTTTATTAAATCCAGAAAGTAAAGCCGCGCGCACCGGCGCGGCGGAGGTGCGGCGGGGGAATTGATTAATAACCGATATCGAATGCAAATGCGAGCGAAAAAACACGTCCGACACGTATTTTCCCGAGAAAATACGTTCGCTTGTGCACCGACGATAATGCGTTTGTACACCGCGAATTGTTTCCACTTCCGATCAACGGTGATTCAGTGACGTGAACTTTCGAGCGAATTTCTGACGCTCGCAGCGCGTTTCAATCTTTTTTGCCCGTTCACTGGCAGCGTCGTGTTTCGGTCAGGTTCGATGTTTACTGCGCGCGCGGAAGCACAGATCCAGAAGGTCATTGGGAATGTCGCACAACCGCATGAATTATGGAGATGTCCGTCAAAGTGGCGAAGCTAAATAGCAGATCGCGTAAGCGTAAGTGTACATAAATGCGGCGTGTTTGTGGCCGCGTGCTTCGAGACATAGTGCTCTATGTGATTACGCTGGAATATCTGGTGCAACTGCTGCGTTTCTAATCCTCGAACGGTGTGGTGTCATTTACGTATCAACGTAACGTTATCGTATAACGTATAACATTACGTTATCAACGACGAGAAAACATGAAAAACGATCGATACGACGAGCAAGAAGCGAACGTCGAACAGCAGTCTTGTCAAGCCCGTCACTGTGAAACGTTGAAATAAGGTTAGTTCGTTATCGTTTAACTGCTGGCCATCTCTCACAAATCCAATGTCGCGTCGATCCCCGAATTGGAGGCCGTATCACGACTAGGTTAATGGCGAATGATTGTAGAGTCAAACTCTAAGCGTGTAGAGAACGCGCTTCATCATTGCTAAATTACACGACTTGGCTTGCTGTCTCCAAGTCAGACTCGGCTGTACTTTGGCGTTGTTGATGGATCGGTAGTCGAAACCAGTGATGCCAGATGGGGTACGAAACCGTACCAAAATTATCGGAAATACTCTCCTCCTTTTCCCCTTCCACTATGCTATTCCATCACCATACGTCCCCCACTAAGACCGTAGACACGTTGCGCCTGCGCGATGGGGACGCAACAGTGAGAGAGGGGGTACATCATATCACCGTGATTCCCCTTATCTGGTAACGCTGGTCGAAACAGTTCTGATCTTGTCGTGATCGCGTAGAGAATTAGGGAAAGCTCGAAGGTAGGGGTGGTTTTGGAAAGTTGGATATGATTGACCGGAGGGTGTGTTTTAGACGGTTGTGGGAATAGTGGAAAATTAGGAAGAGTAGGAGTAGGTATATTCCATGACCTCGGTAGGCTAACGGTAAAAACGGTTTCCAAATATTTCGATCGCTTTTCTTCCATTCAATCCGAAACTGTAATAACTAGAACCGGCGAAATACTGGTAAGAAACGCGTTGGAGGGGTCGCTTCATCGGTCAAGCATGACGTGATTGATACGGCTCCAGATCTCTGTAGGCGAGCCATTGGAACACCGAGGTCACGTACAAGTTGGACGAAAAGAACACGAGTCGTTTCTAGTCAGCCAAGAGAACTGCCAAGACGGACTATCTCCAGTGGGACATATAAAGCGAATTTACAGTTGAATAGGTAAAGCATGGTCTCCTCCTAGTCTCTGACAAGTAGAGTAAAAGCATTAGAGGACAGTGGCTGTCCCCAGCCAGATAATGAAACTTATAACTTTCAAACTGAACCGTGGCTTTTCAACTTACAATTAATACAGCGGAACCTCGATTATCTTCAGTTCTTCAGTTTCTATTTCAAGTTTGAACGTCCCGCTAAATGCGAGACGTAACGGCTCGACCAATTAACGGAGTTTAACTAAACCATTAACCCGTAATGTTTCGGAATGTAGGCACGTAGTAACGGGTCTGTATAAAGGAAACTCATCGGTTTACCAGCTGTAATTGTCTGTTTCACGTCGAATTCGATTTAACACGTTTAACTTTACCGTCCGTCGAGGGATAGTTAATAGTTGGTTGAAGAGCAAACTCGGAACCGTCGTCCTACATGGCACGACACTTATTTAATCATTCATAACACGTTTCAAGTGTTTTAGTTGGCCGGGACATATGATTTCTCGACACCGTGCACATAGCCAGTTCCGGTTACCATCGGATATTTCTTTCAAATCTATCACGTCGTGAATAAAATAAAATTGGTGGTTAAAATATCGAGAAGTTTGAAGTCCGCTGGATCACTATCGTGGTTTAGATTGGCCAGGTAAAGACTCGGAAAAACGTGAAGCTCGATCGGTGATTTGCGGTTAGGGGGTTAATAGTCGCGGGGGATCGTCTCGGTTTGCATTTTTTCCGGTGGGTCGGGAATGGAACGCGACGTTGGCGGAAACGGGACTGGACCATTGCATCGGCGCGGGCACGATACCAGAAGCTGGCGGCCGTGTTCGAAATAAAGCTAACCTTGGCCTCTTGGCTCGATTCGCCGATGAGATAACCGTCGCGCTACTCCGCCCCCTGTCGCATCTGTCGATATACGTGCATCGAAATGTACAGCGCGGACCAGTAACAGCATTGAGATCAGTGCGACATGAATTCCTAGGTTCTTCAAGCATCGATCGATGCGATTTCATCGGTTTACGGTCCCGCGGCCCTATAAAAGACAGATTAAAACGACACCGCCGCGCCGCTGATTGACAATCTTATCGGTGATTTAACCGATTTTCGAACAATGCGATCACACTGCATTAATCACCGCGTCACATAATTAGTTTCCTCGTCGATCAACTGAGTTCTATTTAGCTGACTGGTAGAGCGTGCTCTGTGATACAAGTAATACAAAGGGGAAAGCATTGTTTTCAATCGAAGAATACCTTTTTTAATCACACACCATCCATCGAAGAAAACGCCCGAACAACCGTGCACTCTAATTTTACGCCGAGATGCCTGTTACGATCGAAGTTCACCGGCTCTATTTTCCCTGCACAAATGTTTTAACAAGTGCAGGAAAGAATTGGGGCCGACTGGCTGAAGTTGCAGCATTGACGGAAGTAATGATGTTGCTGGAGTCCTTAAGGCGGAAAATGGTGGCCGGGAAAAAGTTCTCGATACCGTTGGGATAATTCCTGGTGGAAGTTCCGTGAACGATATCGAGAAGTTTGGTATCGTTGACAGGTAAGAAGCCGGTCGACGATGTCGCTGCTGCTTTTTTTCTGATAAATGCCTTGTCTGGCCGCTCTGATTAAGGCTCTCCTCTTCTTGCACGTCTCTACATCGTTTTCCCCCAAATAATCCTTCAGAACCATCTGTTTTACTTTTGATCCTCGAGGATCCTCGACGTGATAATTTCCGCCTCATCGTCGATTCGTTTTCTGTGGTCCCGAGCACAATGCAGAAGCTTCTGTACAGCCAGGAGCGTCGTTCGTTTCGATTGCAGATGCTTCGTAGAAATATTGATTTCCATTATCAAAGAAAATATTAATAAAATGTTCATATTAAATCATTAGATCGCAATAGGCGAGCGCCTGTTCGAATCATTCGAATCTTTTTGTTAGCGGTTTAATTAAGCATCGGACAAAGGGGGCACGATGGAAAGTTTTATCTGAAAAGTGAGCAATAAAAAGCTTCGGGTAAAGCTCTCTTCTAATAATATTCAACGAAAGTTTTCCCGGGTACAAAGCCGAGCGACTCGCGTAACGAAATAATGTCGCACAAAAGAAGAGAAAAACCGGGTTCCCCGGGCAAACGGGATTGCGGATTGGATGATTTTGTGTAGCCGAGAAGAAATTTGGCGATCCGCCAATAATGCGCATCGAGTTGCCAGGTTACACGGCAATTTTCACCCACCTTGACGACGCTCGTCGGTTTCAGCCGGCCTTTTTCACGCGACTGCAAGAACCATGGAGCTGCTCGGGATCTGGCTCCGACCGAACAGACTCCAAGGCGACGACGGCGCTAACTTCGTGGCCCCTTCTGATTTAAGACAAATTAAATAACGACGAACAACGGCCAAACTTCTCTAATGAAGGCCGCAGGGAATCTATGGACCTTCCTGGCCAGGAAATTCGATATTTAGTAGAACAGTTTCCACGGGCTCGAACCGATCCGAGGAAAGTCATCGGCTCGTTTTTCATGATCGTTCGATTAATGCTAGATCGATGCTCCACCATTTTGCTGGCAGTTACTTTGTCAGTTATTAATTACGACTCTCTAGTAGTCATCTCGAAAAAATAAAAGATCCGGCGAACGAGTTTACTTTCCGAGAAATGATTTCGCGTGAACGTTAGGTTACATCGCCGTGCATACACGTACTTGCAAACAAGAACGATTTTAGTAGGTCGCTCTTCCTTATATATATATTCCATTTCTCTCGACGTATGAAATCTGCTACGGAGAAAACTTCAGTCGGAGTTCACTGTTCTTTATTAGACTACAAGTTTCCAAATTAAAAGTTTCTAGTGTACACGCACCAGTCCACGGAGGGTAACACGGACAATTTTAGGTATGAAAGTGTAAAGTTTCGAGCTTGCGGACGGTAGTCGGATTTTCATAAGGAATGAAAAGGGAATCTCTTTGACTGTATCGTATTTCCAGCGTCCAGGTATGAGCGTTCTCTGTCAGCTTCTGTTAAGAATTATTTATTCGTCGCAGTTTCCTTCCGTACCGAGAGCTTTCTGTCGTTCGCATGTTATCGTCGGGCTGCCAGCCGCCAGTGTTCGCCGCGTCTTTTTTTTTTCTCTCTTTTGTTCTCATACACACAGAGTAACGTGTTGTTCATTGGACAGGCCCCGGCCGTGTTCTCGACGGAAAGGTGGCGAGGCGTGTCAGTGTTTTCCGATTCGTTGCGATTTCCGATTTCCGCCAACTGCCTCTCTGTTCCGCTTCACCTTTCCTTTCTCTTCTTTCTTTGTTGACTAGAATGATAAGCGCAATACTGGCTTTGCCTCTCGCGCTTCAAACGGCGAACCATCTGCTTTGTCAACTACACTATGATCTTTCTCATCCGAGCAATTCGAAACTCGATATGATTTCCTTATTTTCTTTATTCGTTTACTTCTGTGTGACGCGAAATAACTGATAAACTCGTTTTCTTTTTTGTTTTCACTTTCGCTCAGAGCACTTTCATAATTACGTTTGCTCGGATTTCGCAAAATTTCGCGTTGCATTTTTCAGAAGCATAATATTTGTTCTCGCGAGACGCGATGAATCCTATGAAAATCCGGAAGCATCGGAAATTCCGACGTCACCCGACCAACAGAGACTTTAACGGTTTTGGTTAATTAATTCCGAGCAGCGTATCTTGCGTGTATCGGATTTTTCGTTACGCCGTAAAAACCGTTTCATCATTTCGCCGCGTGCAGGAATAAAAAATGACGGTGGAACATTTTTCTCGGCTTTCGCACGTTTTCGTTCGGAATCGGCTGGGTTACGTGCGTGCCACTTTTATTACTCTGTCGTTCTCATTCTTTTTATCGGATGCTTCTCATATTTTGCATGCCAAATGTCGAGATTACATTCCGTCTACGTGAAATACGGTTATCCCCGCGGCTCGGCACGGCCCTCTTGCTTTTCAATCCGGGAGGAGAGAAAAGAAAGAAAGAGGAAGGCTCGTGCAACTGCGCGAACACACGGGCGAAATTACTCGCGGAATCACGATACCAATCATTATCGTTGAGCAAACAGGCAGGATGCCGGTAATAGATAACACGAAAAATACTTGGGGGAACAAAACAGCGGAAGCCAACGTTCTTAAAGTCCCGATGCCGTCGAACCCTCCGCCTCTTCACTGTATTTCACCTAGAAATATCGACTTAAGCCCGTTGGCTTTGCGGAGCTCAGGACACGCTTAACTATCCTCTGCGTGAAATGTATTCTTTGTAACTGTAGCTACAAAAAACATTAAACGCTGCCCGTGACGCTGGAACTGCGCCGAAAATTTTCACCGTGTCCTGTCACCCCCTCCCTTACAATTGTAAGGACAATGACGATCGATCGAACATTTCGATAATATACAGTGGGTGTAAAAAGTATTCGAACGCCCTCTAAAACAGAATAACTTTTTTATAACTGTACCAAACGACCTGATTTATTGCAATCAATTAGAAGCATCGGTTTACAAGGTTACATGCAAAAGTAAAAAAGACATATTTTAAAACTTTTTTATTTGGACCCTTAACGAAAATTTAAAATATATGTTTTGTAGATCTATGTTAGTTACACATATACTGAAAATTTCATCGAAATCGGTTGACGCGGGAAAAAACGACACACATTGTGAATTTTAAACAGAAACTGATCAAAAGTCGTGTAAAACTGCGATTTTTACCATGTTTAACCGCTTGTAGCTCGTGTGTATGTTAATCGATTTCAATAAAATTTTCAGCATGTGTGTAACTACTATAAATCCACGAAATGTATTTTTTAAATTTTCTTTTAGGGCCCAAATAAAAAAGTTTTATAAAATCCTGTTTTTTATTCTTGTTTTTTAACCTTGTAAATTATAATTTTTAGAAAATCTTTTTTGCATATCATTTCGTAAACCGATGCTCCTAATTGACTAGAAAAAATCAGGTCGTTTGGTACAATTATAAAAAAGTTATTCTGTGTTAAAGGACGTACAAATACTTTTTAGTAAAAAGTTTTTACGCCCACTGTAAATGTCAGGTTATCGCAAAAGTTTCTTTCGTAATGCGTAAATTTAATATAAAT
Organism: Lasioglossum malachurum; assembly: GCA_028455605.1. Lineage (NCBI taxonomy): Eukaryota > Metazoa > Arthropoda > Insecta > Hymenoptera > Halictidae > Lasioglossum > Lasioglossum malachurum. Next base: position 2,310,476 of record CM052315.1, read on the forward strand.
TTTCCAACAATTTTGAATTTCATCTACTCAATTTTGCTATAAATGCATAAAAATCCGCAGTCTATTAATAACTTTTCATTACTTGGTAATAAAACGTAATACGAGAGGAAGCTTTTGGGGGACCACCTAATGATTTAGTAATTCTTGAATTAAGTAACTGTCTCGATTAATGTTAAAACGCCACTCGCTTCCACAGCTGAAAATAGAAATACATAAATCGATACAGTAAAAAAATGGCTCTTCTACAAAATCGATTTTATTCGTCCATTTTAACCCATTTCCCTCGACATCTAAAAGCGCGATCCGAATGAAACTTTTCCTTTTTACAGCTGTGCTCCGAACCAGTTGCTGAACGGGCACAGCGAGGCAATTAAATAATAGTGTTCACTTCCGAAGAAAGAAACTCGCGAACAAAAAGAGATTTTCATTTAGACAGTTTATAAAAGAACAATGCGTTCAATTTACGAAGTAGAATCGTGAGACGCGCGATGTAGATCAAAATTTGATTAAAACTGCCTCCGTGCTTCAAGAGAAAATGGGTTATGAAATTGGGAACTTTCGGAGACAGAACTCGATTATGAGTTCCCTTCAGTCACTTTACACATTCGCAATTAACCGACTGTCGGGAACCGTAATTTTTTAAGCGAATTAATGCTGTCAACACAACGAGTGAATCAGATCTTGTACATTTGTTCGTTAGGCGCTATAATGGAAAGCGAAAAAGGATTCATTCTAGCGAGGTCGAAATCTTTATGTATGAAGTCGTAATTAATTAAAATGGCTAGGGCTCGTGCAGACATGTTTAACGGTTCGTTTAATTACATTATCTTCATGTATGCCAAGTATCTTGTTGAAAGCGCATATCCAAAGCTGTTTGAAATATGCAACAGAGGATATTAACATGTTTAACAGAATACAGAATGTATGTAATATAAAGGGCAGTACAGCGTAATCCTTGAAACCACAAAATATTAACTTCACGTGTATTGACTCGAGGGAATACAGTAATTTTATTTTTTATGATAATGTGGCAGGCAAAAGAACGTTGAAAGTTTGTATTTCTTAATTTCTTAAGTAATTTCTTGTATGCGCCGGCTGTGCACACGTGCTTGGTCTGATATTCTAAAGCTTAAGACGCGTTGGGCTTTACTGCAGCCATACCAAATCTCAAGTATACTACGAGTTAGCGTTGGAAATCAAATAACTAAACATTTTGGAAATCCCGTGCGAGCAACGGCATCGTAACGTTGATTACTAAATTCGCAATGAAAATGTTCGACGCGTAAATTTATTCCGAAAACAAATTGCGTTCGTTTAGCGAGTAAAAATCGGACCATGCCATATGCAGCAATCTCTTAGGAAGATTTTTTCACATTTTCAGTAATACATTCATTTTAAAACACACCTGGAAAAAAGAAAACGTGCTTTGTGCAATTACGTGCGCGTTAGGTGTACCCATTAGAAACGCTGACGCTTCAGCAAATATATCCCTGTGTGTGTGCAACGTTTTACCGGAGCGATGCTTAATGCGCGTTCACCGGTCGTCGGTTAGAGACGCTAGACGCTCGTGCGAGTGGTGAAAATTTGCATGCACGAATATTTGAGGGAGTTTCCCGCGCGAAAAGCCCGCGATCTCCGAGGGGAAGCCTCGGTTACCTATGTTCCCCAACGAGAGGGAAAATTGGCGGAGAGAGGCTGTAATCCAACGATTTGTCACTCGGGAACAAGCGACGGGGAAAGTTGGACGTTGCGGTTCGTGAACACCGAAAGATTTCGTGTGTCACTCGTCCGCCGGATTGTAAAATGGCTTCGCCCTTCCCGTAACGCGTCCCTGTTGCGTCGAGTTCACTCGGCTAGTTTCTTTCCTCGAGTAGCTTCAGCAATGTTCCTGGCGACCGTAGATTTACGGATTTGAAGCCTCGACTCTTCGGGTATTAACGACCGGTCTCTGCTAATGGGGCAGCAGTTAACGATTCTCGTCGGGACACGTTGTTGATCGCGTGTTATAAATTACCTAATTTTCTGCAATTTCAAGACTCTAAATCACACGCGTCATACGCGGTAAAGTTAGAGCATGTGCAATCTGCGCGGCGCGCGCAATATCCTCTTTAACGGCGTCCACTGAGCTAGCAGGTGCGAATTTATGCGTGGGCTAATCGACGTTGAATAATCGAGTTGCAAAAACTCGAAGTAGGGCGGCACGAGGCAACTCTGGCAAAAGCAGTTATCAGTCTAATTGGTAATTCATTAGTGAATATTATTTCGGCAGCGCGAGAAACGTGGTACGCCAACAATCGGATCGTTTAGTTTCGAGCTGTCGTGTTTTTCTCCGGCATCGTTCCATCCGACAACATCATGCTGCTCAAGTTATGTGTGCGGCGATATCGATTGCCTGTGGTGAACGCGGCATTGAACGCGATAGAAGTGTTTAGATTGCTGAACTATCCAGCGACTGCTGGGATAGTTTGAGAAAAGCGTTGGGATAGCCACATTTATAACAGGTTTCCCTAACGGAGAGGCTCTGGCTCTGTCAAAAAAAAAAAGAAAAAAATAACCGCACCACACGGAAACGTCGATTTCGTGGACAGGTGCGGTTGAACGACGGTGACGGGATATTTCTGGTACGTGTCCGGTCAACCAGAGAACCTCAGCCGTGATTCGACTGGATTTCCGCGCGATATGTTATCCCATGAAAAATGCAACGGCCAGGAGGATCAACGACAGGGAAATACTGGCAGATCGGCCAGATGACGACAGGTGAATATAAAAGTCGACTATTTGCGGTGAGCTTCTATTTGTTCACGTATCATTGTGCGCGGATGATCGGCCGATGGGTCGAGAAGAAAACTCTGCTCGCCGCTGCGCCGCGCCGTTACGTATTATATCTATGCACGCTGTTTGCAACATGAGAAGCCGTAAGAACCCGTTTTCAATTATCTGTTACATCGATTGCGGTCATGCGACCGGACACTATCTTCTTCAGAATTTCCATTTCCAAGACTTACGCGCTTGAATCGCATGAAAATTACTTGTCCATTCGAATACGGTTGTAAAGCACTTGCCAAGTACAGGTGTAAATCAATTAATTAATATTAATGGAGGATAAGTAAGAGAGCTAACAGATAATGGGACGCAAGAAAGAGAAACAGAGTTTCTGAATGTAAGAAAAGTTGTTTCTGTTGTTTCGTAGCGTTTCTTTTTTCGCTCCTCCCGTTTCTTCTCGTTTGCCATTCAGAGACTAAACTTCATTCGCCTGGTGGCCCCATTCTCCAACTCCCCATAGGAGTCAGGAGTTTCGCATAATTACAATCGTACAGCGGAGAGCTTCCTGTAACATCTCCATTGTCTTCCGACGAGTTCAGCTTGCTCGTCGAATTATTCCGCTGCTGTATTTAATCTGACGGGCCAGATTCTTCGACCATTTTTCAAGCAGCGCGTAACGTAGCTTCGACCGATGCTTCTCGACCGTTGCTTTCGTGGAAAAATTTGAATTCGCCGAATATTCTCCGTACGCTGCACGAAGATCAAACGCGAAGTCCAGAGCGAATTTGCTCGCGGAAATATCTCTTTGACCGCCGAGATTTCGATGGAGACAACGCGTGCCGGGAAAAGCAAAATTTCGGGGTTTGTCAGCTTTCGAATTTATGCGAGAAACACTTCGCGTGGAAATAAACTTGCTTGACGTTCGACTTTCCGGAAAGCGTTCGCTGATTTTCAGACACGGTAACTGTATGTTTCTTGCTTTTCCCTTTTGTAAACGCTGTGGCGACATTGGCGACATAAAGTAACTACGAAGTGGTTCAAGCAGGAGGAGCTTAATACACAATTAGGATAGAACTTCACTTAGGCGAGTTCGTTTAATCGTTTATTTGCGACTATTACGAAGCAATATTGGTCGTACCGGTAATATCGCAATGCCGGACAGTCGTGCGAAAAGAGATTACACCAAGAAACGAATTTCTCTAGAAACAATCAACGTAGAAAGGATTTCAGGAATTTCTTTCCCTCTTGAAATCTGTTTGCCGTCCTCTCCGGAACACCGTACACGATTCCACCATCCTGAAATCAATAATTCCCTCGGATTCCAATAACTCCTGGCTGTCCTCTTTTTTTTTTTCTGTTTTCGTCGTAAGCGACACGTTTCTACGTTCGTTTGGGAACGTTAGAGCGCCACGAGCGCAGACAGGAATCGAGAGACGGTCTGTCAATGGGGAAAAAAGCAAAAAGAGGCCACTCCTGTGATCGTAAAGGGAGATCGGATGAAATGAAATAAATCGCCGGTGAAAGAACGCCGCAGATAAAGTACAGCCGAGAGCAGATCCGCCGTGCCCATTCCTCAAGAATAATAGACTGTCTAGCGATAGCGTTTCGTCGAATACCAATTGAAACGCCCTTAGTGGTCTCGCGTTCGATATCGGATGTCTTATTCCAAGGATTTTGAATTTCATAGGACGTGCCGCGGTTCCACCGTCTCGCGTCATTTGGGGAATTCGTTTGGCACGTAGACGGATTCGAACGAGCAAATTGAGGCGTACTGGAGCAGCTGCTAGTTCTCTGAGCAATTGTGGTATATTGTTTAATCATTATAAGGAACGTCAAGATTAAAAGCGAATGATGATAGAGAGCAAGGATGTTACAAGAAAATGTAAGCAATACGTACATATTTCTGTACGGAAATATGTCAGGGAATAGAAAATAAAATGAAACCGGGAACGTGAATGCATAGCCGGTCTCGGCTACGGTATTCCACATGACTTCAACTTGAAGTGCAGTTCTCTGAAGTTTTTCCAAGCCTGCCCCAAAGTGGAGCACTTTGCGGTGACTTTTTACGAAATATTCATTCCGCGGAACACATGGAACCACGTGATTCTTCATCGAAGCAGGTCAATGCGAAATCCATCGAAGCAACTTTAAAGGGCTATCTTTACGCAATCAATTCTATATTGAAATTTTCCGACTTACCGAGCATAAACAAATTAAGACGAAACAGCATAATATTTTGCTCGACATCTGTGTCTATATCACTCACCGCACTGTGCGCTGCCTGATATAATCCAGCGCATTTTAGTGAATAATCGCACAGCGTTCCGACTGTTATACATTACACGTATTTTAGTTGATCTTCAATTACCCGCACTCCACTTTCTACATAGCCGGGTACATGTGTGTACATTTTCTACAATTCCGATCAATTGCAATTACTGGAAAATTTGTTTTCTCATACTGTAGTAAACTAGTTGCTCTAGCTTCCCAAAAAAATTCGAATCGTATAGTCCAGTTGTAAAAAAGTTATCAGCTTTTTAAGAGTGTCCGAATATTTGTGGGAGTCACTGTAGGTAGGTAAATGTATCTAACAATTACTGAATCGACGAAATTAGTATCGACTTGATTGAACCCGAGAAGAGTATACTTATTATTCCGTAAAAAAGAAAACTGAATACCATCCATGATCCCGAATCCTAATACCAATCAACCTTGTTTCCCTTCGAGACCTCCCGAAAGAGAAAATCACGTGGGCGAGAAATATCCAGGAAAATCCCAAGGTAAACGAAACGGAAAGCTTTCTCCTGACAAAGACAATTTAGATTTTGTCACGAGAATCTGAGTGAAACTGCTTTTCCTCCGAGAAAACGTCTCTTTTTATATATACGTATAGGGTACATTTATTTTGACCACCACAAATGTTTTCGTTGTTCTCGACGACCCGAAAGGGAGCGGCGAATAATATTTGTATGATTTCCAGGGGAACGTTAGTAGACAGGTCTGCTCGAAGTGTGCAATGTTGCTAACATGTCTTACAATTTCGTTCGCTAGTGTTTAACAACGGGTGAGACAGAGTAAGGTAATAAAGAATTCATAATGACAATCCGATTATCGACGATTCAAACGATATTTGCGCCGTTTCTTCGAGGAGGCTGGGAAATTTCAATCATCGAAAGTTTCGTCCGAAAATCGTTGAAATAACACAATAGGTTTCTTGCTGACGTTGGCTTTCGAGCCGGGCACAATGCTATTCGGGCTAGGAAATCCAAGCTTTCTTGCCATCAGGCTTTCTATTCCCCCTTTCGTCTCGTCGCCAATCGTAAATGCGACATTACCGTTAATGGCGAAGGTGGCCCTGAGTCAGTAAGAGGACTTGAATAGAATTTGTTCAAGAGAAAGCGAGTGAAGTACGGTAAACGTGCTCTTCGGTTTATGTTGGTCGTTTTTCCGGTCTGCTTGGAGCGTGGAGAATAGTTCAACATCGACTATCACTTATAAACAGCGTTACAACGACAAAAGAAACATTTGACAACAACGTCGAAACAAGAAAAACATTTCAAAATGAATGAACATAAAGAATGTGTCAGAGGTTCGCAACAGCACCCCGGACAGCTCCTTCGTCGTTAGCAAACAACCCTGCAATCGAACAGAACAAATCAATCGAAGAACTCGAACTTTGGTTTCGAAAACAATGCGGAAACTCCAAAAACATGATCGTGCCGTAACTCCAAAGCTAATCAGATCTCGCCGAGACTTGAGAACGGAAGTCTGGAGCATGCGAAATTTACCTAATTACCTTCACGATTTTCTTCCTCTGCTTACCGTGCCACGCTAAGTAAGTGAGTGATTTCAAGAGGAAATTCCTTCGTCTAGAATGGTAATATTTGAAGCTGAAAATGGTCGATGGGTGTACATACATCTCAACGAGAATGTCTTGAAGCTAACTACATATATATGTATAATCTATATAATTTAGTTGCAACCGTTCCATTTCCCTGATCTTTCTTCAGGATCGGAATTGCTTGAACGCACAGGTCGTTGACCTCGAGGATGCGAGGTTCCAGTTCGTTGCATTCTCCTGTGCAGAAGAAAGGAAGAAATCCAGAGACACTCTTAGCTCGATTGAGAGTCGGAATTGTCACTCGTAATGTAGCCTGCCCTCGACATCCACTCCGCCGAGAAACGAGTTATTTCGCAAGAATCTGAGAAAATCGGCAATCCTAAACAAGTTTACCCTCCTCCCAGTGGCTGCTATCTTTCTTCTCGCGCTGAAAAATGCTCGCGATCGCTGCTAATCGTCCGATCGCTTACGGGGAGGTTTTCCCATCTAGGAATTTCAAGAATGATCATTTCCTGGAGTTTCTTCTAGCAAAATAAACAAGGTGGCAATCAGTGGTTTCCGAAATTCGTTGCACGCGTCCCGTTTTAATAAACGTATAAACGAGGATGTTCTGGAAAAACGGTTACTATCGATTTAATTTCGCCCCTCGGTGTATTAACAGCGCGCGTGCTCGCTGAATTTTCAAACACGCTTCTCTCGAAAACGGAACGTCAAACGAATTTCTTTGTTATTCCTTTATTGTGGCGTTTTTTCTGTAGGTAGAATCACCGCGTACCTCGATGAGAACTGGTGGCGAAACGGGTGGTGCTGTCCGAACATGCAAAAATCCTTTCTAGCGCGTTGAAGATCTCCGATGGATAGCGTCGTGAAAGTTTGATTGACAAGCAACGTTCCGTTGCGTCCGGAAGGACCTCGGACACGCGAATCCTGTCGGTGCCCCCTGGGCATTTATTCGGTTGGTCAGCCGTGCAAACACGTCCGACAATCAAGAGGGTCGTCCAACAGCAACGGGGAATTCCGTCTCCTTTCCCTTGCAGATGTTCCCTCTCGGCGGCTGTTCGTTTCCGGCTCTCGTTTTTACCACGGACAAAGTGCATCCGGAATCCCACAGAATCAACACCGAATCACGTATTTCCATCGCGGTTCTCCTTCCCCGTCGCGTCGTCGGGTTTCCCTCGTCTGATTCATTCGAGCGTCGTCGGTCTAAATTGCTGATTTTTAATATGCGTCGTGACCTCGCAGTTCCCCCCATTCATCGCGGGAACGTTCGTCTATCGAGCAGATTTTACCGTTCCCAGCAGCGCGCAGTGACTAATGAACTATCCGAGCACGGTTTTTGTTAACGCATCGACTATTTCAACCATAACTCAGCTAAAGTAGAGCTCAGCGATCTACCATCGGGCTTTAACGCTGATTTATCAACGCTGCTATTATCTGAACTGTTCCCGGACGGAATAGTCCAGTCGGCAGGTCGAAAAAAGGGCGTCTACCTGGCGTCGAATCTGGGTTTTAGTTGGGAATACTTTCCAGGTGAAAGTACCTGGCGCCTGGAGTAGAATGCGAAGTGTCGCGTGAAAATCTTCCGAAAAATTCTTTTACGTGACACGCAATTTTAAACATCGGCGGCAAGTCCTCCCTTTACAGCTCTCTGATTTCGCATCAGGTTTATCTGTACGTTATCCAGCATCCCAACACCACCTGGATTTCTTGCCTGCGATTCTCAACCAATCTCTCGGCAGCTATCCGACTTCGTGTCGTGTTCGCCTGCACGCCTACATCCTAGTAATTCTCCGATTTCGCATCGTGTTCGTTCGCGAAACCTCTCACAGCCGCGTTCTGTTTGGTTCGTGATTTTCGTGAATAACTAACTAAATATTTGTGTATTTCCAGCAGTGCAGACTTTTCTAAAAAAAAACTAACTGTTTCTTTCCTCTCTATCTCTCTATTTCTCTCTCTCTCTCTCTCTCTCGCTCTTTCTCGTCATTTCAACGTAACGAGAAACGCTTTCATCCGTTCCCTCCGTCGAACGGCTCCCTACGGCAATCGTTGCAGCCACATTGACTCAAGGGCTCAACATGTAATCCTGGGATTCAGTTTTATTTCTGCCGTCGCGGCCAGACTTCCACCTGCTCGTTTGCATTTCTAAGACGCCTCCCGTTTTTGTCACGCTGCCTTTTGTCTTACCCGTTCGCGGAGCCGTCGATAAAACGAACTTTCCGTGCGTGACGTACCTCTAAACGCAATGTTCTGCTATGCGCCGCGCACAAACCCGTGCGCCACCGTGATCCGAAACTTTTGCATCCTGTTTCAATTTACGACCTCATAAATGTACTGATATTCCGTCGAGCCATCAGCCTCCACTGTACCCGCTGAAAAAGATGCTTTCGCAATCGTTTCGCGATGGAAATTAATCTGCTCCTTGCACACAAATATAGCGGGTTTCACAATACACTTGTTTTTGCAAAAAAATTCTGTACGAACCTGGCTGATTCGACCGACAAAGTAATTCTTCGTAGTAGTGCGAGAACTTGGCTGGTGCACTACCGTGCAACCTAAATTCCAGGAAAAGATTGTTTCGATTCCCGCGGTTTTTTCGCAAATTAGGTTCGATCGAGTGACCGCGCGATGCGCGTCGCGTCGGTTTCCCACGATAAACCGGGAAAAGTTCGATCTTATGAATGCTGTTTGAACGTAATATACATGAACTGCGCGGGAACGTTTGCTGGTTTCGGAAGAATCTCGACGACTTTATGAAGAGTCCGCTGCCATAAGGAATAATTGAATTTCATAAGCAGCACGGACGCCGTAAGTAGGACGTATAAATATGAGCCGCTACGAACAGAACCATTCAGGACTGGGCCGCCGTGATATTCGATTTCTGCTTGCTTTCCGCCGCGCGCCGCGCCGCGGGTAATCGAATTAAATTTCAGAAACGGGGTCTCGCGAATCCGGCCGTTCCTAGATTCTGTTTACCCAATGTCACGATCCCGCGCGGGCCGCGATCGGTTAATTAAAATTCTCGCCTCTAGAATCAAATCAAAGCGATCCGGCTGGTTCGATCGCGAGCCGCGATTCTGTTTGAAATAAATTCCACGGGCGAGATGGGCTGTCCCGTTCGATTTCATGCTTCAATTTGCAGACGGTTATCTTCCTCTCGCATAATCAATTTTCGCGAACCGGATCCGGTGAATGAACATTTTTTTACTCCACTCGATTCCACGATCCACTACCCTGTCTTTTTCCGTACAGTCCCGTAATCGCCGAACGTGACGATAATTTGTAATTTGAATTTCGACGCGGCGACGCGGAATCGCCCGCTCGCTGCGAATTTTAATTCGATTCGTTTACCTTTAATTGAACCGGAGTATATACGTTCGATTCGGGCAAAAATTAAATTTACTCGGTCGCCGAACGCAACTTCGTTGTTTATGCGGGAGACGTAACGGGACAAGATAGCTGGCGCGCAAACAAAGAGAGATTTGAAATAGAATAGGAACGAGATTACGGCGAAACAGAGAAAAAGTCGTCGGCGCGTGGGAATAGGAGTAAAAGCGATCGTTTGAATGTATACGACAGATAACGGGAGCGGGTAGGACACGACTCGGCGATCTCCCGGAAGAGCGTCGGAGATCGAGGAGCGAAAAAAGCTGTGTAAGAAGAAAACAACCAGGCGGCGTTAGGCAAACGACGAGTTCTTTTAATGCCCGGACATCCACGATGGAACTCGATAGCGGGGAAATAACGGCGAAAGAAGCGGGACGGGGACGCGCGACGGAGGTTGCTCGAATAAAATCGCGGGAGAAGAAAAGAAAAGGGCATTCAGGCGCGCAGCTACTCCCGAAAAGACGAAACTTCTATTATTGAGATATTACGCAGAAACTCGAAGTCGGAGAACTTTTGGTCCTTCCACGGGGACCCGGAACTTATTGACTCCGCAGGCTGCGTGCATCTCTTAGCAAGAGCAAAACGAAAAGGGAAAAGTTCCAGAATGGAAAGGGTAGCGAAAGTTCCCTCGGTGCTCCAGACCCGCGATGATGAATGCAGTGTGTGGTTTTCCAACTGCAATTATGAACTACGCACTTTTCATCTCTAATTTTAAGGGCTCTTGTTATTTTCTGTATAAACATAGGGTAGAACTTTTAATCGAGACCGCATGGAAGGTTGAGAGTGTAATATCGGGTACACAAGATTCGTATCGGCCACCGTCCACCGGTCTCCAATCAACCGACCCCGATTAAAACGATCCCCGTATTCCTCAGCCGAACAACGTTCAGCCGTGTAAACACGAAGTCTCGATCGCACATTCACCGCCTCGATTTCAATTTCACGAGTTATTTGCTTAAAGGTGTATTCCGTAACGCGCGACGGAAAATCGTCCAGGGAAGTTGAATTTGCGCGCCCGGATACGACAAGCTCACGTACGAATTTCATTTTCAACGTTAATGCACCCCGAAGCGAACAATAGCAGGTGAAGAGGCTTCGATGCCCGGGCTACGTGCTTGGTCCCGTCCTTCGATTCTCAAGTTGAAAAGAAATTATCGAATTTGTACTCGTCGCTGCTCCGACGGTAAACAGAAATTCGTTGACCCACGCTGCCGGCCAGGCCGAGCCGGCTGATGCTCGGAAGTTTTTGATTAATTGCACGCAATCGAGGACCCTCCTCTCGGACGGGAGTGCATCGATCCCACTTATTCGGGCGTAACCACGTCTTCCAATACGCCCCGACATTTTGTTTCACCGTTTTATCGCTCCCATTCGCGATGGCTCCTCTGTTCGGTGAAATTGTTCGAATTAAAAGCACGATATTACTCCGAGGGTATAGTTCCATCGTTGTAATTTTCGTTGCAAATACAATTCGATTAGAAAACCACTGCGAGAAGAGTATCGGGGAATTTTCTTTGGTAATTGTTTAGCGGGAGACCCTCCTCTCCGATTTTGATAAATATGTTATAGATTTCGACATTTTCAACAACTTTTCCCTTTTCGCAAAAAACTATTGCTGACTGCATTGTAGCCGTCATCCGGAATTTGAACTAGTAACGGAAAAATCCTGCGAATAGAATGAGTTGTGGTTGGGTCGTATAGGGGACGGAGAGGGCCGGCCCGACCGCGCATACGACAATCCACAGGAGTAGTCTTTCAAAATTGAAAGCTCACCTTATATATGTATGACCAGAGTGAGACCCTGTTTTCTCTCTCATCTCTCCACAGCGTGTTTACAAAAATATTTTATATATTTGATGCAGTAACTTTTGAAAATAAAATAATTTATATTTGAGGCGCAGTAATTATTTCGAAAATAGTATTTTATTTGAAGAACATTGAAATATTTAAATATTATTGCTGAAAATAATGGTTCTTTTTCACCATTTTCCTGTGAAACTCGGTTCTCTTCATCGTTCTTGACCATTTATGATTAAAATCGTTAAGAATTTCGAGCGTTTAAAGGTGCCATCGCATTATTCCCGTAGCATAAGTACCGGGTCACTGTCAAATCAACCAGACGGAAGTTCACCGACCTTTTCAATCCTGATTCAACACGTTTCAAATAACGGAAACCGAGAGAAGTATATCTGGGGTTAATTACTCGTAGCCTCGTTCAGATTAATGCGGACGGTGCTTTAAACGATGAACCGGGCCGGTTGATGAGGGGAATGCTAGTTACGAACTTCTCATGTACACGATCCAATGAGCTAGAGTCGCGACTCGAGCCTCTATACATATACCCGTATAAGAGATGTGCGCGGATCCTGCTGTTTCATTGGAACAACACCGACTGGGTATTACACAGGCTGCTGGATAGCATCAATCTTGATTACCCGAACAAACTTTTAAGGTCATAATTATTTTCACGATGCAAATACTGCGACGGATATCGTGACCGATACCGAAAGTGTTCAACAAGCCCGCAAATGGGATAAGAGTGTACGGAGCGAGAGCTCGCAATATTTTGAAAATGGCGTGTGCACTGGTAGCGTACCTGTATATATGTGTTACAAAAAAGACTAGGCTCCGCGAGGAAAGCAATCGATTTCGCGGAAACGCGATTTCAGCGGAAAGATCTCCTGTTGCAGCAGAAAACGATACTCTTAACTTTCGCGCCAGTGTCTCGCGAGACTATTCTCGCGAGAGGCAGGAAGAAAGGAAATGACGCGCGCGAATCGCATGAGAGAACGCCAACGGGGGCCACGATAAAAATTTTATTAGCATCTGACTGGGAGCTTCTTCCAGTGATGTACTCTGTGTCTCCAAATGTAAAGCAGCAAATCATTCAAAAATAGTTGGAGCACGCTCCTTCCCTAATAAATATTTTGTTCACAATTCTCAAGATCGTGTAGACCAGTTAGAAGATGTTTCGGAGACACCCTGTACATACGTGTCTACCGATTCCACTATATCCAATTTCCTTTGAATAAAATCACTCGGCTGACTTCCACGTTTCCCCGCTAGTTGCGGACATTTTTATCGCTCGACTAAGACGTTTCTTTTTTTTATAGGGCATGAACGGAGCGGTAAAAAGGTGCATGCATTGCGTTTTCCGCAATAGTCACCCGCTGAACGTGACATTCGAGAAAGAGAAGATAAGCGGCGAGCACTTAGAAATATGAAGACGGCGATGATACTAAAAAGGTTGTAAGATAAAACCAGATAAGACATTGAATGGTTCGGGAGGTTAAACATTTTGACGGGGAACTCTCTGCTTCGAATTTCTTCTCGACCTCCAGGACCAGTTGGAACAGAATCCCTCATGAAACGATGCGTTAGAAACGCAGAAAATTATGAACAGCCGTGTCTCTCAGAAAAGAAGCTCCTACAAATACTGCTTTATCCTATGTTTTACGAGCAAACAATTTCAATCGATTACGCCAACGAAAATACACCGCAGCGCGAACAGCCCAATTAAAATCTGGAGCGCCTTGTCGGCGCTTCTGTCGCGCGATAATCGCCTCCCTGCTTAATGGCAGCCTGAAAATAATCCCTGCAATTAAGCTATTGTCTAACAGAAAACAGTTCTGAAGCACCACGTGCCATTAAATAAAGTCTTGGTAGGAACGTCGCGTCGCGACAATAGAAAAATATTAAGATAAACGTACTCGTACTCTAGCTGGTTCAGTTTTGCTTGAAAGTGCGGTTCGTTTCGTCACGCAATCCGTGATAACCCGGATTCCCGAAATTTTCGGGTACCCGCCCACCCCTATTTAACATATTCGAAGTTCTAGATCCGGAGTCGTGTCAGCTTCGGTGACTGCTGGACATTTCCACAGGAATATTGATAAAACTATTCATCGGAGGATGCATCTTTTTTACGGGAATCCATTAGCCTGGCATCGAACGGATCACGGAGCCATTGGGATCGGGAAGGCTTTCAGAAACATTTCACTGTAACGTGGCCCTCTCTAATCCTTTTCCGAACGTACTTCGACTCGCCCCGACGCGACGACCCGGTCATACCCTTCGCTTCATCGCTCGAGCAAACCGTGTTCTGGTCTTACAACCGCAGCCAGGAAATAAACACAAGAACTGATGCACGTCGGGGATCGCAACGCATCCTGCCGCGCTGGTTCCTGAAAGCGATCTATGCTACCTCGAATAAATTCGACCCAAGACGTACACCGTAACAGCGCAAGTTTGTGTGTGACCTTTTAGAGCCCGCGGGGCGGTATTTTACGCGAACTGGTAACGCTGTTCTGAAATGTACGGCCAAAATGTGCCCGTTCGAAGTGTCTTCGAGGTATACAACGACTACGGTCAATTTTCGAAGAATTTACGACGAGCAGGAACGGCTCGAGAGTAGTCGTAACAAAACACTGAACTCGATACATTTATACTCGATTCTACCGCGAGTGCATTGCAATTCGTCTTCCTTACGTCGACGCTGATCCAGCAAATCCCTTCGAGCATACTTCTACAACCATTTCTGATTCCGTCATAAAAGAATTTCCTAGATTATTTGAAACCACCAAGTCTCTTACAGGTCCATTATTTTTTCAATTACTAGTTCGTTGCATCTTCTATTCAATATGCCAACGTGTTTGTTGGAAATCTATTTATGTACTAACCATTTTCAGGCGGAACACAATCGTATCTCGAACAAAGTGATCGGCAACAGCGTGCACCAAGGATACTGTAGATAATTCTAGCACTCTCTGCGTCCCGTGTATGTACATAGCGAGTAATAGGAGTATCAACGGTTACGTGAAGGAAAAGGCTTGTTAAATACCGTCGCCGCTATCCATTGTCTTTTATTCTCTGGAACAAGAGTAAATACCGCGTTTAAAAGGCCGTCTCACACTTCTCGCGTACACTGTATGTGTACTTATGGCTACTTCGGTAACTCGAATGGAGGAAAGTGTAAGAAACGACCGAAGAAAGTTTCTGCAACTTCTATTAAAGGGATGAAAGAGCAGTGCGGCGACAAGAAATTTTTACACTTTCCACATTTCCAACTGCGTCGCGTATCGATCATACGATTCCCTGTTCCTTCAGGATCACGAAGAGTAATGTCGCAACGAAATTCTGTGGAGAAAATTTGTATGCCTATATTTTCTCCAAAATGTATTAAGCCAATTGATTAATTCAATCAAGGGCTGATAATGACCATTGATGTAACCATCAATTCGGCAGCAATCTATAATTGTCGATTGTTAATTTCAGCTCACTGTAATTACCTAACTCGGAATGGCAAATTAATGGCAACGGTTGCAGAAAATAGCTGGTAACTGGATGAACTGTGTAATTAAATTACATTTTGCGCGATTCTGCTCGAGAATCTAACGAAACGGAGACGAGCAAGAGAAACAAGAAGGAAATGATGAAACGAATGCCGTGAAAAATACAACGAAAAGCAATTTGATTTTCGCTATATCGTCATCGGAACTGAAAGAGTCGCAAACGTGTATCGAGAAAGTTTCATGTTATCGGAGTTTAAGTTGTCCAAATATTAGTTTCGATTCAATCTGCCGTGAATAACAAGAGTTAGCTTTTAGAGGAATCCGACGTGTGTTCAATTGAGCATGTAACGTAAAGGAGCGCAATACACTTCAAAGTTTTACTTTGAAAACTCGCCAACTGCATGGAATCGGACACTGACGGCCGCGCCGATGATGGTGTGGTTGAAAGATCATTTAACCGATAGATGCTGCGAATGTTATCAATCTGTAACGAAAGTAATAGCAATTATATCGTTGAATTGAACGGAGGAACACGGAACACTAACTAACTAAGTAATACCCCTAATGACTGCGTTTAACTTAATTGCAATCTCGAAATGGGGGCTCGGTGTGGAATCTGATAAGGGGGAACTTGTCAGGCTGGTCGCGGAACGCTTTGCATTTCCGGCATAAATTACAAACCGCGCCCAGAACGAATAATCTGTTGTATTTTCGACTTTTAAATGACCACACTATACGAGACATACTAAATGTGTAGACGTTCGCTAAAATGAAGCACCAGTGACGTAATTCTAAAAGACAATCGTCGGCTTTCGCGCGGTCGTAATCCCTGTATCGGATAAGTTGCACTCCTAACGAAACTACAAAGTACACAGGTAACTTTGTTTGTCAAGTTATAACGTGTGAACGCAATCTAACTAAATTTCACGATAAGATGGATTAGCGGCCCTGCAGATTATGGGATTCAAAGTACTAGAAGTTAGATTACGGAATTAGGTGTGGTACGTCCGAAAGAAGCCACGAAACCCCCTTCAAGTAGTTAAGCACTGCATGAATAAGGAAGATCTAGAATATTAGCTGAACTGCGAAACAACCTTTGTAAAGAGCGAATCGTAAAATCGATAGGAAAGCGGAAGAACCACAGGTCAATGTGCTCGTATAGAGCGTGTAGAAACGTTGTTCGAAGATACGGAATCAAATTTTATCAATAATTTTCTTCTTTTCTTCTTTATCGCCCATGAGATTATCGAACACTCGACCGCGGTAATACGTAGTACGTTTCAGGGCTCAATGGCACCGCAATATCAGGAATGTTACCTGGCATTCTATAACCTGTCCGAACGGCAATTTCTGTCGGATTCTCGAAGTTTCAAACGCAGCAATTCATAGGATTATGGTTGCACTAATCCCTTGTGGGACGCCTCGCCTTTAATGCAACATATTAGATATTGGTGTAGCTATCATGTCGATTTGTCATTCCATTGTAGTTTCGCAAACCGTGGTAACGTTTGGTTTGTTCCAAACGCACTTTCGGCTGAAAAAAGTTGGGCTCGAGACGAATTCGAGTACGTCATCAAACAGTCGTTATTCAGGAAATACAGGAAATGTCAGATTGAGGATACGCGTCTTCCAGGAATCTATAAATCTTATAAAACTACGTTAACACTCTGAAGTGTAAAGTAATGGTATTTGGTCCCCTCAGGGTTTCAAATGCATTTACCCCACTCTTCCCCACTTCCAGTCTCACAGACGCCTAATTTCAGCGGGACCTACTGTTTATTACCACCTTCGTCACCCATCCAAGTTGGCACTGGCCGCGCCTAACGCTGTTTAATTTCGGTGATCGGACGGGAACCGGGTTTTGCAGCGAGGCAATGGTCGTTGTCAAAGTAGATCTATAGAAGGATCATTATAAGTCGTCGTTGAATCAAGTACAAGCAACTTGTAAATGTAAAACAATTTAGAAGTGTAGATAGTGTTTAGATAGTGTATTTTGATGTCGTGTTTACATCTGATGCATTCCACATTACACATATTGGGACAGCGTTGCTAAGGGGAATTTATTTGGTTATGGAAACTGTGAGAATCCTGTTCAAAACTTAGCACACAAGACTACCGCTGTCGGTCGATACCCTCCGAATGCCATAACTCGCAGTAACAAAGGTACCGTTCGAGTTCCGTCTCAATTTCCACGGGAACCTTTGTTGCGTCGCTTTCCAGAACTTCTGTTAATCGTTTTACCGTTTCGTAGTTCTACACGAATTGTCGAGGAAGCGTGTGCACTGACAAAATGTGGTTTAGCCTGTAGTTGTAAATGAAAAGTAGAACTTTTCCTTCCCCCGTTGGAAATCTACTGCAGCATCCCTCGCCCATATTGGTTGCATCCTGTTGCGACTGTTCATAACACACGCACAGAATTATTAACCCTCGCACGCTCCTCAGAGTTACTTGCACGAAATTCTCCATTTACGCTTGACGCTTTCAATATTTATGTCGAACATACTCGCGTCACGAGAATACGATATTTAATATTTAATATTCAATGGGCTAATAAAATGACTAAAACAAGTATTTCCATTCCGTGCGCTGTATTAAAGGACCGCGTCACAGAGTTTAATTTCCAGTTAAAATTGGAAGAGATGCACAAGAAACAACAAAACTAATGCTGCAGCATGAACAGGATTTAATTAAACCTGTCAATCTTAAAGGAAATTAGAAGACCGGGAGATTATGAAGTCGTTAATCATCGGTGGTTTACTTACCAGCAACCAGGCGCAAGGTACGAGGATACATTCTAGTTATTATTTCTGCTAACTTTCTCACATTATTTTGAAGAATTTATTTGCGCGTTTTATTTGTGTGAACGTGGGTTTTATTCCATTGATACTAATAGGACGTGTACCAGTTTTTCATCGAACGATATGAACGTCTCCGTAACAGGAAAACAATCTCTCGTCAGAAACACAATCCGGCCATACGTTCTCGACAGACCGGGTAATTGAAGTTCAATTTCGGGATAGTCGCGTCCCGCTTTTCCAATCACTTCGTTGCAATTAAATGTCGCGCGGCAATTCGACATTTATTTTTTCTTCGATAGAGAGAGAGATAGGAAGAAGAGTCGCATGCGTTTCAGGGAGCAACGGGTATAACAATCCACGTTCACGAGAACAGTATCCAGATCGGGAACGTTGATTGGCTCAACGAAGGACTACAAAAAAGGCAGCGGATTTTTCCTTACAGCAAGGCTCTCGATGGAACATGTTGAAAAATAATCGATGACCTTGCAAACTCCATTAAAAACATTTGTTATGTCATTACTAGACTGCGGATTTTATGCATTTACAACAAAAATGGGCACGCACAGTGTAAAGCAGTGGACACGTTAAAAATACTTGAGAACAATTTTTTTTTTAGATATAATTTTTATTTGGCCACTCGTACGCATAAATAAAGGAGATACTTATGCGTACGAGTGGCCCGGTAAAAATGATCTTTGGAGATCTCGAAAAACCTTTTCATTGTCTACCGGTGTCAGCGTAAATCTTTATTTACGTTTCGGCCGCGGGCGATATTGTTGCTGCGGTGAAACGTTCGAGCGAAAATTAATTAGCGCGATCGTACATTTCGGTGTACGTACCATTAAGCACCGCTCGGAACGCTGAACAATGCCGCCATAAACCGCGACCCCTGCTAGACACCCTTGACGGTCAGAGCGACCGATTCTCGGAGTCGGCCTCTTAATTAGATCGAGGGAGCCCGCGAGTGGCTCGACCTGGAGGTATTATCGCTTTCTACCTCCCGGAGAATATCGATCAATCGCATT
Source organism: Lasioglossum malachurum (assembly GCA_028455605.1). Lineage (NCBI taxonomy): Eukaryota > Metazoa > Arthropoda > Insecta > Hymenoptera > Halictidae > Lasioglossum > Lasioglossum malachurum. Next base: position 2,329,575 of record CM052315.1, read on the forward strand.
CATCAATTTCCTTTTTGATCAGCGATCCCGCGAGGCGAACACCTCCGCAGAATCTGCAAAAGCGTTCGATAGTTCATCGCGAGTGTTACTTTCGAAACGAGATTTCTCCCAGTTTTTATTTTTCAGCGATGGCTGAAAAGTGATTCGATAACGCGATCGCTGGACTGCAGATTAAAATGCAAAACGAACATTTTCTGCGTCTCTCGAACGGAAACACAGCCCGCATATGAATTGTCTGCTTCCTTTCAGTAGGTCGAAGGTGATCGCAGCTCTTCAATTCTTTCAAACTTTTTATTGTTTCGAATCGTAGTTGCCCAGGCCTGCTCTGAAGCATCTCAAAAGGTCAAATTAACGACTTCCTTGCAGGAAAGTGTCGATTTCTTTAGGAGGGACTCATCACTCATCCATAAGATGGGACAAGTGTATAGAAAACGATGAAGGGAATGGGCCTTCAATTAATTCGCACCTATTCCTTGTAGCTTCGAATATGAAAATTTAACTTGAAAAAGTGATTCGCTAATGCACGATTTTCAGAAATGCGTAGGAAATCTTTAAAAATATTCCGGAGAGATGGAGACAATACCTTTATTCTTCCCGAAGTTCAAGGAGCTGCTGCTATTCGACGACGAGAAAGTCTGCTTCAATTTGTTCATTTTCACAGGGATACTATTTTAGGTGAAAATCTTTTCAGAAAATATTTGAACAAAAGATAGTCAGGAAAATACGGGAATCGCGTGCCTTCTTTTTTCGCGCAATTGTGTACCGATTTTTCCGCCGGGAAAGAGAGATGCCTCTTCGGTAGGCAGGGTCCCAGAACTACCGAGCCCCGAAGGCTTTTCTTTCCGCGCGTAACCTAAATAGAGGAACACGCGTGTATATGCATGAAGGGGCTAACAAAAATGCGGATACCGATTTCTTCGTTCGTGCGCTTCTCCGTTCTCGGAACGTTTTTCCTTTTCGCCGCGGCCTGTGATTAATGCGTTGTCATTTAAGCTGTACTTCACCCGCTCCGTTATTTATGACAGCGCTTTGCCGGCTGTTCCTTTTGAAATTTTTTGTGCTCCCATCGATACCGCGATTTTAAGAAAAGAAACTGAAGGAAGAGTTACGAGCCAGACACCGGGTTGGAAACGGGAAGACAATGCTACTATTTTTCAGGAAGTCTTCAAGAAAATGGTGTACATCCTTCGGAAATTCTAAACGTTTCATTATACTTAGACAATACATGCAGCGAGCGGGGAACTGTTCTTTCGCGTTGAATTTTTCGGGTATTCTTCAATTTCTGTTGAAAATCGAGGATAAAGTAGACCATCTTGATAGGGAAGCTGCAATACAGATTTTGTTCCCGATTGAGAAAATAAAATTGTTCCACCGAATACGGGGTACGAGATTGAAGATCACTGACGGTCCCTCGCGTCTCGTTCGAACTATTTGATTTTGTCAATCCGAAATGAAATCTCTGTTGTAACTTTCGTTGGTGGTTCCCATACCATGGAGGTCTGCTCTGTTATTGACGTAACTAGTATCATCGGACTCCTAATTTTCACAGAAAAAATTTACTAATATTCATTATACACCGACTGGAAGCTGTTCGTTCCATTCCGCCGCAGTCGAATTTTAAAATCCCTCGAACGGAAACACACAGTGACCTAGATACACAGCTGGAAGCCCGGGGAGATGATTGTTCAATTGAAAGAAATAATCGTGAACGCAGGAAGGAAGCGGCGAGGTAGCATTCTGCCTCGGTGCTGCGTGAAATTTCATTTCGAAGAAGATCGAATTTGAAAGTGATTGTTTCCGATTGCAAGACCGCCAAGAGAGATTTATAACAATCGACAGATATTGATGAAGCAATGTTCGTCACGACGCACAGTGCGTCGAGTCAATGGGATTTTGGGACAAAAATCATAACAGCACCATCAAGTATCGGGACAGTATTAAAAACCTTAGTTTTTCTTTCTTGGTCGTTGCTTGAAATCCGTATCCCGAAGATAGATTTCTTAGTAATAGATCTCAGCTCGGACTCTAAAAAAAATTGTTTTTTATTTGTCGGGCAGCTGGGGGCAGTTAATTTTTGTGCAATCCTGAGAACCCTCAAGTGACAACGTTGTATAATAACGCGGAAGTTTATTTTTTGGTTTTTGTCCCATGACAACGCACTGCGCGACGCGACAAGCGCGAATGTATCGTATCGGGAGACGCGGGAGTATAATAGCCGGGAGAACAATCGAACAATCAGGGGAAGAATGGTAAATGGTAAAGACCGGAGAACGGTGACGAGAGGAGCTGCATTGCAATGTGAAGTTACTTTTCCTCAGTGGCCGACGACGCGACGACGCGACCACGACGTGTACTTCGACCACCCAGTTTCCGAAATTGCATCTGTATACGACAGATGTCCTTCCGCAGGGCGGCGCAGCTGTCGCGCTCGGTATCAAAGGTTCGAGAACAAGATTTCCATTTCAGGACCAGACGGAAATTGGACGACGACGTAATCGGTGCAAACGCAACGGCCGCGGCCGAGCCAATGGAACCTGCTTTAAGCTCCGTGTAAAAACAGTTTAAAATCACCCGCCAGCGTATCTGGCTGACGCATCTGTGTGGAACCTCTTTTTTCCCATTTCACGGCTTACAGAGAGCCTCGTTATGAGATGAAAATTCGCAGGATGTTAACATTCTTTTGAAGCTAGCCCGGCGGAATGCGCTGTTCCGACCGTCCGCACGGCCATATTGCTTGCAGATCGAATCTCTTTCCAGATAATCATAAGAATGTCCACTTCCTCTATTCTATATTATTATTTGAAAACGAAACTGCCTTCGGAACGACCTAATAGCTGTTCAGTTTCATTCGTGTATCCCGCTTCCGGCGGAACGAGATATAATTTGCCTGAATCTACCGGAAAGGGATAACACGCGTTAACCAGCGGCGCTTTTCGGAAACTCTGCTTTGTGAGGATCACACGCGTCTGTTTCGAGGCGGACGCCGAGTCGCCTAATGAAAGACGAAGCGCCCGCGGTAAATACGAAAGCTGTTTTAATTTCCTGCCATTCATTTTGCGGTGTGCGTCCCATTTTGCTCATCAAAGCCTCGTCACCTCGGATTCTAACAAGTTTTAAGCCAGCCGCGTACAATTAGGCAGGCGATGCTGTACTGACAAGCGATATTCCGGCTGATAGGGGCGCTAAATTCCGAGTAATCTCGTTTCCGGCGAGTTAATTGCGCCGCGCCGGTCGGCACAGCGCGCTGCTACCTGCGATTCGATCCTGCTTCAACGACCGAATCAAACCTCCGATTCTCGGGATATATTCATAATCTATTTGACCGCCGCTAATGACGCACCCGTGTTGCCGGTCTTGTTAATTAATCGGTTTTCATATTTTTTCCGCACTCCTCAATTTGTTCGATATTTTACACCACGCCTCGCGCGCCGTATACGCACGTCGTGAATTCGATACAGCGAGCATGAGATACGGGATTAAATGCAATAAACTGACCCTTGGTCGAGATGAATGCGCACGCGAGTCGCGTCGGGTCCAAACGAAGATTTTTGTTCCTTTAATTATCGTATTCGCCATCAATGCTCCAGCTGATCATCTCCGTTCCAGTTCAGTTTTGCAAAGTACAGTAAAAGCTCCTTCGTTGTCCAACGACCGTGCCCGGACACTATTTTTGATCTACGACTGCGTCTTTAGTGGAACGGCTAGCTAAATGACAAAGAAAAGCATTCGCAGTCAAAAGCAGTCAACTGTCGAGCTTTAGAAAACGCCTTTTTTCCTTGCCATATTCCGAACACCTAACAGGTAGCATAAAGTATGAACTGAATGCACCCGCGCCGTGCAAAAATTTACAGTTTCACACGTACATGAGCGCAAAGAGGATCAAGCCGTAAATAGGTACGTATAACCCGTAGACATGCAGTAGTCAGGGATTAGCGTGGCGTAAGCGTTCCCGGACAAATAACAACGCAACTGCAAGAGTTAGCGAGATTCCGTATAATCTCATTGTTGCCCGGTTAATTATCCCAAAGACACGCGAAACGGCCGCGTACGCGCGATCTAATAGCGTTTATATTGAAAATCGATTCGCAGCCTCCCGTAATCCGCGATGTTCGCGGATTTTCGAATATAGCCGCAGTGAAACACATTTCACCCAGAAATCTGCGTGTAGCAGAATTTCTATTTTAGATCGGCATCCGGAAATTGTGTCCGTTTCTTTCTTCGAACTTTCAAAGTCGCGTTCTGCGACTGCATATATTTCCAGTAGTATTATAGGCTTCCTGATTACAAACCATTTAGCATTTTTATCTCGTTACCAAAATGAATTACGCCTTGCTAAAGTGGGTCAACGGAGGAATGTCATTTAGGTTGTTCTTGACGTTGTATTTTCCTTTCCACAATTAAATTCTGTCGAACAAATAATTTTCGTATTTTCCGCGGAATCTTGAAACAGCACCTTGACGCGCGCTGTTACATAGTTCCTCGGTAATTATTCTCGTGCTCGCAACCTCGTTTAATGTGGAAGAAAATAACGTGAACCACCAAAATTGCGTGCGCAACTGAATACGTTTCCAGACAAAAGCACAGGGCAATGTATATTTGCGAACTTTTAATGAATGACAAACAAAAATATGACTCCGGCGAGATAAAATAATGGTGCATAATGCGGAAAAAGTCTATTTGTTTACGTCGAACAACAATCATATAATGTTGATGTAGTTTTCTTTTTAAACATTTGCAAATAATTTCTAGCGAAATTCTTTCACGAGCCATCTTCCAACGAGTCGCTTCTCATTGATAATTCCTTAACGAAGCCGCGGAGAAGATTCTGGCAAAGAAAAACTTGTTCCTTTCGAGGAACTACATTGTTGGGACGCCCTGTACAGATCGGTGACGGTCCAGGCACTAGCGGGGAAGGTGTTGTCTAATTGTTCATTCGTTTGCGAGCGCGACCCATGACAGATCGGAAAATCATACGATAATTAAATTTGAATAATGTTTAAGGCAACGCGGGCAAAGGTGGGGCTCTCGATCCTCTCTCTTCTTCGCCGCGCGGTAATTAGATTCCGGCGTCGGGACGCCAGTCACGTTTTTCCATTTTATGATTCGACGTGCCTCGATGAACGAATGGCAAAAGTCTCGATGAACGTATTCAACGAAAAATCCCGGTACAGCCGTCGCGGTCGACTGGCTCTCTGAAAACAGCACGCTGTTTCTTCTTACTTAATACTTCCGCCTGCTTCACGCCGTGGCACTCGACGCTGCAGATTCAGCTAATTAACGGGATCGTTTAAGAAATAAGAAGAAAGGGGCGAAACACGTCTGGCCGATGAAGTGTCGGCCATTCACACAGAGCTGGGAATTATTCGCGGCTGGAACTGCTGAAATGGAGTTTCAAACGCGCAGGAGAAATGTTCGCGCTCGTCAAAATTACCTTTAGATTTCAATATAATTTCTACGATTTTGTGAAAAATGAACGGTTAGATAGTGTTTGTTATTTGTTAAACAAGAAATATATGACATAAACATCGTCGTATAGTTCGATTTTCCACTGGACCTTTATTTTTTGAGATAAATTGAAAAATATCCTCAAAATTTGGTGCAAAAGTGGCGTCTCTTCGTCTTTAATGGTTGTTTAAACATGCTTAAACGGAGTCTTTTGCTGTAAAGAACAATTCAATATCTTTTATAATAACATCACGATAGTTGTTTAAAGTTGAGAAATATATATGTATATTTTTCAAAAACCGTGCGTATAGGAGAAAAATTAAGGACAGATTCGGAATCGGCGCAAAAAAACTCTCTATAAGCGGGACCCAACAGTATATTGAAATGAAATTCGGTGTTGGACAGTGTATTGAACGGGATGTTTGACGCTGCATACGTGTATTATTTGACCCGTGTTACGCCCGAGAAATCATGTCGCATCGAATATATAGTATCAATGACAATACTCGGAAAGGGTCACCGCAGAACCACATAACTAAAATTTTATCCTTGCGCGGATCGCATTTATGGCTCGGCGAGCCTGAACCGTAGCCCAGAGCAGTCAACCTCGACAAATCCCGTTACCGATAAATAATTGTCGATATCGTAACTGGCTAACGATGAATCATTATTGACGGCTTTGCCAAAGGCGACGCGGGGTTTAGTTTATGAGACGAACGTGACTTCCGCGCTATTTTGAACGCGCGAAATTTGTATTCCTTACTCCAGCCGCGGCGACGCGACGCCCCTCGTTATTATCGAGCGGAAGCTTTGAAATATCCATAAAGCTTTCGAAGCTTACATGTTGATTTTCTTAGACGCATTGTCGCCGAATCAGGCGAACTCACTGTTCCACGTAGTACCTTACCTGGCTGTTAGCAACGACACTTTTGTTACATGCGTGAAAATACTTAATATTCAAGCTTCCGCGGTGGAGAACTTACACCAGAATTGTTTTATTAAACAAGCGACGGCCGAGTTAATCGGATTACGTATTATGCAGGTGTACCTAGATTTTTCTCACGGATGTTGACTTAAGCAGATTTTACCGCTACACTCGGCTGTGTAACAGCTTTAAGCTTCCAGACACATTAACATATTCATGATATAAAACCGCCAATAATCAATAGCATCTATTCACGGGAAAGGAGGACAACGTGAATCGTATTTAATACTTCGTTCGGTAAATGTAGCGCAATGGTCAGGTCCAACGCCAACTCGGAAGTTCTAGATTCGTGTGAAAATACTGTCTGCTTCTGGCCATGCCAAAATAAACGAATTCGAATGGTAAGTCAATTTTTCTCTGACAGCCGTAGTAACGGGATTGATTCGTAGTTAGATACCAATTTAAAAAACCACGTTTTTAAGTCTTTTTAGAATTTCGAACTGCCGATCAATTTCCGAAGCTCGAGGTGGCGGAAAAAGTTATTTTCTTTGCGTAAATTGTAAGAAAGAAATAAATTGCTAGGGTGAGGGCGAAGAGATACTCTGATGCTACAGGATCGGGTTCCTGATTCAGGAAATTGAACAGGAAGCAGAGGCCCGAACTGACCTTTCAACCGGCAGCTGGTGTGTTGGTCAATCTTCTTCTAGTTAACGGGAATCCGCAAATGAATTTGAAGTTACATACATGGAGAACTTGCCTGAAGCAATGTTGACGAACTTTGAGGATATAGCGTCTAGAAAGTCCATCTTTCAGGTGAATTTTATATAAGCTGAAGACTTGAATCATCTGCTAGATTTGGCTTTCGCCGATATAGTTTTCGACGCGACCAATAGACAAGTTTCTTTCGCAACGGAATCAATACCAACCGCGAAACAAAGTTAAACAGAACGTCATGTTCGTAAGGGCGCAACGTCCCTAACGGCGACAGCAAACTTTTGCGCGTTCTCTTAAACATCGAGGAAAGTTTAGAAATAAACGTGGTCCAGTAACCCACGGCGTATTTGAGTCTGCCGGCGTAAATTGAAATCTCGAAAACTTCGGTGAGCCGGGAAATTCACAATCTCGATTTTAGACGGTGTAGAAAATTATCTAATTTACCTATACTTGTTTGCTTTCTTTACGGAACACTTAACAGTGCAGTTAGATTGAAATTAGAGTGAAAATAACAGTGAAGCCACGATTTCGTTAAGCCGCGAGTACACAATGATCCGTGGTCTGGTAACGAGCCAGTCGAACGGAATGGAACACTGCAAAAAGCTTCCTCTCTCGTTCTCGCGGGATCTTTGCATGTCAGAGGTGTGCATCGCGGAGTGCTAAGTCAAAACTAACGACGCGATTCCAGTGACGTAAAAGAAACGTACTCTCTCCGGCGGTGAATGTAAGGATTTCAAAAACTCCCTGGTGGATTTTCTTTGCGCGGCGTCGCCGCCGGGATATACGTATATATCGAGCACCGCCGTCGCGGAATCCCGTGGAAATGATACAACTGCCGCGGCAGTGCTGAAAATTTATGCTCCCAATACGTTATCGAAATTTTCGTGGGAAACCGCGACGTGACGGGACGGTGCGCCCTACGTCAAGCATCCGAGGAACTTTTCGCGGAAGCGATAGTTATCGGAGCTTGTCGAGGTTTAATGAAAAATATCGACCCGCTTGTCTCCCTCCCGGTGCCACTGAACTTGCTACGATGTACATACATATACGAGCAGCTTCTATCTCAAACGAGCTTATTACCTATTTCATCGATCGTCAACCAACCGACAGTTTTTTTTTAGTGGGAGGCAGTGTACGCGTTGATCAACGTGTTCTTTAGCTAGGGGAATTTTTGTAATCTTTATATGTATATTACAATTTTTATAATCTAGATATAGAATCTTCCATCAACACAATCACGACTCCTGCCCGATAGGAAGCAATGACACCAAACACGACACAAATTCCAATATCTATTTACTTGTTTAATAACAGTTATGAATATTCCGTTCAATCGTATCAAGCGTCCCGTATTCCGCGATAAAAAAAAAAAACTGTTTGAAATAATCGTAAATATGGCAGCGAATGTGCAGGAAACATATACGGAATGTATTGTTAAAAAAAAAGTCTGCATACTTACTGCAACAGAGAATATATGCACAGTCTTTTTGTTCACGCTGTTTGATTTTTGCGAGATTAACGAGTTCGAGAGCTTGCCCACGAAAATATGAATTTGCACGAAGTTTCACAATCTGCATAGTTAGATTTGCATACAAGCAAAAAGAATTTTCTTGAAAATTTCCTGATATTAGTTTGCGTTCGGTGCTCGTTCCATCCGATTCCCGTCCGACCGTTCGTACCCGATCTTCTTTCTCTGTTATTTCTCGCTGATCCGATGAGCCCTTGTTAACCAATGTCTACTTGCGAAATGAATTCCCGTTCCATTCTGTCCGAGGTATTTCTCTCCTGCTCTAGAATCAGTGCCACGATCGTTTTATAACCCTTTCGGAGCTTACGCCTGAAATCGCACCGATACAAATTGATATTGGTACCAGATTCCCGCGGGAGAACGTGCTGCTTTCAAAGCTACTCAGCTGTTTGCCGAGATTCTGATTCCGCTTTTCGAAATACACGTGTCGAGATATTGCCCTTTTCGAGCAAGTAGCTCGCAACAAGATTTGATTAGCAAATTTCAGAAATTATCGATAAATTACGCATTATAATTTTGCAAATTTTATGATACTCCAACGTTCTTCTGAAAGCTTTAATAAACCGTAAATGCATGAGGATCCGCAGGCTAGTACGTAATGAACTTTTCGAATAGTAAAATCTGCGATGAAATCTGCGAAATGAAACATTTTAATCGAGTCTGCTTCGGAAGTCTGTGATATGAAATCTAGAGTCCCGTATGCGGAATTACAATTTAATGAGATTGTGGAGACTGGCCTGGTTGTAAGTTCCGAAATCGTGATTCAAAACACACATTCTACAAAATCAAATATTCGATATAGCAGAACGCTGCGCAATATAGCAGCTTCCTCTCTACTGTACCGAAATTACGAAGTAATGGCCCGTGCACCGTAGTTAAATTTAACACGATTAATTGCCGAAGCGATTCGTCGAAACGGGTTACCCTGAAAAACTAATTTTGCGACACAACAATATTGGGCTGAATTTGGTCGGTATCACTAATCTGCTAATTCGACAGTTGATACAATAGAGTGCACGCGCACACTGTAACGTTAATTCCGATAAACAGAAAATCTAGACATAGACAGAGTGTTCCTGAATATGTGAACCTACTTTTCCAGTGAACAGAAAACAGGAAAGCAATCAACACCTGGTTTCGTAAATAGCTAATCGTTTGGCTGATAAACGTTTTAAAACATCCATATGAAATTATTACTATGCTCTGACAAATTTAATTAACGGAATACGCAACGTTTCGGTAACCATAAAAATGTTCACGTTAGGTACGGACGGGTTAATCAACACAATTATTTCAAATTAATTAAATTTGAACATGCTGACAGTTCTCGAATTCCCTCTGGCATTATTGATTACGTATTTATGAATTCTGTTATTCAAATTTTGATGTCCCCCGAATAAAATATATCCTGGATAGCAACGGATACTTCCTAACCCTGTACAAGAACAATTCTTCCACCGCAACAAAAGCAAAAGTTACCTGCTCGATCAGTTCCGAGGCTGATAAGGGAGTGGCCCTTATCTATCGTTTCCTTAACAGGTTCATCGAGGAAGCCAAAAACGAAGGGGGATTTTCGCGTGAAGGGACTTGGACATCGATTTCCCCACTTTCGTATCGAAAGAAAAACGCAACAGTGAAAAGGGAACGGGGAAACCGAGAAAAAAGAGAACCGGGCTCCCCACGGACTGCCTCCTGTTCCGTTGTACGGTACACTCTCCGTAACTGTCGCATCATCGGGTCTGCCGAGCGACAGTTCTGGGAGAGGTGCTGAGTTCTTTGTAGCGTGCCGAACGTGGATAGAAAGGAAAGAAAAACGAGGCAAGTTCCGGGATCGCGAGTAGATCGTCGGTGCCTCGAGATTATCGTGCACACGTCATCGACGATAATTAATTGATCCTGCTTGACCGAGGGCAGATTAATGGACCAAAAAGAGCCTGATCGTCGCGGTTCGGTGAACTGTGTCGCGAAAACGCTCCGTCCAACAGGCTGGAGCTTGACGTTGGCGAATGAAAGAAGAAGACTGCGCGGGCGGCGCGGCGGTCAGATTGCGAAGCGGCCGTTAATGGACTGGCACTTATTAAATAAATTGGATTTTTTTTTTTTTTTGTTACTTATTGTAAGGAGTTGAGGCCGCGAAAGGGGATTAAAGGGATGGATTAAAGGTACTCCGCGGCTCATTAGTCGGTCGGTTAAATTGATATTGTACGGGGACGGGTATAAAGTGAAAGGCGATTTAAGTACGGCATTGCGACATTAATAATTTGTAATTTCTTTCATGATACGAACTCGTTATTCATTGAAAATTCAGTAGTACAACTCGACGATAAGTCAGACGGGGCCGAAAGTTTGTCGAGAAATCGATTTTCGTATTAGGACAAAATTTTCTGTTTTACAAGAATCACGGAGATATAAGAAGTTTGTTAAATTAACGCTACTTCTCGCGTCTCTACAAAGCTGTTTCTTAAATCTTGACCGGGTATCTTGAGCGATATCGTTTTGTGCATACAAACAGATCTCCCGGCAGATATTCGATTCAGCATCCTGGCTATAGTGATCAATATATCCTTTAGCAGCCGTTAAACCAACACATAGTTCACGAAAATTTCCGTTAAGGACTTCGAAACAGAACGAACAAGTTACATAGAACATCTACGGTTCGAAATTGAATTTTTGCTATAACTATAGGACGAACGTGTATTCAAGTTAAGGAATCCACCACAGATCTGAAAATTTTTAAAAAAATTCTTGTACTATTTTTTTTTCGCTGTTTCATAGAACAGAGATGAGGGACGAGTTCGGTCGCGTAAATATTACTAGTCTGGCGGTACACTGTTCATTGAAAGCTTCATAAAACAGCCCCGAAAAATCGTACACGAAGTATTTCTATGCTGTTGCAGAGGAGATGCTTCAATATTGAAACATATCATTGATTGCTTCACTAGGCATTTGTTTTATGTTTTTACAGATGCTTCGGTATCGATATATATATATATATCATGTTCGAGGGAAAAATATCTCCTTTGATCTGCAGGTCTCCAAAATTTGTTCGACGCACTCCACTGAAGTTTCGCATTCGCATGGTATTCGTAGAATGCTTCTACTCGTTTCCACGCGCGCGATGAAACTTTTAGCCATGGAACAGCGCCACTAAAATATTCGACGCATTAAAAACAGAAACGTTGTTACATTCGTTTCCAATTAGCGAATCGTCAGTTAGTTGGCTACGGTAGTTAATGTCGACCGTTAACTGCAGAAAAATGGAAAAACGGGAGAATGTTTTATCGTGACCGAGCATGCTCGCAACAATTCTTTGTAAGACAGAGGGACGCTCTGGCGAACGCACGAGGATTTGTAATTAACCATTCTCCTCGACACGCGGCAACGATGAGGAAGAGTCAAAAGGCAGCGTGCCAGCAGTTGCCGATACAAATGGCCAGCGAACCGTGCACGGACTTTCATTCCGTAATTACGTTATTGTTCTGAAATCGACGCTAAAAAATCATTGAGCGAACGAGCACGATAAAAAAAACCAGCGAAAAACACGGACAAACCCGTTTGTGAATCAGAATCGCCAACGGTATTTTCTCGGCGGAATTATGGCCAACACGGTTTCCTACATTCAATCGGAACGAATCAAATATTTTCCATTAATAACGGCAACGCCCGGAATTCTTCTCTGTTTGTTTTCTCCGTTTTGGTATACTTTTTCATGGAAAGGTCACACTGGAAGAGGCTGATTTTGAAATACCCCGTACAACAATTGAAAACTTTCCAGTAATGATGCAAACGAGCCTTGATTTTTTGGGTCCCATGGAAATCACCGATTCCAGATTTGACAAATGCCAAATTCGTTGTCGGTCAAAATCGTAGTCGGCCAAAGTTATTGTCGCTCGAATCTGGACTCGGTGAAATGTTGTCGATGAAACCTGTGTCGGTGATTTCCATGGGACCCAATTTCTTAGGTTATTATTTGATGAAGCTTCCGCAACAAAAGCGAAGTAATGTTCCAACAAGCACATTATCCTGCTGCGATAGCCTGCAACGTTTCCACGCTCATCCGTTTAAACCACTTTAAGTTATTTATCGCGAATTATACAGGAGCGTTACATAGCGTGCTAAAAAAACCCCAACCATTTTGCCAGCCATAAAAACGCGAGACCTCCCGAGCGAGCTGTGCAAATTGCCCTGACTACGATGTGCTAATTTATCTCGCCCTTTTCTTCGTTTTCGTTGTCGTCGACTTAACTGATTGTCTACTAACAACGTCCAAAGTCAATGGTAGTTCACCGCGGCAGACGGTTTTCTAGTTATTAAAGGACCTATAGTAAACAATAAAATCCAGTTGCTGAAGATAAGTAAGTGTTCGGTGATTTACGGACGGGAGTGCTACAGATTCCGCATCCTTTGGATCCTTTTGAGCTTAGTTTAAGGAACCGAATGAACAAACCAGATCCCAGGAATCCTCGTGGAATCACGTAAACAACGATGAATTGACTATACATCGACTTAACCCGGACCTACAACGTCCGACATCCGGAAGATGGGATTCCCATGCGGACGAAGCAATTAATCTTGGGATAAAGAACCTGGTTTAGACGCGGACCCTTTGTAATCGTTTCGTTTTCGTGGACGATTCGCATTTAATTAATTGCGCAGTCAACTGTACTCGTATCGGACAAAAGGCCAGAAGCTCCAATAGCTTTGTTCTATCCTCGTTAACTTGAGAAACACAATTCCAGCATGACGATATTCAGACAAGGCAGACGCAGATGCATCTGAAGTTGGAATATAGTCTGTCACCAAAATCTGTTGTGCTCGCTACATTTCAATGAAACTTTCTGCATGCATACATGTGGTACAGCTTACATAGATTTCCATAAAGCATGTCTCTCATTTTCGTAACAGGCACAGATGAAAAACCGAAAAATCGTAGCGTTTACTTTAATCTTCGCGATTTCAACGAGCTCGTGAGAATTAATGAATTTACACCGATTCTCGACGGGGCAGCCTCTCTCTTCGCGAATTCTCAATCCGCCGAGATAATTTAACACTTGTAACATTCGCGATGTTCTCGTTTTACAAGGCGGAGCAGAATTGAATAGGAGACCGTTATAAATCACCATTAATTTATGAGGAGAGAACTGAATGAATCGGGTCAAGGATTTGCCGTTCTGTTTCTGTTTCATGCGAGATTGTCTTGATTTTCACTTGTTATTCCTGTTTCCGTTTTAATATGAAGGAATTAGTTTTCCGGAAGACACCTTAAATCCATGAAGAGGTTAGCAGGAACGGCATCAAAGAGAAAATCTAAGTACTCTACGAGAGGACAAGTTACAAAGCTGAAAATTGAAATATCGCTTGAACGGTGTTCCGAAATTCTTACAGAAATAAATTCTTATGAAAGCCCGATTCTTTGAATACGCGACGATTGCAGAGAACCGAGTATCACAGCAATTTCGATTATCAAAATTAAACCATTTATATAGTATTATATCATTTGTACGCGAGTGGCTACGCAATTGTGAATATATTTTCATTGCTCGATGGTACTCTTTCATACTTTTTAATCCGCTGAAACCCCTACAGGTTTTTATATATTCAGACCAAAAACGGAATACACTGAGCCGAACCGGATTTGTTATGAAATCCAAAAAACTATTTCATATCCGAAAGCTACGATCTCGGATGTATTTAATACGTACAGATTAACCCAAAGCTGGTTTCGTTTTGCATGAAAACGACATTGCGAGGTAGAAAAAGCTCGCGGTAATCGACGCTATAAAATCATTTTAAAAACTAAACAGATCATAATATCAACGAACAAAATGAAAAAATCTACTCACCGCGAGAAACTTGATAACTCGATATGCGAAAAAAGTATATTAAATTGTAGCATTAATTGTTTGAATTGGTAGCCTGAGGAGTTTTGATTACATCGAAACAGGATACCTGGCTTAGCATAGATGTCACGTTTTCTCCAACGAGGAGTAATTAATCCCTCACAATGAAACGCATGTTAATTTTGGATCTTCGTATGTTGGTTGCGAATTGTGCCTGCCTCCGAAACTCCAACGTTAATTAACCGAGTCCTGCCAGTGAGCGCAGGAAAGGTTGAAAACATAAACTAGACGGCGACAGATCCTTTTTCGCAAGCAGAGAGGTACCTTTATCTTTCTTAAAGTATAATTTTTTACTTTGGTGTCAGCAGAAACTTTGAAACTTTTGCAATCTTACAGAACCTTGTGCCAAGCTAACTCGGACATTTCCTGGATGTAACGTTATTTATATTACCGCGTATATTTGCTATTGTAATGTAAAAAAAGCTAGCAAACGCACCATACTAACGAGCACATTTTACTTGTTGTCAGGACTCCTGCGCTGGGTCTGACCATGGCTGGGTTTATCTACTTACAGTGAATGGAATCTCCGACTTATACCTCTTTCTTCATTTTCCGCGTTTAAAATATGAAATTTACGAAAAGAAAAATGGAAAGCCCAGCCGTTAGCCCTGCAAAGTAAAATAGGAAGGTGCTAATTAAAATGTATATTTGAGTTTGCATAACTGCATTTCAGAAAACACAGAAACATATAGGGATTACTAACTGAACTAAAACCTCGTTGGGAACATGTCGTGCGAAGTAAAAATCAATACTGAATTGTCTCGGCGTCGAATTACTTCGAGATGATTATGAAAATCGTAATGGACCGTAGATTAATTATTTCATGCCGAGGGTGGCCCGGTTAATTCGTGTAAAAATCCCGGATTACTTGCATTTCCCAGAAAATCGAGATGTCCGAGATAAAGACTCCGAGAGTTCCGATAATAACCAGAATCCAGCCATTATCGTTTCTGGCTTACAGTTCATCAGAACTTCTGGAATTTTATGCAAATCGTTGATTCCCAATGGCGTTGTCGTTTTAATTTTTAATTGAGAACGCTCTTATATGTATGTCCTCGGAAAGCTCTCTCATTCAGAATTCCGCGCGTGTGAATCGATTTTATTTTTAAATATGTATATTCCACGTCTTTTTGAACGATTTCGCAATACAGTAAGATTCAACGCATCGTCGATCACTCGAACAATTAGAACAATTCCAATCACGTACAACACACAGCGACAAAAAAAAAACATAATCTGAACGACAGACATCGAGATTCCCGGCACGTATCGAGGAAAAAGTTCCAGAAAGTAAGCGGCGCTTCCGCCAATCAATGGAGACATTTTTCAGATAAAGAAGTGCGCGATATTACCTTTGCAAAGAAAATAGCTCCATGGTAAATATTTGTTAGTCAATACCAGCTTAAGGCTACCGTAGTCTATAGTCACCGAAGATGTTTGTGACGAAGACCTCATGCGCGCACATCTATGTGACGAGAGTAGACTAATCGGGAACTACTTCCTAAACTTGTATCGCAAGTTCCCTCGTTACAGTTCGTATGTTCCATTCTGGATATGACACATATAACATTCGAGTTTATGTCAGTGGAACGGGAGTCGGGTTGAATAACGTTTTGTTCTTTCAGCTGAATCGAATATGAGGGCGGCGCGGAGCGACGCCATTCTTCAAAGCACGGAAATACGGTGTTATCAACGGTTTAATTGCGTGCCACGTGTCTTTTTAAATAACACCCTTTTAAATGGAGTTCTATGCTCCTACCATGTGACGGACCGCGAGATCAAAACCACTGATCTGTCCAACGATGACACTTCGAATATTCGCCGCAAATAAATCGGGAAAAACTGTGTGTAGTGCCAGGCAGTTAATAGACTCCCTTTAATTAAAAATCAGCGCGAGCTTCCCGACAACTCGTTGTGCAGGCGCACACCAAAATAAAAGTTTCCGGGTACTCGGAATTTTCCAGTTGGAAGTGGCACGCGTTAAAAATTAGCCCGCAGAAATAATTTAGCCGATGGCCCAGTTTTTCGTGCGGAAAATTCGAAACAAGTTACACAATGCGACAAAACTGGAGTTGCTCGAACAACATTTCCGAAAAAGTACACGAGCCAGTGGTAACTAAACTTGTTTTCATGTCGGCATTGTGCAGCTACGGAACAGAAGTACGCTCACACCTGAACTGGTCCCGGTAAAATCGTGCACCGAGACGGAAGTACAGGTGGGAACGTCGATTTTATCGCCGCTTGGTCGTTGCTCTTAGGATCCCGTCCTCAATTTCGAGCATGCAACGCCGTACGAATTATCCGCGAGAATGTCTAGCGTCGTTTGATCCGATCCACGAGCACTGTCCGTTAAACAGCGACGAAATTAAGAACAATGACTGGCACATCAACGTAAGTATCGCGTCGTGCCGAAGCTCGCGTGGATCCGCTGAATTTTTAAAATCCATTTTCTCAGGAACGACGGGAACGATGCGAAAGAAGGAATTTCATTCGCCACGGTCCATTTACTTTACCATGAAGAGAGCGAACCCCGTGCCGGACGCGCCACGAATTACACGTCGCTCCTTGTCCCGTGTACGTAAGTGCCATAAATCGTCGCCGCGTTTTGTAACGACGCGACGTCGCGTCGGGCCGTGGCGGTTCAACGGGGGACAAACTTTCTCTTCGCGGATTGGCCACATTTGAATTCGGCTCCCTGGGAGCGGTTCAAGAAAGAAGACTCGCGGGAGATATCGGTGGATCCCGTCCCTCGTGGCCGCGGCAAAAACTCTGGATTAAAATTAATGGTCGGCCGGAAGATCGGGAAAGTTTCAGGCGAGGAGTTCAGGCGGGGCAAAAATTCCATTAGGACTCGAGTTCGAGCCAAGTCGAGCACCGCAAGATCGTCTCCCGGCCCGGTTTTTATCAGCAGACCCCATACCCGATCTTCGCGGCCAGCAGATCGGCCACTCTCGCTTTTTCCGCGGCGCTGGTTGACCTCTAATGCGGGCCAATGCGACTCTGATTCGCGGATTCAGCAATCCGTTTATAGACCAAACAACGCCGAACGCTTTCCGAGGTCTGCGCAACGCCGCGCACCGTGCATGCTCCTGGCAGGATAAACATTGTTACCTCGCGAAACGCCTTAGGCTGCCGCGCGACACAATCATCGAATCGCGAATGTCAACTATACAGGATCGAATGCCCTAGTCACTCGCTCTGCAATCAGCAGACGATGAAAACTCTAGATATCCTCTAATTAGAAAACCTGTTAGAGCCAGCGTTGCGAGCGCTATCGCCGATTTAATGTACGTTGGTCAGCTGGGGTGTCGGCTTTGCGTCGCAGCTCGAAATCGCAAAAATGGTCCGGCCAAACGGGATTTTCACCGCGGAGGTTGGAAAAGGGTATCTCGGACCTGCCGTAGTTCACCTGGCCGTATGGACGACGGCAAGGAAACTTTCGGACGTTGAGAAATATAAGGCGCGAGGGTTTATCAGCTGCTAGACCAGAAGGATCAGAGAACAG
The DNA here is from genome assembly GCA_028455605.1 of Lasioglossum malachurum. Lineage (NCBI taxonomy): Eukaryota > Metazoa > Arthropoda > Insecta > Hymenoptera > Halictidae > Lasioglossum > Lasioglossum malachurum. The sequence goes on from CM052315.1 coordinate 2,347,592, forward strand.
AGTCCAGGTGTCCTGGAATCCCTAATGACATTTAACGATTCGCACGATTCCTGACGGTTCTTCCGCTCGGAATCGCGAGACAAAGGTGTCAAAGTGGTCCACCAGCGTCTCCGTAAAGGAGATCGCCAGGGAAACGCGACGATCTGATCGTCCGTGCAGAAAAGGTACAACTAGAGACTCTTGTCAATGAAACCGCTGAGTGGTTTTCACTCACAAACTCGGGGACACGTACAGTCCATGCGAGATCTCGAGCGGTCAGGACTAAGCGGACTGGATAGTTGTCGTTCCGGTGACGTCGGGCGGCCAGAAAATTCCACGGGAATTAACACTGGCGGAGATTATGTTCCTCGGTCGGTCGCGGTAGGCGCGGGACGAAATTCGCGAACAAAAGGACACGAACCACGAAGAAGAGACACCTCGAGGCGCGAGAGGCCAGTCGCGAAACGCGAACCAAACCCAACTGAAGTGCGATGTTTCTGTACCCGCGACCGCGCCCCCGCCGTCTCCCTCCTCACCCGATTAAACCCACCCGCGCACGCGTTTCGCTCCGTAACTCGACTACGGGGTTGCTCCACTCTTCTTCGAGACACTGTCCTCGGTTACCATTTAGCATACCGAATTTTTGGGGGCTTGACCGAAGAAAGTTTTCCGACGACGACGTCGGGCGACGCTGCGACGAGACAAGGAGCACGCGGAGCTACCGAGACAGAATCTCTCCGTGAAAATTAGGAGACAGGCTGTGTGTACAGGCTGTATGCAAAATAACCGTTCGATACCGGTTGGATCGGTGGAGATTTCTGGAAAAAAAGTCCTTGACCTTCATTTCGAAGGTCGAAGATGTTTTTCTTCGTCCCGATGGAACCATGGGTCTCGAGTCAACCGTTCTCTTACAAAACGACTTGAATGTTTCGCAAACGTGACTGGCATACCGAAAATCGTACAAACGTGGAGGGATGAACGTGAATCGTATGAATCGTATAAACGTCAAACTTCGTACTGACGAACTAACATGTCAACGCTATGCGCCGAAATTCTTTAAACAAACACGTATAAGATGCCGAGTTCTAATTAGGCAGTTAGCCAACTAGAAATTCACGAACACAGAAAATGAACGTCGGCAGGAAGTTTTGTTCCAGCGAGATACAGTCGCGGAATTGCAAAACTTCCAGGTTTTCGATCATTCGCGCCGTGAATCTTGGTAGAAGATTAGCAGCGGACCGAGTTTCTCCGTCTTAAATGATAGGAAACAATTTGAATTGTTGTCTCCGATTGGATTGAATTTTTTTTAGAAGAACTGTTAAGCTTTTTGTGGCACCGAGTGTGTATATTAGGGTAGCTCGCGTTGACCTAAAAACAAAAGATTATTAGCTCAGTGGTATTTTTACACATTCTTTTTAACGGTAAACATATACAATCGTAAATACAGGTTATACGACTTCCGTTACCTGTTCGCGTACAGTAATTTTCTAGAGTAGCTTGTGCAATAGCCATTTTCATACTTCCCGTTTAAAAGTGAACTCCTACGGGTTCCATCGGAAGCACGCGCGAGTCCCGCGTCTTTGCGCCTTCGTGTTATTTCACTTCGAAATTAAAAATGTTACTCAAATAATTATAAAAAATTGAACAATGCGGCTAACTATTTCAAACAGAAGGAACCCGTCGAGCACATCTCTCTCGTTATAAAGCTGAAGTGTAGTTGACTTAGGATACGTAAACAAGGATATTGTATTCGTGGAATAAAGCGATCGCAAATTCGAGCCCGACATGACTTGAGCAAATATTTTTTTTTTGCGGACGAACGCGGATCACAGTTTCGGAAAAATCAATAAGTTCGTCATGCTGCGTGTGTAGGTATCGTGACGTTGTTCGCGATGATTGCCTCGTGATAAAAGTGTCTACTTGAACCTACAGAGTGGACCCGAAAAGTACTTGTACAGGGTGTTTCAAAATGTTGTGTCTCTCGATAGGTGGAGACGTGTTGCAAAAACGGAGCGCAGAACTGTCCTTAACATTGAATCTAACCCCTTGCCGTACTTTGACGAGTCTGGCTCGCGATGAGTCGCAATAGTAAAGAAATTTCGTCCATTAACGTAACGTCGACCGTAGAATCCTAGATGTCGAGCACGAGATCGAATTATCTTCTAGTGGAAATTTTGAAAAGGACCGAATGGTGACGATAGGTGTTCGCAGTATCCCGTACGGGTCTCTGAATTTTCCCATCTCCCGAGAAACCTTAGATTTCCTTATCGTTTTCTCTTGCAATCCAGCCGTGTTGTTATCTATTTCTCACATCGATGTGCATTGCCTGTTTCGTTTAAAGTTCCTCGAACTCGGAAGAATTGTGTTAGACATTCCAATTCTCCCGGCTTCGGCAATCCCAGCTAATGGTCTCGTAAACGTCTTTTATTCAGGGGAAAAATTAGCCACCGTTAAAATGATCCGTGCTGATTCACCGGATCCTATCCACACAGTTCCCGGAGCCGAGGAAAGTTTCTTAAAATTCATCACGACCGCGGGAGCCCGAAACTTCTTGCGGCCGGTCTAAGCCTTTCACTAAATGAACGAACCGAAGATGAGAACCGTAATCGTCGTTGTTTGCAACTGTTCTCGAGCAAAAGTTACAGAAATTAATCAAACTGCGAGTCAACTCGAAACACCGTCCGTCGACCCTTCCGCAGCGAAGTGCTTGTTTAATTCGTGTCGTCGCATCGCCGAGAAAAAAATTGCATTGAAAGTTACGAGCATCAAAAAAATCGCAAGTTGATACTTCATTAGAAACTCTCTGCGAATAAACAATCAGTTGGAGACTGCGAATTTCGTGCGCTTACCGCGGAAATAGGTACGTACAATTGAAAGCTTGATAAACAGTTTTTATTTTGCATCAAGATCCAAACCAATAAATTTGAATTTCACCAATATAGAACAAGTATAAAGGAAGGAGTATCAGTGCGATTTCGAAGAATAAAGTACGTTTATAATCCTCTTCGAATACATCGTCGGAAATATTTTTGTGAATTCTGCACACAATGCAGCTGTCTGAGTGGAAATGTAAAGAAACCTGCAGAGAATATATGTAGTGGGGAAGCATAAAAAGTTTACGTACACTTGTTCGCCGCATCGCTGTTGGTACACAAGATGGTTCTTTCACACACGCACACACAGCCTCCGCTCCGGTGCGAAATTGTGTTTCTTATCCTTACACTCTCCACGTACAGCTTTATCGTAATTTCACATATTTAAAAAGTCCTATCCAAAAACTTCCGTATCAAACGAAACGGAAGAACGCGATAAGTCAGCTGGGAATGAACCGACAGAGATCGATGGGGATGGAATCAAGATTTATCGCGCGGCTGGGGTTGGATTGTGTCTTGCACACGCGTCTGCAACGTGTACGCGGCACGCATGACAAAGTTTTCGTAGGAAACACTTCTAGCTGCCCGATAAGATGCGGCAACCCCTTTAATGAGATTCCAGAACTAATTCCCGTGGGTACATTGTAATTAGCTACGGTGCCGATGCAAATGTCACATTAGCTTTACAGATGGAGCAGAGTGTTGTCTTCCATCAATTGACGTTTCGAGATTTATTACCGTGCAATTGTTTAGGAAAACGTGCTCGCCTGAGAATGATAACAGGATCTACCTTACTCGCCGTGCTGCCTCGAAATTCTACCAGGACAGGTGGAATTCTGTATTAATATATTAGTAGACTGCGGATTTCATGCATTCGTAACAAAAATGAGACTGACAGGTCATCAAAACCTTTTGGGTACTTCCTACAAGCTTGAAATTTGGTACATAGGTCAACTATAACAAACACTCGAAGGAATAATTATGAAAGTTTGAAATTTTACTTGATAATTGATGAAATTTCAACAAAAATTGATGCAATCCCAACAAAAACATCCTGTAAACAGGAGCCCAGTTCCTACGGCCGTAAAAAGTTGCGAGATCAAACAAAATACGGCCAAGTTCGTTAGCTTAGAAATACCTCCTGCAATACTGAAAAAAGCGTTTGTAAAAATTAGTTTAAGAGAACGCTATTTAATTTTTAAAGAGTTACGCGGAGGGCTAAATTATTCAAAGGCCGCTACCTATCACTTTTTATGGCCAAGCTTGAATAATTTAGCCCCCTCCATGTAGCTCTTTAAACATTAAATAGCGTTCTTTTAAACTAATTTTTACAAACGCTTTTTCCAGTATTGCAAGAGGTATTTCTAAGCTAACGAATTTGGCCGTATTTTCTTTGATCTTGGCTCCTGTTTACAGGATGTTTCTGTTGGGATTTCTAATTGCTTGCCCCTAATGGCTTCTATAATAAGTACTTGTTATTTGCAGGGCTCATATTAAACCAACATTCACTGTCCGAAAGCTTCAATCTTATGTAATATATTCTATAGTACATATAAGTAACTAACTAGCCGAACCGTTATCAGAGGAAAGCAAATATTGCGCCGCGTAGCAGCATTGTAACTTCTCATGTTTCCAAATGAAAATTCAAACGATAACTTTTGCTTATCTTTCGTATGGATTTTCACTATCAAAAATGAATCGGTTCAGCTGAAGCAATTCCCGACGTAAAACGATCGTGGTTCAGCGACTTCGTTTTAACGTTTAATGTCTAATGTCTAATTTCGTTCAGGGTGAACAGGCCGATACACCGTATCTTTTATTTAGTCGCTGTTGATCCGACAAGTACACCTTGTCCTGAGATAGGCATTAATTTCCCACCGGACCGTTTGCATTTTCTGGGAATATTTCATTTTACTCAGACTTTCGTATCTTTCTTCACGCCGTGTAGTACCAAACCTCAGGAGGGGCGACGCCTCACGCATTTTTTAATAGACACATAGTTTCCTTATTTTTCTCCGTGTATGTACACTCCGGGACAAAAACCGTCGACGGCAGGACCTTTCAAGGAAACGCAACAGTTTTCGAACACCCAATTGCGTTAAATAAGAATGAAAGAAATGTTTCCCGAAAATTCCCAAAGAATCGACAAGAGATACGTATCCTCGGTGACAGGTCCGTCCAAAGAACGCACCGAGCGTCCTTCTGACAATCATGTCGATATCGGTCTAGTTTTCTAGACCGTTATAGTTTTCTAGAGGATCATCACGGCCCTTGTTCTTCGGCGTCGACATTTGTCACGCAGAAGTAGCTCGTTCTCCACTCCTAGAACGCTCCTTCGGCTAAATGGTCTCAGTCAGCTGGGTGGCAGCCGACGTCTCCAACGTTACACTTCTTTTTTCTTCGATTCGTCTCGACGCGTACACGAGGACAGGAATTGAACGGCCTCGTAAGAAGCTCGATAAACATCTAGTTCCCACCGGCAGATAACGTAATTGTGTTCGAGCAAGGTCTGGCGAGTGCCCGCAGTGGATATAGACCAATTGATGTAGAGAAGCGTCAACCTACAGAGATCAGTTGACCCGGATCAGATACCATCGAATAGAAGCTAACGGTTGATCTACTCTTTGCCCCGGCTTGTGCAAGTAAAACACAAGTTTCGAAATACTGCCACGAAGAGTTGTATCAACGATGCGCGAACAACGCTTTCGAAAGTCTCGGAAAGTGTAAATTTCTATTGGCAATATCAAAAGAAAGAGTGCGAGAAGGTAATTTGCATTGCATCGCAAAAGAATGGCAAGTTTATTAAATGTTGTACGGTTCCCTTGCTTATCTTGCACCGTGATTTTCTTCGCTGTTTTACATTTGATTGAAACTTCACTGACGGTGTACGGAATATAATACGGACAACTTCCTCTATGTACAGGGCGGAACAAGGAAATACGGGACCAGACTCGACAAAACTTGATGCGTGAGAAAATGAAATTGTACAGAGAAATGTAAGGATCCAGGCTGATTAATTATAAGTGAACGAGTCGCGTCGGTCAGGTGCAATTTTGCTACGATGCGTACTTCGGCGCGCCGCATCGAGAAAACTTTCATCGACTTCCGCCCGCAACGGAGGCGTCGCTGCAATTAACAGCGTATTTCAATATTCAACAGCGTAATATACAATATTAACGAAATTCCTTTAGTGCCGATCCGTTGGTCTCGCTTCACCAAACGATAGGTACAATATCCTCTGATTTATCGAATAGCCCCTCAGCTCACCAATCCTAGTCAGGTGCTTAAACCGCTATGGAACGAATTCCGCAGAGACGAGTCGACACCTGAAGCGTCGTCGTAATTATGTGTGTTCCCGGGTTTCGGACCCCGATGTACGTGCAAAATTGACCCAGATAGCATTGACGTCAGCGTGTGCACATATGGTCGCCGAGAATGCAAGAAGGAAAAAAGGAGAAGCGCATGAAAACTTCTCTCCGCGCGGAGATGGATACTCGTACGATGCATCCTTATCCAGAGTGTAACAACGCTGGATTATTTTCGGATATGAAACGCGGGTGCGTTACTTTTCGGGTCGGAAACGTTCTGGAGCGTTTCGAATTGTTACACAGCGTGTTCGCGGTAAATTGGACCAGCATCGTAAACCGTAAATATTCGAAAGAATGGAATGGAAGAGGAAGATGCAAAATCAGAGGATACTTGTGTGTTTTTTAATCAAACGCACGGAACATAATTTCGAGCGCTTTCGAAGCAATCGAAGTATTACGATAGTGTTTCGTATAGAACAGAAGGTGAACGTGACGATTGTTAGATGCTTGATGTACAATCAAGTTATCGAATCGACTCGGAGATCGACAAACAAACGCCTCGCGAACTTTCGACTTTGCTGACTATCCAGAAGTTCGTAGTTCAAGCTACACGTGTACCTGTTGCATTCGTCAAAGTCTCTCATTTGCTCCTTTTCATGTAAGTTTCTCCTCCCCGGGTCGAACGCGCTGCTACACTGTTGCATAATTCGTCAAACGTTTCCATCTCTCGTACATTCTTCTGTGGTTATTCTTTTCGAATGTGTCACTCATACGTGCTTTAATTTTAATTACCAAAGTGGTTTAATTAATATGGAAAACTCGACAGAGCCGCACCATTTATTATGCTCTCTGAAAAGGGTATGTGGCTTCAATATCGAAAGGATATAATCCGCTGTAATCTAAAATATAATAACTGTCATTCGCTTCGATAATGTATTGCAATTTCCAGTTGAATAAAAATGGGTTCTTTTTAAACATATTCTCCAATACCGAACGATCTCCGAGGCGTTCGATTAAATAAGTTTTTCCATTCTGAAATGAAAACCTGCATTTTAATGAAGTTCCGACGCATTAAATGCTGGTATTGCATAATTAACATTGTGCGAGGGCAGCGCGCCAGCACGGATTATTAAATGAAGTAATGATTATGGAATAAGCTGTAAACTAAATTAACACGGCAACGTAACGCGAGATGGTAGTGGTTCTCGATCGAATTCTTTCAATTTTACAGAGAACGTGGTGTATTTAATGTAATCATGTTTCTAAACGACTCGAATCTTTGATTCCATTAAATACGTGATAAATCGGACTGGTGTTCGTTCAGAATCAAAGGGATTTGTTGAACGTCCACATTTAATATGCATTTAAAACACCGCACTCGGTCCTCGGAGGGTGCACTGGAAGGGTTAATTTTAATAGGATTTCGAATCTCGTCTAGCACAGTCCCGCGCAAGTGTTGTAGGGCTTTTTATAAAGGGAGAATACCTCCGAGCTTCCCACGTTTCCAGAAAATTTCAACACAGCTGAAATGCTTTCAAGAACGCCTGCTCCTTGTCATGTCGATTATGAAATTACTCACATTTCGTAGCAGCAGATTTATTAAATGATGGCACACTCAAGCTGAACAGACGATGATAATTTTGTACAATTTTCAAATTTCGCGCGTTTAACATAATTCCGCTTATCGATTTTCTATAAAGCCAGCTACTTTTCGCGAACTTTGCCCGACACCAGCACTGCCTCTCACGATTGATGAAACGCGTAGAGTGTAGGTAATTAAATATCGACGATTTATTCAGAACAGGGTGGCAAGAAATCATCATCTGTCTGCTTATTTAAACGGGGAATTAATAGTTCGGATAAATTTCTATCCCCTAGCTTTCCCAATATTTTGCAAAAGTGCAGCTACACGCTATGTACTCTATGCACATCATTAGCGCACTAAATTCTGAATTGAAAACGAATTAATTGATACGAACTGCTCGATGGATATATCTTGATGAAATACAGGCTCGTTAATGTCGGACAAGATTCTTTTCATTCAGTATATACATACATGGTAACATATGAATGCTTCTGCTGCATGTTCTATTATAGCAAATATTATAGTAATTATATATAGTACACGTGTATTGTATGGCTTTCTAATTGCGTCAGGCAATTTATGAAGCTCCGTATCCACGGTATCATCGCGCAATTTCTATTGAAAACAGAGTGGGATGATCAATCACGTCAGTCAATTTCAGTCAAACGACCAATAATAACCGAAGCCAGCGTGTCAACGGGCGAGCGGCAAAGATGGAAACGTTCGTCATGCGTGATGCGATTATCGACGGCGATTGTCAGCATCACCTAACCCAACGCAGCGGTGTTCCAGTACTCTCACTCTAATTGACGCTTTTGATCTTCCGAGTGACACTACCTGCTCATAGATTCTCTAAACCGGACGAAGACAACGCGCGCAGCCGTTTCAATACCGGATAATACGCTTGCTTAGCAACGAGACGGGCGCGCGAATCTGTAGACTAGACATGGTGACTATAGTGTGTACAATGTTTACAGCAGTAGCAAGAGTCATCAGCGTATTAGCGATACCCACTGATCGCCGATTACCGATTGTAAGGTCCGGGGTGTGACTATCCACGACATGGTCGGCAAACGCCGATAATATTGAAATTCTGCTTATGCGAAAAAATTTCACCGTTTTGCAAATTAAATTCAACTAATCAGAACATGGCTGCGATGAAGATATTGTACATATCTACACACAGTTTTCATACTGTTACGAGCCATATTGTTGAACTTTCGAATTCGGTAGGATTAGAGCAGATGTCGAGCAAGGAGACAATTCCAGGTTAGAGTTCTGGTCGACTAAACCAAGTAATCGATTCCTTTCCGTCTCTACAAAGTCTCTCGAGTTCCGTGCTTTTATCCGAAAGTTCCTCGGGGACTAATAATTGGACTTCCTCGCTTTATAAGCCAATAAAGTCCACAAACATCTCCAAACGTCGAAGCTTCGCGTAGCCGAAGGAGATTACAAGTTGTGATCTCGTTAAGAACACTCTAGTAGAAGGGATGAATCACCGTCTACCGAGTTAATAATCCGTTGTGATCCGTCTTTATCGGTGGTTGGTGCCGTTCGACTAGTTCTCTGCCGAAAACCGGTCAAAATACTCGAGATACATAGTTCTACCAGGGACGTGTTAAATTTACGCGATACCTACGATGATTGCTTGTGAAATATTGGGGGTAATCGTTTCAGATAGAGTACGACAATAATCCAAAATACATACCGTAGTTAAACGTGAAGAAAAATTTACATCTAAGCTGTCGCTGAAACTTAATAGGCGATCCGAGTAGATTTGGTAAACTTAAGCACATGGTAGTTCTAGCTGGCCCTCGAGGTATCAGTCGTAATTTTCGGAGTGTCACAGGCTTGTCAAACCTAAAACAATTACCCTCTACGATGTAAATTCCAGGTGATTGGTCAAAGGCGAGAATTAACATCCCGAATGAAGTGCTCTCATCAAGAAAGCTGGAAATTATGCGTGACTAGGTGTTAAGGTGCTTACTGAACGTCATTAGGAAGCGGCAGGAAATAATTAACTCTAGTACGATGTGCGGGAACCGTTCGCGCAGTCTCGTTTTAACCAAAAAAAAAATGAAGAAACAATGAAACACTAACGAAATAATCGGACGATGAGGATATTACGTGACGACACGATCAAAATATGTATACGAACGGCCGCGGCCGAGCTTTCGATCGCAAGCCACGAACACATTCGCCATGGAAACGATCCCGGTATCTCATCCACAATAATTGGTCCCCGTCGGTAATTTTCATTAAACGTACGACAGTAATTGCCGTGGGTCGCGATTGGTAGAAACGTTCTATCGATCGACGCTCGGATAAGAGGGCGGTGGTCGTGCGTAGAACGAAACAAAAGAATAACTAAAAAAGGAAACAGTTACTTGCCGCTAATTAATCGCTGTGGAGAGCGTCGGGGCACGGTCGAGTTCGGGCGCCCGATTTTCAAGAGAACGGGACAGGAAATTCGACGAGGAACGAATCGGTAAAACCGACCGGAATGCCGGGGTTCCTCTTTTTGCCCGGCCAGAAATAGAATTGTGGGTATCCGCGGTTATTTCCCGTCGATTAAACGACACAATGGCTCGAAATACGGTAACAATCTTCATAGTTCACGGGCTCTTCCTTGTGTTCAACGACCGCGCGTTAAGAGACGGGCACGGTTAGCGAGGGTGCAGCGAGGTGTTCGATTTTTGATCAACCAACCTTGATGGATCCGCACCAATAAAAGCGCTAGCGACAACTCGAACTGGGGTGGGGGAAACGACGGAAAAATATTGAATCCGTTTCGAGACGCAATTGGAGGAGGAATTCCTGAAATCACCTCGGAAATCAGTCCCTTCAAGGAAGTGGAATATTTTTGGGACAACCCGTATCGTATACCAAAAGTTCCAGATTTTCGGAGGTAATCGCGAGACAGGTAGCACTCCCTTGCGGGAGAAGTTCAGAAATTCACTCCTAGAGACTACACTGGTCCTATTAAAGGAACCCCTAAATCAATTGAGAGCTGAAACGAATTACAAGATTCGGGGAGAGCACGGAACAAATATAAATTCCGAGGGAGGACTAGATTAATAAAAGTTAGAACGGCTAAATTGGCACGGTCTCTGGGCCGCGCCACGCCGCGCGCCGTGAGGCCGAAAACTAGGGCAAGTGTTTTAAAGGAAGGGCGGTGTTATAACGTCCGCGACGTTCTACCTGTTCAAACCAAGCGCTTTCCCCGACGTCAAAGATGAACTATCAAATTGAGGCGGGGCAAAGAATCCGTTAGCAATGCCGTAACGAAATAGTTCTGCCTTTGAAACGCGTTCCACCGGCGCCGGCTCTAAGGCATTATTCAAATGCGTTGCACGATCCTCGTCTTACGACCCACCAACAACCTACATAAGTGAAATACCCAAATATTTTTATTATACTCTATTCAATAGTGCAAGGGCTCTGTACAGGATGATTCCGGAAACTGGGACAAGTCACTGCTCTCTTTTTGTACGTAATAATACGTCCTAACTTCCTACGACCTTATTTCTTATGCGGATGTACCGATGCCAGTTTAATAAGAACTAATTCTTTCTACTAACAAGTAACACTACCCAACTGATACTCACCGATTTTAATGAAATTTTACGTACTTATTGAACGCCGAAAAATATTAAATAGGTGTTTTTTTGCTCCGGCTAAATACGCTTTTTAGGGGTAGAACTTGATGGCGCCCTTGAAATCCGTGAGTATCTGTTGGATAGTGTTACTTGTAAGAGGGAAGAGTTGACCCAGCTTTATTGAAAAAAGTTGCTGTGTCTTGTTGCGGCATATTTATCGGTACACCACCGAGGCTCGAGAAGGTAGTAACAACTTGGTCCTCCGCGTAATACCAGCGATCGAGACGCAGTGATATATTTGTCCAATTATCGTTATCGATTCTCACACCTGCAGGCGCGACAATTCATACGAATTTGTGATACAAACGGTACAGCTGACGTCGCATTAAAAAGATTGATAGTAAGATCGTACCGGAATATCGAATGAAAATACCGGTATCGTGTCGAGATTATTACCTTCGATAAATTGAAACAACGCGCGAAAACTTTTGCTGACGCCGGATAAGCAGCACGAACCTACCGCTTTCAGTATGGACGAGGGAACTGCTGGTTTTCAATTCGCCAGCTCTTTCGGCTATACCCTATGCTGTGCACATGTGTACAGGTCCAGATTAAGATTTTTCGGTTCACGTTGTTTTCAAGCAGAAACAAAGGATACTTTGGATACACTTCAGAAAAAGAATGTCCAACGGTGGACAGGTAACGAAACGTCCGCGGGAAGAATTAACATCTCACGTGTAACGACAATGTATCGGAATTCTGTTCCTCTTCTTCTCGTTTTTTTTCTTTTTTTGTTGCGTTGACAGACTGTGCACAACGCGGTCGCATATTTCATAACGAAAACAAGCCCGAGAACGTCGACGGCGACCGCGTCGTGACGCAGAAAAATGGGAATGCAGAAGTCGTTAGCATGAAACAGAGGAGATCATTTCCGGTTGTGCTCCGTCTCGCTCGCGAAGAATATTCCGATAATGGGTATTCGCGTCCGTAATGCTCGCGGCTGATCTAGTAAATATATTTTTAATTATCTAGAGTAAATATATTGGCGCGTTGCCAATTCATTCTCGTTTACGCAACTTGTATTCGGAAAAGAAGTCTGTCCTCCGCTTAGAAAGTCTGTCGCGGCAGGTAAAGAAGAGACAGACTTCCTTTTGGAACGGTGACCCATCGACTCCGCGTACCAATCTGCAGCAGAACCGAAACATTTCAAATAATCGTTTAATGAAAATTTGATTGAGACTTGAGAAATACTGAGAAACAGACACACGTTCCTGTATTAATTTCTACACTTGCGAAACTACGATCATTCGATCGGAAGGGCTTTCTTCCGGTTGAGCGTCGGCCATTGAACTCGTGTTTTCTTCTTTCTAATCGATTACCCCCGTCGATTAGCTTGGTCGACCGTCTGCAGCTATATTCGAGACGGAATCGAGCCTCTATCGGTGTTTATAACCGTATCCGAGATCGTGGTGTGATGTCAATCGGAAAATCAAGAGTCATTGATTTTCGTGAAGCAACAAGGGCCTCTCTCTGCTAGCTCGGACGATCTCAAAAGAAAGGTGCTGTTTTCCAGTTGACCGGATGTTAAAACCTCATAAATAAGGGAGAGTAATTCTGTCTAATTGCGAACCGTAATTGAAATTTTAAACGTGATTTTCTCGAAAACGCGTGTTTACATCGTTACTTTCTACGGAAATGAATTTCCATCGAGACGTAGACGCTGTTGCAGCGGTCTTAACGCGTTGTGCATCAATGATACGGATCTAGACGATAAGTTCCGCGTGATCGGTCCCGAGGAAACTTCATTCCTTGAAGATTATAGTTAAATAGAGGGAAGTTCGGTAGCTTGCAAAGGAGTGGTAAAACCCGTGAAGCGTAGCCCAGTTTACGCGGGCGAGTTGGAAAGTCCCAAATGGCTGGGTATACCGCGTCGATATCATTCAGTTTCCACTGAAAGAAATGGGGAAAGTTTCCTTTTTCAAACAGCCGGGATTGCTTCTTCCGGTTAGTAGTTCGGGGACTACGTTCTCCGGCTTGATATCAGTGATTTAATTAATGCAATTACAGGAAGGATGGAGACGCGGCTCCGGTATCTCGAGGAGCAATTGCGAAGGAAGGAATCGGAAGTCTCCGAGCTGCGTACGGCTCTCCGCGAAGTCGGCGCTAAATTCGTTCAACTCGAGCAGGCTTTTAAAACTAACTTGCGGCTACAGGTTAGGCGGGAGGATCTGTTAGATCGTTTGAAACGCGAAGGTCAAGGTAAATGCCAACAATTAACGTAGAAAACCACCCATTTTTTTTTTTTTTTTTATATATAATACCGTTTGAACATGCGAGCATTAAACGTGCATACGAAACCTACTTGTTCGGAGGTATAAATGCCAATCGCACATTTATCGATAATGCGATACGGGTAAGTACATGTAAATATCTCTGATCACACGTAAGTGGGTACTTATACCGATAATTGTACGGAAGAACGGGACGCATTGGGGCATCAAATTAGTTTTGCATATCGGGTCGGTATGGAACACGGAAAGAGAAGTACGCGAAATTCAACATTCGTCGTTCGAGTCGCTCGCTTTTTCCCCTCGTTAGACGACGGTGAATAATAGACCACTTCAGTGAATTTCCATCGAGTCGCATTGCTCGAACGTGAGATAACCTTACGGAAGTTTCGCTCAACTTGTTAACGCTAAACAGGTGCGCGCTTACACGATACGTCTTCGAATTACCTCGATCGAATTACTTGGAATATTAACGGGAGATCTGCGTTACCGTTGCGTGCGGAAGCTCCATAAACCCCCGCATCTCATGAATTCTCAAATAAATACAAACACCGCTACGAAAAGATTGAAAGTGATTTTCGTCGATTCTGGTTTCGGTGACTTTTCCGGATTTACCTCGACGACCCCCTGGCTGTACACGGTTACACATAATTCTTCACCTCGCCGGGAACAATTCTGCTTGAATTCCCAAGTTTGAAATCTCGGAGCTGTAGAATAAGAAACGTCGGAGTTGCTCGAGGCCGTGAGGAGCCTGAAGTCACGAAGTTCTACTAACTTTTTCGACTTTATGCGCGAAAAGATGATTTTTTTTCCGAGAGTTCGATTACAAAAAGGAATAGAAATTTCCATCGCAATTTACGTTGAGATAATGATGGGAAAAAGTGAGAAATGAAATGAAACTGATACCAGGCTGATTCTTTCAGAGCTCCGTACATTAAATGGCGATGCCTTACAAACGAGAACAGAATTGGGCTCGAGACTAATGAATACGATCATCGAAAGGGATCATTGGAAAAACACTTTCCTACAGCAAAGAGAATTCGTCACGAGGTACGTTGAACATAATTACTCTGTCGCTCCCTATTGATAGTCTTTAGAATAGCCTATCTGTCGCAGAATATTCATAGTTTATTCATAAGTTACTATAATTCATAGACATCGTCCATCCTGTGGATTATGGGGCGTCTTTCCGCTAATTACGAAACTGTCTTGTTTCTTATTTTCGGCCCTGCAACTCGAGAATAATTTATTCGCGCTTCTTCATCTCACTTTCAAGCCTCGCAATTACCTCGCGAAATTTCTTCGTTACAACACGCGTATAATTAACTCCGTCGTCCCTTAACTCTGCAGCTACCTCTGGTATGGACTATCCACTGATTTATAGTATTTCGAGACGGTAGAAACACATTTCGAGCGGAATACGTAAAGAATGATATAACGAAAATTGCTAAAATTTGGCGAGAAAACGCCGTTTCTTCGCACCCAGAGCATTCTTAGCACCTGAAATTTCTTCATCAACGACCAGACCAATTTAAAGAGGTCTTGTACTTGGACGCATTCAATTTCCGCGCGGTCTCTTCGACAAAGGCAGCCGTTGTCCAATTTGCATCCGGGTCCACGGACCCGTATCACGGATTTACAACGTTGTTTGTCGGGAAAACGTAAAGAGGACCAGATGCTATCGATAAACCGTACCTGGAGCTTCGTCGTCTATTTTCCCGAACCCCACTTCTTCCACGTCAATTTACGCTCCTTCGCGGAGCCTGCGACGAAACATATGGGATCAAACCCCGCGCGCTTTCATTCTCCAGATTGTCGTCGATTATTTATCGGGAACAATCAATAAATCTCTATGATTGATCACAGCGAGACGAATCCGTTACAGGCACAGATGAAAAACTTGAAAATCCTGAATTTTACTATTAAAAAAAGTAATCCCTTTTCAATAAACAGAAGTAAGTCTCTAGTACATCGCTGAGTATACAGGGTGCGATGAAAGATTGAATAACTTTAACATTTATCAACCGATTGACTGGAGTAAACATGTTTTCGAAACGTCAATTCGTACGTCAATTCGCACCGAAACAACGCGCCGAAATAGTGACGCTGTACATTGTAATACGGTATATACGGAAATCGGTTGTTTTTTTTTTTAAGTTATTCAATATTCACATACTGACATAGAGAAGATGGCGCACCCTGTACAACCACCCGCACGTACCGAAACGCACAGCTGAGCTAAAGGAAACTACCAATTTATGCTGTAATCGCTGATAACGACATACTTCGAGCACCACAACATTATTAATAACCTGATATCGCAGTGTTTCCCACAACTCCGCTAAACACATTCTCGGATTCGCGTAGTTAGCAAGGCCACAGTGTCTGCTATCAATTCTCCAGACTGAGCCCGAAAATTCGTTGCCACGTCAAATCCGTAGTACCGCGAACTTGTAATTACTGCAGCAGATTTTATTCCAACGTTCGCGAGCCGCAAATCAAGCTGGCCATCGTTTTTATTATCGATAAGCATCAAATTTCGTAGCGGGGTACCGGTGTGTAGAGATATATTGGTTCAATTGTCACACGATCAGCAGAAAAACCGGATGATTTAGCAGCGATCAATGACAAGCTGCGAACACGGTTGCAACGGCGATGCCGGAACCGCGTAAACGTCGGTTCCGGTGACAGTGAATTTATCGTTTCACGATCCACGTAACGTGACGTGATGCCGATGGCCGCCGCGCCCTGGGCCCCCCTTTGCACGCGTGTAAATTTCACTTGTAATTCGGCGAACACGGCGGACGCGGTACGATCCCGATCGAGCTTGCCATATCTGAAAAACTCTTCGGCTGCGAGACGTGTTAGACTTCAAGAGAAGTGCTAAATGATCAACCACACCAAAACTGGCACATTTAATTAGAAGATACGGGTCATTCCACACCAACTGATTACAATTTACACTCGAACAACTGATGCGTCTCTGTTGGAAACGTTCCGACTTCTCGATATCGATTAACGCAAGAAAAACAGATATCAAAGAGAACCAAAGACAGCGGTCCAAGGACGATTCAACTATCGGAGCTGATTCAAGTTTCAAGCTGTTCGAAGTACCTCTCGGTTGTTTCAGCTCAAGCAGAATCGAGTTTTAAGCCGCTCGTAGAAATCGGAATTAGTTTAACCATTCCGAGTCTGTAGTATGTTCGAACATACTCGAATCGGCTTGACTATCTCCCGGTAGCGTAGGTACTAAAGTGGACTATCAAGCCTAGGTGTCGGCAAGGCAAATGAGGGCTCATTCAAAACCGAGGATGGTTGAATCAGAGAGCCTAACTAAGCCCTAGGGCTAAGCTGCTCCAAGGGCAACGCCCGCAATTCTTCGCCTAACAAGTAAATGATTTTTAACGTGTCCAAGAAGCGGAGTGAAACGAGTAGCAAAATGTTATAACAACGGGGGGGAGCTAGTCCGGATCTAAATCACAAAATTTAGGTGCTTCATAAGTCAAGAGAGATTATAGAAAGTGGAATGCGGTCGGGAACCATTTCGCTGCGATTCGATCTTATCCTCGGAGTCTCTTTGCATAGCGCATACAATGCGTTAGCCAGTTGGAGGACGGTAGTACTATGAGATAGCGCTGTCTAAGCTAACTTTTGAAGTTCTATAAGGTAAACAGTACAGGAGAGACACATTGAGATTGGAAATTTTTTGCGTTGTGCGTGCAGCAGTACCAGATTTTTATAGTTTTCCGGAGTCTGGCGATACTTGCAACAGGCAAGACTTAACAAGTCTCGACGGACGTGTTGACATATAACAGCTGACAGTCAGTTTGTGGAATTCTGTTTATTCGTACTATTTCGCGAGGTCTGCTTACAGCGCGGAAACGGAATTGCAGGTGGGGAGTGAACACGAAGACAGTTTAATCTGTTTCAGTTTTCGTTGTACAAGCTGTTCCGACAGGCAACATATATTGCTAATTGGTACGGGCTATCTACGCGAAACCATATGTTACACGGACTGTGAGTATTGTAAAAATGAATGTGCACCTAGCATTCGACTATACGAATTATTATAATACCCACCGTGATCGTATTTATTAAACGATTTAACGAAACTATGGTTCGGAGGTTTATCCAATGACTATTCACGACCCAACAAGTTCAGCTGAACGTGCCAGTAGTATCGAAACCGATGAAAATGGGAATCTATTTCAACGCGAACAAAATCAAATATTTTAATCTTCTTTGTTCGGAAGCATTTCGAGCTAGCGTTCTCGCATCGCGCTGCAATGCGAATCAAATTAATTTATCGCGACTGAGATGAACGATGGAACACGCCGTTATCTCTCCGGCTATATGTGAGTTTCACTGATAGCATATTCATGCACGCGGATGCTGTGTTTCTACACGGGAGAGGCAGCAAACCTCGTTTCCACAACGCGCGTGTTATGTCAGGATGCGTTCAATCTCCTGTTGAAACACTATTCAATTTTACGGATGTTTCAATTGTTGTTTTTGCAAATGAGTGATACGACGTGTGCCGCACGCTCGGCACTCGATTTGTCACTGCGACGAACACTTTCGTTGCCCCGGCAAATGAAAGGTTGCTTTTTTTTTCAAATTGGACGAAACAACCTGAGAGTCTATCAGATGTTAGAGGGATCAGCTTATTACTGCTCGGAATTTCGAAGTGTTAATACCCTTTTCCTTGATGTATCTCGAAGCAAGAAATGCATGACTTGTTAGACCACTTTCATAATTATGAAAGTTCCTACGAAATAACAAACATGTTCGCGTGTGTGAAATATTAATGTTAATTTGAACGAGTTATCGGAATCGGCGAACCAGTCTAACGGCATTATTCGTGCGAGCAGAGTTATAACGTTGGATATGCATAGCGAAAAATGACCGCGAAGATGTAGGCAGCGAAGTGGCTGGGAAAACTGCACTGAGAAACTTCTCGAAATTTGACTCTCGAGAAAAGTCGAAGGTGGCGGGCAACAATGGGAGAGGCTGGAAAAGTTGCTTTTAAAAGTTCCGACAGTGCCATAAATCTAACAAGTTCCAACCGAATTTCGCCGTTTACGCAGCACCGTTACTCCTTATGCTAATACGTGCCAGAGATAAATGAATTTATACTCCTGACTCCTGACTGGTGAATCCTGGGATTCTAATATAATGACGAGCGCCTTTCCCGGCGGCGCTGTTACGGCATTAATTGCTCCTGGCCTGACCACCCGTGACGCGAACGCGCAATTAAAACCGTGATTATTAAAGTCGTCCTTTGATCGAATTTGAAATGCAAAGTCATAATACGGATCTCAACCGATCAACTTGAATCTCCCATCAAATCACAGTGACATTAGCATAGTATGTTTGTGCAAAGTAAGAAACGCTTGCGTTGATTGCAAGACACAGGAGCCAAATAAAAAATGTTCGTTAAGCTTGATTTTCTTATTCAGTTGTAACTGAACTGGCCGACCGGGTTTTCGAAAAGTCAATATTTTTCATATTCTCCTGTCAGTGTCTTTCCTGCGAGAAACATATCTGCTTCTCTGTCGTTGTAGTTCGCCCCGATTGGCGCTGTTAATTGGCGTAACTATTTCCGCTCCCGCGCACCCTTAATTCCGATAATTCTTGTTGTTGTACATATTCGTCGATTTGGAATTCGAGTCAGATCTCGCAGGTCTCGTTCGCGTCGTTCCAAGGCCGAGCGATTGCCGGCGTCGACAATGGAATTTCCCTTAAGATGTCTTCTCAGCTTGCTCGGTAGTTCGAAAATACGATATCGAAGCGACGAGTCCTCTGTTGTTGGAACAAAGCGCGAATTCACTCGCGGAATTTCAAATCATCGAACGTGTCGTTCGTCCACGATACTGCGGGGACACCCGATAAGCACCGATTCGACTGGGAGCATGTTTCACGATTAAATTCTGCATATATACAAGCTGATCTGCATTCGACGAAAACAAAACGGGCTCGTACCAAATTTTCTCGCTAATTAAAGAAAGACCACCTACATCGCATTCGGCATTTATGGAAACGCGCCGCGCCGTTCCGACAATGAGTACTGTAAAAGGATTAACACAGCTTTGGGGAAGTCGAGGAGGATGTTTCACGCTTAACTGCACATGCGTACTGATTTCGCCGAAGATTGCTTCGGAATTTTATTTATTGTCGCGTGTACAATCACCCCGCTAAATCTGGTCGGAATTGCCAGATTAAGGCTTCCCTTCTACGACGCTATTCCGTCTACCACGCCTAATTATAGCTTTGTCAGATTGTTTCCATATACGTATAAATATCGACTTTCGGCTGAAAGCTGAAGTTTGATTTTTACATTTCATACGTTTTCTACGAATCAATAACTATACGCGGTTTTCCTTCATCGACCTTCTCCACAGCTTTCCCATCATTTTGCCGACAAATAATGGTGGTTTACACTTTTGTGGGTCGTAGAGAAGAACATCTTACTTCGGGTCTTCACGCTTGTGCATACAATGCTTGCAGATTTATGCAATACTATACCTTGTACGTGCGAGCAGATGCTTGTTTTACCGCTCGTCGAGACTACAATCGCGCTGATGAACGTAGCTTTCGTATTGATTTACAAAGAGCGAATGTAATCGAATTGCCCCCCTGATGAGTGCATTCACCCGTTATTTCGAATGGAGTATCGTTAAAAATTCTGCGCGAATTTTTCACCTTCGAAATGAACAACAACAGGGGGAAAAACTTTTAATCATCGCAGATTGGAAACGTACATAGTCTATTGCATTCGCTACGATTGAAAACGTATCGTTCGTTCCCGTCTTCGACGCCGCAAAAAACAAAGAACGCATCTATTTCGGCCGTTAATTGCCGGGGATTCAATTAGATCATCTCGCTTCCGTTCGAAAAGCGATACACAGCAATAGCGGGTACAAGTTTCGCGTTGGTTCACAAGTAAATCGTGCCAGACGCGATTGGTTGCGCCTCGCGGGAAGCTAAATTCGAATTAAAAGGAGGTTATTTCCGTAGAAATAATATTGACTTTGCCGCGAACTTTCTCGATTGCTTTGCTGTTTGGTAAACAGCTCCGTCGGGGAGGGGAAAAAAAGTAGCAAAACCTCGAGAATGGGGAATTCGAAACGTGAAATTTCGTGCCTCTAATGGATCACGGACTTGCGGAAGTAAACGACTCGAGTTTATATTCACGCGTTTTACTGTTATTTAACAGGCTGCCCGAAGTTTCACCATTTGAAATTACTTAAGGGATTACGTGCCTTTTTATACACATATATGACATTGATCACTAGGTACTGACGTACGATTTCATTTGCGATAATAAGCTTCGTGTAAACTTGTACGAACGTAATTTGATAAATACAATTATCGTTAATATCACCGCGTATATTCTGAGGGTTTACGTACTTGCGAATTTTAGTGGAATTTTGATTGAATCACATTTACGGTTTCCTCATAACGCTCGTACTTCTATCCGCAGTTCTCTATCTGTGGAAAATGTCAGAACCATGTCTCCACTTCAGTTCACGCTTTTCCAAGTTCCTTTAGAAGCGGAGGAAGGAAGGAAGGAAGGAACTTGACAAGAGAATCACGCTTCGATGTTAACGACCTTAGTGTACTGTGTATTCTGTTGCGCGAATTTACCGCATTGCCGTTCGCATTATTATAATCACTGTTCTAAAATTATGATCGCGAAGTGCTGGGCCAAAGCAGTATGTAGTAGCGAGAAGACAGAGGGCTCGTTCTAGTTTCCTGCGCGACAGTAGCATCGTGATCTCACGGGTAAACCTTGAACAGACCGGACGCGTGTCACGTATGTGTCAAGATCATCTGACAGTTGACACTGCATATATATATATGTGACGCAATGTCACAATTCCATGCCACGGATACCCGTCAACCATCAACTAAATTTGATTCGGGCCATTTGTTTGTACTCCTTCGGAGTTGGCAGCCTCTATTCCGTCGAACAAACCCGTCGCAGGCCTCCAATGTTGTTGCAAACATGATCTGCCTCGGGGAAGTGCAAGATGCAAATTTCCTGTGTACCGTACTACACGGACGACGGGACGGACGATGGACGATGCAGGAACGTCGGGGAATTACAGGTTCGTTACGCGCGTTGCTCGACCGTGCCTTGCTCGCGAATAAGAAACAATTTCATAAATGAAAAGTTTCGGATAATGTATCGATACTGCGAAATTCTTCCGATCTTCCTAATGTCTTATAGTTTGCCTACGTAAAAATTGGGATGATAATACGTAATACCGTTCTTTTGAAAAATTTCGAAAATTGCTTTCTAATCAGGCCATCTAACTACAGGGACTTCTTGAGCGGTATATCAAGGTGAAAGAGATGAGGGAAGACGGGTTGAATACAAATGTGCCTAAGAGACACGCGAACACCATGATACCGTGTCGCCCTCCTCTCTGTCTCCATTCCCAAAGAAACTAAAATGTTAACAAGGGAACTTCGGCAACCCGAAAGTTACAATTTTTGTGAAACTCGGCAAGTTCGTAGGGACCTCCAAGAAAGTACAGGGTAATTTCGTGTTTTGGCCCTTTTTCGGTTCCTCGCCGTGGAAACGACCTTTGAATGGAGATGGGCTATTTTCAAACCCTATTTCCCTGTACGTCCATAATACCAGAAGTGCCGGACGAATAAATTAGAAAAATTGATTCGCACATCCCTCTTCGCGCAGTAAAATAATAGGATGGCTACAACGGCAGCGAAATCGGCTGTCAAACTGTCTAATAATTGAGCAGACAATCGATACGTGTTACTGGGTGGTATCAAATGATCTTTCCATCAATTGCACGCGAATACCTGAAATGTATTAAACGTGAGAATGCAAAGCGGCGAATCGAACAGATTAGATGCGTCAAACAGAATTGAAAATGGAAGGGAAATTGCTGTGTAAATTAGCACGAATGTGTGGACAGTGAATGGTTACTGTGAACGCGCGCTGGCGTACATTATTTAACTTAATTAGTATACAAACGTCTCGTTTAACAAAAATCTAAAAATTCTTTCTAGGAACAAAATGGAGTACAGAGACACGATAGCGTCGGTGAAACGGGAATGCGAAGATATTTTGAAGGTATCGCGAGAAACTGCAGAGAAACAATTTCATGAACTAATCGAGCTGTACCATGGAACTAGAGAGAAGGTACCTACATTAAAAGCTTTATTAAATCCCACGTCTTAACTGTCCTGAACGCAGCGAAAATATCATGGCCGGTTAAGGTACAACATTGGAGCCGTTGTCATAGTTGTATTCGTGTATCAACGAAATTATTAGGAGCTACATCATTTTAATTAATTCGATTATTTCGATTGTAACACGGTCTGAAAGTTTTAGTTTCCGGCTACTGGTGGATATACAGCTTTTGCTGTTTTAAATATATTCGAACCCGTAAATACAAAAGATATTTGAACTTTCTTCGGCAGTATCACGCCAGTAGCGCAAAAAGTTTCAAACGCAATACCGGTGGCTACATGCATCGTAAACCAACATCAAAGCGGTTTTTTAATTGATATGCATTCACTCTGACGTTGTAGCCAGCTCTTTTTACAGACAATGCATCGTAAAAAGTGGGCCCTTTGAAAATGTCGCTTCTCTGATAGGCGAAATCGAACTTGTCACCTTCTCGCTGCCTCCTGAATATTCAGCGTCCCGGCGAAATTCCAGGCGAACTCGAATGTACACTTTCGCGTGTCCGCGCCACGGTTTTCATTGTCGCGCTTGCCACCCTTTCCCCTCTATTCGTCCATTCCTTCGGTAACCATGGAACCCCCATCTAATATGTGATCGTGTGCGTCTGCTAAATTAAATTGTTTATTTTAATTTTGTTCCCAGCAACTCCTCTAGAAAAGTTTGTTCGCGTATCCCAAATATGTGCAAGTTGCACTAATAATAAGAGTTTAACAAATATCACGTAGTCTTTACGAAAGAACGAATCAAGTAGAAGAACTTCTAATAAAAGTTCAAGAAGCAGAAGAAATAAATTCGTCCTCATTTGCCATGCTGCGTAATTGACAGTTTCTTTAAATTTACATTTGCATACACAGCCGCGGTTGTGGCCCATCGAAGTTCTTCCAAGTTCGATTAAGTTCGTTTTGCGTTTGATGCAGATCAAGTGTTTGATTTGCAAACTAGCAGCCTGGCGAACAGAAGACTCCACTGTGTCCCGGTTGATTAATAGGGAAGGTGTCTCGCTAATCCCTGAACTTTTCTCTTACCCCGTCCACGTTTCTTCGTATCGATCTCATCTTTCTCTTTCCGTTTTCTTTTTTCTTTCTTTCTTTCTTCCTTTCTTTCTTTCTGCTCGAGCCAACGATGTCCGCCGGTGCTTGCGGCAATTTTCTAACAGAACGCCATCCGCGTAAAACGAAGTTAACGCGAAAGTTTTATGACCGTCGGGCATTAACGGGATCCGGATCTAGCTCGACCTCGTCTTCTGCACGCGATACTACGTGCCATCATCCTTGGTCTGATGCAAACCTTAGATTGGGGCTAGCAAAGGTATCACGATGGAGGCTGTTAAAACGTTAATGGCCTGTCGCTGAAATTCATCAGCCTTTGAGGAGCGTGTGGTCAAGTTTCGAGACGTTGCCCGTTTGTCTGCAATATGTGCCGTTAAATCGAGCACTTCGCGTAACCAGTTCGTCAGGCTCAGCTTTTTCTTCCACGCATCTTCTAACCCCTAGCGCTAGAGCGCTGATTCCGAGGCGCCACTCAAGATCAATTTGTTGGGTCTAATCTTGAGAAAGTTATTCGTTTCCAAAAATCGTTTCCGTACGGTTCGGATAAATGTAGGTGTATTTATTTTCTATCTAGCAACACGTATTCCATTACTGTATCTTGTAACAGAATTTTGATCGGAAAGATTAAAGTTTCATCATCCCAATAAGGTGAATCAACTAGAGGAAGAGATAGGGATGTATCAAAGCTGTCGACGCGAGTACGAGAACCGTACTTTCGAGCTGGCTAACCTACTTGAAACTTTAAACCGTTTCGACGCGGATGTTGGTTCTGTCTGTCAACTTGCGGCAGAAGGTAAGTATTATCCCCCACTTTCAGATTCCTTCATGTAAGGCAAATGTATCCTCTTGAAACAGCTCTGAAGAACTTGACCGAACCAGGGAACTTATTCGAAGGAAGTATGAAGAGCCTGAGACACCTCGCTTGGACCACGCGAGATCGAGAAGATCAAACAAAACCGGTGTTGTTGGAACAGCAGAATGCCGTTTTGAAAGAAGTGGTGAAGAGTCTTAAGAAAAAGGTTGGCATACTTTTACATTTATCGATCAATTTTTAAACTTAAACAGCACCGCGTTATAAATTAGAATGCGCTGCTACTAGTAAAACTGTCGAGAAAGTTGCAGGCGCAGCAACAGTCGTGCGATCAAGTCCCAGAGAAAGAGACCACCAAGTACCAAAACTGTTCTACCTCTCAGGAAGCACATACAAGTTCAAGAGATTGTAATGAAAACTTACCGAGCAGGTTTGCGTCTCCTGAAAATGAAGATTTCGAAAAGTCAGTAATGCAGGAAAATAAAAATCACGAATTCACTGATGAACATAAATCAATGAACGCGTCCGATCGTGTATTGTGCATAGAATCGCATTCAAATGGTCGATCGTACGAAGAATATATTTTCAAGTTATCGATCAATAGGGAAATTAAATTAAAATGTCCGGTTGTATTAAGTAACAGCGAGGCAATCGTTCGAATGGAATTCGTCGATAACGAAGTCGAATACGACAGAGCGCCTCTGGACCGAATTATAATATTCTTTAACCATATATACGCATCCGTGAATATCAAACAAACCGGCATACCCTGTGGTACGCAAACAACAAGATTGAGAACTGTGAACAGGTCTACCCAAACAGCAGTGGTCGGAATAAAATCGTTTCTACGTCTAAATGCTGGAACCACAGTGAGTAAACAAATATATATATATACATTTATTGTTCAGATTCTAAACCTGTTGTGTTCAAACGTTCAACAATGGAACTTTTACTAAAAGACTCGTATGAATTACTAGTTGAACACATTAAAAAAATCTTTATAACTGGCGACAGATTACAAAACGCTATGATTAGTCATATTTTCAAGGTGGTTCGAAACCCACCTTTATAAACTGTAATAATAAACAGTAGGTCCCGCTGAAATTAGGCGATAGTGAGAGTGGAAAAGGTGGAGAGTGGTAAATGGATTTGAAACCCTGAGGGGACCAGATATCATTACGTCTAGTCATATTTTCAAAGAATCGGTGTGGAATTAGTGATAAAAATATTTTTAAACAGATAAATAATCGTTTAGATACTTATATTTCATGATTTCATATAATACTCTTAAAAACGTACATCAATTTTTCTAGAATGATTGGTACAAAATGTAGAAATTTTTCGAATAAACAGATGCTCAATAGCGAAAAACGTGCGATAGAAAGAAGTCTCTGCAATTTGGAACGAACCGTCAAGACCTTAGAATTCAACGCTTTAGATCAAGCTCGAACCATGATCGATAAGGATTCACAGTACCGTGGTAACAGTGAATTGTTCAATTGGATCCAAGCGTTGAATCGGTAACTCTATGCATAGCGCTACCTATCATTCTCAGAGGTGCATAAATGCCTAACATTATAATGATGTTCGTAACATGTAACAGTATCCAGCTAGGTTTTTGGGTAACCGTAATAATACTTTTGCTATTTAATTGTATACGTAAAAAAATACCGCTACGAGCAACTGGTAAAAACTGGTTTGACGATTGTTTAAAAATGTTATTCGGTTAATTTTACAAGATCGCTATACTCGCGTCATGTACATTGTTTACGCAACATACGATGTAAGTGTACATAGTTGTATGTTTAACCATATTTAAAATTGTAATAATAACCATACTATTTTGAATATGATTTATTTTAGTTTTATCAAAGATAGAAGTGCAGCCTACTATATTCATATGCGACAATGCACCTTTTCATTTTTGTTTTAAACAATATCAAAAAGACACTTATCTCGTTAAAATTGAAGTGTGACAGTTACAGATACGTATGTGCAAAATCGATTAAAAAATGCAAAATGCAATCCGTGGAAAAATACATACATGTGCAAACTTTAAAAGGTAAAACCTTCGGTACAGTTCGTTCACATGTACAGTTCATTAACATTCGGTACATCATTCTGTATACATGTCTTCGTTAGAAAAAGGTAAAAAGATTAATAATTAATTCATCTCCTCTTTAAATAACAATGAAATCCTGATTCGCAATAAACTACGTCTCTTATAATTACATTTACTTGTCTCGGCAAATAAAATAAATATTTTCAGCATGCTCTATAAATCTTAATTATTTATAACGTGTTGATTCTCAAATCTTAGAAAGACAATATCAGAAACAGGCAAAGGCTTACATTCGATGATGGAGTAAAATACTTTTAAAAACACGATATTTAAAAGGATCCAGGAAAACGCACTATTGCGTTAAGTTACAATAAAAGATTGGAGGAATGTAATATACATACTAATCTGTATGCATTCTTAACCCTGCTCTCTCCCTCTCTCTCTCTTTCTCTCTCTCTTGCGCACGCGCGCTTTTTCTCTCACTCTCTTTCTCTCGCATTATCTTCGTTTCTTTCCTAATATTCTACTTTTTTTGTTATCAAAAAGATTTAAAATTCATTGCTAGATACTTATTTATACCTACGTTATCATCCTTCTGTCGATTGTTTTTTTCTGAGTATACAATAAACTGTTTCTAGAAAAGAAAACAAGTTTTGTTCGGCAGCTCTCATTTATCTCTTCTGTTTCTTATGCCTGTTTGAGAATGTTCGATTGTAGTCGATGTGATGGGCCTGGCACTAGGAATTAGCATTCCTAGTAATACTTTGAACAACTCGCTGTCCCCACCAGGCCTCGAGGTTGAACGGTTCAAAATCTTTTAATATAAACACATTTATCGATTATTTAAAAACCCCATAATAATAATAACAATAAAAACATAATTCAATTATTATATACCTTTCAATTGTGGATTAGGTTCTCGTTCCTGATAATATGTAACGGATGCCCCATTTCTATAATTAGAAGAATTACTGTGTGGTTGATTATGGCACATGTCTAGCTCTCTAGACACCGAATTCCAGGCTGTAACAATCAAATTTCAATGTAAAACCTTCATTATCCCAAACATTTACTCTGCAACAATCCTCCGATATGCTATACTTACAATCATAGATGTATTTAATTAGATCAAAATGTTGAGCTATAGTTTCAGATTGATGTCGCGAGGGGATCGAAGATGGTCTCTTCCCGTTCATCGCTGTCATCTGTGATCTTCCGCTATTAATAAAATATTCCACTTGAACCACAAAAATTCAAAAATTCAAACTACACCAAAATTCAAATGCAGAAAACTCATTCGTCGCTGTAAGGAATGCCGGGTTATAACTACGTTCGCGCAATATAGTTCATTGAATCTATTTTAAGATTTCACGATCTTATAAAAGTTAAAATAAACTTATCTTCGCGTTATTCGAAAATGAGAATGTCGGTGTTCAGCTAAAATTTTATAACTGCGAGAAATTACAAAACACGTAGAGAATTGAGACGCGAATAAAAACTAACATATTCATTACAATTCATTAACATAATGCCTATAAAGTCCATGCATTGCAAGAGAATAGCCATTTTATTAAAACACATAACCTCTAATTTCGAACAATAATATTTAAATATATTTATTAGTACATATTATATACCATATGTGCATTTTCAAATCAGCAAGTACTTGAGACAGAGTTACGATGGTTACGAGAAAAAGGTCTTATAATTAGGTTAGCATCGTTTCATCTGATCGCACTGCGGAAAGGGCTCTGTCAGACAGAGTCTGTCTTGTCAGAAGCCACGTATTTATCTATATTCTATATATATATATATATATATGTGTGTGTGTGTGTATATATATATATATAAATTTCCGACTAACATATTCTCCTAGTCCTAGAAACAGCTTCTGTCGACATTACCAAAAAAGTAGGACGCCTAAATTATTAGAGGAAATGTGAAAATTTGCTAAACAGACGCTGAACGCTTTTCATATCCAGCGAAAGCAACACAATGAATAGTATATTTGGCCGCTTTGAAAAGAAATTGTCAGCAGAAAAGATGGCGGTTCGTGCATGACAGTTAATGGAATGCTACCTTGATTCCCGCCTCTTTCTCCCTCTACCTATTCGATACTGTTGCTTCTTCAATTCTCAGGGAAATTGAACGATTGGCAGTTTGCCAAAAATAAGGGTCAGTCAGCCGATGTCGTAAACATTTTCACGCACGAGAACGATTTGAACGATAGGAGAACGTAGTGACGCGCGGGAATGAAGAAAATATTTTCTTTCATATTCATAGATAAATACCTCATTTTCTCCGTTTTGCAATGACCTTCTTTCGCAGCGACACGTCGTTGGGAATACAGCTTCGTAACTCGGTTTCCTAATCGGTTCCTGTTCCTACGAATACCCACACGTATTGTAATTTGTCAATAGAAAAAGTCGCGATGCTCTGACAAGAGCTAGCGTTTGTTTCTCCCAACAGCTGCAGCAACCTTTCTTCGAGAAGAACTGTCAACAATAGTCGCGTGAATACAATGCTCGGAGGATAAAGTAGAACGTTAGTTTGGTCGGTACGATGTCTATCTGCCACCATAGACGAGGTAAACGAATAGACTTCGGTATTATTACTCTCTGAGTAGACCACTGATGGGCAAGTTTGTCTCGTAGACTATCTAAGGTTTATCTAATGAATAAACGGCGGATGTTTATTATTTTCAGTGGCAGCAGCCTTTGTAGGTCTGAAATATATCAAAGTTTGACTAAATTCTGTCGAAGGATAATGTGTTCTGGCATTTTTTGAAAATTTTCAGAAGCCATAAACGCATAAATATCCGAAGTCTAATAATGAATTTTGATATTGTTGGTTAGTTTAGGATCAAAAACATTTTTCTATTTTGATCAATTATTTGTTTTATCGGATTTTAACAATATTTGTCGAGTAAAACAATTACAAAATTTCGCTACCGATGACTATCGATAGATAGTATAGTACCTCGATAGTTTTTCACTACTGCTATATATATATAGGCACTGTTGTTGTTGTAAAAATTGTTATGATTTAATTGTGAAAAATGAATGAATCACCAATAACTGCCTCAGTGCTCAGGGCTCAGGGCAAGCGCACGCGCGAGAATTCTTGCAAAATATCTTACCACTGCACTGCTAGGGGGTAGCACAATCCAGGTACACTGGAATCCCGGGCGTGAACACTCTCATCTCCCCTCTGCTGTTAGATTTTCTAACCTCGCACAAATATTTTGGAATTTATCGTTGTTTGAGTTATTTTGTTTTATTGTCATTATATCATCGTGCTTGTTATTCCGCTATTATTTCATTGTTCCGACATTCATATCTCCTACTGTTACTGCTCCACTCTGTTTCACACCATGCCAAAGCGAAAACTCGACACAGAAAATCGACTGTTTAAAAAAAATTGGGAATCGGATTACTTTTTCGTTAATTGTGGTGGAAAAGCACAATGTTTAATTTGTAAGAAAAAGATTTCAGGGATGAAAAAAAGTAATATATCTCGCCACTACAATAGGTGTCATAATGGAATGTATAATACATTGTCTCCAGAATATCGAATAGAAATACTGAACAGTTTAAAACAGCTCCGCAAAGACGACGGCGACAACAATGATATAGAAGTTGATAGTGTATGTGTCACGGATACGATTCAACAACAAAGTGTCGCTGCTTCGTATGCTGTCGCATTAGAAATTACACGTGCGAAAAAAAGTTTTTCCGACGGAGAACTTATTAAAAGATGTGCAATCGAAATGGCGAAAGCTTTCGGCAATAAAACTGCAATGGAAAGTTTTAAAAAGGTTTCATTGTCACGGCAAACCATTTCAAGACGAGTTAGTGAAATTAATGCGCATTTAGAAAACAAATTAAAAATATTATTAGACGAATGTCGTTATTTCTCGCTGTATCTCCACGAAACTACAGGAGTAACGGATGTAAGACAATTATCAATTTTTGTAAGAATGATAAGCGATGATTTTTCCATCCACGAAGAACTATTAGCATTGGTTCCTTTGTATTCGACCACAAAGGGAATGGATGTTTTCAACGGTGTCTATCAACAAGTAGAAAAATACGGAGGTTTCTCTAAGTGTTCTGCGATAATTAACAGAACGAAAGAAATGGCCAGTCAAGAAACTGGATTTCGGGAACTTTTATTAAAGCACGGAATAAACTGTCCAACTTTTCAGTGTATCATTCACCAGGAGGCAATATGTGGTAAACGTTACCTCAGTCATTTATAGTCTTTCAATGTCATTTGTTTCTGTTAATTTTCTATAAAATGTTCCGATTCATTTTATTTTACAAATGATCAAGTTTCTTCTAAAGAATTCATTGTTTTCAACCTCAATCTTTAATTTCAGGTAAAGTGTTAGCGCTGAGCTCTACAATGAACATTGTAAACAGAATTTTAAATTTAATTAGAGGCGGCAATACGACTGACGTACACAAGAAATTTAAAACATTTCTACAAGATGTGAATTCTATGTATGGAGATTTATGTTTAGACGATGAAGTACGTTGGCTAAGCGATGGAGATATTTTGAAACGATTTTTTCATTTGAGAGACGATATCGCAGAATTTTTACAAAGCGAAGTAAAAGTGGATGCCACAGATGTACAAGAGAAATTTGAAGATATTGAATTTTTATGCGAACTGGCATTTTTAACAGATATTACGTGTCATCTTAATAAATTAAATTCAAGTTTACAAAAGCAGAATCAAACTATTTCTGATTTGGTTGGCTATGTGAAAGAATTTCAAAATCATCTCCGATTATTTATCAACGAAATGGAAACAAATCGGTTACATAGTTTTCCGTCTTGTGAAGAAATTTCTCGACAATATTCAACTGCAAATTTTTCGGTATTTCAAACATCACTAATAGTGATTCAGGAACAATGTCAAAGACATTTCCATGATTTTGACTTATTGAGTAATGACCTGGAAATTTTTAATAATCCAAAAGGATGCGAAATAATAAACCAAGGAACAACATATCAGCTAGAACTTTGTGATTTACAATCGGATTCGTTCTTACTTGGTCGACACGAATATGGACTTGAATTTTTTAAATTATTATCAAAGGAAAAATATCCAAAACTTGCAGATTTCAGTTTGAGACTCTACTCTATGCTCGGATCGACATATAAATGCGGAAGTAGCTTTTCCATCATGAAACACGTCAAATCCACATGTCGTTCTGCGTTAACAAACGAATCGTTATGTTCTTTGCTACGAATAGCAACAAGTACTATTCCCGTAGATACAGCATCACTCACTACCGATATGTCCCGTCCGCAATTATCGCATTAATAAATAATTATCAAACTGCATCAGTATCTTAATTAGTAGTCAGATGTCACCTAAAAATACGATACCTAAAATACATTTCAACTTTTAAAGGACCGGGGTGGCCACTATTAGTAGCCAGGGACAGTTGAGAATTTTGCCGAGTAATGAAGGTTTATTAAGATATGATTTATACAAAAGAGATTCGTCGATTAAAAACGATGAACGTACGAGTGAATATTTACAATGTTAAATTTACAGTCAATTACTAATTACAATGTTATCGGTAAGACAGAAAACTACTTTATCGACGGCGGTGACTTGTTCGAATAGTTTCTGCATTTCACCGTTACACGTAATGTCGCATGTTTACCGATGTTTAGTGTTTAGCTTTAGCTCCTTGAAATGATTTGAAATTCTGCGATACGAGAGTTCAATAGCACATGACAGTGTGACAGTATACAAACACAGGAACGTGTTGAGATGTAATATGATGCAAGGCAGTGAAATGCTAACTGAACAGAGGGGATAAAAAAATTTGCAAAGTTCGAAGAGTTTTTGACATGAGTGGCCTGTCGGAAGATGACAGTTCTGATAGTAGCAACGAGTTTCTGGTGGATCCGGAGAAGATTAATCTGAATTCTACCTTTTTCCGGAATGGACAACAGAACGACAATTCTGGCGCGCCGGAAAACGATACAGACAACGAGACCTCCGATGACGAGGATCTCGAGGACATCAATCGATCCAACATCGAACTGTTCACCGAAGTTTTGAAAAATCTAGAAAGTACTCGGAAGCTCGAGTTCAACGATGACGATATTAAAAAAGAAGAAACAGTCTCAGACTCTTCGCAACAAAAGAAAAAAGGGAAGGTACAGGTAACGAACGAGCTGAACACTGCATCGCCTAATGAGATCACTGAACTTTTGCTGCGGGGAGAGACCGCCGTGGATTCTCCTGCTAGAAAGAAGCTGAAACAAGAGTCCGTAAAGGAAGAGAACAATGCAGAAGATGCGGAAGACACTCCGGAATACACTATCCCAAAGGATGGGGTTAAGATCACTCTGCCCGGCACTAGTATCATGCTAAAGAGAAAGAAAAAAGGGGGCGAGGATTTGAAAACAATTCTACGAAGACGATTGCGAACTACCCAGGTATACGTAGAGAAAGTAGGCTTACTCTGCTGGCTAGCTTATGGATTCTATATGAACAAACAGGCAAACGAGCCCGAGCTGATGTCAGCTGTACTGTCTTTAATGTCGTCCGACAAGTACCCGAAGAATAGAATCGACCTTACGTATCTGGAGAGATTCACGAAATGGTTTAAACGTTTATTCGTATTTGAAGAAGTTGCAAGCACCGATAATAAATGTATCAACAAAGATAGTCTATTGAAGGTACTGCGGGAGAAGAAGATCTCCGATTACAGGGAGTTGGTAGTGCTCTATGTCGCTATGTTAAGAGCATTAGGCTTGCACTGTCGATTAGTTATATCTCTTTGTCCGCCGCATAGGGTGTTCAGCAACGATCCGATATTCAAAATTGATTCAAAGGAACGACAGGAAAAGCCTAAGAGTGAGTCGAGTAAAGCTAAGGAGGAAAATAGCTCGAAGTCACGTAAGAAGAAGACACCTGAGGCGACAAAAGTAATTCTGAACAGTCCAGAGGCGCAGAAGACTGCGAATATGGAAGCAAAGAAAAGGGCCGCACAAGTTCTGCAATCGAAATTGCAAAGCAAAAGAAAGAAAGGGAAATCCGATGCTACGGAAGAGTCTAAGACTGCAAAAGAGGAAGAGTCGACAGCTACAAAAAACGAGACTAAAAAAACAAAAGAAGAAAAAAACGTGTCTAATCTGAGGCAGCTGAGATCCAGAAAACTCAATGTTTCGCCCGACGATGATAAATCCAAGAAGCCTGCGGACTTGAGCTCGAAGAGCAACAGTACAAAGTCGAAATATTACATAGAAGAAGACTCTACGGACTCCGAGGCAGAATTTCAACCGAAACCGAAAGCTGTAGTAAAAAGGAAATCGACCGACGACAGTAAAAAGGAACAAAGTTCTAAGAGTAGCAAGAAAAACAACAAAAAATTGTTATCTAGCGATAGCGAAAGCGAGGATTCAAATAAGAAAAAGAACTCGCAATATCTTTGGGCTGAAGTATACCTAGAATCTGAAGAGAGTTGGATTTCTGCGAGCGTGATGGAAGAGAAGGTCCATTGCGTGACAGAAATATACGTGAGGGATTTGGGGAATAATTTATCTTGTTTCTGAAGTTTCTGTATGTTAACAATCCTCATTTTCTATTACAGAAAAAAGCAAAGAAACCTGTCCTGTACGTAGTAGCATGGAACTCCATTGGTTCGATAAAGGATGTGACCAGGCGCTACTGTCCCCATTGGCTAACAGTCACACGCAAGCAAAGAGTCGACGAGAAGTGGTGGACTGAAGCATTGACTCCTTGGAAGGAAAAGGACTCTGTCATCTGTAGAGCCGAAGACCAGATGCTTCTAGACAAGTATGTTTCTCATAACTACTTACTGGAGTACTTCGTTCTATTGTAAAATGAACTTTGCGTTACAGAGAATTAGAGCAGCCATTGCCTAAAACCATCGGTGAATGCAAAGGACATCCGCTGTACGTTATCGCAAGGCATCTACTGAAATTCGAGGCATTGTACCCTCCAGACTGTGTACCATTGGGACATACTTCTACCGGCGAAGCCATCTACTCTCGCCACTGTGTGCACACCATTTGCTCGAGGGAAACTTGGCTGAAGAAAGCTCGAGTTGTAAAACCAAAACAGGATCCATACAAGATAGTCAAAGCACGTCCAAAGTATGACAAGGTAATTGGCGTTATATGACTGACGTTATACGATAACTTATATAATGAATGCAGGGTCCGAGGGGTTAAACGAAACGTATGAAGTAAATAGTATATAAAGTTTCTCGTTTTGAATAGTTGTCTGGAATGAAGATCAGTAATTCAGC
Source organism: Lasioglossum malachurum (assembly GCA_028455605.1). NCBI lineage: Eukaryota > Metazoa > Arthropoda > Insecta > Hymenoptera > Halictidae > Lasioglossum > Lasioglossum malachurum. The sequence continues at coordinate 2,382,671 of CM052315.1, forward strand.
TCTGGAGCTGTTTGGGGAGTGGCAGACTGTGGACTATGAACCTCCGGAAGCCAAAAACGGCATCGTGCCAAGGAATGAATATGGAAATGTGGACCTGTTCAAACAGTGCATGCTTCCGAAAGGCACTGTTCACATTAATCGTAAGTTCTTGATTTTTCTCTGCAATCATCCTAGCAGGCGTGGAGTTGAAACTTGGGCTAGAAGAATGTACCAATCTTTGTTAACAGTTCCAGGACTGAATCGGATCGCCAGGAAGTTGAATATCGACTGTGCATCAGCTGTCGTTGGTTTCAACTTTGGATGTATGGGTGCAGTGCCTGCGCTCGAAGGATTTGTTGTTTGCGAAGAGTATGAGGACACTTTGAGAGAAGCGTGGGAATCGGAACAGGTTGAAGCCCGCAAACGGGCTAAAGAGAAACGCGACAAGAGGGTTTACGGTAATTGGAGGAAACTGATCCGAGGTTTGCTCATTAGAGAACGACTGGCAGCTAAATACGATTTCTCGCAAGAAGTGGAATCAACGACAACTAACAAACGGGTGAAACACAAAAAGGCTGATACGAAAAAGGCTAAAGTATCCTAAGTATCAGACATGTAAAAAAAGTATTTCTGAACATACTGAGCATGTAGGCAATGTGTTAGGATAATTATTACTGGTTGCAGGGCTACTTGTAATGTATACGAAATTACATAAAATTGTGCTAACATTTGTTCTATTCGATCGTGTGTGTAGAACATACAAAAATTGTGTGCGGATTGTTAAATTATTTGGTATTTTGTGATACGGAAAATGTATGATTGTGTAAGAAATTTTCTTCGATTTAGTCTCAGTACTATTTACTTTTAAAAATGAAAAACACGATTGATATTACATTATCGCATCCATAGAAGTGCGGTATTTTGTTTATACTTATAAATGTTTCAATTAGATGCTCAAACATTGTATATAAACAACGATTTTTGTACAATTATAGAAATAAAGTAATATACTTGTAAAACCGTTATGTGCATAGTTTTGAATTCAACAACTTCGATACACAACATCGATACAGAGCGCGCGCGCGTCGATAATCTACGCGAGATTTAAATTTTGTGTACACAGAACAGTTTGTTGTCGATTAAATTCTATTTAATTAACCATACCTTTATTCGATAATCCTTCTAAATTATTCGTTTCGATATGGACCAGGAATGTCATCCATCTATATACAATTGGTAAGTGTACTTTCACGTTATGTTTAAAAATGAAATCAAGACGCAACGAGAGAGGTTAGGTTTAACAGAGAGTTTAATTTAAAATTTCAAACCCATAGGTTTGAGAAATCTGGGATGATCTCGAACATAAGAACTCACCTCCGTCAAAATTTAATTAATGCATTGAGGAACAAGGACGTCGGTTTGAAAACCGATCATCCAAAATCTGCGAAACAATACATCTATGATCTACTGATAGCGGAGTACTTGTTCAATCACAATTATGCTTACACTCTGTCGGTATTTGCCAGCGAAGCACCCCTGCTAATTAACTTCTCTGACAAGACGGTTCAGCAGTCCGACAAGAACGAAGAAGGTACAACTGAAAAATTACAGAACGATTACGTACTCCACGCATTGGAGACGCTAGGTATCAATCCTCACGACGCAAAAGGCCAATATGTTATATCGCAATACATAGAAAGCGATATGCCGCTTCTCCTGTGCATACTGAAATGCATCACCCTATTCTCTTACAATATGTACAATGGTGTACCGATAAAGGAGCACGTGACTCTCTGCAACGAGTCTACGCAAACCAAATTTTCTTGGCTGTCTTACAATGCTCGTGTAGAGAAACTGGCTACGCTGAAGAGGAAAATATCTCTGCACAAACAGATAGTCAATAATAAAGTGCATACAAGGGAGACGATGCTGAAAGAACAAGCGTTGCTCGTCGAAGAGCACGTCGAGGCATTGAACACTAAGCTGCAGCAGGTGCAGGTAGTTGAAACTTTACCGTTGCTATTAACTGAGCTTGCAGGCTTGTTTCTCAACCCTTTGGTATGATCTTTTTTCAGAATGTTATGCGTTCGATGAGTCTGAAGGAGAAAGAATTGGAGGAAAAGCGGCAGAGTAACGAACAAAAAATTCTGCAAAAGGAAATGGAGTTGGCGTTGAAGGAAAGGTTGTTGTTACAAGAAGAAAATAGGTGTGCATTATTGATAGACTGCGGATTTTCATGCGAAATAAAAATTGTCCAAGTCTCTTGTTCTTAAAAGGTCGAAAATAATATAAATCCTTCTGTCTTTTATTAATAATAATTATATTTGCAGGCTGCAGAGGGAACAAAATGACCACACGAAACGGGAGGAGGATTTAAAACAACTACAAGGGGAGAAGAAAGCAGCAGAGATGGCTGCGATTCAAAATCTGCAAAACATAGAGGTGCAAACCGATTTTGCAGTCGATGCTATGCAAGAGCAGAAGATCGAGGTTCTCACTAAAGAAAAAGAGGAATTAAATGCTCTGATACAAGACCAACAATTGAGAATAGAGCAGATAACTCAGCGTGCTCTCCAACTATCTCGACAAATAGAAGAAATACGAGCTCTAAGGCCTGCTAATGAAGTACCAATTCAAACAACTGCGAACACAATCGTCAGCGAAAGCAGTTCGACAGAGGACATCCTTCAGGATGCAAAAATGAGATTGAAACGCTTGGAGGAGGAAAGTCTGAAAGCAGATCAATATTATTACAATTTTATACATAGTTCGCCGTAACGTACAGTAAGTCGTTAACAATAAATACTAAGCAAGTATGTACATAGTATTTGCATTGTAGCGTGTTTTCTATTAATTTATTTACAAAGTACTTAGTGGTAAGGCGAGATAAATAACAAAGTATTTGTGAAAATCGATTTAATTTATTGGCATCGCTGATTTCTATTTATTATAAATAACACAGAGTATAGTAGTTGTATATGTACAAATCTCAGACTGAATTGAACGTGTACCAAAGAAAGCTTTTTTTTTCTTGTTACCTACTTTATTTTATATAAAATTGGACGTCAATATAATATACAAATTATTCACTATCTTTCTTTATTATTTGAATTCTACCTTAATTACATGCAACACCAAACGTAGTATATAAAATGTTAAGTCAAATTTTTTTCCATTGTTGTACATCATCTTCGTTTGGGATCCGAACTTCTTCTAGTGTTCACGAATTAAGGAACGTATCGCATTGTAAGTGATTGTAAATCGTGTCAAGTAATTCCAAGTGACGTAATTAATGAATTATTTAATCAATAGAAAAAGGATATTGTTTGTCTCTGCCTTCGCGGCCCTCCCGTTCATGAGCACGTTCCTTTGTGTAGGGAGACTTTTCCTGAAAATACATTGTTATATGAATCTTCTGAGTATCACGGGTCCCTGGAAATGGCGTTTGGGTACTTGATAGTATCACCTATTTTTTCTGGTCTTTGCTATTGTCTCCCATTTCGTCTTTTCAATGTACTCGAAGCGGACGTCTTTATCAACTAAGGGGTCAAGGAATAGTGTTAGAAATTGCGATTCAGTTAATTGATGATAGAATTCAGGATAAATGTATAAAAACCGTGATGCGATAAGGATTGTATATAAGCAAACGTGATGCGATTACGTGAATCGAAACGCGTGTATACTCTCTGATTGATCAGGGTTGTATTATTTTCTCTCTCTCTAATCCTACGCTACGCTTTCGTTACGCATGAAAGCTCTAGGGAGTACAACTAAATCACCTACTGCAATCGTTTATTAACGATGACAAAAAACAGCTATTCGACTACAGAAGAAATAGTTTTGGAAAAAAGGTTTTACTTTCCTCAGATACTCGAATTAATGAAGAGATTGATTACTCTCAAGACTCAACTAGTTTCATTTCTTTTTCTGTGGTTTTGAAATACAATGGAATATTTAAACCGGAATTACCGACCTTATTGTAATGATGTTTTTCTCTGTGTTCGGGCATATCGCCGTTCTGATGTGCTCCTTTCGCTGCAAACAATCTCATTGTTTATCAAACGATTTTCCCCGATAGACCCGTCGAATAAAATGTAGTTACCTCTTTCGTCATCTTTTCTTCTCTTTTGCTCGGTAGTGACTGCCGACTCGTCCGCCCTATCCTGATTTAGAAAGACATTATGGTGTAAATAAAGTATGGTTAACACCTCTTGTATTATAATATCGAGTCAGACTCGTTATGAAAACTTCGAACGAGATTTCTCTTTAAAATCAAACGAAATTCTATTTTACTGTAGTCTATTGAATGGGAATGATTGGAAGAACACGTGGGTATACATTAAAATATAAATTTTCTTTTTTTTTTCCTAATGAGTTACAAACATTAAAGAATCATAAAATAAATCGTAGAGCAACGGGTTAAACACAGTCATAGAATGCGTACCCTTTTTCGGCCCACTTTCTTCTCTCTGCGCAATTCCTTCTGTTCGTCTCTTATTTTACTTTTGCTCGAACGCTCCTTTTTGTCCAAATTCCCCTCCGCTCGTCTCCCTTCCTGTTAACGAAACCAAAATTAGAAAGTTATAGTCAACTACCATTGCCTCGCTGCAAAAGCCGGTTCTCGTATGATCACCGAAGTTAAACAGCGTTGGGCGCGACCAGTACTTGGGTGGGTGACCGCCCGGGTATACGCCGGGGGTGACCCACCGTAATGAACAGTAGGTCCCGCTGAAATTAAGCGATAGTGAGAGTGGAAGAGTAGTGGGGTAAATGGATTTGAAACCCTGAGGGGATCAAATATCATTACCAAATTAGAAAGTTATAGAAAGAAATGAGTTTAACATTCGCACAGCCGTGCGAAGATTCTCACCTTTTGCATATTTTCAATTTTTCTTCTTTTGGCATCTGAAATCAAACATCGTTAGTATCACAGGAGACAACATCACGATCTAAATCATACTCTGATCTAATTTAATGTAATGCAAACCTCTGTCGGATCCATCTTGCGTAGGTCCGGAGCTGGCACTGCTATTCGATACACTGGAAAGATCCCTGTCTAAATTGTCTACTCCGCTACTGTAATAATGTTCTTCCTGTAATCAACATCACAATTTACGGTTCATCGAACACCGAACAATAATCCCCGTAAAACTTATTTTACAACACGCGTAAACATATAATTACTTTGTAATATTTTCGATCTTTTTTATCCATAGGATCGTCCTCCTTGACTTCATCTTTCTTCACGTGTTTGTCCTTTCCCTCCACGCTCTCTTTACCTTCCTCCTTTTTTCGGATCTTTTCAGACCCCTCGCTGTATCAAAAAAGAACGATAAAAACATTTCCAGGAAACACAGTTAAACGAAAAAGCTAAAAACCTACTGGTACAGTTGATTCGACACGCTCCTTTTCTCACGTTGGTCTTTGTTTTCCTTCTCTATCCGCGTGTCACCATTGGTGATCTCTTTATTCGATATTCCATCACCTACTTTCTCCGATGTATCGCTGTTCTGACTATCCTGTGCTTTTCCGGCCTGTAAAAGAAACTTGTTAGTTTCTGTTTAGACTCCACTAGACTTTACGGACGTTTCAAGTGTAATTACTTTGTCTCCGACATGGTGAAAGTCTGCTTCCCGAATCATGTTGGGTGTCTTAGCTTTCAATTGGCCACTGTACGACGTAGCTAGGACATGGAGGTCCTGCCGTTGCCCACGCTCCTCTTCCCTCACCTTCTCCACTTTGCGTTCAAGGATTTGAGACAACTTGGCCAGCACGGGGAAATGCGGCAATATTTTAATCAATATTATTAAAGAATTTCTTATTTGTACATAGTCCTTGGAATCGAGACAAACTACAATAGCCTACAACAATAGAGCGTGTTAGTCCTGAAATCTCATCGTTTTTCCCCAAAGGACGATCCGCAAGCCGTAGAGGAAGGGGTACCTTCGTAATCTTGTAATGCCACTTGTGACACACGTGTCTGTAATTTTCAAATCCTACCATGTCGTTCGCCTCGGAAAATTGATTGCTAACTCGGAACTTTGTTACAAACCCCGGATAATTGCTACACTCCTAAAATGTAATAAAACTGTAATAAATACATCCAACAGTTTGAAATATCGGGAATGAAGGTGTACCTTGTCGAAAATTGCTTTCTCGGAATGCCATCTCATCACGGTCTCGAGCATGGCGCACAAGAATCTCCCATAACGATTCGCCTCGTTCTCGGTGCATGAGGTAACTGAATATGTTATATCACAGAAAAGCTGAAAAGATCGAATTGCAGTTAAAAGTCTAACAAAATCCGCAGTCTAATAATTCTACTCACCCTGTCGTAGCATAGAAGCGTCGAGAAATTTGCAGTCTTTAAAGAATGTATGGTGTGCACGAACTTTGCACAGTACATCGCATCCACAGTGGTAAATGTACATCGTGGAAACAGACACAATTGCAAAAATTGCGTTATCGTTTCGTTTTTCGCCGATTTGGCGCTTCGTGATAAGAACCACGTATCCTTTTCTTGTCTAAAAAAAAAACCAACAAAATAAATAATTTCGAATTTATAATCGATTTAAACCTTCTCCTTATCGATTCTAAAATTCACCTCAAATATGCAAACACTTTTTCGACATGCTCCTCTTGCTTTCTCTTTTCATCCTGTAATTTCTCGATCAAAGTGGTGCACCTCTCTTGCTCCTTTTTGCCTTTATTAACGTTCTGCAAGCGTAATATATTCGTTAGAAATGGTTCAAATATAAAAGTTAGTATTACGATGCGATTACACACCACATCTTTGGAATCGGCGCTCTGTGCCGCGAGTTGCTTCAGTTTATTAATCTCTCGTTGATAGCTTTCCACAGGAACATACAAATCGTACATCGAGAGGGACCAAAACGTCACTAGAAATTGTGGTGAAATGTCCTCCCAGACCTTCAGAGGATGCAGAGGTCTGACGGATTGAGCAACAGGCGCCATTACAGCTTGCGCGGCCTCTGCATACTTTGTTTGCTTCATCGCGGTCGACATTCTTTTGTAATTAGGGTCGGCTTTGCGTAGGGCGTCATATTTAATCTACAAGCATTTCGTTTATTTGTTAAAATAAATTAGGTGTTAACTTTAACCCAAACTTGATCTAGATCATCAAAATTAAATTTTAATTTAGATGGAAAATGATTTACGTTAATAGCATGTGCAAACATTGGCCTCGCGAGGAAAAATGCAACATCAGAATGTATGTGATTGTCTTGAAGCATCGAATGTATGGAAGGGAGTCTCTCCACATATTCGTCTACAGTCATTGTAGAGCCCAAGAATGTTCCGAACTGAACTAACGTATCTTGGCACTGATCGTACAACTTTCCTGTGATCATCAAATTCCATTAATCCATGTAGAAAAATTACAGGAAGATGAATTGCTCGTCGAGCAAGATATTTACCAACAAGCTTAAGATGAGATTTATCTGTTTCCCTATACACAACGCAATGTTTCTGCTGTGCCATCAGTAGGCACAACGCTACAGCTAAGTCATGCTCGGCTAGAGCTTCTTTCAACCGCTGCGAGGATTTCTTTGTATTACGTACTTGACTGAAGTAACCAGCCTGGCGATAATATATAAAAATGCATTGTCATATATGTATATGATATATATGTACATTAGTAGACTGCGGATCTTTATGTGTTTATCATAAAGATCCACAAATTACCTCGTTCTTTAGTAAGTCTCCACCCGCCATAGCATCCAGCTGATCGGAAGTCATCTCTTCGGCAGCCTCAATGCCTGCCATCTTTTGTACTATTTCTTTCAGTATTAATAAGTCTAAGCTGAAAGTAGAAACAAGCAAATCGACAGTAATAAACTATAGTGACTGACGAGGAACGCGTTAAGTTGGAAAAATGAGGGACGAATGAGGGTTAAAGTGATAAGCGATAACCATGCTGACGTATACAGTGTACCTTTTTTGTGCTTTGAGTTGGTTCGCCACATACTGCAGTAGACCAGTGAGTTCGATATTATACTTTTTGAATATAGCTCCGCAGAAGGAAGCCAGGGACTGTAGCCATAGTGATATGCTGGTGCCGTCATGCTTGAACCTGTCCCGATCAGCACCAGCCAGTGCTTCGACCAAACAGTAGCCAAGTACGTCGTAGGAAATGTTTGTCAAATATTTCAAAGAATCTACAACAGGTCCTGCAACACATCGAGCGATCGAATGCACTCAAGTTCTTTTTAATTATTGTACTATTGTTAACGTACCTATAAGATTATCGTACAGCTGGATCTGTATGAGTACATAATCGAACAGTACACCGGGCGAGGAGTGTGTTAGTTTGCCTATTGACCTTCCCACGGGCTTGATGGTCTCTTTGCTCACTCTCTTCATGATGGACTTGATCTTCTTTTGCGCGTCTGCTCTTTTCTTTAGAAGAGCAGCGTGCTGCAGAGGCGTGTCATTCTTCCAGCGAGCGTACAAACAGTATCGATTCTGATATGGATAATACTTCAAAATGTTCCAGAGCTCCTCCGCAACGCAGCAGTTGCAGTCCATGAAGGACAACGAGGGCAACAACGCCACGTCTAGTATGGTTAATACATCATAGTAGAGGTGGTTGTTCTTTTCGACAGGCTGTTTGTTCGAGTCTAATGGACACTGTTTTATGGCAGCATGACACAACCTCATGATCTTGTACATCAACACAGGGTCGTGGTGCAAATTCGGACCAAGGACTATGAGCATTGGCAGCAACTGATCGTGGATCTCTTCAAGGTCTTCGACTGGCTTCGGAGCGAGAGAACTTTTCAAGGGAGGAACTCTTCTGCCTTGCAATTTCGGTGATATGATACAATGCCTGGAACACGGTGCAATAGCGTACTATACTAATTTCATTCGAAACGTCCGAATGTGATCGCTATAAAGTACGTACTTCAAGGTATATGTACACATTTTATAATACAAATTCTTTTTCATGCTTCAAGGTATATGCAGTCCCTTAATGATCTCTGCAATACATACTTGCGGTAAACAGGTTCCATAAGAGATTGGATCATCTTGCAGAGTGCCAACGCGATGGGACGCTGATCCGTGAGACTGTGTTCCGGCAATCTGTTGAACAGGTTTTGTGCAACCTCCCACGCCCCTATTTCCAACAGCGCTTCGCATAATCCGTACTTTTGATTGCTCGCGTACTTATCCTATCGAAAAACAGTCGTGTAATTAAAATTCTCTATTAATCGATTCGTCGTACGGACACGAACATTTACCTGTGGATTCTCCTTTTCCTCTGGTACCTCTTCTTTATCTTTAGTAGAAATTACGCTCAGCTTGCGAACGTACTCTTTCGCTTGTTTCATTGCCTGTTCGTGCTCCTTGATAATCGTTCTATCATCTGGCACTAACCATGGCAATATATCATCTAGCTTAATCACACCATGTTGCAACATGAGTGCGGTGACTTTTTGCAATGAAAATGGAGTGGTGTTGACAGTAGAACAGTATTTAAATCCTAAAACTTCGCAGAGTACCTGCTGGTCACTCATGTACGAACGAATCAAAGGGATAAAAAGTGCATCATCCTGTGGTCGATTTTCAAAAGTTTCTAATAAAATGTCAAGTACTCTGTTGGGGTCTAAATTGAAATAGCCTGAAAGAACGATAGAAAATTTTGTTATACCCGTTCTTTACATTATTAAGATCGAATCAAGGTTTGAGGAACATACCGATAAGGGATTTAACAATTTCCAATATCGTTGGTACTTCGTTTTCTGGACGTTCCTGATTTAATTCCACTATCAGTTTAGAATACCCTTCGCTTTCTTCCCTAAATAAGTTAAATTTCCGTTGCTTATAGCTGCGAAAAGAAGGATAGAATTAAATAGGTCTCTCCTTGTTTCAAATTGAATTCGGTGGATCAAGAGAGAAAAAGAAAATAGATACGTACTACAATTTTGTCTTCACTTTAATGAATTTGGTTTGGAAACTCTTATTCTTTAATGTTCCTACATCTTGCAACGTATCAATTTCTAAACGTTCCTTTAATATCCTATCTGTTAGAAACTGTGCAAAAAGCAAATGACATAAATTATGTCATTAGGACATTGTGTTCGGTTCTTAATCGATCGTAAATACTTCAATCACGTTTATTGTTATCCTATAAAATGATACCTTTTCAGATTCTTTCACAATATAATAAAAATTATTTCTTTCTTCGTTATGCGCTTCTGCATCTATTAGCGTAAATATATCTACTATCGCCGATGGTATCGCTCCATCGATATTCTGCAAGTAGATACACAATCGTACAATAAAGTATATCTCATTCGTGTAATCAACGTCTTTCCAGATATTTTAATTATCGTCGCATCTTACCATGAGTTCACCTAATGTCTGAACTACACTGTCCCTTTTTATGTTCCCATGGATTCCATTTGATATTAATTCGTACAATCCTCTTCGCCATTCTAGAACCAAACAAAAATAGCGCATAAAGATATACGATGTGTTACAAGCTCCGTGTTCGTTTCACGCGCACGCGTCCATACTTTTGTATACATTTTTGAAAGTACAAAATATGTACAATTTACATTGCTAATTCTCGAAACCAATAAATACGTGCGGTCTATATGAAATTTGTTGATTCTTTGTTTTATACATAAATAATGGATATATCGAGCGAAATGATTATTGACTTTGGGGGAGGGGGAGGGGAAAAAGATGATTAATAACTCTGAAAACACAAAATAGACAAGCTTTAACGTGCATAAACAGATCGACAATGTTGCAGCATGCAGCTAAGCTGGCTAGGGAAATATCGTAGAGTATATGTAGATTCACCTGTAGTGTTGCCTTCCTTAAATTTGTGCTTGATTAACTTGAGGCTGCAAACAGTCGTTAATTGACAATTAACTCTTCAGAAGAGCGAGAAACAGGAGAGATAAGTTGCGACCATCAATTGCACAGAGTATGCAGAGTATCAATTCAATATTAATCGAACGCACTTTCTGACGTTAACGCGTTAACCACTTACAAATCATTTTTCCCATGTTTATCCCATGCTTTCCATATTTCTGAATTCCACACTTTACCAGCCATTTTAATTCCATGAAAAGCTTTTTAATGATTAAAAACAATCGTATCAACATCACAGGTTAATAGACTCCATTTTCCGCCATTGCAAGCGTCCTCGAAGCTATCGTGGCGCGATCTTCCTTATAGCATGCAATACATCAAGTATGGCAATCTCAATGGTGAAATCCATACGTAACGACGGACCCACAATGCACTTAACCATAGAGTATATTTTCAGAGGCGAAATTCTAGCCGCTAAAGATTTGTGTTAGGTTAGGTTTTTCTACTAAGCAACGGACGGAAAGTTTAGAATTTTTATTATAAATTTTCTAAATTCTAAATTCCGGTATGCGTGAGCACGCAAATTCATTTTTTAATAACAATATTTGCATTTTGCTGTTCGAACGTCAAGTCAAATATTTCGTCATGAGTTTCAACTCTATAGATACACTCTGTGTTCGATAACTAGCAAGGCTATTTTTATGTATTCTACAACAGTATTCAATTATATATAGAATAACGATTTATAGAAAATAATTAAGCAATCAAATAGCATCGTCTTGCAAAATTTTATATTGTAAATATACCGTACTCGGTATTTTTAAGCGATAATCATAGTCAATGGCGTATACGGAAGCGATGAGTTTAGGAACGCTAGAGACTTTGGTTCTTTTACGGCGAGCCATTCTTCCGAGAGGTATGTCAAAATCACGGAAATAGAATCGTGGAACATCTGGCTGCGAATTGTCCTTAATAAACAAGTTTCGGTACAATTACTTTAATTATTTGTTGTATTATCGTACCACTTGAATATTTTTATCCAGGATCATCATTTTTTCCGGGTTGATTAACCACGAGTTGATCGTTGTTTTCGTTACTGTTTCACTTGTTAACATAACAGACGTCAATTAAACGTTATCCGATATTGTACCGAAACGATATTTTTACACTGCGCAAAATAGTTTAACCCTTAGCACTCGAGTGACGACTCGATTATTATTCACAATATTGTTTACATTATCGAATATGTCAGTATCTAACCAATGACTACAGTATAATACGTATTGTACGAGGTATTATATCAATTTCATTACAATGGAATTATTCTAGGTCGGAAGAAATGTTTAATTTTCGAGTTAAAATAGATCCGACTGCGAAGGGTTAAAATTCAGACTACATATGCTCTTCATTGTATCGCTATCAGGATTGTAAATAAGTCTCTTTTTCCAGTGCAAAATGACGAAGACAACGGAAAACAAGGGAATGAGCGCTATCAACGAGGTAGTGACTCGTGAATACACTGTGAACCTTCACAAACGCCTCCACGGTGTTGGATTTAAAAAGCGTGCCCCACGAGCAATCAAAGAGGTCCGTAAGTTCGCTGAGAAACAAATGGGAACACCGGATGTGAGGATCGATACACGTCTGAATAAGCAACTCTGGTCCAAAGGAATTAGGTGACTATTGCAAAGAAATATAGAAAGATAGATCAGAACCGAAGCGATTCTTTCCCATTCTAATGAGATCGTGTTTATTTTTCAGGAATGTACCATTCAGAGTACGTGTACGATTAAGCAGAAGGAGGAACGACGACGAAGACTCCCCCAACAAATTGTACACCCTCGTCACATACATACCAGTTGCTAGTTTCAAAGGTCTCCAAACAGAGAATGTTGACGCCAGTCAAGATTGAATTATTTATAAATAATAAATAGTTTTCGCCAATTCCTGTGCATACATTATTCAAAACCTTTACGTTGTATATAAACATTTTAGTAAAACTATCAACGTGTGTTCTGTATGACGTCGGTTCGTACCAATTTAAATCCAAAGATGTTCGATCTGAAGTTGCCGCGTATTGATCGCACGTGAAGTTTGCAATCAACGTAAACATTTCTCACTTACGAATGTTCCTAGCTTATCCAAGCTGTGATTCGCCAGAAACTAGATAATTCGCAGGTAACGTATGGCAGCGCTGGCTAGTAAAAAAATGCTATACGCGACTACAAAGTTTATTATTCGTATGGATCTCGGCATTGCGTTAGTGCGTTACGGCTCGAATAGATTTGGAAATAGAGGCTGCAAGAGTAAGTAAGAATAAACGATCGTTAGAACGGTCGTTGATAATACTGTTTATCGCGTGGACATGGAGTTACGTGTCGGGATCACGGACTTGTCTTTGTTTATACGGACGGTGAAACGGCGACGAGGAGTCGCTGATCTTTTATTAAAACGCCGAGAAGACGTACATTTATTTATTTATTCCTCGTTTTTGGCCTTTGCACGCTATCTGTCCCGTTTTCTTTTTTAATTCGCACGTTATTGGATTCGTCTTTATCGGGACTCGGCTCGTCGAAGTTTTATTTCGTTCGTGTGTTTGTATAAAGAGTAGCGTCGTCGCGTCCGCGTTCGCCGAGGTTACAATTTGCATTGAATAGCGCCTAACGAAGGGAACGAAACTCGTCAGGGCTCATTGTCTATCGTAGCATGCAGAAATAGTGGTTCGCACGTGCGTTAATTATTCGGTTCCTCGTGAGAGAGTATTCGCGATTCCGCTGCCCTCCGAACGCTGCTTTTCTCGTCAATTACACTATAACAAAGGAGAGGAGACTGGAGGAGACTATACACCGATCGGAACGAGTGCGTTTTTTCGTCTATTTTCTTTTTCACGTCGAAATTCAGTGCAAAACGAGCCGAGTAATGAGCAGAAACAAATCTGACGTTGTTACCTAAATACGAACGTTTCGCCGTCGTTGTTAAGTAGATTTTTCGAATTACGGACTTTCGAGAGAGGTATTGTAATCTGGCGTGTAATTAAAGCGGTTCTCAATTGTAACAATAACCGGGTTGGACCTTGAACTGCAACCTATATCTTCGGTAAATACGACTATAAATAAACAGAAATGTGAACAATATTAATCGGAACGCAATGCGAACGACGTATCGTTCGATAGAATTGGCACGCGTTGCTCTACTTCGTTAGCGACACGATAACATTATCAGAGAACTGTCAGAAGAAGTATAAACAGCAAATCGGGATCGAAGAATTTTGATTATTATTACCGTTGAGAACCGCTGTGCTTAATTTCAGGGGTTAGAGTACTGTAAAAGGTCGAAAAACTTCGATTCTTTCGCTTTTAAAAGAATGCTACATTAAAAAAAACCACGATTTCAATTTTTTTAAATTTTACAATATTCGAACCCCACAATTTCCAAACACGAAACTTTATAGTTTTTAAAGAAATTAATTTTTTAAGATCCTCTTTTAACAATCATTTTTTCTACCGCTTGTAAAAAATATGATTTATTGTATTTGTACTCGCTTTAATTTTACGTCAGGCTCGGATTAGCGGAAACAAATCGGGACCGCTAAGAATCGCTAAACCGAGGAATCGGAAAAAGCGGCGAATTCCGCCCTTATAGCAATTCAACCCGGATCTCATTCCCTCCTCGATTAGCCAATGGTTATTTGTGGAATTTGTTGCTTCTCCCCTTTCGAACTAATCTCGTCTTAATTAATTCTTTTGTAACGCTCGCAATCACGCACAGAGACTATAAAGGAATGCCGTTTACGTAATTCCTTATTTGTACACGATCGCTTTTGTATTTAATTCTGCTACACAATGAAGAAAATATTTTCTTTCGTTTCGTGGCATTGTAATTTCTATTTTTCGAAATGCGCGCGACTCTTGAACATGCCCGAATTCAATTTCAATTTGTGCTATTATTTCGTTTTGTAATATATGCATGTTAATCTGTGGGATAATAAAGATGTGTAGATATACATATATTATAGTTTGTTGTACAATATTATGTGTTTTCCTTATCCCCTGTTTTTCCTATTTTTAAATTAATTCATTAATCGTTTGACCCATAACATTTCTCACTAGTGATTGTATATATTTACTAAAAAAAATTACTAATATTTACTTTAGAATTCTTTATGAATACTTCATCATACAATGTTTACATTTATTACATTTTTCACTATTGATTTCTTTGAACTGTTAGGTAGTTTTATAATGGAAGGAGGTGGGGTACTTACCGCAGAACGTAGCCCAGCTCGTGCGAATCTGCATGTGGCGTTCACTGAAAAAGGAGAGGTGAAGGAGCGTCGAGAAAAATTCTTGACCGCCAAATATGGGTCGCATCAGATGTCCCTCATTCGTAAAAGACTAGCAGTGGAAATGTGGTTGTTCGACGAGCTAGAAAAATTATACGAGGCAGTTGTAAGTTCAAGCTTAATCGTTCCAATTTACTTCCCCTCTGAATTCAATTGTATCCGTATAAAATACATTTCTAATTTACAGAATGATAGTGGTAAAAATCGAGAAGTTGAAATAGATATAGATGAGCTTCTCGATATGGATAGCGATGATCACAGACGGAGATTTTTGCAAGTAAGTTAATCATCCAATTTCAGCAATTCTATACTATGTTTGAAAATAATATTAACTATATTTTGTTTGTATATTTTATAGGAACTACTGGTCGACACAAAAAAGCCACCACACGATATAAACGTAAGTACCATGCAACTATGTTCTCTTTCTTAGCATAACAATTATTTGGTGACTCGCTGTCGTAATATTTTATGCTGTAGAATTTAATATCGTGTGACTAATTTTCGAGCGAATCGAGTTTTTAATCGTGGTCCTCCTCTCCGCAGTGTCTTAGAAGCAATTGTTCGATCCACAGTACTCGAATAACTGTTACTAACACGAGACGTTTATATGTTTCAGAAATTCATTAATGATTTACTTGAAAAAGCTAAAACACTTTGAAGAACTTTCGCGTTCTTCTTAACACTCCGGTGTTTGCAAGGACTTTTTTGAAGCATTAACAAATTTGCTCAGATTTGGAACGAGTCAAAGACATATTCAAGCCTTAACGAGTTGCGCGAGCATATGCAACTCGAATGCCAATTTATCATTACTTGGATAGAACTTAATGGGGAAAACATCAAATGACTCTGCACATTTTTATTCTAGCGTGTATTATTTCATATTGAAATCGTAAGCATTAGTGTCTGACTTATCTCAGTACAACGGCTAACTTTGTTAGTTATTTGTGTGCGCATCGCATATCAAGTAATAAACCTCACAGTACACAAACTGCCTTGCTGTACGATCCATCCAATGTGATGTATAGTAGAAAAGTTTGTTCTTCTACACTCTAGTTTTGTATGGCTCCAATACTCCATCATTCGTAGTAATATTTATGTTATTAAGAATTTATTAACTAATAATACTTCCAAACGTTGTAACTATACCAAATGATTTCTATGCATATCCTACGTTTATCGAATTTATATATCCCAAGAGAATCTGGATTGGGTTTAAATGCAGTTAATGTTTTCACCTTTTCTCTCTTTTTTTTTTTATGTTGTAGCGTAACGAAATAACACGTGTTTATTTATTTTAGAAAATATTTTAAGGAAGTAAACAAAAAGAACGTAACTATGCAAAATTTCGCATCGAATGCTTGAAACGAAGAAAAAATCGGTTTTGATAATGCGATTGAAGCGTGTGTGTTTCAGATAATTTTACCACCGGCATTAGTCGTATAATTAAAACGTGGAAATGACACCTATCGTTGCTCCAGTACCGAATCAGTATTGAAAATTATCTCGCAAAATACTCTCCAGTAAGTTTTTTAATGGTTAGTTAGAAATTTTTAATACTGTTTGAATTTTTCAGAAAAACTCTTGTTAAGTCGTTGAAAACGAAACGAAGATGTAAAATGTAGTAGGAACATTCCTAAATTTAGAAGAATATTGAAAAATGGTGAAGAACTTTAAATGATCTATTGAAAACATTTTCAATTACTTTGTTACTTAATATATAATCATGTTGTTAATTTCAAGATTTTAGATTTCTATTTATACGCGTGTTATACTTTTTTAAATTATAGAATCGATCATTTCGAATGAAACATCGATCAGAATATCTCGAGAACAATTCGTGGGTCTTCTGTTTTTATGGCCTCGTTTGGATAAAATGTTAAAAAATGAAAAAAAACGAAATCGTTCGTGTGACGTGTGATGGCAACGCTGGGCATTTTTGTTGCATGCAATCATAGGTGACATTTATACGGTTTATTTACAGTCAGTCATTTTAATACACGAACTATTATTTTAAATGTATCCATAGTCATGTAAAAGAGGAAGGAAATGTAAACTTCCTTGGTACGGATCTCTTGCACTGATGTGTGTCCCGCATTATTACTTAACATTTGTACCAAAAAAAAAACAAGACTGCACGAATGGAATTTACCTTCCTCTTGAACCTAGATGCGTACAGAAATCACACGAATGGAAAACATGATTACAGCATGGATGTATATTGTAAACTGAACAACACAACAACAGTACACGTAGTGTCGTATGTTGAACGAAAGCCAAGAGAACTCAGCTAACAGCATGACACGCAACACAAAAGATATTTGTCTTTTATGTTTGATAGTATACAAAGCAATACCCGAAATGTGATCACTTCAACGACATGTCTTCATAACAACACAAGGAAAACCGTTCAAAGGCTATGTGCTACCTCGTTCTGCAAAATAAGTGTGCGATCTCTCTCTCTCCGTAGTGTTATTAAATCCCCAGTTAACACGTTGGCTGCTATATCCTTAAACCACCAGAATACGAATGGCACAAGAGCTACTCGCTGCATAATTGTGTATTCAAACAATTTTTGGGATCATAGTCAAGTATTTTCATATTGAAAGTATGTGTGTGTGTCGCACACAGGCATCGTGGGAGTCAAGAAAGTATGAGAAAACTATTTTATTACGTACCACTGCGCGACCAAACCACAAAACCAAAGGTTCAGGCCAGAAATGACAAATTTTATCGAACAAACTACTCTGTCAAGTTGATACCATGACAAATCCTGGGTTAAGAAGATTCCAGCGGAAGGTTCTATGGTTTTATATACAAGATATGGCAGTCAGCGTGTTAAAGAAGACGGAAGAAACATGGTAAACAGTTTTATCCAAGCAAGGACTACTAGTGAAACATGTACGAACCATGATTATTTACAAGATATTATAATAGGGTGTACAGAGATTCATCGAGCCGTTCGTCGAATATCAGTTTGGCTTGGCAAAAAAAATAGCAGTGGTCTTTGTGAATTTGTCAGGAGCATAGGAAAAATGTGTTTAGGCTACCCTTTCTATCCCTCGACTTCCATCTATGATTTAAGCGAATAATGTCTAATTAAAGCAACAAAAGAGAAAAAAAAAACAAGAAAAATATGAAACCATTCAAGAATTTGTCTCGTCACCCGCATGTATATTTAAAACTTTATACAATGAAATATATGTGAATGTGTAATTAAGATTAGGGAATAAATGTATACAATAAACCTTGATCTCGTGCATGCAAATCTGCGGCGTACTCGCTCCAATCGAACAGGTCAATAATAACAATAATAATAATGATAATATACACTGTGGAGAACGACTCTTGGACGATTACGCCAGAATATAATCAGAGTTTATTGTATTAGAAACGATACAATCAATTTGTGCACTTGTGATTTAGCGTCGTAAAGGATTCCGCGACCGTCGATAGAAGTTATGTTCATCGAATCGAGACTTTATGAGGTTTTGAAATTTTATCGTCAGAATCAATGTCGCCATTGGATCGTTTCTTTTTTAAGTTGGTGCATATGAAGTGTCACCCCGTTTTTAAAATAGTTAGACCGCGGATATTTATCAGAGATCAAAATTTTCCAAGTCATACGATTCGGAGAAGTATCTAAAAGAAATTGCATAGAAATGAGTTTTTAAATGTGAACAAGTCTAAAATAGTAATGTTATTCGATAGAAGATTTTTACTGTTTTTAACAACACTTATTTGTTTTCGTCGTAAACGCATAAAATCCGCTGTCTACTAATAATAATCGGCCAGGTTCAGGATCGAGAACTTGAATCGTGGAGTGTCGGCACAAATTTCACCACGTGCCAGATCCGATAAACTTTTAATTAAGAATGACATTTCACATATACCGACATTAAAGGAAAAAAGTGTGTGATCGATGCTTTACGTGTAATGCTCGTCGGCATGTGAAGAGGATGTGTGTTTCGTAATATCATTATGGCTTAGAGAAGAAAAAAGAAAAAAAAAATAGAAAAGCGTAGGAGGTTTATCGAACGGTGCATTTCAAGTTTATTTTCCACGGTGCGGCATTCGCAAGAGACGGGAAATGTTTGAACTGTGTTACGCACGAGCAAAGTGAAAGAATAATATAATATCCTGTACCACAACGGATGAGTTTCCCGATCCCGTGTGTGAATGCATGGAATGTTAACGTTGTAATACTGCATCAGATTAATCCATAATATTCTTAAGTAAGACGAAGACGAGAAGGAAAAAAAGCACTTTTACACCGACTAAAAAGAAAAGATTGAAATTCCCGATTTTGAGAAAGAAGCTAGTGAGAACAAAAAAAACAGATTAGATCAACCGGAGAAGATTCGAATTTTAAGATGCTCCTGTTACCCCGGGCGTTTGAAATTGTGGCGGTATTGCCAAAAACAATATTTTGCATCATGTACTGATTATGTAAGAAATTGTATTTACTTGCACAAACAAAATAAGAATTGGATAACGGAACTCTCGTTTTTCTTTCATTTCCTACATCCTGTTTGTCACAATGTCCGGTAATAAATAACAATTACATTACAGAATGTTCGGCACATTCTCGACCAAGTAAAAAGAAAGGACGATCTGCTGTTGTTCCTCTTACAAACGAACAAAAATATTTGCTTCTCGTGGGATGCAGCGCGAGACGATATTTTCAGCGAGTTATATCAAAGATTTATTCATTATATTGTACAGAATTTCGTCGCATCGATGACGAAGCGTATAGTTGTGGCAATATATATATACATACATACATACATACATACATACATACATATATATATATATGTATATATATTTTTCTTCTCTTTTTCATAGAAAAGATTTATGAAAAAAATGGATTCGAATAAAGATACATGATATATGTTTCGTGTAAATAAAGCTGTTTTTTGCTGGAGGAGAATCTCGTTGTTACTTCGGGACAGTTTTTGCGCTTCGCAAGACTTATACAGCTTCTCTTCCTGACAATTTCATGAAAATACGTCGCCCCTAGTCGTCGTCTAGACTTAATATAGAAACCACAGGGGTGTCGAGTAAATGTGTGGGACACGTTAATCGACGCCCGTTGAAACCAATGGGAAAACGATCCGTATAAATACTTTACATAGTAATGCTTCGAAAAATTGTTACTGTACTGCGATCGTTAAGCTTATGAGTTCCTGATGCCGAGCGCCTGCTCCAATTCCGCGCGTTTCTGTTGCACTTTCGTGTAGAAGTACCGACAGACGGCTTCTTGAGCCCACGGTTGATAGTAGAACTCCGCTCTGCGTTCTTCTTCAGGGTTTCCAACGACGTCGATCATGGTCTTCAAATCCCTGGTCTGCGAGATGATCCACTTGTTGATGAACTGCTGCGGATCCTTGGCGAAACTCAGGAAAAACTCTCTGTTCGTCTTCAGCTGGTTGATCGTCTCCACAGTCTCGTGGATTTTGTTGTCCAAACTTTGGATCTCCTGTTGACTCGCGGTCGACAGCAGGAAGTTGTTCATCTGTGTTTTCAACGTGTCGTCTACCTCCACGTCGATGTCGTAACACGCGGTCTGTTTCGTTTCAGTACCTGTTCGAAAGAGTCGATGTAAACGTCGGTAGAGTTGGTTCGAAAATATTCTCCGTGGTTTTTGTTAAGGAGTTATCAACGAAAAACACTGAGCGTGCCACGGAGAATATTTTCGCGGAGGAGTTCGGGAATCATCGTTTTCAAGGAAGTACATTTTTAGGAAATATTTCTGCGTACCTTCTACACTGATGACGTGATTAATTACAATCGGATCTGGAGGATGAAGCAGCGGGTTCAGCCGCTGAGGTATCTCCGCGAACTTCATCCGCGAACAAGCGAATATTTGTTCCAAGTATTTATCACAGTTTATGAACTCTCTCTCGTGGCTGTCCTGGAGCTTGTGCGTCTTTATGTACTGCCAGAGGGCGGAAATGATAACAGGTCTCGTCTGTGTATGTACACCTAGCAATCGCGCTAATCTGGGGTCCAGTTTAAACTACGAACAACAATAGATTTATGTCTACCATATATTGTAGACGACTATAATGTATTAATCGAGAAAAGATAAAATGCAGTACTTGTAGGGGTTGATAATCGAGGAGCAAAAGTATAGTGCACCGAACATTCTTGTCTCCGGGTCTCTTCACTTGGAAACCATCAGTCTCTTGGGTTGTTAACGTACGATGCCACTCGACCAAGTGGTTATCAGGGCCATACAGATCTTTATCCAATTCTATAACTAAGCTTTTAAAGAAGGAGGAGAACTTTCTTTTCACCTAGAGTTTGGAAAGAGAGATTAATAAGTTTATCCTTACGTTGCACCGTATATCTGAAAACGTTTCTTACTTTGTTAGGATCGTTCTTCGTGTCATCCAGCAATCGACCTTCTACTCTAAGTTCCCACGATGCCACCGAACCGTCCTCTCCCTCGCCAGCTTCCTTCGCGGGATAAAATGTATTTGAAATAAATATTCGGAGCTTCCTCTTCTGTTTCATGGGACGTTTCAGTGCCTCTTGTATGTCTAATCGTTTTCGCATTATGGTCGCGTCCAGCTTCCTCTCGAATGCTAACAGGTCCATGTAGGCCTGCGACTCGGGCACTAAATCGCGCACTTTCTGCGGCAGTATTTTGTCCGCCAGCTTTTTCTTCTTCTTAGAAGTGGAATGTGAAAAATCACTGTTCCAAAAATACCTAAATGAGTTTATGTAAAAATCACAGATTCAAAAATCAATAAACCAATTTTGAAGCTTATGAAATGCAGTGAAGTTCCTGGCAAATTGGTAAATGATTTTCAACATTGACACAACACCACGACACGAACGATTAAAGACAACACAATTTCAATTACATACAAAAAATAAAATGTTTCTTTTGAAGTAGAAAATAAAAATGTTTCTTTCAAAGTGTAAAATAAATAGATCGATTGTTTAATGAATCAATGAGCGCTGATAGAAACATGAGTAATGTAAAATCAACAGAAAACATTTGGTCGATGGACTTACGGTTTTTGTTGCGACATAGGTATACGTTGATCGGCACTTCTCTTCCCTACAGGAGGGTTAGGCATTGGGCCTGGGCGCATGTTCGAATACGGTTGATTGGCTCTTATTATGCTGGCTGGACCAGGTCCGGCATTACCCATCTGCGGAGGTGGAGTGAATCCGGATCTCTGTTGCATCTGCGTTAAGAAAGTATACATTTTACATGACCCATAGGCAATGCAATGTTAAGAGGTATGATTAGACGGTAACGATGATAATATTAAAGGGAAGAATGTACTTACAGAAAAATTTGGGCCAGAATACTGTCGCAGGTTTGGAGGCACAGACGACGCTGTGTACCTCTGTTGAGGCGGGCCATTATTCCCTGTATTTGGTACAGGAAATCTTTGTGCCATGTCTGTTGACTCCCCTAACAATCAAGAGGCAACAATTATTCATCACAATAAACAAAAAACAAGCAAAGTCATTACAAATCAGTTTGTCGGGCCATTGTTGTACAACAACCACCGAACAGTGAAATACATAATTCGACGTGAAAGATTGTTTATATCTCATAGAAAATGTTCTGCTTTACGACAGAAGCAGGCAATGGTGGTAGAGAAACAAAAACATAATCTATGAGAGAAGGAGAGTCTAGCGGTTTCGCTAGATCGAGCTTCATTCGATTGGCTTTATTTAATTGTTTAATGAATAAGGACTTACGAGGCGGTGAGATATGGGAAGATACTAGGAAAACGGATTTCAAAACACTGCGGAAATTAGTCTCTGCGGCTCGGCTCGCCTGTCGGGTTCGAGTGCGAGTATGCGTCACAAACACATTTCGATGGGGCTCGAAGATGAGAAAATTAGATTGTTTCTCAGCACAGGGTCAAACGTAAAGAGAGAGAACAAAGAGGAAATGAAATAGACCCAGCGATTAACTTAAAACCTACGTTTTCGAGTCTCCTATCCACTCGCTGCTAGGGTTAGTATGCTTTCGTCCAGTCTAAACGGTGGATTGTAGACACCTATGCGCCAATGCGCCTCCGAAAAGTGCCATCTAACAGCGAAGCCTGGAAACCATTAACACAGAAATAGGACGCCAGATAGCGAAACTGAGCGAAACCATGTTGTTTTCGGCGCGAACTTTAAATCGAGCTCTCCGAATTCAAATAGAAAACCGTGTCAATAATTAATACAATACTCTTCTCTTTTGTATACCAAAAATGTTGTTACTATAATTAATGAATAGTAATTAAGTTCCTCCTAGTTTTCTAAGAATTTCTTCTTCTTTTTATACATATATTTGAGAATATTGAAATTTTTGTTATTTGTGGGAACGGTGTTCGAGGCGTTATGTGAGGAAATGACGAAGAATGAAACTTTAGAACGAACGAGACACGAAATCGGCAACTTTTATCGAATTCTCTAGTCGGTTGCCTCGCGACATCCTCCCCAACATTGAAGAAATGATTAAGAGCCGGTAATAATAGAATACCTTGGATACCAGATGCGCCAGAGCGTAGTTCTTATGAAAATAATTAATCATGAGCCGCAGGGATTTAATTTTGGACAGTTCGTAGTTAAATCGTTTCGGAACTCGGCGAAAAGTGCGCGATACGATGACGAGGATGAGCAAAACGCGGTACGCCGCGAATTATATTTAAACTTGACTAAGTAGCTAGCAATTCCGCTGCGGAACAGACTTTCGTATCATTCGGGTTAATAGATCCGTCGATTGCGTAATTGTTTCTTATCATTTCCTGGAGAAAGAAGCTTAAAAAGATCCCCTAAGCCAAAGATGTCCCCTACTTCAACATCCTTAAAAAAAGACCGAGTCGATCTTCCTAAATCTTTCTTTCAGCAACTGCTGATACAAATGAAAATTAATGGTAAATTTTGTTTACGTGATGCCGCAATTTAACCGTGATGGTTAAATAAAATCTCCTTGTTACGGAGGAACGCCTAACTTCTTCAAGCCTGAAGACACAGCCTTGGCCCTGTCTCCTTCGATCTCTCGCTGTCCTCGGTTCCACAAGAATCCAGAAAGCGGCTGATGTAATAATAGTCCGACCTATATAGCGGACGGTTATTTACAGGAAAAAAACACACGGCACTTTACGCAACCGAAATTTCGTTTTCCATTTCACTTTCTGTTGCTGGTGCGCGATTTTATAGAAAACCAAGGACAGTCAGGGTGACGAATGGAGGCGTCAATATTTACATACAGTAGAAACATCCGTCAATAGCCAGACAGCCAGCCAGCAGCCTGCGCGTCTAACAAATCTAAACCGACTATTCTGAAAACGATGCTTCTACTATATACCGAATCCTAAAGTTGAGCAGTTCAAATTCACTTTGAAATACTTAATCCTAATCCTTTCTACACCCTCTATGACCGCAGCAAAGAGTCCATCGATTCCATCCTCTGATTTCTAAGTAAGAATAACTATCAGGTCCCAAAGCTAATCCCAAAATTGAGTAGTTCAAAGTGGATTAAACAGTCAAGATTTTATCCAAGCAGTGGAAGGTGATTTCGAGGGCACGAGTCTCACGAGTTTGGTTGAAGTTCATTTGGTTTCGTCCATGGTTAGGCTACCTCGAGGCCTGTCCCATGTCTATCGCGGCTTGGCAGCCTCGATTTTGGAAAATCTACGTGCGGCCATCCTGTCCAAGTGAGACAGATCGCTAATATTAGATCCTCGATAACCGTGAATCCACGCACATGCACGCGGCCCCACCCACACACGCCGCGTTCGCTGGTCTTTTTTCGACGTGTGAAGCCACACGGGTGGTGAAACACACGCGTGGGCCGTGTTTCCCGCCGGTATAAGAGGGGTCGGTACTCGGCCCATGCACTTCAGTCCACTAAAAGAAACCACCACCGTGCTACGATGGCTCTCGAACGTCAAGTGCGCGCCAAGGTACGACCCCAAACCGTGACCGAAACCGTGTGTCGATTGTGCTGGAGGATCGTGAAAGTGACCGAACACGTTGGGACTCTGTCTCCATTTTGGACCAGTGATTTGTGATTACTAGACTGCAGATTTTATGCATTTATGACGAAAATGAACACGTACAATTTAAAGCAGTGGACATGTTAGAAATATTTAAGGACATCAACGTATTAGTTTCAGCTCAATAGGATAATTAAAAGAAGAATACAATTTTTATTTGGCTCCTGTGTCTTGCAATCAATACAAACATTTTTTTATTTTGCATAAAGATCCGCAGTCTAGTGATTACTCTCTAGTATCCCATCCGGAGAAGCTCTTGTCCAGTCTGGACTTGATTTGGGTGCAACTCTTTGGTTGCCACCCTAAGCTCCGTCCAGAAATTCTTGTAGATTTTGCCACTTGCAGATTGGTCTCTGATACTTTTCTGATCCGGGTCTTAGCTGGGATCGAAACTGTATCCAGCACAATCCGCGATAATTCACGTTCAATGTTTGATCGAGAGATCATTCATTCGTTGGTACAATTTGTCAGTTTCTTTTTTGCTACAGATCGCTGCAAAGCGTAACCCAGAACAGGAAAGGGAGGCCCAGGAATGGATCGAGTCGATCCTCGGCCAGAAATTCCCCCAGGGTGAGACGTTCGAGGACGTGCTCAAGGATGGACAAGTCTTGTGCCACCTGATGAACAAAATCGCCCCTGGATCGGTCACCAAGATCAACTCCTCCGGTGGACAGTTCAAAATGATGGAGAACATCAACTCGTTAGTAATATTTATTAACTAGAGTAATTATTAATTAGACAAGATGCAGGAGAAATTTTCAAAATTCACCCACTCCATTTATAACATTCCACGAAGCACTTCCTAGGTCTTTAAGCTGGCTAACTGGGTAGGACTGCTGTCTAATTAGGGTAATTTTGCCTTAGGTTTCAAAAGGCTCTAAAGGAGTACGGGGTGGACGACGTCGACGTGTTCCAGACGGTTGACTTATGGGAGAAAAAGGACATAGCACAAGTGATCACCACTCTGTTTGCCCTTGGTCGCACGGTAAGTCCAATTCAATATTAATTCCTCCTATCGAACGATTA
The DNA here is from genome assembly GCA_028455605.1 of Lasioglossum malachurum. Classification (NCBI taxonomy): domain Eukaryota; kingdom Metazoa; phylum Arthropoda; class Insecta; order Hymenoptera; family Halictidae; genus Lasioglossum; species Lasioglossum malachurum. The sequence continues at coordinate 2,408,888 of CM052315.1, forward strand.
ACATACTTCGACGAAAATAGGTATCCCTTAATAGAGAACTTGAATGCTTTTTAGATTTTGTCTATCGTTAAAAGCATTGAACTTCGATGTAAAACTTAAAGTAACCACGCCAAGAAATGACTATCACCTCTTGGCTCATTCACTTCGCTCTATCACCTGCATTGACGAACACTACGTATATGCGTCTCAATGATTCGACTTAACGAGCCTCTCTTATTCAGCTCCGCGCGCGTGGATGACTTTGCATCCATGAATGACTGTCGTCGCCGTTAAAACGGGTCGTTCATAAATTTCACGCTTCAGCCATAATTACTATTAATTAACTAGCTCGGAAAATCTAGCATTAGGAGTAAGTTTCCCCAAAACGAAATCGTCCAAATCAGCTGTTTCAACGCATCCTTTTCGCTCGCCATTTTCCAGACCTACAAGCACCCAGAATGGAAGGGGCCCTACCTGGGACCGAAACCATCAGAGGAATGCAAGCGTGACTTCACCGAGGAACAGCTGCGAGCTGGCGAAGGTGTGATTGGTCTGCAGGCAGGATCGAACAAAGGTGCCACCCAGGCGGGACAAAGCCTTGGCGCCACTCGCAAGATCCTCCTCGGCAAATAGACCAGGATGTAAGCAGGATAAGGCCCCTTAGACTCCAAAATTTCTCTCCCATCCCCCCCATCGAACAATGTATATTATGTATTTATTTTGTATTTTCTAATTGAACGATAAGAATACACTATGTCTATTTATTATTTACTATTTATTATTCACCGTCTCGCGATAGCGTTCCCCTCCTTTTCCCTTTGTGCGTATAGTTGAAGAGAATGTGTGTGTTTTTATGTGTACGATCTCGCATTCTCTAAAAATATGCTGGAACGTAAGCAGCAAAATTATGACAACAGTTGCCGGCGTTAATAGAAACATGAACGCCGCGATTTCTGTCGTTTTCAGTCCTCGATTCACTCGGCACTGACGTGATTTATCGAACAAAATACACCGTGAAACAACGCCGGTCCTGATACACGTCCAAAAATATCGGATCTGTGACTGGCCAACGTTGGTGCACCCACCGACTCGATTTTCCGATTTACACGGGTCATTTAGTTGCTAATTGGCTCGTGGTTTCTGCTTGACATTGCTGTTTCGCTGGTTTAAGAATGTATAGTAAATGTTTTTTTTTATCAATTATATTTATGTTAGAATTAGATTTAGACATTATTCTAGTTTCGAACAAAATAATACTACTGTCGATAAAAAGAAGTTGTGTATTAAGTTATTTCCTCTGTGCTTCTTTGACTATATCGCTTCCTTTGTTTGCTTTCAAGCCAAGTTCAACTGAAATCCCTTGGTCACGGTCTAATAAAATTCTCATTAAAACGAAACATCTGTTAATATTTCCGAATAACAGCGTGAAACACACAAGTTCGTATGTCTCAGTGGTCTATAAATAATTGTTTATTCGACCGGCCGTCTATTATTGTGACAATATTGGCCTCATCTCCGGTTGGAGTGTCTTCCAACAAGTACATTTAAAGCGACAGAGGATAAAATGAAATCCGATCCCACCGCGATGATGCAACGACCCAAAAATTTCATAAATTCAATTGTGAGATTATTGTACCAGTCGGTTTATTCGACATCTTAAAGACGATCTTACAAAGAACTAAATTTTTCCATGAGTCATGTTGAAATATTTCTGTGGCATTGGAGAATTCGAGGAATGTCGTGATTGAATGGTATTCGGGCGAGCTGCATCGAATAACAGGTGGATGATAAACGCCGCGACAAGTGTTGGCTCGCTCGCGAAAATAGTGATATTGTAATTCGCATTGTGTATCGCAGGTGTACACATCTGCCGTCAGATTCCTCTTGGCACGCCCTTCGTCGCAACAGGTCGGTCTAAATTTATTTTTGATCCTTCCAGAACGATGCTGGGGGAATCTGCGTATTCGAAATGCAGTCTTCGACAATGGAGACGTCGATGGAACGCATCTGGAACCATCTAAATATCTCGGAATTACCAAATTCACACCGGAAAACCAGTTAAAAATATTAAACCCTTTAATTTTTTGTTTCATTTTTTAATTTCTTTTCTTGTAAGAAATAAATTTGTACCTTAAATTGTGGATTTGCAGAAATAAAATTGACATTGGCACTGAATCGGAAATAATTTTCCCAATTTCCTACATAATTGAAAATTGTTAATAGTTTGAGCTTTTGTATAAACTTCCTTAATGGTTGATTTTATTGTGCACGAAAGCAAGTTTTATCTAATATTAGTCTAACTGGAAACAGACGGCCGTCGACTTGAAATGTGAAAACGAAAACGTGTTCGAACAGTTTGATAAATTTCAGGCTAGAAATAGAAATCGCTCAGCAGCAATAAAATTTCGAATATAAACTACCCACCGAATGTTTGAAAAATTTGGTCGCGTTGCCGCATTTTTGGCGGATTTTTAATTGTTAATAACTAAATAAGGAAGCTGAAATCGCAATTTTTTTATTCTTCATTTTCGACTTATATTATCGTCGAGTACCACCCCTTAAATTTTCTCGCACTTGTAGTCGAACACCCTGTATTATGCAATTCAAAACCTGCTGAACAGTTGGTGCAGAAATTTGAACATTTAGTTTCCAGTTTGTCAAAGAAAATGGCATTACCACCGACGAGATACTATTAAAGACTGCCAGCCCCTGTGGTATTCGGCGAGACCAGTAACCGGGCGCGACGGGG
>CM052315.1:2411715-2563727 GCA_028455605.1 Lasioglossum malachurum
TTCACATCAATATGGTTCCGTGACGATTTGCCTTCTCACCGACGCACACGAGAATCTCCTTAGTGGCCTTCTGCATCGACGAGATCACGTCGATGGCCTTCTATTTCTTACTCCAGCTCCAGCTAGAATTGGCTAGAATACATTCAAGAGGGCGTATGAGAACACCGAAATATTCGGGTGACACAAACTCCCGCAAGGCTGGCAGTCTTTAATAGTATCTCGTCGGTGCTCCTGACACAATATATCGTAGAGGGCGTAAGAAAACGGTCAAATTTTTGGATATCACTATGTCTTATAAGGCTGGCAGTCTTTAACAGTATCTTGTCTGTGGCATTACTTAACAATATTAAACCTTGATGAAAACTTGTCAACAAGATAGAAAATGTTATGTCAGTAATGTAGAAAATGACACTAAAATGATAGGAAATACTGAACACTTTCGACAGATGGCGCTGGATGGCCCTAAATTGCAATGAATATAGCAGAGCCTCTATCATCCGAACTAGTCGGTGCCGTGGTCCGGTTTGGATAAAAGTAAATACGCGCCGAATTGTATTGTGCTTGATAAAGATTTTATAGAAATCTCAGACGTTATACCGTTAATCTTGTTAAAAAATTGTGTAGCTTTTCGATTTCTGGTTGGAAAATCGAAGTCCAGTGGGTGCTACGACTATGGCTGGCGCCATATCAAAAGGCACAGTTGCTTCTCACGCCAAGTATGTACGAAATGAGAACGACTGCCTCGATCGTGTCTATTCCTGAGTCCGCGTTTCCTAGCCGGCTGACTTTATTTTATTTTACGCCACTTCGCTTTCCAAAGTCATCTTTACTATAACACGAGGACGAGGTGAAACACGATTTTTAATTCCGACTAAAAACACAGATTTTGCACTCCACATTCACCCTTTCGCAAATCAACTTCAACTTTTTATTAATAGGGTATTTTTAACTAAGTTTTTGTAAAAAAAAATCAAATCAGATGTAAATTGATTGTTAAGGTTGAATTTGACTTGCAAAAGGGTGAATTTGGAGTGCAAAACCTACATGTATTGCCGGTTTATTCTTGCGGTTTAATGGATCCTCGTGTTCCGACAATGAAACATTGATATGAACGCAGAGTGGATAAAGAGACGTTTCCCACGCTAGGTTAGAATCCGAAGTATCCGTGGAAAATTTTTCGCGGCGCTTTGCCAAAACAGTTATAACCGTGGACGGAGTCGTCATTTTTGAAAAATTGCCTGCACGTTCCTGGGACATTGACAAATAATTCTTAAAAATTGCATATTGCTCTCATCGTTAATAATTTGCGGTCTCGTTTAAAAATCTGTTTAAGGTTGTAAAGTTCCGTGATCGCTAAAGCAGGGAGGAGCCCCGAAATGCCTCGAATTTGTTTTCCAAGCCGGTCCCTCGAGGATGCAGCGAGTTAATCCGGTCGATTTCGTATCCAACAAATTACTGGTTAGAAAGCCGCCCGCGATCTGTATATGATCTTGGCAGTTGGATCCGAGAGATGATTTAAATACATATTGTACGAGCTGGCGAGTGAGTAAACAACGGTGGGAACGTTACCTTTTTATTGGTTCAACACGAGCATTAGTATTTTGCAAATTCGAGCCACTTTCTATTCTGAAAATTTGTGTACAAGTTCGTCTTTCTAAATCCAATATCCTTTCTAGTCCAACATCCTCGGAGAACTCAAATATAAATACTTCTATACTTCGAATATTTGTATCTGTTAAAATATGAATAATCTGCTCAAACGACTGTCACGTAAATACATATTTCACATATGACAAATTAACCTTCCTACTAATTTTAAATCAACTCGGGACTGTTTCAGTCAGTGGAAATCGTTTTTTAACGCTCCGAGGCCCGAGATCTCGCGTTTAAAGAACCGCCCGGCCAAAAAACAAAGCCAGTGATCTCCTCGCGGAGAATCCTCTGAAAACCACAAAGAAATATCACTCGATGAGCTTGGCAGAAGGTGACGCGTTGCTGAAAGAAGCCGTCCTACACTCGCACAATGAGAAACTTTGGAACGCACCGGTGTTTGGCTCCCGAATGTCTCCTATACGATTCAGTTTACATCGTGCGCAGGTACTAATTACTAGCTGGACGAACATAAAACAAAAAGATACGTGGTTCCAGGAGCAAGAGAGCTCTCAGCGCTTTCTTGCGTTCCGAAGGACGGACGCTGAGATTGACCTAACCGAATTGACCTGTTCCGAGAAGCTGGTGCGGCCGTTTTGCGCCGCCATTAATCGCTCATTAACGCATTCGTTAAACGTGATAAAGCGTAGAGCCACGGCCGGGAGACGGTCGTACCTGTCGCATCGTGCGACAATTTATTCCCAGAGAGATATTTCGGTGGCAATAAAGTCTCTTCTCTTCCCCCTCCGATAATGATGATATCTGATAGCGATCCGATAATAGAAAGCCGAGCGGCGATGGCTAACCTACCGAATAGAAGACCCCGGTTCTCTCGCGAATTCGCAATTCGCAGGCTGACGAATAGCTTTTCAAGGTGACCGGCCGAAATATCCCGGTTCGCTTCTCCTGCATAGCCGATTTAATATTCTCCACGATACGCTGCCAATTCGAGCAGCGCAGTGCGCTCTACGTCCGCTAACTTGTTACATTACCGTGACATAATGATCGGAACTGCACGCGAATCCGGGGGATCGAGGATTCGCGGACTTTTTGCGCAACAACGGCCACGATTCGATTTTAATTGGTTCGGCTAGCGCGCGTGTTGGGAAACCGGGCGCGTGCGCGTGGGAGGAGGATTCCGGCCATTTTGGTTCATCCACCTGCTCCTCATGCTTTAGAACTTTGATTTTACCTTTTAGTTAATATTTCATTTGTTCTTAAAGTTTAGAAGGCCCATTTGCATTTCTCCATCTGTTTGGAAATTGTAGTTGAAATTGGCCCCCGAGTCCGGAAAATCGTTGAGCTTAAAGATCGGAGAGTCCTGGTTCCATGCGGTGACCATTTTGTGAAATCAGGGGTTCAGCGGTTCGATGGATAGAATTTCAGCTGGTCGAGGATGTTAATTAATGAGCCCGATTGTTCCGCTCGTTTCTCTTATTTCTAGACTCGTGTTACATCGCGGATACGCCTGCTGGCATTCGCAGCTCGTTCAGCGATCGCATACGACGCTCGAATTCCCCGCATGTCATATTTATCTTTCGCGGGATCCGATGGCAGGCCAAAAACTCGTTCCCTGAAATTTCCCGGTGATTTTTTAAGATTCTGCGAAACCCGAGCACTTCCCTCACAGTGTTCCAGGAAGAACGCGCCAATTTAATCTATTTCGCTTTTCAACCTAATTCGCTCCAAAATCTCGGGTAAATGACATTTGTAAATAGACTGCAATCATAAAATATAAATATATCAATAATCGGGAATCAATATGCACACTTCCAAAAGAATCCTGCGAAAACTCCCAGCAAGTATCCTTTTATCGAAATTTCTGAATGCGATTATCCGCAGATTTACGACTCACTCTGACATCAAGTCCTCGATGGATCTCGAATTCCCAAGGCTTTCTCGAACGGATTTATCGTTCCAGAAAATGTTCGCCGGAGCTGCAAGGTAGCCTCTTCCATCGAGAATTTGAAAAATTCGATGACGATCCGTCATCAAAGAAAGTCCTGTTCGAGCATATCTGCGTTGCCCGAGAGTCCGGTTAAATATAGGGGTTTCATTATTCACCGCGAACCGCTCTGCCAATATTACTTGGACAGTCTTCAATTCCCTTTACCAACCGGTACACTCGGCATCCTAATTTTGCTACAAATTCGCGCACATTGTTGCCGGGACGTTAATTAGACACCGTCGTGTGTGTTCGGCTGATTTTACAATGTAACGACGATTTCGTCGCGTTACCGGCCGACACGCTCCTGGAATTAATTGAAACGATCCGGCATGTAAATTGTTAATGGGATCGTGTCAATGAAATGAGTGAGGCGTTCGCGACACCGCACCGGTCGCCATTTTGTCGCGTTCCCGTCGACACTTTCGAACGCGTTGCGATCTGGAATTTGAATTCGTTCGAATGAATTCCTGTCGCGGAGCTGTGATCGTTTAAACAGTTTCTAAATTGTTTACGGTATCAAATAATGATGTAGTTGCTAATCTATAATGTCTAAAGTTGATTCAGCAGAAGGACTGAAAAGTAGCAGTACAAAACTATAAGCATTTACCTCCACAGCTCTCAAAGACAAGCGCATGACATCAGCCCGGGTCATTACCGAGTGGCGAACACGCTCTCGCAGAAACAATTCGGCGAGAAGGCAGAACGGCAGGTGGGAGGACAGGTAGGAAGCAGAAGAGCTCTTCTGGGCCCGCATGAATTGTCCGCGAGCGAGATTCGCGAGATTCGCGAAACGCGGGGAAGACAAGCGCTGTCGCCAACTGCTACATCGTTCTATCCCGAGGCGCAGCTGATGAATCATGAACGGTTTGCGAAACTGGTCAACATTCATTGTCTCTCGCTTTTAACGAGCCGGTCCTCTTTGTCAGACTCTCGGGTGCTTCTTCTTCCATTAACTTCGATTAAATAATCACCCGGCATCGACGTCCAAGTAATTCAACCTCACTATACGCGCCCTGTGATTCATACTCCCTGCTATCCCTCGCAGCCTATATTCGTCCCCAAGAGAGCATAATCATGATCGTCCAGGCTTTTTGATCATTTCGGTCCCTTTACTTCTTCAACGCCATTTTATTTCTCAGATTATAAATATTCGTTTACAGAACGAAGAGTCTGTGGATCTTCATGGATCCAGGATGATTGTGAGGATCGATTACCGAGAAACAGTCGATGGAAAAAATCGGAATGGGAAAGGGGTCCAGGTGTTCTCTGGCAACCGTTGGATCACCGAATAGACGATTTTACAAGTTTTCGATAAATACGCCGGCCCCAGGGCTAATAATAAACGATGACTGAAGAGAACGATCTCCGAGGGTTTCACGAATTTTTGCTTGGCTACGAAAATAAACGCGGGGAACCGAATAATCGCGGGCGCAAGGCTTCCCAGAGTGGTAAATCTTTAGCACCGCTTTGAAATCCTCTTAATTAGTCTCGGCTCAATTGGGAAAACTCGATAGAGCCGTTGCGCCGATGCCAAACCGCCGCATTTTCTAAGTAGGTCGTTCACTTAGCGAGCCTGTGCGATTAGACACCTTATAGTGTCGCGATCATCCCCATAAAATACCCAAATTCTTCAATAGATCTTTTTAAGTGGGGCTCCTCGGGAGAGTTTATTTGTTATATTTAATAATATGTTAGGGAAGAGAAAATCATTTAGTACTTTAAGAATATATAAGTACAATAAGTAGCCTCGAACCTAATCCTTATTTAGTAAGAAGTTTGTTCTCCACTACTGTCTAAGTCACCGCTGCATTTAAGCCGGTCTAAGTGTTGCAACAGTCCTTGGTTCGGTCTTGGTTAGGTCAGGGTTAGATCGGTATTAGATATAAATAAAATCCGTGATGAGTATCACTTGAGTTCAGCTTTCGTTTAAGTTCCGTTCCGTGCGCTGGCAGCGTTTTTATGATAGTCCTTGGTCTCGCGTCTATATTTAGGTGGATTTCGAGTTGTTCAGACACCAATGAAGTTCAAGTTTAGTTTAGGATATGTTCGATTCTCAGTCGAATCAGAATTTATCCATCGTTAAGTTCACAATTCAAAAATAACTCGCTCGAACTCATTTCCAACTCGAAAAAACTCAACTTATACATACACGTATATGCATTGCACGCCAATGTCCAGCAATCTAAACTCAAAACACATGCAAACATTAAAATATTGATAAAGCAAGATTTGGCGAACTTGGCTTATGGAGTTCTAGGTAGGTTAGAAGCCTGTACTTTTTCTTCCTTATCTGTTTGATAGAGAAAAAGAATAATTTGGTGGACTTAGGCAACTCACCCTCCTAATCTTTTTGTACACCGATCTCCTCTTCGTTCGGGTTGAGTCATCGCGCGTGCAAGTGTCTCGAGGGCGTCTGCTAAGTCACATGCTAAATTTGGTTACCTTACCATCGGGATTGTATTACGCGCGTGGGCTTATTCTAATATTTCGGGTGGCCGCGATGGCAACTAGGCCGTCCTCTTGCTATACTTACATCGCATCGGCTTCCCCGTGCCGGCGAACGGCGCATCGCCGCGATAAAGAGGAAGGAAGTATATCAGCATCGAGCCGACTGAATTCCTCCCCATTCCTAAAATAAAAGCCGAAAGAATCTTCACGCAAACTGCCACGATCCCCTGGGCTACCTCTGTTACTCAACTCGAGCCTAATCTATACGCAGATCGCAATTATAGACATAGTTTCTAGTTCTTCGTACACTTTTTGAAATTTTTGACAAAATATCCTGTCTTTTCATTTCACGAATTTGAAGTGAAGAATATAGGAAAAATCATTTTTGAACATGTACTGTTAAGAAATCACGCGTGGTTGTAAATAATAAATACTGCAACTGTGGCTAACCTGGACGCCATATTGGAAACAGTGGAATCCCCTGGAATCACATTATGTAACTCACCTAGCGCACAAGCTTGCGTTTAGGAAAATAATCCTGGATCAAGGAACCGGATTGTTGATTGAACCAATCCAGATATTAAACAATCAAGCCAAGTACAGTCTCTTACAACATTTTGCGCTGTACCAGCATATAAAACAAAGAGCCATATATTATTACCATAATTTCAACAGGGCTTTAACAACCCACAAGAACTTGTATCTTGTCAAGAAAGTCTCGTTAATGTCCCGTATAATTAGTCGTGTGAAGTTAGAATGTATGAAATGAAGTAAAAAAATGGAGATACTCCGCGAGACGCTATTTCCGGGCTCGACCTGCATAACAAACTCAATTAATCTTTTATTTATATCGATCGTGTTTGTAAACAGACCGGCCGCCGTATTATTTTTACGCGTTATACTTCACCGTTGACAAATTGTTTGTAGATTCAGCGGATTCGTTATTGGCGCGATCCCCGCCGGAGAGAACTGGGTGGCAACGCGGTAAATAATCCCCGATCCAGTTTTTGTTTTTATTCGGTGACAGGACTTGAAGAAGTCTCCATTGATAGCGCTCGAAACAACATTCGGTTGAGTTAACAATGAACAATCTGCTGCAGCTGGCATTAATGATGGCGATAAACTCGGTTGTTGAAATATCGGAAAATACCGAAGAATAGAATGGCGGGTACAGAGTGGTTTAAAAGGGTGAACAGTGGTCGATGAACGGAGGATGAAGTGGTTCAGGAATTTATAAGGGAATATTTAAAGATATGGAGGATATTATATCTAGTGATCGTTCAAAGGATTACCCGAAGAAGGTAGATCCGTTTCTTCCGCGATCATGTAACACCCGCGACGAGACGGAAATAATTTCAGGCCATGAAGAGGGGTGAAGGAGAGACGGTCAAGTGGAACAAGTCAAGAATTTCTGCATTATGCACTGTCACACACATAGTCTAATGTCTACTAATAGCCCTCTTTCTCTCTCTCTCTCTCTCTCTCTCTCTCTCTCTCTCTCTCGCAAAATGTCTATGTTTAATGTTCGAATTCTCCATGTGTTACTGTAAAATTTCCAAAAATTTATTTATGTGAAAGACGGACAAGAGAAAGCGGGGCTCAGATGTTCCGGAAATAGTTTTTCCATGTAAAACTGCGAAATCTAGTTTGCGAGAGAACAGTTTCCCGTTCCGAGGACGGAGAATCTCGAGAGCGGATTGAAACGAGACGAACCCGCGTTGCATAGCGGAACCGCATCGGGATCGTTGCACCAACGGGTTAAATATAAATAAACCGGCTGCATTTCCCCGTTGAAAATAAATTTTTAAGCACTTCCTCTCCGCGCTCGGTGTTCCGCGACTTCAGACAAGTATATTTCTGCTCGCGATCGAAGGGACACCCGTTTCCAGAAACATAATCTGATTTACCGTGTCAATCACACCGATCGTTCGCCGCACCCACGTGGCGACGTGGCTCTCCCATTCCACCAGGAAATCCTGCTGTTCCATTATCATGAAAGATTACGGATACTGAGAACGTTTTTAAACAAATTGCTCCCGATTCTCGAAAAGTATCGGAACGAAGCGGTTCTAATTTCCTAGATGAACTTTATGTTTATGATTAGTAATCATTGATTACGATTTAACTGAATGTCCAAGTTACGAAACGTCTTGTAAACATCGCTACTTAGGCAAGCATGATAAAATTCGCATTGTTGTGAGAACGGGTGGCTACATTTCGAGTTGGAGCGTCCTCAAGATGGCCGGGCTCGAGGGACAAAGCTCTCGAAGGAGGAAGTCCACAGTACAATGGGTGTGATGGACTTCTGGTTCGTCTTGGTCCCGTGCAACATCCGCGTGGGCGTGCACGATCACGCACATAAACCATACCAACACAGACCCGGGGAACGGCGGTTTTTACATAAAGCCACGTGCGCGCGTCTAAGCCCCGCTAAAAATAGAAATTTGAGCAAGATTCTATAATTAGCGGATGAGTGTGTTCCCACAGCGAAAACGGCTCTCACTCCTCGGTAATGCCTCGGCTCGTTACGAGTCCGCTTTTCGGAAGTCGGCCCTGCTCTCGGCCTCCTACAACCGCGCCATCCGAAAAGAAAATGGAATTCGATCCTTGTCCGCGATCTCTCCACCCCGAATTTTCGGATCGAAATAAACTGGAGACGGCGCGGCGCACAGTGGGACAAACCGATGAATTCTGTGTCGAACATTGCAAAATATGGGAAAGTTTAATGAATTTTTCCAGGGTTAAAAAACGTTCCTACTACGATCTCTCTATTTTCCCCATATTTTGCAATGTTTCAGCTTTAATTAAAAAAAAAATCATCGCTCTGTCTTATTTCTATCGAAAGTTCTTTGATTTTGACACAGAATTCATCGGTTTGTCCCACTGTACGGCGTTCCGACTTGGACCACGACGACACGCTCGCAATTTTGGCTGCTGTCGTTTCTTTCGGTCTTCTCGAACGCCACGTAATGCCCGGATAGTCAATTAATATTCGAGGCACAAGAAGTACCAGCAGCAGCAATTAATATTTTCTAGCCGGTTCTATCTAATCAGAGGAGGTGGCTTTAAAGGTAGCTTCAAGAGAACCTTTAATCCTAAAGTATAATAATGAGATGATCCGCGGTCGGGATTCGTCAATACTGTTTGTGAATCATGCTTATAACCGCAGGCACACACCGGTATTCGTTTACATTGTACTAACAGGCGGGAATGTGTTTTCTGAGCGATGAACCAGCGGAGACAACACCGAAATAAATTTATTACTCATACGTTTTGGACTAACTCCCGCGGCTTAATGGCATCCGCGAGCAACGGCAACGCGATACTATAATAATTCTCAGATTAACACCTTTCGGATTGGCAGCTGGTCAATATTAATCCAGCCTAGTCTCCTCTGCCCACGCCGAGGGGGATAAAAAAATTGATATTCGGTATTAATAAATCTGAACTGTATGTAGCCATTTCATCTCGAATGTATCAGTTGCCACAAATTCTAATCGGCGAACTTTCAAGCTTTTTTAAAGAAAATAAACTGAATGTGAAATTTATCTTTGAGCTAATCAATCTGCTTCAGGCAGGGAGCAGCCATCTTGCGCGAGCAAAGTAAATCGACTTTCGCCACGTAACTTCACAGTTCGTCTGTAATTGTTCAGATACTGAAATTGTTATACTATCAATCACAAAAATATTAATAACAATTTATTAAATTGTTGATACTTTACTCTCTCATAGTCTCGGCACTTCTGACGACTCGGTAAAAGGAACGTTATGGGATTCGGCCAGATAAAATCAGAATGAAATTGATCCAGAAACGCTTAGTTTCGATATTCTGCCAAGATGAGTTCTACATGAATGGTTAGGTTAGGTTAACGGCAGCGCGAAGCCGTGAATAAATAAATCTCGTGTGGCATCGTTCAGCGGTGTATTTTGTACTGTTTACTAAATGTTCAGAAGACAACGATGAATGAATGAAAAACAAAAGTCTGTAAAAATTACTAGAAATTCTCTAATAAAAAATGTTCACACTTGGTAAACGAACAGTGAACACCCGCTACATTGCCCGCACTCGTAAAGGAAATTCGTTGAAAAACTACCCACAGTGTCGACATAAAATTCCTTTAAACATGAATGAACACGCCCGGTACGGTACTGATTCCTGAAAGGTAAATCAACGATAAAATCCCAAACTTACTAGTCAGTTACCTATTAGTGCATCCGTATGGATCGTTGTGATCGACGGCGGTCACCGATGACCGTCACGTGCCGCAATCTCGTGCGTCCGTATCCCGGCGAAAAGTAATAGGAAAAGAAGCAAGAAAGAGAAAAAAGAAGGAGAAGGTTCGCAGAGACAGGTACGCCGCACAGTAGGGGTGAACCGATGAATTTTCTGTGAAAATCAAGGTACTTTCTTGTAACTCTGCAAGTTTAACACGGATTTCCAAAGTTGACAAACCTTCGTACCATAATCTCTGGAACATTCAAGTTTTAATTTAAAAAGAAAATATCATCGCAAAATTCATCACTTTGTCCCACTGTGCACCGGTTCGGTTCTCCGCTGGTACCAAACGAGTATAGTTGTAACACCCCCGCTGGCGGAAGGCGGCTGGGCACTCCCTCTGCCACCGCCGACGTTGTCGTCAACAGCACTGACGTTCCTCCGCCTGCCACACGTGCCGTGTGCAAACCCCCGGGCTATGACTAGGACGTGCACGCACCGAGAACAGCCATTCGAATCCAGTATTAGTGCGGTGTAGAGTGGTTTCGCTCGGTGCTTTTTAATCTGACACGCAACTCATCCGATCCTCCTCCCCGACTTGCGAGCGAGAGAGAGAGAGTTACCCGTTTAAGAAACCTGTGACTACGAGACCGATTACCGGTGGTGAGTACCTACTGCACGTCCAGCTCCAGAAACAGAGAAAGAGTTGATATCATCAGTGTACACACGTCGACGGGGACTTTCATTTTTACGCGCGACACCAACCACGGTGGATGAACGCCGGCGACTATGATGGAACTAGAACCGATGGGAATATGTATTGTAATCTCGATGAATGATCATCGATCAGGTCCAAGGTGTACCGTCGACAGTGGTCGAGACGGATTCTACGCGAAAAATTCGGGGGATTACGTAGAATAACATTTTTCAGTAGACGCGTCGATTCGCCTTGGGGGAAAATAGGTTTCAGGATTCGCGAAGTAGTTGCGTAGTTTGCAAAAGCAGTATTACTTTTTCCAAGTAGAATTTGGAAGGAACAGGGTGTATGATTCTACGCGAAAAATTCAGCAGGAAACGTAGATTCAAGTCTTTTCTTATGAGGCTCTATTAAGAATAGTCTTCAAGGAACAATGAAAAATCGTGAAGCACGTGTGATATTTATTCGGATCAAAGACGTTATAGTAGAAATATTGAACAGTGATTCATCGATCACGTGACGCTGGACGTGGCACGTCTCTAGAGTTTTCAAACATGATTTTCTCGAATAATACATTTTCGACTTATCTTTTGGCGGAGTGAAAATTGCAAGAATAGAATGTCGATTTGCGATTTTCCAGAGGGGGTTAACGACGTTTCGAGGAAACGCGATGAAATTTGAGACGAACCGGCTATAGTGTACACAGGAACGGATTCTCCGAGTGTTATGATGTAATACATGGCGGAATATGTACAAACAAAGGTGCTGAAAATACCGGCGTTCCGCGGAGAGTACTTTCTTCATCTTCGTTTTTCCGTGCTTAGATTAGCCATTTCCCTCGAAATTAATTGACAGAACAATTTTTATTCTTGGAAAATTAAAAAATTTTTCCAAATTATGTCATTCAATTTTACAAGATGCCATAATTAAAATTAAATTGACGCGAAGGATACAGGTGAGATTCAATATGGATGACTACTTTTAACGTAGACTCGCTAGACACTTTAAATTTCACCTTCTTGGATGTTAGTCGCGCGATCGTGGTATTAATAAAACAGACTACTAACGAAATTTGTCAAATAAACGTAAACTGGTTAACGGTAAAAGTTAATCAAATATGTATAGACAACTTCCTGCCGTGAAAGATTGGGAACATTCAGTTATTGAATAACTATAACCAGTTTACTTCGAACGATGTCTGACGAATGCGAAATAAAGTTTCGTGGTGGAATAATAATTTACATCGAGTCAATGAACAGCAAGCGTCCTATAATTATACCTCGGTGGATTCTAATGAGTGTACTATTTATTACTTGGGTATAATGATCCAAAGGGTAAGATACAAATTTTTCGAGGATGCATCATGGGAGTGGCTTCATTAGCCTACTCTGTTTCAGGTGTTAAGTACGTCTTTGAAGGTCCTTCGCTAAATTTTCATTTGAAGAATCTCTACTTTCGATAAAATTTGATCTGGTTGGAAAAAGTATTTGGATTTTGGATCTCGGTAATAAATTTTCGATTGTAGTATTTGGATTTTTTGGAAGGAAATAGTGGTGCGGTAGGGGTAATGGCGACCGCGTTGTGGAGAATCTAGCACCTTCCCTAATACGGCCTCGCATCCGGCTCACGTTCGCACGCGCGGATATAGAATCCTCCATCCCTCTTGCTGCTCTCTCCTGGTATCTCTATCGTCGAAAATGAACGTTCTCGTCGCTACACACGGCTCCCGACAGTTGTATCACTCCGTCTTCAAAATTGGGAATAAGGATACAAATTTGTTTGGTCTTATAGGGGTTGTACTACATATGTGTAGTATTAAAAATTTTATACAATTTTTCAGAAGTCCTGACGCGACTCCATTATTATAAACTATTTCATTGGATTTTGAAAACTTCTTTTTAATTCATCGGGGGTTGTGAAATAACAGCGAGGCACTAAGAAAATCTAGATTTCATTATAATTTTTTGGGGTAAAATTGTTTAGAAGAAATAATTGACCGCGTGTGCAGACCTTTTTATAGTCACAGAGGGTGGAATGAATTTTGTTGCAACATGGAGTAGTCTCGAGGAAAATCCCCGCGAAAATTTAGGCGTGAAGGAAGCATGTTGCTTCCGAGTTCTCTCAGGCTCGTAAATCTTCGCGAATCTCGCGACCCGCAATGGCCGACTGCGAAAATAGTCGCGGTTGTCGACGGCCAGGGGGAAGCCACGAATTCTTCATGTTTTAGTCAAGCACTGTGGTTAAGTAAGCGTTCGAACCATTCCAGCTTATTTCTGACAGATCGCCTGTAGCGGCTCTGCTCGCTTTTCGTACAATTTTTTCCGATTTTTGAAAACGTTAAAAATAAATGGAATTTCTTCCGTTTGGAAAAAAAATAATTTAAGAAAAAGAAGGTCCTCCCGAAAGTGTTCAGAAATACACAGGGTGTCTCGAGCGTAATGGTAGAAAGACTTGAATTGAACTCTGATTTCAGTGTTTCTTAAACAGAGCTTTATTTTATTTCATTTCCTGGTAGTACTATTAATTACGAGACTCTGTGTAGCGGGAAAATTAGTTCGAACGATGGCGAAATGTTTATCGTTTATTTAACGAATGTTTCGTTTCTGGTTCCAGTACAAACAAAATGCCTTTCAAACCAGTAGAGCACCCCAAGTGTCCCAAATGCGGCAAATCCGTATACGCCGCGGAAGAACGAGTCGCCGGAGGCCTCAAATGGCACAAGATGTGCTTCAAGTGCGGTAAGTTATCTAAAAATTAAAACACTACATTAATTATAGAATTGCACATTGGACCTATCAATCGTTCAATCGATTGCCAGAGTCACTATTCTCCAAGAAACTTAATTTTTGAACACAAGACGATGACCGCCATTCAAATTATGGTGGGAAACGTCCCGGAGGGTGTCGTTGCGCAAAACACCATTCTATCCTTTTGAAAATAAACCATTGCCAGAAATAGTTTTCCACGGCGGTGTCCGGGACGGTGTGTCTCTCGGCCCTAATTAGTTTTGTGTGCCAGCCAGAAATCAATCGTAGCCACCCAGAGCAGTTAGGGGAGTGTAGAGGGGTTCGTTTAGGGTGCAACGACCCCCGGAAAAATTCCGTGGCCCCGAAATAGAAAAGCCCCAATCGAATATTCATCGAGCGTTTCGCGACGCCACGGGAATAATCAGCAGGCCGGAAACATTATACGAACACGATCATTATACACACAGGTTGTGTGATTCGGTTACATCCGTCGACTATCGCGGGATAGAACGACGACCGGTCGCCATTGCTATTCTCGGCGACGTCAACCTCGCAACCCATGGATTCGGAGCATTTAACTCGGGAACCGAGGATTATTATAGGGGGATAATGGATTTAGAATAATAAACGAGTCCCTTTTCTTCCGGAAATTGGATGAACCGGTCGGTCATATTTGGGATCCGCTTGCTAATTAAGGTGGTATTAACACGTTCCACGTCACGTTTACCACCGATAGTGCACGGTGAACTATCCATTCAGGCCGCGTGTACTCTCCATGCCTCGCAAGTTGTCTCCTGGCAAGAATTCTAGAAAAAAAAAACCAAACAACGGGAAGCAAGAAGCATAAACCCCGAGACCCCGGTGACAGACCCAGCAAAACAAGCACACGCTATCTATGTTGCAGGTCTCTGCGGCAAATTGCTCGACTCGACAAACTGCAGCGAGCACGAGGGCGAGCTATTTTGCAAAGTCTGCCACGGCCGCAAGTTCGGCCCGAAGGGATACGGTTTCGGCGGAGGCGCTGGTTGCCTGTCCATGGATCAGGGCGAACACTTGAAGAGTAGCGAGTGAGTGCCACCTGCCGTCGTCCGACCTCTCCAAAAGAAACCCTTGTAAACCCGCCCTTCTCTCCCGAACCTAGAATTAAACCAAACGAAAGAAAAAAGGAAAAGAAAATTCTCTCCGAGTCGTCGTCTGCCGATGCACACCTCTGTCTCTTTTTCTCTCTATTTCTCACACTTTCTTTTTCTGACTCTCTCTCTCTCTCTCTCACTCTCTATCTCTTCATCCCCTAACGGTGTTCAAAGACACAGACACCACCGACATACGATAACGATCGACCATAAGAGAAGCCTGTCGATCCAACAGCATGGTCCTCTTTGTTGATACCGGAAGAGACCTGGATGAAGCCTGCAGCCAGAGTATACTCGAGGAGCGAGAGCATCGATCACTGTGTCCCATGGTCCCCCATGGCGCTCTATTAGTTTCCTTTTATGGCCCTCTTCTCGATACCCCTAAATTTTTCGTTTGTAAATTTCGGTTGAGTTCTCCTCGGTTGAAATTATTTTCTTTTCCTGAGTTATGGTACTTTCTCCACACACCACCCCATGGAATCTCTTTGAAAATCTCGTTTTCCCCATCCTCTCGTCGTCCAGCGATCATGGTGAACGATGGCGATGGCGGTGATGCGACCCATGAGATACGAGAATCGACGACGACGACCACCACCCACCGTTTATGAATAATGATGATTAACTGTGTTTTAATATCTAGCTCGACTGTCTCTTTTGTTGTCACGTTTAACTCGTGCACCTGTCCCCCCATTCGAAACAACCATAATTTTTCCCAACCCCCCGTTGTCTATTTTCTTTTCCGTTTTCTATTACTCTCTCTCTCTCTCTCTGTTCTATTCTCTTTTTCGGCCCACAAGATTCGCCATTTTCTTTCCTCCTGTATTCCTGTGTGTTTGTGTGTGCGTTGCACGAACGTTTTGCAACATCGTCACCACGTGCATACTTCGATAAATGTGCGACACACACTCCCCACTTTTTCCTACCCCCCGCCCCCTCGCCCATCCCCTTATTTTGTCCATTACACGCATACGATTTAATTAATTTACGTATTATAATGATTGTTTACTCGTTTCTCGTTTCTTTTATGCGACTACTACAATCTCTACGCTCTAGTTTATAGAATCATTTGTACCATCTGTAATAAGTGCCATTAAAAGACGAAAAAAGGGAATTTGAAAAAAAAAACACAAAAAACAGAAGAATCTGGTGTTCTTCATTGACGACTACCGTTTATATCTTTTCTTTTTTATTTGGTTCTGTTTTGTTTATGAGAGATTAGATGCGCCGGACACGGTCGGGCAAAAATGTTTTTGGTTTTACAATCGTTTCGCATTTGAGGCGAGTTTCTCGCGTACTGAGGAAACGGTGTAATTCCGATGATTCGCTTAGTTTAGGGAGTCGATTGATTTGGAAGTTAGGTACGTCGAAAACATTTTTGACCCACTGTATAGTTTGGTAGCAGTAGATGTGAAAAAGATAAATATTACGATGGCCTGGCGTCGCGTGAGACACGATGGGAACCGAGCATCGGCTCGTGGACAACGAGAGACGAACAAAATGGACGCCAGGCCCTTTTCTCAATCTCCATTGGCGAGCTCGAGTCTTAAAACACCCATTAGAATGTTTTCGTTGTGTGAAATATTTGATTCTCCGTCGAACAATTTACTATTTCTTACAATCTTCAAGATACACTTCAAAATATTCAAAGTTGACCTTTAAATACCATCAATAATTTAATCACCTTCGATTGTTGAGGGGGAATATTTGTTAGCAGAGATTTTGCATTTGAATTCTCTCAGTCTAATTGTGAAATCCAGAAAGGGTTTCATGAAGCGAAACTAGTGGACTGTTCGTCAGGATTAATACGCGTTAACGATGCATGAAAACAGTGTTAAAACGGTGTTGAGAGTCCATCTCGCCGCGATATTCGAACCAACCCTGCAACCCCTCTTATACTTCCACTCCCTGTCCTCATTTTTTTTTGCCAGAAAAAAAAAATGAAATGAAACCGAACGAACGGTACACGAGCAAAACGCAATGAAACAGAAAAAACTGTCAAAAACACCCCACTACCAACCCCCGCCAGCCCCGCCGAGTGCGAGCCAACCGGAGGCCCATTGAACAATATATGTTGTCGCTTTATCACGAGCCTGCGCGCACCCTCGTGATAAAGGGAAATACCGAGTAACTGAAAAGAAAAATGGTGAGCACCGAGTCAGATTCCACCTCTCTCTCTCTCTCTCTCACTCTCTCTTCTCTCTTCTCTCTTCATATCTCTGCCTTTCTCTTCTGCCATACACACTCCGCGCGATGAACAACAAAAACTGAGCTTCTATTCTGGTTTTTTTTATACTACTTTATACTCTGTTTTACAATTACTTTTTTTTTCTGATATTATTTCGTTATTTTTTCGCTATTATTTTCAGATTGTCTTTTTCTCTCTGCCTATCTGTTTCTTGCTCTCTTTCTCTCTCTCTCTCTCTGTTTCTGTCTCTCTCTCTCTGTCTATCTACATATATCTCTACGAATTTATCGATCCGCACACCTGCACGGCCTCTCTCGTACACCACTTTTTTTTCGAAAAAGAGTAAATAAAAAAAAAAAGAAAATTGAAGGATACACGTAACCCCGTAACCTTGCTAACAACGTTAACTCGATGGGTGCTTACTATAGTTGTGAGCGCGCGCGCGCGCGCTCTGTCACGCTCTCGCTTTATCACACCACACATTCTACACACAGAAAAGCAGATTATTATTTCGCTAGTAGAGATAAATACGTAGACGAGCTTCATGCTGCAGCCCCCCAACCCCTACTACCATTTTGATTATAATTTAGGCAACAGTGTTTCTCGATGGTGCTTTCTTTTTTTTAGGTGTGTTGTCGGAGGGAACGGGCAGGATTTTTCTATAATTTTTATAATTATTTTCAGTCCTTCTTTTTTCGATGAAAAAATGAAAATTTCTTATGACAACGTATAGTTCAGATTTTGAGGTTCGAACTTGTATATTTCTGGAGAAAAAATTAATTGTACATAGATACCGATCGGAAAAATTGTTCTACGTGAAAATTTGACTTGAGGGACGATTTTTGGGCAGAAGAACAATGAAAAAGTCATCGAGAGGCACTGAAGCTACCCCTGAGTTTGTGTCTGCGATTTTCTCTCTCCCACCCCGTCTAATTCAAACGACTTTCTTTGCTCTTTCTCTGTCTGTCTCTTTTCGATCTCTCTCACCCTGTTTCTCTCCCCTGGCACCCTCGTTCCTCCCCTCTTATTTTATATATACATACGTATATCTCTGTCCTCACTTTTTCTTTTTCTCTTGAGTCGATTTGTATTTTGTACCATTTGTTTATTTATTATTTTATTTATTTGGTTATTCATTGATTTAATTTATTGTTACACACGATCCGCTTCTTGGCTCTCCTCTCGGGGCTCGGCGGAAGCCACTTGCGTGGTTGCAAAGGGGAAACGGGATACTAATAAATTACTAACACACGTGCCTAACATACTATCTAACCCGAGGTTGTTCATTCTGTGACGGATTTTCTGGTAACCTGATTTTTCTGATGTTCTCTGGTTTTTTTATGTTTTTTTTTCCATTGTTGATTCGTTTTGATTGTTGTTCTTCCCCCCACCCCTGCGTCGGTCGAGCCGCGAACCATTGGGATTCCCATAGAAAATAATTCCCGAGAACCGAAGTGATCGACTCCACTCTTTTGTACAGTCTTCGACTTTGAAAGCGCATTTGATAAGTGTCACACAGATTATCGAAAAATGCTACTTGGTTGGATAAAACTCGATTTTTAAATTGCTAACAAAATTTCCGATTATTCGCACAGAGTTAATATTGCTCAGCTTTTTCTCGAAATACTCTGCGTCATTATCGATATATTTATCGCCAGAATATGGCGGATGCATGCCTTACGACACCGCTGAATAGTTTGGGACCGTTTCTTTGTATGTTGCAGCGAAGTTGTATTTTTCTTTAAACAGACATTCCACTGGCCACAGTGATCCGAAAACTATTGCGAGGGTACAGCACTATTTTCGCAGAAAAATAGTTTGAGATCTCCAAACATTTGCGCCAATTATGACAAAAATCGCGCAGCAGACCAAATACTGTTAAATCGATGGAACTTATGAATATCATCGAGTTCGATGGGAAAAGACACTAGACGATTGATCGGTGCACGTAATACTTAACATCTTAAAACGTAAAACCTACACATTCGACTAATTCACTGTATAATATTTGCTTTTGTATATCTCGAGCAACAATGTACATAGTATCGTCCATTCCGTTTACGAATATCGTTTTGTGGAGTCGGTCAGCTTGGTTTCCCGGATGCTCAGCTTCGAATATTTTTTAAAGAAGATTGCAAAACGAATATTGTCACTGGAATTTGATTTCTAACGCAACAATTCGAAGTGGTGGTTACCATGTTCACCGCTCGACGTTCCTTCTACATTGTGCGGTGGTTGCTTTTTTCTACTATTCGCTTGTTCTCTGTATCCAACGTCTCTTCATCGAATGATCTCCAAAGCCTTATTCTGTAGTATTATCTTCACACGAATTGTTTACACGTTTATGCAATTTATAAAAATGACACTTTGCTAAATTTTCTTGCGAAATTTCATGTTTCTTAATTCTTAATTTTTCGAAATCACGGATTGGCAGATCATTCGATAATTCGTAAGAGGGGTTGGACTCAAGAATCGAACTCGATTGAATAGAACGAAAAGGATCATAGTTATAACATCGACATTTCTAGGGAGCTCTCGCGAGGATCGAACGCCATATTGGAGCCGCGGGCGATCGCTAAGGCCCCAGAGGGCGAGGGATGCCCGCGATGCGGAGGATACGTCTACGCCGCGGAGCAGATGCTGGCCCGTGGAAGGGTGAGTTTTTTTATTATCAATTTAGGGGTTGAAAGCACCCCGGAAACGCGGACCCAAGTAGATTATCCGCGCGTTGGTGCCGCGGACACGACCAAAATAAATCCCGGATCGAGAACAATTCCGCGTTATATCATGAGCCGAGGCGAGCCAGCTATTCCTGGCCCGATGGTGATCTTATTTTTGCCGAGAAACATGATCCGCCACCGCGGATACGGAGAGGGGGTTGTAAACAGCCGGGCAGACCTCTCGCGTTAATAACTATGGCATTTTTTATGCTGCTTGATCTCTTCGAAAAATTTTCATTTCGAAATTATTTATTTGCTCGTTTAAAAATATTGAATAGAGGCTTATTTTGTCGATGAACCTAATACACATATAATGACTCAGTTGTTAAAATTAACCTACAAATGACTGCGTAAATAAAACTGTGAAAACGTAAAAGTGCACAAACTCTGGTATCGTATAAAATCGATCATTTATTAAGTACACAAACTGGTATTATACATACAAAATCGATATTATACTGGCTATAGTTGTATAGTTGTGTTCGCGTCGGAATCGTCAGATCATCAGATCTCGTGGAGGCTTGGAAAACGGTGGCCTCGCGTTCTCCGCTGTCTAAAATTGACTTTTGCCACCGGCTGACACTCTGCCAGCAGCGTGACGCGGCTCCGTAATCTTACCGTATGACGAAATGCCTGTAATTTCATAACAATGAAGAAAAAAATCCGGCCCCCGTAGTATGAGAAATCTGTGAGTAGAGGATGACTCGTAGCACCTCTCTCTCTTTCTTGCTCTCGTGGATTTAGGATCGTACCGAGGCGGCTTGTTGCCGTTGGTGCCGGCCCAAGAGCTTTTCCTGTCTTTCAACGCCGGTTGGCAGACCACCAACTGGTCCACTCGTCGCGTTGGAAAATAACTTGGAACCGGAGTGGCCGGTGGATTAAACCGATGCAGGCTAATTGCCTTTTCTAGGCTACTGCCAATCCGTCCTTTCGGCCCCGCGACCCGAAAATCAAGTATCTTGTCACCCTAAGACTGACCGTTCACCTAAAACACTCGGCGAGGCCAGGTCCTATACATTAGTATAGATTTTTATCGAGATTTAGTTCTCTTTACTCCTTGTTATATTAATTTTTATTCGTGCTTTTTTACAAATTTTATTGGGGAATGTTTGGAGTTCTTTGTCAAGTGGAGGCAGGCTTAAAGTCTAGCTTCGATATTGTTTCCAAGTGGATACGTGGCCTGGTTTCCAGCGCAGTTTCAGCGAATTTTCTGTTGCGTTTTCACTAAATGGACAGTACAATAAAATTCCCAGAACATTCCAAGGCTGTTAATTCGCAGAGAGAGCTGTTCTCTCGATCATACAGTGGGTTAACTGACCGATCGACGAACGAACCTGTCTCTGTGTCTGTGCATCGACGGACTATTCCACTGTCTGCGGGACGAGCCAACTTCCTCTCCCGAGTACAACAACGAGTCCGTTTATTTTCGGCTACGAACAACGGACTCGGTCTCTCCGCTGCTGCCTGAAATCTGTCTTCCATCTCGTTAGCTTCGAAATGCGCTCTGAATTATTTAACGATCGCCATTCGTTACCGACGGATACATTGTTCTACCAAACAAGACGCAAAATAACCCAATTTAACGGACACATAAATCCCCCGGTCGATCCACGAAGAGCTGATGATCGTCCAATGAACTCGTTAATTGGCAAATCGTCGAACAATCTTCTGATAAAACCGCGTACCAGCCACCTAAATTTATCGAATCCCCTTCAAGCCAAAATCTCGTGATCTGGTCACCCTGAAAATTATTTAAATCATTAATTTCTTTTATTACCGGAAGTATACACTCATTATACAATTTGGTTTGTAATAAATATTCATTTTGGTCGTGAGTAACGTTAGATAGAAATTGTCCGCGGCACCATAACCTGCCCACGAGAATACATCGCCTGTCTCCGGGCGCATCATGGTTATTCCTGCTTCTTGTGATTAGGCTTACCATAAGCAATGCTACAAGTGCAAAGTCTGTCAACGGTCTCTGGACTCGACGCTTCATTGCGATGGTCCTGATCGCGAGATATATTGTCGAGGTATCTTATCGAAATCCAACAGAATGTAAATCGTCCACGTGTACCCCCTTGTCAAACAACATATATTATGTATAAACATTTTTTTTTTTCTTTTCGTTCGTCCGAATAACGAAAGCCCTTGAAAATTAATCATATCACACTCTTGCACCCTGTGTACCCGTGTCCATTGGTTGACTTTTATTCACACAGACTGGCGCAAAGTGTTCTGTAGTTACACGGAGGACCC
Organism: Lasioglossum malachurum; assembly: GCA_028455605.1. Lineage (NCBI taxonomy): Eukaryota > Metazoa > Arthropoda > Insecta > Hymenoptera > Halictidae > Lasioglossum > Lasioglossum malachurum. Next base: position 2,433,719 of record CM052315.1, read on the forward strand.
CGAGACGAGAGTCTTTGTCCCTTCATTAGTCCAGAGTTACTTTTGTCTTGCCTATTTTGTCGGTTCTATTACCATCGGATTATTTTACGCGAAATTGTTTTTGTGGACGGTGTGTAAATTTTCCAGAATATCGATTCGGTGGATCATTTACGTTTATGGTTGCGAAGATTAATTGACGATCGGGAATAACCGTGTGTAATAGAACGTAAGACTCGTATAAGAACCCACTTTTCGTGACTAACACCTGTCCCTTTGTCTCCCACGCAGCAATGGCACAGGGAATGCTTTAAGTGTGCCAACTGCTCCAAGAGATTAGATTCGGTCAACTGCTGCGAAGGTCCTGACAAGGACATCTACTGCAAAGGTGAGGGAACGCCACCGATTACCGGAGGACCGGCCGTCGCGTGACTGGCGTGCTCTAATTAGCAGCAACGATGACAGTTCCTGTTCAATCGACTTGACTTGAACCGTGCGCTTTCAATTTCAAGTCTACGGACACGTCTTCTTAGGATTCTATTAATAGAATATAAAGTAGTCAATTAATAGAATTTTGGGCCAGAAATAATATTGCGGGCCCGATTAGACTTGGAACACGTCAGATCACGCGACAGCCCGATGACGCAGCAACGTCTACCAACCACACCAGATACCTTTAACCGATATTCTCTGCAGTATGCTACGGAAAGAGATTCGGACCGAAGGGTTATGGCTACGGTCAGGGTGGTGGCGCCCTACAAAGCGACTGCTACGCCAATGGGTGGGTTTTCAGAGGCGAGACTGAGACGGGAACACACGAGAGAAATCCCGCCTCGGCTTCTACACTCTCACTATATATGATGCGCTTGTCTGCTTAACAGCTTGCTATCCGAAGAAATTCGGTCCGCGAGGTATTGGCCACGCTGGGGTTATGTGGATCGGGCTGCAGTGCGATATTGAGGACGAGGGGTACGCGCCCCCCTATAGTTTATGCTATTCCACTTTCGCCAGTCCATCTGTCTGTCTGTCTGTCTGCGTGTGTGCGAGTTTGCTACCGTCTCAACGATTGAGCAATCCAAACAACTTGGGACGTCTCAGTACATAGACTTTTTCTAAGATATTCTCCGTATATTTTTAAGAATTTAAATAAAGTCGAAGAGAAAACCCGGGCAGCAGAATGAAAGGACGAACGTGTGCACGTGTCTCTAAAGAGCAGTATGCCTGGTGTGTACATGCCCACAATACACACGACTCGACGCCTTAACGCTTTGCGCTGTTACTCACCTTCACCGTTTTCAATTTTCGCGCCGCTCGGCTGGTAAGACTGTCAAGTACAGTTCCCCTCAAAAATGGAAACGTGTACAGAACTTTCATGATTACTTTTCAACGCTTGACAGTTTAATCGCCGAGCGGTCAAGTGTGCGTGTGCGTTTTGCGAATAAACAGTGAATAACCGTCTTCCCGACTGGCATTCCCCGAAGTTAATTACGCTGAAACTATTCACCCGCGGAACAGAAATTATCGAATCGGGATGCATTATTTATGAACGGTCAACTTCCGTTGCTGGTTCCTTCCGACGTTCCGCGGTTTTCATTAAGCATCCGTCCCCCCACCCCCGCATGCATAACTGCCAATCGGTATCGGTCGATTTCGCATTTGCATGCTTTCTTTTTGTATGTACCGGCGCGAGTCGCGTCAATGAGACGAGTTGAAGGCAGTTCCGGCCGAAGGGTCGCACTGAAATTAACAAGATTCTCATTTTCGCGACTCGACTTTCGACACACCATTAGCCAAGAGTATACATTTTTCAAATTACACTTGTCTGAAGATTATTCCGACGATTCAATTGTAGATCGTAGAAATTGGGAGATGAAAATCATGTTTCACACCCTAGAAAATCTTTATTTGAACATTTTGAACGAGTCGAGTTCTCGTGCTTCTATCACGGGAGTGTAATTAATAAGAAGGTGCTCCAGGTTGAATTTTGATTTCGTCGATTGGGAAGTTTTGGCGAACGGTGTGTTTCGCGTGGCGAGGGAAGGTACGGTGTTGATATTGTTGAAATTTGTGCACGCAGCGATGCTGCACCTCGTACCACTGTCGTTGACACTGCCGCGATCAAGGCACCACCTGGCAAGGGTTGTCCACGTTGCGGTGGCGTAGTCTTCGCCGCAGAGCAGGTGTTGGCAAAGGGTCGTGAATGGCACAGGAAATGCTACAAGTGTCACGACTGCACCAAAACTCTCGACTCCATCATCGCCTGCGACGGGCCCGACAAAGATGTCTACTGCAAGACCTGCTACGGAAAGAAATGGGGACCGCACGGATACGGATTCGCATGTGGCTCTGGATTCTTACAGACCGACGGCCTAACGTGAGTTACCCCTATTCCCCCTCTGTTGGCTCACATACACTTAAACGTAACGAAAACTGGGTAGGGTACCCTAAGTAGCATACTACGCCAAAGACGGGATACCCTAAGCCTGAAATACGAAGGTTCCTCAGACCCTATAAGGTCGCAAGTGTACCAGTACCTTGACAAAGTACTCTCTCGTCCAGGGAGGAAGAAATTTCGGCCAGCCGACCATTCTACAACCCAGACACGACCTCTATCAAGGCGCCAGCCGGTCAGGGTTGCCCGCGTTGCGGTGGCATGGTGTTCGCCGCTGAACAACAACTCGCCAAAGGCACTATGTGGCACAAGAAATGCTTCAACTGTTCCGAGTGCCACCGACCATTGGACTCCATGCTAGCCTGCGACGGACCGGACAAGGAAATTCACTGCCGATCCTGCTATAGCAAACTCTTTGGACCTAAAGGATTTGGATTCGGCCACGCCCCGACTCTCGTTTCGACGAATGGCGATCATGCTCCTTCGTAGTAAGTTCCAGTCAAGCTAACAAGTTAGCTGCCCAGAGTACCCAATCTAGCTGATCGGACCCTGCGTTGGTCCTTGGCTATCTAAGCTAGCTGGGCAGTGCTAACTCGGCTGCCCGACCTAGTCGATTCCAGGGAACCTAAGCAACTTTGCCTTTTGTTTTAGCATCGATTCCAAGCCACAGGTCGGCCAGAAACGGGACGATGGTCACGGGTGTGCGCGTTGCGGCTACCCAGTGTACGCCGCCGAACAGATGATCTCGAAGAACCGCGTATGGCATAAACGTTGCTTCAGCTGCGGCGAGTGTCATCGTTCGTTAGACTCGACGAACTTGAACGACGGCCCAGACGGCGATATCTACTGTCGCGGCTGTTACAATAGGAATTTCGGTCCCAAGGGCGTGGGCTTCGGCATGGGCGCGGGCACCCTGACGATGGCCTAATATCTCGACAGCCATAACGAGAAGCTCGAACACAGTCTCATATCTATATATATATATAAATATAATATAAATATAAATCTATTCAAGTAACCAGCAAGCGAATGGACGAACTCAACGAGACCGTCAACGTGAAAAACCTTCCGAGGTCTTGGACGTCGACGACCATGTTGGTTCGTTCATCTGCCTGTCGTAAGTATGTATATGTATAGGCGCCTGACTACTCGACTAACTCCGACAAGTGACGAAAAGAAACTACGCTGCTCCATGAAGAAATCAAAATGTTCATCTCGATCTATATATTTTTTCCGACGACCATACACGCCGACCCGATCGCAACGAGTACGAAGTAAACGGACTCGCGATCGGATCGACATCGGACACCGGGGGTTGCAAGGTCGATCCCTTCGACGACGTAGCGCACGAACGACCAACGCACCGATTCATTTCAGCGATTCTTAACGAACGCAATTTATGCACGAACACGCTAACTTTTATTACTTTTGTATGGCGAAATTTCGAGGCACGCCGACGCTCGGGTCTCCCCTCCGCGCTGAGACGTAGCAGCGCGTCACGTGACCGAACATGGCGCCGCGCGTCACTGGCCTCGCGCGGAGGGGGAACCCCGAGCGTCGTCACGAGATTGATCACGAGTAGCGATGGGACGCGCGAAATTTGAAACGACTCCGAGCGCCGGCCAGCGAAATTGAAACGCCCGACCGAGAAACTCGATTGTTTCACAGTAATTCTTGCATTTATAGGATTGTAAATTAACGAGGAACACGATAGGAACACGATGAAACGTGTACCTCCAGGACAATCAATAGTATTTTTGTAAAATTTCCTTTCGTCGAGAATCTTTCGTTTTATAGTAAACTCGGTTGGGAAAGTCGGTGTTTTCTCGCGAACAGAGGGTTCTCCGGTGAACGAAAAACGACGAACGACGAGACCGCGGGTCCCATCCCTAACGACGAGCATGCGAGCGACATAGTACAAAGGGTAAATCCGCGTCTACCTGGACCGCAATCAGGAGCAACGATCATGCACGACGACCGTTGAGACGAGTGAGAGAGAGAGAGAAAGAGAGAGAGAGAGAGAGAGAGAGAGAGAGAGAGAGAGATATGTTGACGACAGATATATATGAGTAAAAAATACAGCAGAAATGCAAGAACGATTATTTTCAATAAATGTATATTTCGAAATAAAATGGGGGAGAGACCTGGTACCATTTTTTTTTCTTCTCTCGCGAGAAGGGGAAGCCGACGACACATCGTTTTCTCACTGTTCACTTTTTTTCCGATTTTTATTTTTACTTTGTTTTCTTTTCTCTCTCGACGGCACTCGACATTCCATTTGTCGCGGACGCGTCGAAGGAAAAGTCATCGTGTCGAACGAAGCCTCGGAATCTTGTGGCTACGGGCCCCGAAGCATTTACTATAAAAATAGTTCGAATATCGAGAAAGCGTGAGAGAAAGAGAGAAAGATTGGGGGACGGAGGTTGGGAATAGAATGAGTGAGTGTGAGAAAGATAGTGATAGGAGACGACGACAGGAGAAACTCGATTCGTTCGACACTCGGGGAGACCCTTGACCCGGAAGTGGATGGTCCAACTGCCGCGGAGACGCGGCGTCTGTTAATCTTTAAGTAGCCGCTGTGAGCAAAGTACTCGACATGTGAACATTGCACAAACATTGATTTTAATCGTAGACCTGATCTGTTCTGTAAAATAAATGCCATTTCGATATCTAAGAGCCCGAACAGGCTGTTGATTCGACGACACGCGCGATTACTTAAAGATCCGATCCCCAACCGATAGAGTCGCCTAACCGCGATCAGTTTTCCTTCGACACTCGCCGCCACTCGTTTCTCGCCGTTGAGTCTCCGTCCACCGAGCTAGCGATGGGTTAGGTGGATTTTCGACTTCAAACTTTAACAAGCATCGTCAAACAGGGGCTTTGTCCGTTGTTGGTCCATTATTAGGTTGGATGTTCGCACTCGAGCGCCACGCAGACCCATCGCTAGTCCTCCAGCAGGGGACATGACTAACATACTCTACTTACGAATGGACCTTAGTAAACCTTACACGCTAACGCATAGTTCTGCGAATGTATACTTGGTGGAACAAATGGTACAAACTTCGGACACCTAATTACAGCCTCGCAAGCAACACACCGTCTTCAAACAGGTATTTTTATAGTTCTACCGTGCGAATCGGAGGTCTCTAGCACTCATGCACAAGTGCAAACAGAAAACTCACTACGCTGGCCATCAACACTGGTCTGCTGAATCTGCAGTCATGGTCAGCGTTCTTTCTCGTAGCACCACACTTTTCCACGGAGAATCCCCCACTTCATAACTGAACTGAAGTACTGTTCAGGTGGTAGACTCAAAAGCGATTCGAGAGCTTGCGTCTGATTTTGGGTGTCGCGCTGTTGAGTCTCGGGAAAATTGTTTTTACACTGTTCCACCCACTATATTAGAAACGGCAATGATACAGACGGAGCTACACTCTGGTTCCCACGATCTCCGAGCTCGTTTCGATACTGATTACGGTGTAAAACACTAATCCCCTATATTTATAGCAACAACTGTACAAGCGCCGACCGCGCCACTTCGATCGACACCGACGGGAACCTAGGGTTCACCTCGACATTAAACCCACCATCACGCTACGATCTGTCGTGCAAGGGTTGGAGATAATTTCAATGAGAATCCGATTTTACGCAGGCTCCGAGATTATTCCTCAATTGAAATCAATCGAATTTTCCAATTATTTTGAATGTGTGGTAGGTTTAGTGTTAAACGAGAAATGGCGTGGTCGATCGAGGGACGTCTGAACTTCAAACACCGAATATACATTCTCTATTTCGTTGGATCAAAGTTAACGCTACTTTACATCGAATACTTTCGCTCGTCTCTTCGCGCGACGGAAACAGCAGGGACCGAAAGAATTATGGGGTTTTCTAATACGTTAAAACTAATCGTCAGATCCAAAATGATAGTCTATAACAGGAACAGATATTTTGTTTATCAATTCTAAAAAAAAAGTTCTCGATCATCGTAACAAATATTAAATATTCGATTAATAGTTCTGCAACAATATATACACAATAAGAAATAGATAAGTAAGTCAGCCAAATTTTTCTGAATATTTAATAATTTCCGTTCAGTGATTATTCTTGTCTATAATAATTATTTGTTTCCATGGAACTTTTATTGTACAGATTCAAAAATACCTGTTCCACGAAAACACTTTTCGAAGAGGTTCCTAAGGGGGATGCTTTCTTTCAAAAATTGTATATTCGAACAGATTTGCTTGCAAAACGAAAGACAACTGTTTCCTTCGATCCCTGTAAAACAAGAAACACTCGTTCGACCCCTTCGACTCGGTCGACGCGGGCTTATCAGCTAGGTTCTCTGACGATGATCGATTTAGGGGAATGTAGGACGGTACGTGAGTATCTGCATCTCCTTCCTGCGGAAACCGGCTCGATTTCTGCGTCGAGATCGTTTCAGAATTGCCAACAAATATTCCCAACACCCTACGTCTTTCGTATACAATTTGCGACCTTACTTTCATAGATATCGTCTTCATATTTAAACTTCCGAATTTTAAAACATTTTTAAACAGTCAAAATTTCAAGCTTGGCGGCCTGCTCAACGCAGAATCGCAAAGTGTTAAACCCAACCGAACCTCGCCCTGGAAAAAATGCCCTAACCATACGAAAACAGTATAACAACATCGAGAAACGACCTCGAGCAGAGCCAACAACAACAGTCCACTGAACAGCCCGGCGTTTCCGGTTCGAAGCGCTGGGTACTCTCTATTTACAGGACTCGTTTGGGATGGCGCGGTTGCAATGGATCGCGATTAATACAGGTTCGCGGTCTTCAGGGGCAACGGGTCCAGTAGGTAAGGTGGCAACGCCGCGGAGAAGGGCCTGGGGCTGCAGGAGCCCCAAGCCCCGCCCCCGCCGCCGCTTCCCCGCGTGTTAGGAGATCCGTTGTCTACCGACTGGTCCGTCGCGTGCTTCACGTTCACCAGGTTTGGATTCGCGATCGGTTTCACCTCGTTCGACGAGAGGACGCTGTTCGAACCACCTGGCGGCGTCGCCGGACTTCTCGGCGAGCGTCCCTCCGCTTTCACGTTGCTGGCAACGGGGCTCGAAGCACCGCTGTCTACCCCCATTCCGCTCTGCGACGAAGACTTCTGCTGCGCCAGCCTCTCCTGCTTGCGGAACTTGGCGCGTCGGTTCTGGAACCATACCTGGAACAGAGCAATCATGGTTAGGAGATGTTGGCTTGGTACCGTCGCGACAAGTTGAAGTACGTCGGTGCCGTCGAGCTAACAAGTCAGCGAAATTCTTAACACTCCCAACCGAACGAATAGCAACGATCGTCAAAGTCCCAGCACAGGAAACGCGTATTTTCACCATCGATTCACGGGCAAACCATAGACAGAAAGAGACATGCGGCGAACGACAGAGGCAAAGACAGAGAGCGAGAGGGGTAGGAGACGCGTCAGGTCCCTCTGCTCGTCAGGCAGCGCTCGTAATTGGCTCTAGTTGGCCAAATGAAATATTTAACGAATAAAATAAACGGAAAGCGGCGGTGACCTGCATGTTAAAGTAGCGGATTTATTTGCTTTACCGTTTATCTGACCAGCAAAGCCACCCTCTCCCCTTGTCCCATGTTACATTCCCCTCTCTCCTACAAACACGCACACACACAGTCTCTCTCTCTCTCTCTCTCTCTTTCTCGTTCTGTCTCCCTTTCTCCCCTTCCGTGACAGTCTGTCTTCGTTCGCAGGGTCTCTCCTCGTCTATCCCTTGTTCCCTCTCGCGGACGTGTGTGCACGTGGATCCCACCCCCAGATTTTCCAGGGGCGGCTACATTCGAGCTCTGAGTGGCAGTCAGAGGCCCGAGGAGGGGGAAAGGGGTGGATTCAGAGAGAGTCAGGGGCGCGCGGGACACCATGATGAACGTGATTGCCCTTTCCGGACGGCAAACACCGCTATTGGATTTTTATCAGTCGCCGGGGCTGCTGAACCAACCGGCCTCCTGCTACCTCCTGCCTGCTGCTCTCTGTCTCCCTTCTGCCCCAGGAATTTCGTCGACGAAAACTGTCCGACATCCTCCGCCAACGCCTCCCACCCGTTGCACCCCCCGCGTTCGAATGCTGCCGCTTTTGTCTTTCGAATCGACGGACGGGTTAATTTTTATCGATGCATCGATCACGCGTCAATGGACGCCGTTGTGATCTCTTAGCTTCGGATGTTCTAGGTTTTGAATTATCGATCGCGAAGAATCGAGCAGCTGTGCGAGCGACTTCGAAGCTGTTGCATCATTATATAAAGGTTGATTTCTTTCACTATTTTCTGAATTAACCCCAGGACCCTTATACGAAATGCTAGAAAATTATTAGCTGCATCGTTATAGAAAGTTTGATTCTGTTTTTTCATCCCAATTTTTTTAGAATCGAACGCATTTTGTATTAGAACAGGTTTTGCGAGCGCAAGAGTTAGGCGGAAGAGGGTATTTCGAAGGATTTGCGTTTTGTCCATTTACGGGCGCGGTATAATAAAATTACGTGATCTCGTCCAGCAAAAACTAACGTAACACACGCAGAAGCCGGTGGGTACGCGCCAGTGACAACACTAATAATTCGTATTTGGCCACGGACCAAACCCCGAAGAGACCGTAGCATGTGTGCCGTTGTTTGCCGAACGGACGACGACGACGACGGCGTGAATTAGGGAGGCTACGTGCCGGCGTTAATGTTAAATAAATACACCGACGCCTAAATAAAATGCAACGAGCCGCACCGACAGATGTCCACCTCGTTTTGGATAAATATTTAAGCCGAGGCTTCATCCGCACCGTTGCGTTGCCTCCGGTATACTTGCTTCCCTCCCATACTTAACGCCCGGGATTCCCCATCTTTTTGCTTCTGATAACTTCATTTTTACTCTACCGTACCCGTGCACACCATTTTATCAAACCCGAAACACGTAACTATTTAATGGAACACGTTGATTTTTCGTAGAATTGTTTCATTCCTGTCAAATACTAGTGTGTCATTAATTCTTATTAATGTAAACGTTGGCTTCTAGAAAATCATTTTGTGAACACATTTTTGTGAAATTATTGTGTAGACACGTTTTTGCAAGTTTATTTTATACGGACGGATTCGTGTCTCTAAACGAGGATTGGATAATTATTTGGGGCAAAGGGTGGAGGGACAATGAAAATAATCACCTAACGCATCGAAATCAGTGTTACACGAGGAGATGAGAGCAAAAGTAATCCGGAGCAATCCGAGCAACTTTCCCTCGTGATTAGAACTTCAGGCTGAACGCTGATGGAAATTGCTCCCCGGGATAACTTTTCTGGAAATTACAGCATTCACCCTTGCATTTCAAGGGTTATACGGAAACCATAGTTTCTTAATAATTATAGTTCCTACAATAACTATAGGAACTATTTAATTACGGAAAATTCCGAGATGTCCTTTATTGAGAGAACAGAATATTTGACAAATTAGATTTTTCAAATTCCTATCCAAGTCTGAGGGGGATGTTATGAGGACAAACGGTTGATGAATTGGGATTTACACATTTTAGGGGTTGAAGAGGGGGCAAACTAAGGGGTGGATATTTTCGGTGTCGGTGTAAACATTTCGCCAAGCGAGCCCGTGTGCTTATGGACGGTACATTAGGAATTCTGGTGCGGTAGGAACATCGGGTTCACGGCGTATTTACTCGTTCGATTAACCCCCGCGATTGTGACTCGCCGTGATTTCCTCCTTCTGGGCCGGTTAACAGAGGATTTCGCGCAATTGTTAGCCTACCCCTAGGGCTTTCTAAATCAGGCAGCCATGCGGATCTCGCAACAAAAATAAATCCTCCAGTAACCGTGCAACAATATTGCTAAAATATCATTTTGTTGTCTACGTGGTCCATCCTTTGGAAAATTTTATAATTCTTTGATTGGAACATTGGCGTAGGAACACAAAAGTTCATGGAGTATGAAGTCCAGCGGGCCGTCGCATAGTGGGAAAGGCCCGGAAACGTGGAAAAAAGTCGATTTCTAAATTTTACTAATTTTAATTTTGGATTTCATAATGTTGTAGCTGATCTGAAGACGATAATGTTATAACCTTCAGCCTATAAATAACGCTTGTGTCTTCAAGCAATTATATGCTATCAGTGGATGTGTACAAAGTGTTCGTACACCTCTTAAAAACGAATAACTTTTTCGATATTGAACCCCAACAACTTGAGTTTTTTTACTTTGTACACACCCACTGTATGTGTATCGAAAAACACATTTCCTGCATTGAAATAATAACGACCTCGCGTAAAATTCAAGATGTCGGCCAAGTGGATCTCGCGAGGTCGTCGGTTTCGTGCAATTTGAATGATTATCTGTTGGCTGGGCGCAGTTCGAGGCAAAAGAACGAGCTCGCGGCGATCAAGGATTCGTCGAAGACAATCAAATCAGACGCGGTGTAATGGGATTAAAGCCTGGGATGGTATGGTGTGGGATGGGAATGGGAATGGGATGGGGCGGCGCGGCGTGGCGGCCATCACTGGCAAGATCGCCTTCTTCAATTAGCCAAATAAGTTTGGCGTGGTGCTGCAGTCAAAATCTTGATTAAGAGATGCATCGGATGCGATGAATAAATCGTTCGGACAGGATCTCATTAACTCTGTATCCACTCTCACTCACTCTCTCTCTCTCTCTCTCTCTCTCTCTCTCTCTCTCACTCCCTTTCTCTGGCATCTGACCACAACTGTGACAGCACACTGTCAATGAGTTACCATCCCATTTCGCTGGCCACCGACGGATCTGTTCGTTATCTTTGACTGAATGATTGATCGGAATGAAATTGGATCAGAACGAAATACATATTAGTAATAGTTAGATTGAAACAGAGTCTATGTCACAATAAACTTACTCTCCCAGAGATAAAAAGTTTCTAGCAAAAATCGAATTTCCCTACTCTCGAAATTCCCCGTGAAGAACTAAACATGACCTTGAGATCTCTGAACACGGTTTCCGCCTAGAGAAGAAAAGTTACTATCGAATAAACGACCCACGCAACTTCTCGTCAAACTTTTCTCCGGTCCTCATAGTTCCAAAGCGGCACTATTTATTATACCTATGTACTTCCTGCTGTATGTAATAACTACGTGGATCAGAGATTTCTACGCATTTATAATGCACGAGGCTATCTAGAATTCAGCGCGCTCATCATTTATTAACTACGCTACATAATTCGTATTTTAATGTTGTTTTTCATTTGATACTGCTTGTGCCGTGCAGGTTATTGACGTTTCGGCCATTTTGGATCTATAATAATTTAGTCAAACGAACTGTATTTTATTCATCGTTTCATGTTTCGGACGAACTGAGTGTATCCTATTAATAATTTCCAATATTTCAATACCGTGAGCGAGCATATCGAATTATAATGTATAAATGGGTGTTTTTTGATATCTATATTAACCATCGATATAACCCTTGACAAAATTTGTTCTCTTTCGGAACGAATGATCTGGACTCTTTGTTTAAAAAATCGAATATCTTCTTAGCCGGAAGAAGACCGATAAATATTAAAAGCAGAATGGAGAAGACCGAAGGAAGAAGTAGGGTGCGCTGTAGTGGTGTGGTAGTAGTAGTGGTGGTAGTGGAAGAGCGTTTCCGACGCTTAAAGATAAATGATAAATAAAGAAGAGTTCGGAAACAGGGGCGGCAGAATGGGCAATAACACTTCCCGGGGAACCTGAGGAGAGCTAGAAAGAGAAAGGAGGATCGAATGAGAAAGAAAGAGAAGGATAGTCTGTCGGAAGAAGGGGCTGGAGCCGTTGGTGGCCTCGCATGAAGGGTAGAAATGGGGAAAACATTCGTGTTCGGCGCTGCCGGGGCTGATACACAAGGGGCCCATGCTCGGAGTGTGCCCTGGTAATTGCGAACTCTATGTAGATCCACTTACGGTGATTAAAAACTGTCCTGCTGGGTATCATCCGCCGTGAACAGCGAACGACGCCGCCACGGCCTGCAAACATCCAGAACCAACCCCCTGCAGAAGCAATTGCCGGCTTGCTTTCACGCCCCAGAGAACTTTCTTCGACTACTGTTCCCAGCATTTACACGATAATACCCTCGAAAAGTATTATTCTTTTCACCTACCGCCTCGGGATTCCATCCAACCCCCTAAAAATGCGTTCCCCGGAAAAATCAACCCAAATCGCTCCTAGATGCGTTTAAGATGCGGTTTGCAGGTGTTAGCAACAAGCACGACAACTAGTTTATTTTTCTGTGATTTTTTTTCAACAAATTTTCAAAATTCGACCAACAATTTGAACGACGCCTCGTTCAAAAATACATCTCTCGCCGTACAATTGTCTAGTATAAACGTCGCCGATAAAGTCTTGACAAATTTTCTCCCCAGAGGCACTTTAAAAACACTCTCCCCTCCCTCTCCTGCTTCAATGGCTTATTTTCACCTTCAATTTCCGGATTCTTTCCACTCGGCTTCGCTTCCATCTACCGTTCTCGCCTCTGTTTTTCTTCTTTTCAACCCTCCCCAACCCCCTGAACGACGACCCTTCATCAGACGAGTCCCTCTCTCTCCCCCTCCACTATCCCCTTTCCTCTTTCGAGAGTTGACCTCTCGTTTCTCATGACGGCTCGCGACCGTATCCCGACGGGAGAAAGAAGCTCCCGTGTTGATTTTCCGGGTCTCCGCCAAGGTTGTCTGTTCCTAAATTGCTCGACCCCGGCAGCCCTAGCGAACCCCCCACCCCACCCGACGCACCACCTTTGTTACACCTGTCTGCGATTGGTCGCTCCGTAAGTGTCCTTCTGCAAAGGAACCCGAAATATATGATTTTCGGTTGTAGACGGATTGTTAGAGATAATTTTAGACGAAAGAAATAACAAGAACGATCATAGTAATCGTGATCGTTAATCGGAAAGAGTATAATTTTACGAGAAGAACGATAAAGTTTCGGCACGAGAGGTGCACGTGGGATTATCTCGAAGCCGTAAATGTAAATTCCCACACGCGCGTGATAATTAAGCACGAAGTTACTATCAATTTTCTAGTAGTTTGCGGCGTCATGGGACGACCGCCATTTCCAAGGAGGTTCACCTTGACGAAGGAGGGTAGTCCTTTGTCAGATCGAATCTTCTCTAACTCGTAACCGTAGGTCCACTACCGAAATGCCTCGGAACGTGCTCGCATTCCGTTATCGAATTCTACCGTCTTCATTAAAGCATAATGGTTGGACGGAATTAATCATTTGGCGAGACTGTAATTTTATAATAATCCTAATTTCGATTGTTTCCAGCTCCCTAAACCATTTCAACCCCTAATTTTCCGAATTCTGACCCTCCAGCCAAACCAACAAGAAAATGGAGAAAATCCCCGTCGTCTGCGGAACGGAGAAACTTGATCAATAAGCATTCCAGTTCGAAGACAGTCTCCCCCATAAATCAACATCTTGGCCAGCGGTGCTGATCCACTGGCATTATGCATGCTCGCAGGTTGCTGCGACTGTTAATGGAGTTGTAATTCATACGGAACGACATGTGACTCAGTGGAAGTGAAACGTGTCGCCACGCGACAGACTGCGCCCCGTCGTCAATGGGATCCACTGTCCAGGATAAAGGCGCAGCGTTCCATGGGGGACAGGTTAGAGGGGGTCGGACAGAGAGTGGCGGTTGCTCACGGTGGTGGATCAACACTTGGTGGTTTGAGGGGCTGCCGTCTCGATTAAATTTGAAAGTAGTGGAACGATCTCGATTAATTGGACGAGTAGGTGATTAGCTGCGACTTTGGCTGACCTCCGAGTCCGGGGGATTTCAGGATCTTTGGGGAATATTGTTGGAGGAGGATTGACTCGTGCAGCTGTTTTATGGAACAATTCTGTTTTGATATACGTCGAATTTAGTGGGTGAGAAGTTGAAACGATATTCGGTGAACTTCGTGCTGACTGCGGCCTGGAATGATCTTTCATCTAGCGCTTATCACTACTGAAAAAGGCCATCTTTGCAATTCTGGATACATGTCTGCCCTCGTAAGCTTCCAATTAAAGCAGCGTTAATGAAAGAGAGTTCCAGTAATGCAGCATACGTGACGCCGAAATTATCCAGCGACTCTGGCAGCTCCTCGTCGGCTTTCATTCAGGTTATCGGCGTGTAATCGGTCCGGCGAATATCGAAGACGCAATAAATTTAATCTCCCGGTCTACTACTGGCCGGCTGTTATAGTCGGGATTAATATAACCGGCTGTGATTGGCAATTACGATTATTATTACACGAGGCTTGCCACAAGGACCAAGGGAGAGACTCGACACCAGCTCCTTGTCTATCGAAAGATGACTATTTTTAGGACGAGACGCGACACCTGCCTCCGGTGTGTCGCCGGAAGCTACCGATTCATCATCCATGCATGAACTTTCGAGGTACCGCGACCATAAGGGTAGAGAGTCATTCACCTTGAATTCATTTGTCTCGCGTGAGGATGTTTTTTCGTTTCATTCATCGAACTGCTAATTATTCAACCGTCATCTATCCCTCGTGTCAATTTCCCACAGTTTTCCCGAAATCAATTATACCGTTCCGTTATTTGCAGGTGATTTGGTAATGTAAACAATATCGTGAATAATGATACAGCGATTTTTAGTAGCGACTCTGAATCAGCACTCGCGTCGAACAAAATGGCGGCTAAGGATATATTAGGTATATTAATGAGCAGGTTATACGTAAGTAAGAAGGCAAGATTGCGAGGGAGCACAGAGTCGATAATATCATAAGTTACCGTTGTCCGATCGGACAAGAGCGTCTCCCTCTCGTGTTAGCCGGAACCTCTCATACTCTCGCGTTCCTACGCAAGAAGTTCAAGTTAATCCGTCAGAGGCATTAGACGGCGTAATCCATCACCTGCCGTGACTTCCAGGTAACCGTGAAAACGAAAATGGGGCCCGGTAATGCAATTACAGGGAGCGCTTGTTCCGCCATCGCCTCTGTCCCTCCATTCCTCGAGCCTCCATTTTGTCCGACGCCGGAGGGAGGACCTCCGAACAAAACCTAACCGAAGAAGCCTGCCTCCCATTCCTTACAGCCACGTTGATGCTGCTATTTTTCCACTAAACGATTCTTAATCGCGACATCGCATGACAGGGCGAAAAACTGACCATTTTTTATCGTTCGCGCGTTTTTCTTTAGCATCGTCGCGTTTCTATCTGAAAATTGTGCTGTCTTGATGTGTGGGACAATTTTGAGACCGGACTATCGTTAATATCGTGTAGAAACGATATCCTTTGAATTCAAGGGTGGACTCGCGGGATTCGAAGAATGTGATAACTAAGAATTGATAATTGAGGACTCACCTGGACCCTGGCTTCCGTCAAGTCGATCTTCATAGCGATCTCTTCCCTGGTGTAAATGTCTGGATAGTGAGTTTCCTGGAAGGCACGCTCCAGCTCTTTCAGCTGGGCCGAGGTGAACGTTGTCCGTATCCGTCGCTGTTTCCTCTTCTCCGCTAAACCGTCGTGACCGGAATACGCCTTGTACCCTAACCCACCTGGAAACCAACGTGCAACGTTAATCAACAATCTCAGAAAACGTGGCATCAATTCCCAATTCGAAACAGAAAAGCCTGAGGAATACGTTAGCGAAAAGCTACCGGAAAGCTATCATTGCTAACAAAGATGAGTATAGGTGTAATTTAAAACATTCAAAACGTTAGTCGAATTCCAGAATGCTTTTATATTTTATTTTCAACCTATTAAATATATTAATGTTGTTTGTTTTGTATAAAGATCCGCTGTCTAGTGGTAATTACCAGTTAGAAGCAGCAACTGCATACGATTAATACAGTTTTGTCAAGAATACCGGAAACCGAAAATCTCTGTCGGATTGCACCGGACGCACCTCGATCGGGCTTCTAGATTATGGAATATAGGTGAGGCGACGGTACACCGAGGAACGTAACCATAGCAATGAGTGACTGCGAGAGGAGGGTTGTCGAGGGGGTGGTTATGGGGGGCGCATGAGAGAAAGAGTGGCGTACGGTTTAGAACGGATAAAGAGAATAGCAACGATCGTTGAAGAGAGGAGTCAGGGAGGAGGGAAAACGAACGGGCAAATGAGCAACGGAAAGAGTGACAAAGAGGGGGGTTTTGTACGGGGGTTGTAGGGGGCGGCAGGAGGAGGAAGGGAGAGGGAGGACGAGACACATCCATTGATTTTCAGTGCCATCTTGTCGTCGTTTCTCGAGGAAACAGCGGCGGCTAGGCTATCCAGCAAGGAGACGACTCGACTTCGGTTCCCTGCTAACTTTCCCCTGGGAGAAACGAAGGAACCACCCTCGATCTTTTTCGATGGGGAAGACGATCTACTTCGCCCCGCCCGCTCGCGACAACCCCTGACAACCCCATAGATACTTTTTTCGGGGACAACAATT
The DNA here is from genome assembly GCA_028455605.1 of Lasioglossum malachurum. NCBI lineage: Eukaryota > Metazoa > Arthropoda > Insecta > Hymenoptera > Halictidae > Lasioglossum > Lasioglossum malachurum. The sequence goes on from CM052315.1 coordinate 2,450,490, forward strand.
GATTCGGGTTTTATAAATTCGAGTTTTCAAAGTACTGTATACATATGCGTATGTATCTCTTGTGTCGGTGAGTGTACATGTACATTTACTGTCACATTAAAATAGAATATAAATATGCAGTCTTTTTAAACAGTACTTTGATCGCGTTACACGGGAGTTTGCTGTAGGAGGAATATTTGAGATCGCAGTGTTTTAGGTTTTCTACGGGTAGATTACTTTTGAGATGGGTGATTAGGCAGGGTCCTCGGGACTATTATGGCACGTTCACTGTCGAGCTACCAGTCACGAGACTTTCATGAAACCAAAGTGTTTTATCAAGTTGAAATAATCTAGAACTAAGGGTTGACTCTTTTAGTCTTTCTTAGATTAGTGTAACTAGAAGCGGGGTATTTTAAACGCTGATGGCAGATTATGATTGCCAAGCTACCAATGATAAGAACTGTCGACTAATTCGCGTGAAATACAGAATCGAAAATTACGGTTTTATTGCGACTTGATAGGTTTCTCAATGAAGCGAAAATGGAAAATGGAAAATTTATAACAGTGATCGATGATTTAAATCCCGTGCATTTCGCATATCTCAGCCAAATTCGGAGCACTCAATATGTCAGCAGAAAAATTAATTTTTCAATACGAACGAATGATTTAATAATTAATATCCGCACTCAGCGAATTCAGCATTTACGTAGATGTGGTATTCAACGCGGGTAAAACGTGAAATGCTTTTTTAATTCATGCGTAAATACTTTCGAAGACGTTTCTTCGCTTTTGTAGTAATGTACCACTAGAGAAAGCCTCGTAACCTTATGAATTTAGGGCAGGAAGATTATACAAACGCAACAGATCAAGTAGTAAAATACTATAAACGGAGCGAATCAATTTCGCCAAGAATAAACAAAGATCTCGACTCAAAAATTTAACTACAAAAATCGGCCTCAGATCCAAAACCACAAATGTAATTAAAATCTAAATTCTTCGGGCTAACCGACATCTACCAAACAATCAAGAAGTCTGAAACGGCAGGGAAACAAGACATTTGAATCAACAACATTGCAAAACATTCTCCCAATTATTTTGCCAAAAGACAATACCGAAAACTATCAAACAAAACAAAACATAGCACTACTGTACAACGCTCTGCCTATCAACAAAAATTCAAGGTCCTGGGGGCATATTTCTCTTCCAACATAGTAATATTTCTAGAAAAGAACGGTACACCATGCGATCAAACGAACCAAAAACAAGATAGGGACTCACTCTGTAAATTAATGGCGGATGGGAAAATAGCGTGTCGGTGCACGTCCTGGGACCTGGCGGCCATCACGGAGCACGGCGTTGCGTGGGCCCCATGGTGCGCGTGGGCATGAGAGTGGCCCGTGTGGTGTGCTCCCAGGGGCGCCGTTGCCCCTGTGCTACCGGCACCCGTGTTCCCCGGATACCCGGCAGCCCGCGCGGCTGTATAGCGATACGCTGCCTGGCTCATCTGCGAGCAGGAGCTCAGGTCCCCGTACCCACATTGCATTTCACTGGCGGCTAGAGCGCAGCTCGACGCTTCGAAACCTGCAGCCGCGGCGGCTGCCGCTTGATTCAAGTACGAATAATCCATCGTTCACTTTCGTCACTGTCAATTATCGATAATTTGTCCTACACAAGGTCACCCGGCCGACTCATTAGAACTCTGTAGTCGGTCACTTTCGAGCTAGGTCTCGCTAGATCGATTTAGAAAGTTAGTGAGTTGGTCGGTTCACTTGGTGTTGATCCTAGATTGTTCATCCGACGGTGCACAGTGTGGACTAGGTTATAGGTAGACCGTGGTACACTCACTAGTAGATTCTTCAGCCTCAACTCTTCAGCTTGGTCCTTCAGGCTCTTGGTCTTGAAGAGTGGTCAAACTTGAAGATTGATCAGGTGATACACTATAGGGTAGCTACTGGTAGCTAGCGACGGGTAGACATTCTCGATCCCAGGGTCTGTACTTTCTACAAATCCTCTTTTGTGGTTAGGTCCCTACGTTGGGATTCCTCTTAAACTCTTATTACGCTGACTTGGGTCCTCTTTGCGATGAAGATTGAGGCCCAGCTGATGCACTATGGGGTAGTTTGTCTCTAGTTATCTGGGCTCTAGTTTGCTGTGTCCAGAGATCCTCTTCTACATTGGGTAACCTCTATGCCCACTTTCTGGTACAGATTGAGACCTAGGCAATGCACCAGGAACCTTGACAGGTCCTACAGGTCCTCTTCCCCGATGGTTGCCCAGAGATAATCACCTATTCCTTGTAGTTCCTAGTTCCTCTAAGCCGCCCAGTCCAGGTAGGTGCCGAACTTGTCCGATGTTTTCGATGATCGCATAACTGGTCCGACGTTGTGACGTTATTAGCTTCGAGCAAGTGGCCAGGTGCCGCCTGGCGGGGCCCGCGGCGTCGGGCCCTGGCGGCACACGCGTGTTTCTTATCTGGGTCTGGGTTAGGTCTGCGATAATCGTCACCGAAGAGGAGGCTGAGTAAGAGGCAAGGCAAGGCAAGAGGCAAAGGCGTCGGATCGCTCTGCGTCGCGTAATTCTATGGTGCAGGGTGTACGGGCGGCGGCGGCCACCGCCTCGATAGCGGCTTATGACAGCGTAATCGGATCAGCGATATCAAATTATTGCGATTATACCGCGGATAGAAAGAAGTTTTTCGGCCCGGTTAAGAGAGCCCGAGACGACCGACTGGTGGGTCTCCTCAAAATCAAATGATAAGCTTAATTCAATAACCCGAGAGAGAGAGGGTGCAGCGAGTGTGGGCGTGGCGAAGTCTCGGGCGCCGGGGGAGGGGTGCGCCGCTGGCTGAGCGCTGATTCGCTCGGTGCCGCCCCACCCACGCGGTCAAAGACGCCGCGACTGGCCACGCCTACACAGCCTGTCCCCCACCATCACGCTAGTCAACCCCACCACCAGCAGGCGAGCTCCCCCGACAACCATCAGACCGAATGAACGCTATCATTCGATGATGCCTGCCCCTCTACCTGCCGCGATTTTACGATCGATCCCGGGACAGGACGCTACGCGACAAGACCGGACACCAGAACACCACGCTTCCGACGAGAGGGTTCACAGCTATACCCTCGACCGTGTTTACGCCGACGCTCGCACGCTGATCACGGCGTTCTGCTACAATGGGAGCCGACTCGACGACCTGACACGACCATGTCAGACGGCATTAATATGATTATTAAGCGAGACCGACGGCGGCACGCTGCTCCGCGGACCAGTCACGGTTTAACAGGTTGATCATGGCTTCTCTAACTTGCTTTTTAGCTGTTTATATATGGACCGGGCATTATTGGTGGGCTTACGGCGATTTTTATTGGTGGCTAGATTTCTAATTCTTAAGATAAACCCATGAGGGGTGTTGCCTGGCTTAAGATATTCGTGGCTAGATTCGTGACGAAAGTTTTTGTTGTCGGAAATCTTTATTGGTCTGGTTTATGTCTCGATTATCTGTTATTTGTGATGCAAAGAATTATACAATGTCATAGCTAACGAATAAGGGATTCTTTAAACGAGGTGTACATCGAATTTTGATATTCATTAGTTTTGATGAACTGCAAATGTTTCTCGCGCCGATGAATGCTACAAATAGCACGAGCCGTAAGGAAAAATGACGGACGTTGCTAAGCGGCAGTAAAATTTTTATTCGCCCGAAAATAAATGGAAAAATTGTTCCCGATCCACGGATTATTAATTTGCATGGGTAATTCGAAAGGTCCACTTTAAGAGTGGATTCAGGACACAAAAACAATTTAAACATTTATGTAAACGCGAGTCCAATTTCAGCCTGCTTCCGAATTTCCAAGCGAGCTACCACTGAAAACCCTGTATCCCGTTACTTTGAATAGAAACCCGTATTTATAGAGACCATAATGCCATTAGACTATCGCACTCTCGGTCCTCAAAAAGGCAATCGAAATGAATCTGATTTCGAATTGAATTATAGCAAACCGGATTTGAACCAGCTCCGAATTTCATTATACACAAAAGTCAAGTCTTGTTAAATGAAACTTCCTGGAAATAGCGTTTCTTAATCTTTATTTGAAAAGTTTGCCCGGTTAGATTCAATCTTTCCTAACGTAACGGCAAAGAAAAGTGATATCATGTTTTAGGGGTTGATTCAATTGTCAGCCTTAATTAAAACAGGATCCACAAAATTCAAAGGTCTGCGATCTTATATAATTGCATAAAAGTAACAATAAAAATAGCACGACCTTACAACGGGCAGTTTTCAAGGGCTCTCAGTTAATTTTCCCAGCAGAAAATCTGATGAATAGTATCCTGTTTTCCGAAGACACCAATTGGCGCGGAGAACGTCGGATAAAAGGGGGTAGAAAGTAGCAGGCATGATTTATTTTCCAGATAGCGAAATTACATGGTCCGAAGCTGACACGGGGCCGGCCTTGGATAGGTGGCAGGAACCTGTGCGACACTTGTTTCGCACTTGTTCTCACGAAAGGGCCACGATGAGAGCAGTCCTGGGCTCTCTCGACCCTCTTCCCCGTGTGCCCCGTCCCAGGAGAATTTCTGTTCGAGGAACGCGGTGTGCCGTGCAACACCGAAACCGTCTGTGGTGTGTGTACACTGGGAACACACGGGAACGAGTTCCCCAATGGCGTAGCCTCGTCAATAATTCCTCGACGTTGTAACGAAGGGGACGCGAATCGCTCCGAACTCGCTCGAATATCTCGACGATACTGCCACTGTGCAAAACTATGATTTACCTTCGCCCTGAAACTACGACAATCATTTTCTACCTGTAACTTCATTGTCTTAACCATCGGTACAAAATTATCTTGTGAAATTCGCTTATTATAGCGCATTAAATAAATGTGTCCTGAATGGATTGTCCTGATGGAGTTCTATATAATCTTCAAAAAATCAAAAGCATCGATGATTATACATACTTCAATACAATGTTTTCTCGAACTAGTCCACCAAAATGAAAATTCCCGCAAACCTTTGGAGTCGAATGACGACGTAGATTGATCGAGGACAGTTTTAGTCGCGAAAGGCGAAGAATAAATTGAGCGGCAGCAAATACGCCAATGCGAATGAGCACAAACATAAGGGTGCGCGCGCTCTCTCTTGCATGTACACCCGTGTAAACGGAGTTTCGTCTTTTATATCAATACAGAGAGAACGTCAACCCCCCTTAGCGGTCTGATACATATGTCCTTGATTTGTCCGGAGAATAATATTCTCCTGGAAAGTTGATTAAATATTGGTTAGTGATCCCGTGGCCCTCCCCTGCTTCACCCCCGCTGCGCGATTCCACCCCATCGACTGCCAGGCCCATAGGAATACAATTTAATATTTCCACGTCCGAGAGAAAGCTGATAATTTTTCTTCCAGGTTGCACGCGCTACTGTCACTCTCGACGCCATTTTTCCTATTGTCCGAGGGCTTTCCAAAGACAACCGCAATTTCTCCTCGTCACGCAAGCCCTTCGCTTGCGAAATATTCACCTGCATCCTACGCCACTGCGTTCGCATTCGTTATTCATCAACTTTTACACAAATAAATATTATTCATAATTTGTTATTGCTAGACAGCGGATCTTCGTGCAAAATAAAAATGTTTTGCACCGATTGTGGGCACCAGCAGTTAAGTAATATTTTCTTTCATCCCTTACTTACTTCCTCACATTGCCTTACCATACTTCCTCCTACTGCGAGCTTCATTGTTTCGACAATAATCCCAAAATTTTGGTCAAGTTCAGTTCAAGAATCGATAAAGACAGTTTTCCAACAATTCCTGTTAAAAAAGATTATTTTCGATTTGCAAAGATTTTAGGAACAGTTTATACCATACCGTGCGGTATATTTCAATTTCTGGTCAAAATTATTGCTCTCGCAGGCCAGATTTACCGAAACGACCGGATAATTTGTTTTCGGTAAAATAAATTTCCGCAGTTGGAAAAAATAACATTCGAAAGCGATAATGTTCGTCCATAACCGTAACGCATCATGATTATCGTCGCGCAACGTGAAGTAAATCGATGTTTCCGGTGTAACGAGACGTAAACTACATTAACGTAGTAATTTTCCGTCGGCGTTCTGTAAAATTGTTGTTCGGGCTTGATTAAAATGGTACAGCAATTATTCGTTTGCTTTTGCGCGTCGTTATCGTGCCGATAATCCGATTTGCCACGCGTCGATGGCCTCATTATTTTCTGTATCGTAATTAATTTTATTTCTCGGCATCAAAAACGAGATCAAAGTTATTCCCTCTTCGAGCTTATCGGGTGTACAATTCGAACCGTACAGCAGCCTATGTTCATTTGAATTTGATAGATTTTACTTGGAACGTTTGAGGAGGTTTGAAATTGGCGCTACGGCGCGGTGCATGGTAATCATTAGGTGAGAAATTTAACATTGAAAGATTTTCACAATGGTTAATCATTCAATTTTTCATTCAGTTCGTTTCTCGAACTGTCCTACAGAAAATGGTTATGCATAATGGAAAACGCAGAATTACTTAAAGATTAAATTTTAATACTGGAGATTGTACAAATGAAACTTTAGTATCAGACACTTGATTCGTTCACAAACATAACGAGAAACGGTGGTTCATTTTGATCACATCAAACATATAAACATTAAACTAATACTATTTCTTTTAAAACGCTTTCTCTGTAATTTTTCATTTCCTCGTATACTTTATAAATAAAAATTACCGCAGATCGATCATTGCACGATGGTCCATACGGTTAAACCTTGCATTTTCGGCAAATGTGCAAACTCAAAGTACGAAAGCTGCGATTGGTCCGGGAACAAAGAGTTGCAAAATATTTCAGTACTGTAGGAAGAATATAATAAATGTGTATATCTTACTGAACTACTATCAAAAAAAGAAAATAATATGTGTAATACAATATACATAGCAAGAGTCAGTCATTTTTTGAAGTAGACAGTCTTTGCGCAGGTATCCTTCACAATCGTGTGCTCTGCAACAAAACCAAGAAAGAACATATTTTCATCATCATTTCCACAAGAAAACTACTTCTCAAAATTTTTCAAATGATTTTTCTATGTTTACCATTACTTGGTCGATGATGGACCTCCTCCCAATTACTGTAACTTTTCCTCATGTTCGCCCCAAGCTCCGTATGCTGCAACCCGGAGATATTTTCGTATCCAGCATTCGCAATTTCCACAAGATTCTGCTTCGAGACACGAACCTGGCAGATATTCGAATTTTGTTCGCACTGCAAGTCCGATTGACTGCGCGGTCGGTAAAAGAACAGTTTCCTTGGTTGGTCAACCCTTTCGTATGAAACAGCAGGGCGGTTCATGCTCTTCTCTTCTACGTACACCACCTTGGTTTGCTCGTGTGAAGGCAGGAGCAAAATGTTCTGCGTTGGTTCCGGTGGGCAGGACACCAATCGGTAATTAACCTTCGGATTCGCGTCTGGATTATCTACAGAGGTGAACTGGGGTCGTTGCTTGCTCTGGACGTATATGGGGATCCTCTGAGCCTCCGAGTCGCCATCGAACGCTAGGTACTTCACCGGTTGTTCCTCCAGGACCACAGTGTTCGCCATATACTGAGTGGCGCACTTCGCTCTCTGGTCTTCCATGGGTAAGATGTTCAGGTTCTGGACGCCTTTTAGTATACCAACATTAGCAACGTTATCCTGACGATAGACCTTCTCTGGGAGGACTTTCCCGCAATCTTGACCTCCGTTCAATTCCTTCCCCCTATCCACAGCCACGTAGCAGATGGTATGATTTTTGCCAGGGTGCTGTAGCTTCCTGACAAACAGTTCCTCGCAAGCAACAGGCTCCTGCTGCACCTGCAGAGATCGCACCTGAGGAACGCCAACCTCTTTCAGCTCTTGACTATAGTAATTCGAATCAGCAGAGTTTTCCGAACAGTAGAAAGACTGGTAACAGTTGGACGTAGCTCGCTGGAAGTCTCCACGCTTCTCCTGCTGCTGGGGAGCCTCCTGCCTCACCAGACAGACGTTCGAATCTCCTGACCTCTCAGCCACCAGGTCGTTCAGATGCGGACACCTGTTGCGAGAGTCCTTCTTGGTGAACATCAGTGTCTTCTGGATCATAGGAAACTTCCTGATCTTCTTCTGGAAAACATTGTTGACCCCTGAAGGCTCAGGATCCCCTTCAGAGTTCTTCCCAAGGTCTTTCCGTAAACTGGGTGAGACCACCACACAGGTCTGCACATTTAGGATACTGGTGTCAGAGTTACGCACATTTTCCCTCGAATTTTCCAACTCGCAATGCAGCGGGGTGAACGAAACATTTGGTTTTGGCGTTTCTATTGTCTTCTCCGTTGGGGGATCGAACAAGCTGATCTTGTTGCACCTCCGAAGTATGGCTGGGACGTGCTTCAGGTTCTTAGCATTCATCTGATGCGTGGCTTTCGCGTTACCCTTCGCCTGGTGTCTTCTTATTCTATTGTTCAAGGAATTCGTCGTTTGGGTGCGTTGGTTTTTGCGTTTGACTAAATGCTTCTTGTTCATCGGCTCCCTCAGCATCTCCGCCACGGACCTTGAGAATAAAAGTGATTTTTGGTCCCTCTGCGTGTTAGACTTGTCTATCCTAGCAACCACTTCATTATCAAGACTTTTTTCATTTTCGCAACACTCTTCCAGAGAAGCGTTGTCTGAAACCCTTCCAAAGAAGTAAGAGTCCCCACTGCGTGCATGGTGGTCGGACTCTACCTTGTCGATTCGGCGCTGATTTAGCAAGGAAACGCCGAATAAGAGATTAGGCGAGGGAACTTGTTTCCGTTTCTCGCGATGGATTGCATTCGATGGGACGATCGAGTGCTGATTCGCCTGCGAATCGACCTGTTTCATCGGTTTTTTGTGAACGTCGTGGGTGTCCTTGGTGTCCACTGTTGCCGCAATTAGGCCAGGGGATTCACCGTAACCGGAAGTACTATACACCGCTTCTGGGATAATGATATCTGTGCCGAGGCAGCTCGGGGTGGCGCGTTCATTCAAAATTTGACCACGTTTGATCATGTCTTTCAGGAACTGGCTGTGGTAGGATTCTGCGTACGCGCCTCTCAACTTCTTCTTTACAGATGACAGTGGATCTATTAGCCGTTTAGCGAAATTAATTGTTTCTCAGCTTCTCAGATTTTTTAAAATAGAATCGATGCTAAGAAAATTACCTGCTGTTAATTCATTTGGAAGGTTCAGCCCCTCGAATTCTCTACAAATGGTAGCATTCAGTTCCTCGTATCGCCTAATGGCAGACTCTTGTGGCGACTGAGCGTGTACCACCTTTCTTTTTTCCAGGACTACGGAAAACAAGTCAGGACACTTGGACGGACCGACGTGTCTAAAAAGAAGTACAAATTTTTTATTATAAGAGACTATCAAACTTAATAATCTACCATAATGTATTATAATATAAAATTTATAAATTTATTATAATGTATTCAAAATTTATAAATTTGTCATCATACATTATATCAGAAAATCGATAAATTTGTTCCAATATATTATATACATCATTTACCTGAGACTTACCCATCCACTTTACCCAAAATTGGACTGACTGGATGCACGTTTGGCGGAGTTGGGTGGAGAATGTTTCTAGCAGTGGGATCTAGCAGTAGATCCTTAGGCTGTCCCCGATCGTCGTTGATCACGATGCTCCTAAAAATTTATAAAAAATTCAAATATTCATTTCGATTGAAGTTGCAATTATTTTGCAATTTACATACTGGGCGTTGGTATCGTAGCCGTGCAGAAGCTTCAGAACATTCCCTTCTAACCTGGCATTGTTTGAATCGCCCAAAAGAGCCTGAGGTTGTACTATAAACAATATGAAATATTCAAGTTTCTCTCTCTCTCTCTCTCTCTCTCTTACAGAATGAAAAATCATTAGAAAAAAAAATGATTAAACTTACCTCTTCGTATTTCTTTGCCTATGGCGCCATTTCTGTAGATCCCAGACAGCTGTAATAAAAGATTAAAATAGTAGTCTTTTTGAAGTTACTTGTAATTTTGATTAGGTTGTCCCAACAGTTCGTTTCGTTTTCGATTTAAATAAATTCGAATTTATATGAATATCGATTAAAAAGTTATGGGGTACTCACGGCTCTCGGAAGAATTCGGTTCAATATCTTTTTCGAGTTTCGCGCTTTGCCCAACTTGCCATCGGTTTTCGTCTCTTTGCCCTGGAAGAGATTATTTGTATTGAAGCGAGTGATCCAAAACTAAGATGAATACAGATGAAGAAAAATCGCTCAATGTATACATATTCCTCCCGTATATCCGCGAAGCGGTACAGGAGCTTTACAAAATTGCTCTGCCAGTAGGATGACTTCCGGTTCCGCTGCAAAAATCCCATTTCGTCGCCAATGAGAAAAATATTAGCAGTACATGAAAAAATTACCAAATCAAATGTATTTTTATACAAGAATTCGAAATAGTACGCGTGAACTAAGTATGTTTACGGCCCGTCACGTTCACAGTCGATACACTCATTCACGCGTAATGAACCTGTCAGCTATTATTGTACAAAATGCGAATTCAACAGCTCGTTAAAATCGCAGGTTCTTATCAAATAAACGTCAACAATGTTGTCATACTTTTCCAGGCTTGCGCAGTTCGCAGTGCAAGTCAATTAGGTCCTTCTTGCGTCGTTTCTTCTTGGCCCTCACTCTCTGCTCCTCTCGTACATTATTTTTGCGTTGTCCTTTCGTACTGCTGCAGCCTGATTGCGTCACTCGGCCCATTACGTCGCGCAGGCCGCGCGCCTAATCTGCCCGCTGCGCTGTATGTACTGACGGGCGTCGTGACGGAAATGCTTGCCATAAGCCCAACCTGGTTAACCACTCCCCCTGTCCCTGAAGCCGCTTTCACCTTTCTCCTCCCGGTGACCGAGACGTCGCAACAAGTGGCGGCCTGCTGAACATAAACAAACAATATTTTACAAGCTCCACCGTCGCTGTTCCTCCTTCGATACAATACTTACCGACGTCTCTCGCAAATGGCAATTGTGGCTCCTGGACTAGGTTAGTGACGTAAATACGACTTGAAGTGCGAGTTGCGATTATTGATGATCGAGTTGGTTCAGGTTCGAATTTCTTGGATTTCTTCAGCTTGTAAGGGTTGTACGATTTGTTTGGCTCCACTACTCGAATCGAGCACACTGCCGAACCTGATTTATTCATTAGAATTCGTATAAAATTCATTGTTATGTGTAAGATTTAATTATGTGATAAAACATGGTCGAGGAAATGTATTCTTAATGTGAATTTTGTGATAGCCGGGAAGCATCTCTGATGGCGTTAAACGCTAACTTGACCTCAGACGAACCACGCCATTGTGGAAGTCAGTTTAGGCAAGTACGTTTGAATCATACTGACAACGAGAGACGGAATAAGATTATGTTTGTAATCTCACACATCGGTATAGAATTAGTTGTAACGTGTAAGATGTAATTATGTGAAAAGATAGGTTGTAGAGACTTCATAGAAATCATATTGCAATTTGCAATATTTCTGATATAGTTGAACGTTTACTTGACGTATGAATGATACGGGAGACAGAATAAGGTATGTACATATGTAATATATTTGTGTATACTCAGTTTGTGAATTAATTACGTACATTTGTTCATTGATGGTTACAAATAATTAGAGCATGCATTTTCGTTTTCAGAAATATTTAAAGCTCGATCACCATCCCCGTTTCCGTAGTGTAGTGGTTATCACGTGTGCTTCACACGCACAAGGTCCCCGGTTCGATCCCGGGCGGAAACAATTATTTTTGATATTATTTTTTTCACATTTGTGCTTCTCAATAATTAATACCGCGATAATAGAAATTAAAACAAGTTCTAGTTGAGTAATGTAAGAACGATTTATTCAATTATTTTTCTGTAGAAGAATTTGAAGTTGATCAAGTTCTCCATCTATCGCGAATCCAATGCAACATTGCAACCTATGCTGGTCGGAAAAAATATACTTCTGGACCAGCCGTAGATAAAACAGATTTACAGATATTTATATTATCACCGACGAGATACTGCGAATTATTTGCAGTTGCTGTGCATTGTGCATCTCCGGATACCAGAAATTTTGGCCTCTCTTATGCCAAAAATACAAGTTCTAATCCTAGGGGATCACTAATTCAAAAGTTATGCGTGGTTTAGATGGCCATTAGATAGGCCAATTTCATGTTTTTGCCGGGTAAGAGTGCCCGCCATGTTTGTATGTAATAACGGTCGCACGCCGCTTACCGAGCGGTATCGCTAGGTGGCACCACAAGTACGGGCATTTCTATCTATCAGATTTCCTCTCTGTATCTATCAAACACACGTATTTTGAATCACTGACCGCTTAGGATTGTGAAGCGTAGATTTTTTGAATTTTCTCCAAAATCTACAGAATAACTTTTACAGAATAATCTTTTTACATGCCAAGGGAATTGTCCGAATCGATTTTAATATCTTTTTGTTTTATTTTTTTATTTCAGGACTCTAACGCAGCTTTTCGTCCTCCCAACAAGTAGTAAGTGAATAAACAATTTTTTTTCTTAAATATTTTTTACTTAGATCATCACTTGCCTATGTCGCTAAATAGCCCAGAGGCTGGCAGTCTTGAAAAGTATCTCGTCAGTGGTATTAATAACCGTATCGTCTAGCTGAAATACACACACATTACTTGCTACTACTTTTAGCAACCAATTACACACAACATTAATTAATTATTAGTACGATGCATTTGATACTATATTCTAGTTTCCTGACACTATCTAAATTGATTTTGTTAGAACATTGAGATCGCAATGGATGGAATGAGGTTTCTCCAGTTGAGATGAATGCATAAATCAGTAGAGAATCCAGTTTCTTCACGCGCGATGGTTATTTTGTGGTCTGAGCACCGAGCGAAATATCCGATTGCAATCGCCTCGCGTCTAGTTCGTGCTGTTCAACGGTTTGTCATGGTTCATCGTGTATTTTAAGTCCTGCTTTATCGCTCTGCCTCGTAATTACGGTGCAAGTTTACGAGGGCTGTGAGCCAACCTGAAATCGAGACACGAATTAACGTGAAATGACTGTAGGCCGCACCATTTAACCTTCTCCACTGGAGGCTATTTTTCCAGTATTTTTCAATGAATCAACGCGTGGACAGTGCGTCTCATTGCACGTCATTTTTCCGACGTGTTTACGTGATTATCCAATTTATCAGAAAAAAATTTTTTAAAATAATGGACTTCTTTGAAACAGTTTCGTTTTTAATTCTATTAATTTTATCAATTTTAAGACTTTGCTACGCTGAAAATATTTTCGTATCATTTAATCACGTCGGGTTGCTTTCGCCTTTCTAAGATTCTAAACAATGGGATTTATGAAATACGACTGCAGATATAGTGATTATAGCAACCATATACCCGTTTAATCCACCGTGGGACGTTTATAGTCGTCGCAAGCTGTAAATTCGTAGGAACCGGTATTTGTACATTTAATTAGAGAGGGAGTAGGTCCGTAAGACAGTTCTCCATCGGCTAAGAGGCTTGGAGGAGACTCGAGGAAGGATACGGTCTAGCCCTAATGAATGAGAACTATAGCTCGAGACGAGCACATTGTCGACCGGTGCTCCAAGCAACAAAGTATACGTATACAGCTACCCTGGCACAAATCATAAAATCAAAATCCAAAGATTAACAAAAATCCAATAGCTCATAAATTTCGAAATAACCAGCATTTTTCAGCACAAAACCAAAACCTCCGTACATGTTCCCATCAGATCCAGTAATCACATTTTTCGATATTCCCGAAATGTTAACCATGAGATTGAGTTACATTTCATGCGAAATACCCGTGTTCTGAAGCTGTGGACGCCCCTTTACCCCATCCGTAAGGGGGCACCGGCAGCCCGGGAATGCTATCTTTATCGAGCGGCCGGTTTCACGGCCGTCAGGACAACCCTAAACGCGGAGGATCGCTTTTTCTCCGTCGGAATTCACGGTGGCTTGCCTTCCAAGCTGGAATCCACTACACACCAATTGTGTCTGCAGGTTATAGGTTAGTTTGCAGGTCTGAATGACGGAAGGTACAGCTTTCTAACGTCACCCTTGCGTCAAAAAAAAGGACGCGAGCGTCAGCAAGATACTTGTCCGTCATTGGGGAAAATTGGATGACAGAGAGAGAGAGAGAGAGAGAGAGAGAGAGAGAGAGAGAGAGAGAGAGGGTCGAGGCACGTAATGGAGGTTTATGTAACTCGGGCATTAGTGGCTGTGACGTCATTGAGGTAAGGCGTAACGGTTGCACTGCTGGTAATGCAGGGAACTATCATGTGCCAAGCAGATTCAAAATTATCCTCGGATTTTATTGTATGAGTTATAAATTGTGCAGTTACATAATTTCCAATTGATTTGTGTATCACAGCGTGCATTATAATCGAACCAATCTATTAACTAACATTTCATGGGTATACGCGTTTTTGTTTGTGGTAGTTGCAAAAATGAAAATCTGAAGTGGACCAGGCTAGATTTCAGTGATTTTAATATGTAAGTAAGTGAATCCGGAAGACGTACTTTAACGGATAGCACAGTTACATTATAAACTATAACTACGCTGTCAAATATTATATTGTTTTCGTTATCAATGACCACACCATGAACATCTAGAATCGTCACGGCGTATTGATTACCATTACTGCCAGTGGAATACAACTCGCACCGCAGCGCAGCGACCTCGTGGCAGTACGGACAGGCTGGCGTGCAGTTTGCATACTTTCGGGGGCTGGGATTTGCAGGTTATGTAACAGGCTTCGTTTCTCCGCCGGTCTAGCGAGTAACAGTGACCCGATGACTTTAATAGCATGCACCGGCCAGCGGGTAGGGTCGGGGACTCCTCACGGGGTTTTTCAAATTGAGCCGAAATCTACAATGATTTCAGCGATTTGTGCGATCTTACGGACCAATTAAAAATCCGCAATCTCTACCAAAACAACAACCATCCTCTGGTTTGGTGAAGCAAACAACAGTCGAATCCCTCATCGATTGAGCCGGTACAGAGGGAGGAGGAAACCCGTACCGATGAGAACGTATCAATCAACACAATTTAATGCGTGAGCGCAAATAGGAAATAAAGACCGACGGTAGAGGGGGCAGAGAAAAATGAATGCAGTTGCGGAGAGGATAGGGGTAGACGAAAGAGAGAGGGACTGGTCAAGAGAGGGGGCTCTGTATAGCGAACAGGAAACGGCAAGGCTAAAGAAAGAAGACAGAGCCAGTAATCCGTGGGACGTTACGGGGGGAGAGAAGCTTAGAGGCGTAGAACAGAGAGCACATTAGCAGAACGAGACGGAGATCGCGAAAAGTGGGGACGAGGAGTCTGTGGGACCAAGATGAAGAGAATAGAGAGGGATAGAGTTATGGTTGTCGGCTGCAGAGGATGAAAGAGGGGGAACGATCGGCGCGGGACAACGGTATCGCTGTGGCGGGAGATCTGAATGCGAGTTTCATCGGCTCCAACGAGACCGTACGGAGAGAGAGGGAGACGGGAAATGGAAAAACGAGTGGGTTACGAGGAGAAGGGAACGCAGAAAATAGAATGAATATAGGAAACAAACACTGGGAGGGGGTCGAGGAGGCCTTGAACTGCCGAGCCGGTCGGCATTGCAACTTTCCGCTCCGCGGGCTTTCCTCTTCTGCCATTTCTCCGCGTCTTTCTTCTCGATGGTCGCGATGGTTTCGACGACTGATTCGATCCAACCGCTGTCTTTCGTTTCGGAGAAAGTGTCGTTCACACTCTGGCTATTGCGTGAACTTTCAGGCGCATCCCGCACCCTTGCAATCATTAAACAAAATTAAATTATTATTTTTCAACGATAATGTCCTTGGAACAATCTAAAATTTAAAACAAAGCGATAACTCGCAATTTTAATAACCTTCCACTGTCACTCCCTCTTCGATTAACGATCACCTCGTAAATTACCGCAGCAGTTCGTCTGTTCGCGAGTGTTTTACAAAATGGCGTACATGGAGAAGTATCCGGTACCGGTGTTCGATTATTTCCGTCGGGTTTCGGCCTCCCAGGGCACGCGTAAAATCGAGTGCAAGAAACTCGGCGTCCGGATCGTTGACTCAGAAACACGATTTTCGCGGCCGATGCATTGTTTCCTGGTATTCGGTTACGCGCGCGCTTATGCAAACAATCCGTCGCTCGCGCGCTCGCGCACGCTTATTATCGCCGCGCCGCGCCGCGGCCGTTCGTGCACGTGATAAAAGTTCAAGGTGCCGGATCTCTGATGGCGCGCGCGACTGCGAACTACACTGTGTATACACGTGCACTAGTCGTTTATGCGACTTGCATCGCGAAATTACGTTCGGAATTCTCGATGAAATCGTTGAATTTCAAGAAAATCTTGTGTCATTTTCAAAATAATGGCATTTTGATTGTTTGCGCAATAATACACATTTTTAATAGCATTTAAAAATGTAAAAACTACTGTTTTGTACTGCTTGATTATCAATGTTACGTTATATGTTTCTTTCTAAATATATACTTTTGTTAAAATTTAAATAAAATGATTTGATTTTTATTGACAACATAAAATATGTACAAAGATACATTAAATAAAGATTTAAAAAATATATATATATATTCTTAAGGGCGGGCAATTTGTCTTTTTATCCGGGGCGATGTAACCGCTAGAGCGGGCGCTGTAACAAAGTATTAACATTAACAAACATTAGTCTAGGTATGATTAATTGCTAAGAATAATGCAAATTGCGCCTCGTAATCGTAAAAGTAGGGCTTTTGGAAAAGCCCGACGCATCCTTGCACTGTTGGACAGGAGAACAGCACCCGCTCAGGAAGGTGTTAAGGCCATAAGTAACTGTACAACCACTTTCTTTTCTGAACGGCAGTCATCTGTCGATATCAGCCAGCTTACGTAGGTAGCAAGAGACAGCATCGTTCTCTGGACAGTGCATAGAGTGTAGGGGAGAGGTCCGCGCGTCATCGGGTTGCACAAAGTGGCAAACGACTTGGTCTGGCAAGGAGCGAACGCGGAGGCAAGGTCTTTATCATCGACCCGATCCATGTCGGCGTCCTTAGCGACGTTTCTCACGGTATACGGTCGTCGGGCTATTCACGTTTCCCGAGGCATCGAACGAACCGGCCGGTGTGTGTGCCCGGGGATCGATACGTTTCCCGAGGCTGCTCTCTGGCCATCGGATTCTCTCAGCGGCTCGGTCGTTAACGACGTCGATAACAGGGTCGCCACCGTGTTTCCCCGTACGTGCCTCGTGAATCTGCATAGTAGCACGGTTAAAGAACCGGGTTATTACCAGCGATTCAACCCTGACATTTCGTACGATGACGCCCGTTGCGCCTTTATACACCAGCACCACCACATGCACCGATGCCTCGCGCTATCGAGCTCTCTCACCAACGCTGCTGGCCAACTTGCAAAGCTGCACTGCTGCGATTTCTTCCTCCTCAGAGAATTTCTCTCGCAGAGCATTCCTCTGTTCAAGTTGAACGGAATACAGAAGAACCTCGTGCAGAATAAAAATATCTTCGTAAAATATAAATAGCTGCAACACAGTGCAGTCTGAAAACCTTCTTGTTATGGTTGCTAGAACTTCCAGAGCTACTGTGCTGCATTTTCTTCGCGTTCACAGAGCTGCTGTGTTGATCATTTTAGTCTGCTCCTATTGCATTCGATGAGAAACGTAATAGCCATTCTGGAATGAAATTCTGGAATGAAGAGTGCACCCTATGCAACTCAAGGATGGCTCGCTTATGATCGTTGGAGGAATCGAAGGTGAACGTTCACTGTTCCACCCTTAATTGGTCAGTTGTCCGCACGCAATCGTGCAACCTTCCGCCGTTTTTCCGGTTATTTTCGTTCGACCTCCGCCCGGTTCCTTTTAATACGTGTATTTACGACTGTACAGGATGTTCCAACACATGCGTCCTTCCAGCTGATATCTACTAACCCATAAGAAACGGCTTGCTGTAATGTAGGAACAAAAATTTTCAAGGTACCACTTGGCATACCGGACGTTCAATGCTGAGAACGAACGCGTTAATTGTTAAATTGATAGCGTTGCCAATTTCGAACTATTGCTATGTATGTGGTAGGTGTATGCAACATGTTCGAGTGCTCCCATGGGAATTTTTAAACGTTTCAGGGCTCAAAGTAGAGCTGGGAAAATGTCTGTCTTCCTTCAAGAATTTTAATAACTTGCAAGAAGTCTGTAATAGACATCCAGCGAGAGAAGTCCATAACTGAATGATGACTCTGCAAATGAGGGCCGAGGATGCAACCGATGATCCTTGTGGTTCGTTCGACAGGCAAACATACCGTCGAAACGGCCACTCGAAGATCAAAGCAGACCGTGGACACAGTGTACACGATGGCTCCATTCAAACAACGTTCACGTCGATTAATGTCACATGCAGTGACGCCATTGTTTCAGAAGGTCAATCCCCCTCTTAACCTTCGCTAGGTGGTGGGTTCATTGTAACCTCATAAGCAAAGTTAGCAACTCCGGTGGTGGACTGTCGGGGGTCAATCGATAGCCGAAAGCTTCTTTGTTTCTGCTGACGGACGATTAATCGAACGGTTGTCCGGCGAACAGGACTTTATCGTGTTCCCTCCCTTCCAACCCCCCCGCCCGCAATAATAATAATGTCCATGTTGAAAATTAGCCGACGAATTAAACCAACAAATTGCGACAACCGGCGCATTCGATAAATTCGTCGCTCGCTTCGCGGAACGTGAAGATACGCGGAAAGTTCCGAGAACTGGAGGACGTAAGTTTCGTGAACTACAGGGCGATTCAAAATTTCATTCAATTTTTTGTGTTCTCCAGAAAATTTTGGAGACATGAAAAGAGAGCAGAAAACATAACGTAACTAGTTTTATTATTTGGCGGATACGTTAGATTTTGAACAGCCTGTATATCGATTTCAAATAAAATTTAAATATCTTCGTTTCAGTTAAGTGGAAAACATTGTTCAAAAGTCTGCAATTATCATTTCAACGTTTCCCCTCGCCATAAAAATTAGTGAATCGTAAAAATTTAAATGAATTGAGAAGTTTTCGATAATAATTTCTCCCTGGAACTCTTAGGTGTGACAAGCGGTGGTAAAAGTAATAATTCGAAACTCGGGCAGTGAACGTTCACAGTCGTTTCCCGAGTAGCCCACACTTTCCACTTCCCCATTGGCCTTCGAACTATGCAGTGGCGGTGGTCACGCGGTCAGACAGTGTTGGCCTATACTACTGGAAAACTTTCGCATCGAAATTCCCTTGTTTCTGAATCCTCGAACCGCTTCGTCGCTTCGGTCAGGTGTTTTAACTACATGCACACGATACCCGAACAGAAAAATCTTCAAAATTATTAAAATTTGTAATTGATGCGCCTGCTAGCATTGCTTTAAGAAATTTCTAGAGGTGATGGCTTCTGGGTTCGAGGGGAAGATTTCAAAATCTCTCCTCGAGGGGATATTCGAAAAGCGTGAAAAGTTTGTTGATCACCTGAGGGAACGGTTGTTCGGATGCTCGAGGAAAGAGGGATCATTGAATATGTAATCTGTTGCGTCTCTCCGTCGGCTGGTAACCTCCGTGAACCTTTCCATGCTTCGGCCGTATAAATATAGCCGCGATGCCTGATTAGGAGAAGAGAGGAGAAAGGTGGAGCCCGGCAGATAGACAGGCAAAGATAATGGAGTGACGGCATAGAAAAGAGACGAAAACGCCGCGACAGGGGCTCCGGAGCCGTGGTCCGAGCATTACTCAAAGCGAATGCGTCGATCATAATCCCCCGGTCGGCCGAACAGAACCGAAATCACACATATTTCACCAGAACATGACTTGCAGGCTATTTCAACTCCACCATAACCTCCTCATAAATAAATCTATCGTTCGATTACTTGATTATTCAGAATTTTTTCACTGTCTCCAGTTGTTTCGAGTTTTCATATAAAGCGAACATCCTCAAAATATGTCGACCAGTCCTGGAATAACAAAACTAACAATACCAATGAAGAAATAAAAGTGACATAATTGAGGGTTGAATAATAAAGGGTTGAAGCGACCAACAAGTAGTAATCGCAGGGTTGGTAACACGAAGGAATGCCAGAATAATTTTCCAAGCTCTCTCGCTGGCTAACAATAAGTATGCGGACGTGTGGCTTGCAAGCACGTCGACAGTCGTACGTATTGATTTAGTCGGATCTGTATG
The DNA here is from genome assembly GCA_028455605.1 of Lasioglossum malachurum. Lineage (NCBI taxonomy): Eukaryota > Metazoa > Arthropoda > Insecta > Hymenoptera > Halictidae > Lasioglossum > Lasioglossum malachurum. The sequence continues at coordinate 2,470,714 of CM052315.1, forward strand.
CGTACGAGGTGAGTGAGAGAGTGAGAGAGAGGGAGGAAGAGTGGGAGGGAAGGAGAGAGAGCTTTGTGCGGAGACACCGCTCAATAACCACCCCTTTTACACTGGCTTTGGCCTTTGCCAGCCGACTTACATTCCTCTCGTTAAAGGATCCTCCCGGACTCCGTAAAACTGTCTTCCTCCCGTCTCACGCCTCGTAAGCAATTAGAAGTTCAGCGATGATCACGGCTGAAGCTCGTCTCCGCGAAAGGGTTGCCATAACTTCGCTGAATACTACCTTGCTGCGCCAATGTAATCAACTTTCTTTTAAACGATCCTCGGGCTCTCGACGTGCCGAGCGTTCCAGCGGTTCACTCGTCAACGTGAGATAAGAGATTTCTAGATACTGTGCTATTCAGGTATCTGAGAATTTAGTACCTGGATTTTTTAGTACGAAACTCTTGATGAGAATATTTTTGGTGCTTACGGCATTAAGGGTTTAATGTAATTACCAGACTGCGGATCTTCATGCATTTATGGCTTCTGAAAATCTCCAAAAATGGTGGAACATAAAATTCGACGGAATTTAGTACAATTTTGATTTTTTTGAGATCTGCGGAAAAAGACTACTGCCACTGGAAATAAGATTCCACTTTCAAAATGTACCCATTCAGGTACCTGGTTTTTTCAATATAAGAGACCACCTTTTAATAGAGATGAAAATTCGGGATAGCGCTATTCGAATATTACTCAGGTACTATACGAATACTAATCGGGTACTACTCGAGTACTCTTAGAGCATTTTCCACGCGTCGTATGGAGACATCAGCGACGACTCCGCGGACGATCGGCGCGGCGCGGTTCGAAAATAGGTCTCGCAGCGAGAGACGGGTGTAAACAGAGTCTCTCGAGCGATCCCGAGGATGGAAACACGGCAAATCAAACGGGCCGCGGCGTGGCGCGGCGTGGTCGGAGCCAGAGCCAGAGCCGGAGCCGGAGCCGGGGCGAATTTGCAACGAGGTTGGTAAGCCCGGCCAGCTGTGGCCCAGCTTGCTTGCATCGGGTCGATCAATAAACGTTGTCGACGGTAGAGCAGTTGGCCGCGTCCTAGGCGTCGCGACGCCCCGCGGGCCAGGTCTAAATTTCGGCCACTGCACCGGTGCCACTGTGTCGCCGAGCGCTTTTGCTTCGTTCGTTCGATCTCCATCCTCTTCCAACCAACCACTATGAAACCCGGACGTGTATGCTCCTCCTGGACGCGGAGCGTCGCGACGCCACGCTCGACCGACTTTGCCAGTCGGGATCCTGGAATCGCGACGTCGAATGTCATCCCCTCCTCTTACGACGCTACGCGTCGTTTTTTAGAATATTTTGCGACGAACCAAGGCAAACATATCATTTTGAAATTTCAGAGGTGGATTAAGATCGGAAGTGGGACACTCGAATTCGCACAAAAAATTCATGCAAACGATTAATCGAGAATGCATCACCCAGAGGCGAGGATACAATTTCTTATAATTCCTGGATCTGGGTCACTCAATTTCACGTAGAATGGTCATCGACGATTCTTCATCGAAGGTTCTTCGTCGAATTTCACCGGTGAATTAGGTCAGAGATGTTTGACCCAACACATCTGGTAAAGTGATCGAATCGAGGAAATATTGGATATCCGCGGATGCAAATGCGATGCACACAGCTGTGACACTTCCGACCTAGGCCCCGATTTCCGCTGCGCCAAAGGTCTGGGTTAGGTCACCAATCATCGAACTCGCCTCTCGGTTCGTGCGACTATTTGCCAGCGTTATTAACATCATTCGTATTTCGAGGAATCGCATGTAAGCATTCAGGCACGATTTAGGTACTTTCTACAAATTATAATATTAATCTATACATATAAACAGTATATCGAATACTCGAAACACTGTCGAGATATGCAGGTACCATCTGATCGTTGAACTACTACTATTTAGTTCTAGAAGTACCGCGAAATAATGCAAAGTGTTCCGCTGATGAATTCAGACACTAACATTTGTAGATCGTCTGAAATTTGGATACTTGTTTGCCTTCTTAATTGAATGGCAAGAGTAGTCGGTGTGCAGAAATTCCGCGGACGGGTACGTCAGGTTGAAATTCGACCCGGTGCGAGGGGTTAACATTGACCGAGGTCCTCTAAAAGGCTTGTCGACGCCACTGTCGCGGCTCGCGTCTGCGGCGCGTGGGAGTGGACCGCGGTGGCTTGGCGCCGAGCGATTGGCCGGGCTGCGGCGCGTCAGGTGGTGGGGGGCCGAGGTAAACTGGCGCGGGACAGTGGGGGACGTTCCTCGTGGAGGGGCAGGCCAGCCGATAGCCCCCAGAGAGGGAATGAGGAAGGCTCTATCGATCGTTAAGTCTGTAGACCGTCTGCCTCTGGACAAGATCATAATATACGTCGATGGGGAAAGGACGCGGGGGCAGAAAAAAGGGGACGCGACCGGCGAAAGGGGCGGGAGCGGGGGCTGAAACCATGAACTCCGCTCGTTCGTTCGTTTCTCTGCCGGAGTTGAAGGACGATCGCAACGAACCGGCGCGGCGCGGCGCCCGCGCCCGTTCACCGACGCTCCCTTCGCAGACGACCGCGGCTAATAGGAAGCCTTCGGACCCTCGAACTTTCTGTCCTAATGCCATTCTTACTGGAAAGGTCAGCACTCGACGCGACGATGCTTGTTTTCGACGTCCCGTTCCCAACACTGTCGTCCCAGAACTTTCGGGATTTATAGCCGTGGATGGGACCGCCGCGTCGTTGCTTTCCTTTGCTTTCTGCTTTGAATTTTTTAAATCCGATAAAGGGATTCTCCGCGTATCGATTCGAAAGTTTTCCTCGGGCTTGCGGCCTTACGCGAACGTTCGCTGCTTTCTCTGCAACCGTCCGAGCAAAGTTGCTTCTCTTTTATTGAAACACCCTCTCGCGGGGTCTATCGCGATTATTTTTTAACCTTTTGCTTTTTCTTATCTTACCCTCCAATTGAATCTTACCAATTGAATATTATTTCAGGTGCACCTAGCCAGCATTCATGAGAAACGTTTCTCTTCCTCTCTTTTTCTTCGACGAATAATTCCTGTACTTTACGTAACAACAAGTTGAAGGAAATACACGAATGTACCTTAGATATACTACAGAAACAACCATGCGAAGTTCCATTTGACATACGTCGAATTGTCTTATCGAAAGAAATTCTGGAAACACTCGCTTTTAACGGTCTTTTTATCACTTAATAGTCACAACAGAGTTTCGCCGATAGCGGTGTGCAGAAATTCATGAATGTAGTCTGCAGATATGCAAATAAGTCTGTACAGTTGCACAAGAGTAAGACGTTTGTTTTATCGAAACAACAATCCTCTCGGCGATAGCGATATACAGAAATACATGAATGTAAAGTTCCATAAAATAAATTATTTTGTGAGCCGTGTCGCCGTCTGGAAGATGGATTTCGGTGCTGATGGATGTTTGCTAATGTTCTCCAATGTTTGCCTTGATAAATAAATGTCGCCAGCGATTCGGGGCGAGGTGTTGGATCGTACCTTAGACGGAGATTGACGAAACGAGGCTTGAAGACCCCACGGGACGCCGGGATATCGTCGAAAGGTCGCGAACCGCGGTCGATTGCATATTTTTAAGAGCATTCGTAATATATCTTTCGGTACGGCGAACACGTAAATACGCTTACGTCAGCTGGCAAGGAAGAAGGTTCGTGATCGCGTGAATTGTTCAGCGAACCGTTGAGCAGCGGAGGATTTTTATTTTTGGCTTGTTAAGGGACAAGCACAAGCGGTTGCATATTGACGGGAGATGACGTCAACCGTGGGAAGACCAAACGCCGCATTCAACAGCCCCGACAACCTAGCCTCGCCTCGCTTCTAAACAGCTGTGCCCAATTAAAACACAAGCACCGTTATTCAGCGAATTATTCGCGAAAATTCATTCGCAATTTTGTCCCTATCTGCCCCGTTGTCCCAGGGAAACGCATGTATTCCCAGAAAACCCTGGTGTCAAGTGAAATTTCATTTCTTTCGTGTACCTATCGGTAAATTGATCGCAGTGAAGCTTTTATTTCATTTTTCCAGTTTATTCATTTTGTTTCCTATTACTTGCCTCGCTCTCTGCTATCGGTTTATTTGTTTTATCGGCTTTACAAAATGTGAGATGTGTGCTGTGAAAATACGTTGGATTGTGTGCCGTGTAAATAGTGAATGTATATATTGTTAATAAATATCGAGGCACTGTATCTTGTTTCTCAATACGTATGGTATACGTTAACATTGTATTCAGGTTTATTAATCATGTTTTTGCACGATCCTGTAATGTACGGACTTATGGAAAATTACGAATGAACTTTCTGCGACTTTTTCGGCGATTTTGTTGCAAGACGCGATTACATCGGGCATGACGTCACGAGAGGCACGACCATACTCGTAAAACCGGACGAAAATTCATAGGACGGAGTCCCGAAGCGATTTTACGAGAGCGTTCGCTCGCTGCGAGTGTTATCGACCGGATGATAACAGCAGCCGCCGCGCGATAAGGTGTCAATGTCACGGTTCCGCGAATTCATTGGAGCGCTGCTTCCGTAACTGTGTGCATCGCAGCATCGGAATCGAGGATTTCCGTCGATACCAGCTCGTATCGCGATTTTTCAACCAAACTTTCCGCTTTTACCCAATTTGCAACAATTAGGCCAACAATCCCGCAAACGAGCAATCACTTACGAAATTTATTACGGTATATTTTGTGCATTTAATATTTAAGGAATTTTAAAATATGTACAAGAATTTTAGATTATTTCACGGTTTTTTTTCACACACAAACGTTTCCCTCTCACACAATTTAATTCGTCTTCTGGATGGACGCGTTTTTAAACAATGGCGTCGACGAACATGTTTAAAAAAAATCCGTAGTCAAGCGGTCGACTTGTGTAAAGGAGATAACGCGTACAGATACAGACACGAGTCTGAAAGCATAACGAGATAAAGATAAGAAGAAGGAGGAGTAGTATTACATATTTCGTATCGTTTACAGGAAAGCGATGGGTCGATGGCTTGATGCACGTGGAACGAGCTTAATCCTGTTTACCGATTTATCGGGCCTCTCTCTCTCTTTCTCTGTCTCTCGGGGCTGCCTCCGAGCGAACATTTATTTTAGGCTTCCCTTTCCCTCGACAATTATTTTTAAAATCCTCCTTCGGAAACGTCGCTGCGTGAAAACAACGTTGATGCATTAACCGAAACGCTTTTAGACACTGCAGTGGCTATATCGAGCCGCAAACATTTGGAGAACACCCAGTAATATTTAGAGAAAATCAATTATAATTCGCTCTACAGATATCACTTGTTAAAAAGATAATATTTATGTAACAGAACATTGCTGATAATACTGTTTAAAATAAATTAGACATTTGGGTCTGATTGCATCCGCTTGGAATTGATTTGAAGGAGATTCCGGGTTGTGGCAATAGCAAAGACGACGACAAACACGCTCGAGCAAACATTACGCCACGGTTAATGCAAGAATCGTTACGCGGACAAACAGAAGGAAAGTGAAAAGTCACTGAAACGTGTGGCCGGTGCGATGGCGGCTAACGAGTTGCCAGTTGATATTATGCAAAAAAATCCGACTACCCACACGTCAGCCTACGCACTCGAACGTTTCGATCAAGTGTAAAAATGCGAATCATGAAGCTACTCTCGGCAGCTAGACAAGGGTATCAGGGTTCCCCGAAGGGCTTCGTTCGCCTAAACCTAATTACTCTCCTCACCTCACCTCTTGCCTTTTGCATAACTGCCATCGCCGCTATACCTTCGTCGAATCCGTCAATGTTTCTAGGAAGACGTTATGTCATGACAAGCCAGTAGGAATGAATATTTATTGGCCACTTAAACATTCCAGGTTTTTACACTTTAGACTAGGCTTCATTTGTCTCCATAACGTATACAGTCTGTACATTTTTCGAACTTTGGCCGAGTGCTAAAAATGTATACTAATTGTTGTGGTATGGGACTGACTAAACCTAGATACATTCAGCACGACAGTAACACTGACTCATCGGAGATAGGCAGTAGAGAATTCCAAGTATTTCAAACAAAAAATTATCGGCTCGTATTGAGATTCGTACGAATTAAATAGAAAAGATGAATAGACTTTTCCCCTACCTATCAAGTACAAGTGATAAAGTATTTGGAGTAATGAATTATTCTCCATTAGTCTCCAAAAGCCGAACCACAATTTTCCACCTGCCACCACGAGCCCCGAAGAACCCAGCAGCTCGAATCCACTCGAAACCCAGAAGACCCCTATCCCCAATCCACCGACTCACCCAGCTCTCCGAATCCTCCCGCTTAGAGCCCGTTCCACGCAGAGACAAAAAGAGTAAAAGTTCCTGTCAGCCGCGAGTCCAGTCCCGGTGGACAGTGACACGCGGCGACGTCCAGGCCTGTCCTAGCTACCTCGACCGGTCGAAAGGTGTCAGAGATCCCTGTCGGGGCTTCGTCCCGACGAAACCCAGCGACCCAGCCACGACACACACTCGCAAGCCGTGACATTGACCCTGGCATTGATCTCGCGACACCACACGCTCTTGCCGCACTCCTATGTTACAGTCTCTCTTTCTCTCTCTCTCTCTCTCTCCTCCTCCTCCTCGCTCCCCTTCTCACTCTATCTGTCTCTGTGCGTACGCAGTTGCGGTCCCGTTTCAAACCGTAGGCCCGACGGTCGGGTGACGAGGGAAGAGAGCACAACCTCGACCATAGACGAGAGGAGGGGCGAGGGGGGGGGGACACCGTGAGCCGGGGGGAGGGGCAGGCACAACCGGCGACCTTGAAGCGACCCCAACCAAGGTCGCAGACGCAGACGCCCCTTCCTTCTCGCGTTCCTCGATTTCCCTCCACTCTCTCTCTAGAAGACCGCGCCCTCTCGTCCTGTTTCCCCCAGCCCTTCTCTCCGCCCCACCCCCATTCCACTCCGGTCCTGGGCATCGAGAGTTCGGCTCTCTTCCTTATCGCCCTCCCCCCACCCCCATCCACCCTAGTTCCTCCACCTTCTTCTTCTTCTTCTCCGCCCGAACCTCCGCCGTTCCCGCGTTTTTCCTCGAGGAACTTTCCTCCTGCTCTCTCAGCTGCCGCATGCTTCTTCGGCCTTTCAGCGAGAACACCAGCGACTGGGGAATTCTGCGGATCAGCTGTCGAGGTTCCTAGAGGACGCCGGAGACTCGGCTGCGGTGCTCGCGGGTTGCCTGACTTCGGGGTTGCCGACGCTGGACGAACGATTAAGGGGCAGAGCAGGCCGTTGAAATGAATGTCGGGTTTCGGAATTTTTTGGGCAGAGACGCGGCTCGAGGGATTTTGATGAAACTTTTACTATGGTTTCCTTGATATGCCAAGATGTAAATGGTGTTTCCGAAAAGCATCAAGTGTTCGCAGAGCTAGGTGGCTTTAATTTCGGTTGAGTTTAATTATTGTCCGGAGGCGTCGCTGGTCCTTGGCCGTGACTGGTATGGTACAGCAACGAACGTTGACCTTGCGGAAGTAGGTCGGCAGTGGTTGCGTATCGGAGAACTTCACCGCTTCCCAATGTAGGAATTTGATTTATTGGGAATTCAGTAGATACCGCTGACTTTCTTATTTTCGCCCATTTGTCGGCGCGATTAATGAATGAACGGAGACCGGGTCGACGGTGGGACGGATCGTGTTCGCGCAAAAATAACACACCCCCGCAAGTCACGGGATATTTTTAGCCGGGTTTCCCACGAAAAATTTGGTTATTTGCGTGTTGGTCGGTCGTCGGACAGGATCCCGAGCTGTTTGGAGCGTTACACACAGAGGCCCAGTGTGTCCCGTCTCGTTCCAGCTCGCGGCGCGGCGGCTCTATTCGTTTGCTGTTCGGCCCTCGTCCGTCCGTTCGTTTCTCATTCTCCTTTCAGACGCCTCGCTGTCACGCCCCGCATCCTTTCCCGCTGAGGTTTTTTGCGTCGCGGCACGTTCCGCTCGCCGTTGCTGGTGCATAGTTGGAACACTTCGCGTCGCGAATAATATTAGGCTGCCTCAATTTCACTGCGCCTTATAAATAGTGCGCCGATGAGTCGGTCGACCCAAATGTCCGAATATCGGAATGATCTTTTGCGATTGAAAACGACCAAACAATTTTCTGGGTCCGATTGAGCTTTCAAATAATTTTGTAGGATATCTACGCATCTGCCTAGGATCTTGTAGCTGTTCCCAGACACTTTCCTACACTTTTCTAAATTTTTCTGGTACTCTCCAGATTTTCTTAGACGTACCCAGCGTATTTCGGTTTTGGGGTTTTGGGTCACTCGCGATCCAGCTAATTTTTGTGTAGGAGCCCGAAAACCGTCTAACAAACCCGGTGCACGCTCGTTTCCAATTCCCAGCGTCATCGTCAACAGTGCCCCGTTAACCAAGCTCTCTCTCTCGACGTCCATCGCCCCTGTATTCACGCGCTTGTACGTGTAGGTATGTGTACACGGGGTGCTCGCGCGTCCTTAACAGTGCACAAGCGGAGAGTGTCGGCACGCTTTATTCGCAGTCGGGTTTATTCGAGGCGGGGTCGTTGGATCGGCCGAAGGACGAGCAGTACGAGCGAGAGAGAGAGAGCGAGCGAGAGAGAGAGAGAGAGAGAAAGAGCCGGGGAGAGCAGCACTGGTTGCTTTTGCTTCGACGGTGGATCCGAACCGAACCAGCGCGGCAGCCACGCCGAACCAGACCGTTTCTGATGATTTATGTAAACAACGTTGAGAACCTCGCGGGAGGTCTGACGCGTGGGCCGCCACGACGACGGTTCGTTTCGAGCCGTCGGCTAACAACCCCGGTCTCCTCTTAAGGACTCCGAACCCGCCCCAACCCCCTGCCCCTCGGCTCTCTTCGGTGTCCTTCGATGTATCCCTGCGCCACTCCACCAACCCCTTCCCGCCCCTCACCTACACCTGCCCGGTCTCTTTCTTACGGTACTCGGCCCGGAATTTTATTGGCCTCTCGCTCCGGTGACGTAAGCGCGCTTTTCGATGGGGGAGAGCGCGTCTCGCAGGCTCGCCGCGATTTAACTCTCTCTCTCTCTCTCTTTTACTCAACCCTTTCGAGATCATCGAACTCTCGTCCCTTTTAAGAAAGGCCAGTCGAAGAGAATAAAATTGGTTCGATACGTTAGGAGTAGCCTGGTACTTAAGCAGATCAATTAGCGATGCCGAACGGTTCTTTGCAGAACGATCACTCGGAACGATCCGGCACGCATCGCGGCGCGCAATTGTGTTAGCGTGTCTCCCGGTTAAGTCGACGCGAATAATCGAGAGCGGCGAACGATGATGACTCGATCGTGTGTCGTGGCATCGATAGCGAGAAGCCGGCGTCCTTGCTCTCCTAGATTGACTCGGAGCCGCGATCGATTCCACTGCTCGTAAAGGAGCTCGATCTATTTCTCGGCGGAGCAAGGTAGTACGTAGCAGCCGCGGCCTGTTCTTCGGGTTCTCCTCTTAATCCCACCGGCGACGACGAAGAAGCAAATCGTGCGCGACCCCAATGGATTTAACCTTCTGGAAGAGGACTGGCCGGTGGAGCCGGCGTTGCGTTTCTCCGTCCCTTTTGTCGGCTTCGATTCGCCTGCGAAAACTGCCTGCAGGGGCCGTTTGAAAGTTCCGCGTTAGAAAAATTTTCTAAAGTACCTTCGTGTGTCTACTTCGAACCAGTAGAGCATCAATTTTCTAACTGCATGAAAAACTTTTCAATGCTCGGATTTGTTCGCACGGTAAATATTCTTCTTTCGATCTCTCCGGTCTGTGGAACACTGCAGCTCGGCGGCTCCTAGATTTTTTTTCGCATCGAACAGCGAGCGAGTCGCATATGTGGCCCGTCCCACACTGCCAGTGACTGCATCGGAACAATTGAAGTGGCGCAAAGAAGCGTCGAGCCTTATCACGGCGAACGTCGTCGCGGGTCTCGAGAGGAGAGTCAACAGAGATTAGAAATCGGTATTTTGCTCGCTCGCTTCGGCAAATAACAGAGCACCGTTGCTCGGCTTCCAGCTGAACGCGTTCCGTTGCGCATTTACGCCTGATGCAACACTGTTCTTTAATCCGGTGCGCGCCGCATCTGCAATCGTAGCTTCGATAGTTACAAACCACCCCAGACGTTTCTAAGGTTCCCAGCATTGGTGTTCCACAAACAAACGTTGAAGGACTGCAAAATAGAGTCCAGTTGCTTCGCGAATAGTTCAAATTCACAATGTTCGTGGGGTTAGTAAAATTACGGTAGAGAAACCGTTAGCGTATGGGACTCCGGGCTGGTGTACAATGTACAATCGAGAATTCCCCCTTTCGGCGTCCACGTGGCATCGAGATGGAGCTCGGGGAAGGTTCCGAGCCGCTCGACAGGGCAGGCACGCCCGTTTCTATGACAACAGACGCGCAAAACCCCGAAACTTGCCCGTTCCTTCCTCAGCCTACGCACAAACCCTCTGAACTCGAGTAAACCGGATCCTCGCGAACTATATGAAAGTGTAAAAATGATAACGATCGCTTTAAAGAAGGTACCGGACTGCTCATACGCTAATACGAGTCCCCACAGTAAGCACATATTCAACCATGTTGCAATTAAAAGTTCGTACACAAGCCTCGTTATCCTTGAAGAAATGAATTTATCTGTCGGGATGAGGAAAGGGGTGGCTCAAAGGATGGTTTCGAGGGACGAAGGTTCTATTCAGATTTTCAGAAAACACGTTTTTCAGTTCCCCCGCTGTTAAATGGTTTCGGCACTCTTCCTGCCATTCATCAAGGCCCTCGTTACGCGCAGATATACCCGCACACCCTAACGCTCCGCCTCAGTCGAGCCTACCCCGAGCGAAAGGGTCCACGCAAGAGGGTATTCAATCCAAACGGGACCATTTAGGAGTCGGCGATATACACCCTCTACACACTTAGGATGTACCGAGGAATCCGTAATGTGAAACAGAATTGTTTGAGAGCGTACGTTGACTCTTTGGAGATGCCGGTGAAATCGTGGAGACGAAAAAATTACTTTCGATTTCATCAGCGAGAAACTCTACTTTTATCAATCTCGGACTGACTCGTAAATACGAGCTTCCTCAGCGCTCCCTAGACTTTGCTAGGGAGATCCTGAAAGTACCCTTCACCTCGGCCAGGCCCCGACCTCCATCGAACGACAGATCGCCACGGTCTAATTAAGAACCGGCCGATCAAACCTAACCTGAGAGCAACCTATCCTTTATCTGCGACCTGCCGGCCCATCCCAGCTGGCCCCAACGCGGACGCTAACCCGGACCTATCCGCCGTCGCGAAATGAACGAGCGCCGTCGAACAATGGTGAGGGTGGTGGGAAGGGCGGGGTAGGGGGCCGAGTGTGCCAATTAAGGGCACGGGGAATTAAAAAAGAAAATTGCGACGGTGGTGGACTACGTGGTTCTAAACCAGGAAATAACAAGGTACGAACCAGCGGAGAGGTGGGGGGAAGCCTGTAACAATTCAATCGGTCGAGGTGGAGGACTCGGCAGATCTCGCGTTTCATAATGACCGGCTATCCGGCACGGGGGGTCGGTGGTTCGAAAAGAAAATCCCCCGTAGGCCAATAATCATCGGCAGAGAGAGAGAGAGAGAGACCCGTCCCGGGGGGGAAAAAAATGTCCGGGTGCATCGAGCCAGCGAGAGACACGCAACAACGACTGACCGTGGTTCGACTCTCTGGCGTGTGTGCCTCGACGCAACAACGTAACAATTTCAGCCGGACTGGGGTTAAGCCGTGGCACCGGTTGATTGGAGGGTTAACTTAGAGATTGCGATGCGCCGGCCACTTAACGTAATACAGCTTCATCCTGGGTTGACCCGCGGCCGACCGCAGACAACATTTCTCGCGCCGCGCCGTTTAAACGGACTCCGACGAACTGGTAGAACATCGAATTCTCCAGAACGGATTCCGAACGGGACGACCTCGGCCGTTGTTATCGATAACTGCGTGTCCCGTCGCGCGAACACCGGTCCGGCGGTGAGTGTAACGTCCTCGCGCTAAAAACGACGCAATGTCACCGCGACCAACGAAAATACGCGCCAGGTGATACGCGCCGTTCGCGGAAATCGGTCGACGCTAAAAATACGACCGCACGCTGCGCTCCGCCGAAAGTCACGGCAGCTGCCGTGTACGATAGCCGCGGGACGCGTTTCCAGCTTTCTCCGAACTCGCTAGGCGAATCCAGAGGATTCTAGGATACGCCTAGACCAGTGCTGGGCACATTTGTCTCGATCGAGACAAAACCGTCCCCACCGTAACGGCGCTCGCTGTACCCTTCCAGTTAGCGCCGTTACGGTGGGGCAACGAAGCCACGAAACACTAGCGAATGCGACGAAGGTGTGCGTTGGTGGGGGAAGCGAGCGTTTGATCGAGTCAGGTGATTCTTACCAAAACATTAGCTGCCCGATTCGTGGCGTAGGTTAGGTCTCGATCACCGTTTGGGGACGCATTCAACCAATCCAGGGTAAGGTTAATATCGTCAGACTGAAGTAAACAAATTCGCCGGTAATTAAACAATTTCGTGCAAGCAACACGCTCGCCGAGCACCGTTTATTCGCGCGGAGTGCACAGTCGAGAGCGCAGGCTGAAAGCATTTACGGACGGGCGAACGATCATGCGCGTGACCTTGCCGAGACATTGCACCGGCATAAACAGGCCGAGCGCGTGCACTCGTAGGCGTATTTTATAAATCTGCTCTATTGGTACCCTTTAAAGCAGCCCGGGGTCTCGTTAAGCCAACGTGACACGAGACGGGACCGTAACGAGCCTGCGCAAACAATGAACGCTCGCGGTTAAAAATACCGGGCGACCGCTAGTTTCTTCACTTGAATGGGAAGCTCGAGGGGATTTATTTACGACCGGCAACATTGTAGCCAGATGTACACTCCTACGCGAACGTGTATATGTACGCGAGGACGCACAGTGCATATATATGTATATATATAACACAGCTAGCCTCTTGTAGAACTTAATCTTTCACGTACTTTGCTAGAAGCTAGCACCGGCTCCAGTTGGGGAAGGTCAGTGCTAGTTTAGCGAACATACTTGCTCTTGGCAAGCAAACCTAGTTTAAATATAGGTCCGTCTGCGGAGATTTGAAAAATGTTTTTACGATGACCGAGTGGCTATTTCAAGTCTGTTTTCGATTCGCGGACGATAGGAATGTTGGGTTTTTCAAGATTTTTAGTCTGAACTTGTCTGGCATGATAGCAGGCGGGTTCTACTTCTGATCGATGATAGTGGCTTCGATACTAGAGTAACACCTTCGCGCAAACATTGAATTTACTGGGACAGAGATTTGCTAGCAGTGGATCAGCACCTGACACATGAGAATATCAGTGTCACTCGATTCTCTGGCTACTGCAATGCTAACGAGTCGCCGGTATCAGTTTTCCGATAGGACAATCGACACCCGAATGCCTCGAAGAGCGAGTGTCGCAATTTTTCACCGTACAAGTGGACATTCGTCCACTTCCTCCGATTTCGACTTTCTCTAGATACTGTTACATCCTTGACAGGTTGTTTTAATTATTTTAGCGGAGAGTGCCGTGCCGACCGCTACATATCATTAGTCTACACGAAGAACGACTTCAAGAAGCAGGGTTTACGAGTAACCAAGAATTCAGTAGAATAGGCCAGACCGAACAGACGAGGGTTAAAGCGATGTCTATCCGAGTCGCTGGGAACGTTGCTTCGGCAAACTGTTTCGGCAGTTATATATCCTGAAGAGGTCGGATGAGCCGTGGACCTTGTACCGGCGCGTTTCTTGTCCACAGGCTTCGAAGTGGTACAGGTAATGGCCGAGGGCGCGGTGCTTTGCTGAACGTCGTAAAGTGGGAGCAAGAGCACCGGGGTTCAAGAACACCCGCTACCACTCCTTGATCAATACCAGCGGGATGTTCCGCGTCCTACCGCGAGTTCGAAACGCAGTGCGGTACACGCACGCAGCACCGACGCCCGGCGTCGGACCGCGGCCATGGATACACGAGCGCTGTAACGAGCCGCCTTGTCCTCGATTTAATTCGTACCTCTCCCTGGAGCCCGCTGCGATCTGCGAGAAACGTCCTCTAATATATTCGCCGGGTCCTAGTCCAACCCCGAAGAAGACCCGCCGCTTCTAACGTTCGTTCTCTTAATTGGCAGCCGAGCCTCCGATTCCTATCAAATACGAAGATACCGATCTTCGATGGCTATCGGACATTCCCGGCTGGACGGTCTCCGCTTCATAGATTCTCAGGATGTTTATTCCGACCCTGAATACTTCCCTGCCTAGTTTAGGTACACCCTGAGGAACATCTTGAAGAGATTTTTTCAATCCTGCTGGCTAATTAGCGGAGACTCCGCTTGGATCTTCGAGAGTGGGGATCCCGATTGGGTTGTCCCGCTGGACTCTTCAGGGTCTGATGGTGTAGCGACTTGAATTTTTTTTCTGAATTTAGCCCTCGAAGAACAGCCTGAAGAACACCCCGCAACCATTTATGTAATTAGTGGATCGCCTAACAGGATCTTTGACGAAGAAGAGCCTCCCCGTTGCGTGGGACTCTGTTCAGGGTTTCAGTATGATCACGATGAATATGGATCGAATCCCTCCGTCGATCACCCGGTAGCAAAAGCAACTGGCTCGCGGAGGCACGACGAAACTCTTTGACGCTCGGATTTGCAATGCAGATATGCAGGCTTAATCCTTTTCGATCCGCGAGCAAGGGAAAAGGAGTGGATCGCCGGGTAGATCGTGGCTGGCTGATTGCAGAGGCATAGGACGATTCGCAGAACCGGCGGGAGTTAGCGTGCGGTTTGGCAAAAGGGAAACCGGAATTATTGCCCTGCTGCGGAATTCTAAACAGCCCCGGCCCGCTGCGCTGCGGGGACCACGGGAACAGGTTCCACTTCGTGAATTTCGAGTGCTTTTGCTCCCGCTCTTCGGCCTCGTCAATACTTCATTTTTCAAACTTTCGTGTTTTCCGTCTTGGACCACGTTCGACAGGAAACATTATGTGGCCAGGCTTTTAAAAGGTAATTGTAATTTTGTGATGCTTGGCTTGCATAATTGGTTCCCTGTTTGATCCCTGTTCCAGGTGTGTTATTAATACACGTTCAAAACAACGATCTCTAATAATTGGATGAGTTTGGTCTAGGTTGACTTCTAGATCAAAGTAGACCTAAACTCATTCCTGCTCTAGATGAGAATAACCCGAGACTCTTCAGCCACCACCGTTGGAATTCTCCAGAAGAATTGAGAAACGTTGTCGCGTTTTCCTCGAACGATTATAGATGATAGAGGATGGAATGAATTTCACTTCGACCGCTGTCTCCAGGTTGCAAATGACCGCGGCATATGGTGCCGAATGACTCGACAAATGAGTGCACAGAATTTCGCCGGGAAGGAAAAAAACCGAGATAAATCTACATATACACGTCTCTCTGATTCTTGACGTATTACGCTAATTGGATCCCCGCGTACGATAGTTCGTCCCGTGCCGGTGACCCGTGAATTATTGATGATGTGCTAAGGGACCTTCGCGATACATTAGGGTTGATAAGTCGCGGGGATTTGCTGGCGTTTCGCTAGTCCATTAATCACTTTGAAAAGAAACAATGAATCAGCGTACGTCCCGTTCGCGTTAAGTTCGTGTGTAAGTATGCCCCGGGCCGCTTTTCATATCGGCGACGTCGGCGACCTAGTGTGATCATTATACATAGGACGTTTGTATCGCATAAATTATAGTCTACCCGAAGAATGTATAGTCCGGGAAGATAATCCTGCGTTCATTCGATGGGCCACGTTATCTGTTGAGGAATACAACCGATTCGTCTCGGCAAACAAAAACATTCTGGGGAATCCGTCGATTTTGAGAAAACTGTAGATAGTCAGGGTAATCTAATCTACGGCTTATCTAGCTCGGCTCTTCGATCGAGATCCATTTGTTTGGCGCTCGAAACGCAAACTGCAAGATCAACTGTCGATCGAACAACATTTTATTCGGTGAGCACCATATATAGAGGGATTTTAGGATCTCCGTAGGTTCTAGTGACATTTTGACTTGAATTATATTTAAGCGGACGCCGACAGAGTCATCGGGATTCGAGAAATTCTCGAGTTGCTCGACAAACCGTAGAGTTTAGCGACGAATAATTCGAAACTCGTACCCCGCGCAGTTAGGGGATCGCATGTAAGGGTCCGGGGGACAGGCAAAGGACAGGAGGAGCGTATAGGAGCCGCGTGTATGTTAGAGGACCAAAGGTGGATGCACATTCCCCGAGCGTATTATAATTGCACTCGAGGCTGAGACTCGAATGCCATTAAACCAGTCACGATCGCCTGGCCTTGGACTGCAGTTGCACACATTGTCCCCTCTCCTACCCTCGATCCTCTTTCACTCTCTTCCTCTCATCTCTCGTTCTTCTCCTCCTCCTCCTCCTCCTCCTCTTTTCTCGTCTTGCGGCCGCTCCTTATCCTTCAACGTCTGCGTTTCGGTGGACCGATGGTTCTAAATACGCTAGTAATTACGGTTGTCCGAATTAATCTGCGGCACGTGGACGTTCGGACAATGAAGAAATCGAATTTTCGAGATTCGGATAATCGACGTTCCCGGGGGAAAGACCAGAAACGTGATCGGTGTCGATCCTCGCGAAAAATTCGCCTGCGGTCGACCCTGTTGCGTAAAACCGTTCACCTTGCGGCGATTCTTGTCTGACGCGAACGCCTCTTTCGCGGAATCACCAGCCGACTGCCTAAACTGTCATTTGTCGCGTAGAGCAATTGAACTTGCGAAAACATTTAAGCATAGGCAAGCTCGAGCAGAATTGAACAGAATGGAATGTAGGTTATATGGTAACTCAGACGTCCGCAGTAATAACGTTAATCGGCGCGTCAGGTGGAATCGTGGTTACGGAATCGCCGGAAGAACTGTCGAACAGCAGCGGCAAAGTCGTAGAGCGATTTGCATAACTCTCCCATTCATCGGGAGAAATGGTAATGCCTTGGGAGCGATTGCGCCTGCACAGAAAGAAAGTGAAATTTATGGTGCACTCGCGATCACCTTAAACCCTCCTCTACACGCAATAGACACCGTTCTCTCTCTCTCTCGCTCGTGAATTTCTATATGGCGGTGCTCGGCACAGTCAATTTGCTCGCGAATAAAGGATCTAGAATCTAGACGGACAATCTAGAGAGTCTAGTTCCCCGATCGTGCTAACGGAACGACCGATATTGCTGGGATTAGGCTAACATCGCGTCTGGCGCTCGCTGCCAAATGGCTGCGAATGCATGGACGCTGCGGGACATCGCTATCATTCCTGGCGAAGGCCTGATAGGAATATTGTATTTCAAGGGATCGGTGTAGCGTGGATTTTTGAGACTTCGAATTCGGGGTCCGCAGGTTGCTCGTCACTGATATCTAAACGGGAAAACGTCGCATAAAGTGGCGGGCAGGTTCTTTTTTCGCGGTCGGCTGGCCACCGGTCGAAGCGCGCTCGTCCGCTCGGAATAATGGAAGTGCTTGCTTGCATCGTTTTCGCGCGGCTCGACTGAGTCATCGGCGTGTAGGAAGTAAGGGCATCGCTTCGTTAGGATTCCTTACGTGTCACTGGGTTACTATACTCGCATTCCGCGCATAGAACGGAAGTCCACGGTATGAAAGAAACCGCTGCAGAATCTCGGGCCGCGTCCATCGCGTCGCGTCGCGTCGCTTGCCGCACACGCTCGCTGAAGGGCTTTCAGCATCGCGAATTCATTTCCTGGCGCGGCCTCGTTCGCCGCTTCTCATTGGCAAAAACACGCGCCGTTCTAACCTATGAACGTTGACCTAACATACTTCCAAAGATTTTCTGAAAATTGAAGCAAAACTCGTTCTCTCGTCAGAAAAATTGATTTTCGACTCACTGGGTCATTGTGGTTGGAACGGGTTCTGATCTTTCTGATGGAGATGCAGATTTGCGTTGCGATTGCGAGTGTTATACAACACGGGAACCCTGAACCGCTTCCCGGAAGTGGTAACGAGCATTCCCGCAGGATAATTGAGGAGCACCGGTGGCCAGATCCACCGTCAAGGTCGCCCCCGTTCCTTCCTCGCCTAGTTTTCGGCGAAACAGGTGGACGACGAGAGCCATGTGTGTATCCAAGGCCTCCTGATAGGCTTCGAATGTTGGACTGATGCAGCAGATTTTTTTTTGCGAGGCATCTGGAGTCCTCCGGGCAAGATATCCGGTATATCTTGCTCCCTTTTAATCAAGAACCGCTCTTGATCCTCCTCGTTGCTGTCGCAGCAGGCTCTTTTGAAATTTAGATCGGCTCCGGTAGAGTTGCGAATCTTGAACAAAGAACTGCTTGAATGCCCAATGAAGCTCTTCTAACATCATATATAGCTTGAACATTCACTTAATAATATTTCATTAAAGCTTTAATATTCCAAAACTCTCTCAAACTGAACGGCTTCAACATTTTATTAACGAAAGACTACTAAAGATATTCACAAAAACCGCGGAGCCGAATTCAAATTCATCTCACGCCTGCATTTAAATGACCCGATCGTTTCGTCAAAGAAAATTGTATCAATCGTTCACAAGTGTTAGACATGTACATACCCAGTAATCCCCGAAGAATCGACCCATCCAGGGCCGTAAAATGGGGGTCCCGGTCTGGGGAACGGAAAATCCATCTTCGAGTCTCCTTCGAACGCGCCTTCGTGCCCCACGGGACACCAGAACCGGGTAAATTGTTTCCTGCCGTAGGAAACGCCGCGTTCCGCGTTTATAATGCACGGCAAAAGTCGAGGCGAGAGTCGCGCGTGAGCCACTGCTCGCATAATATACCTTCAACCCTCGTGTGTATAACACGGTTAATTCGGTCCGCGTTGTATGGAAGCAATGCTAACCAAGCGATACTTCGAAATAACGAAAATCAGACAAACGCGGAGCGTTGTCCAATCTCGGAATAAAATTGCTTTCTGCACAGTATCACCGCAATAAAACTAACAAGTTGATGGAATCAATTTTTGCGAAATAAGAGATCGATGAAAATGATGTATGTATCGCGTCGAATCATTTTTCGCGATATTCCAAATAGAGCCTGCCCGAGCCTGCTGCGTTCAAGTTAGAGCGGGAAAGAGGTTGGCAGCCTGGAGCTACAGAGTGAGAGAGAGAAACAGCGCGAGAGGGGAAAGAGGAGAGAGAGAGAGAGTGGTATGACGATGGTGAAGTGGAGGGGTTCGGGGAGGCGAGTAGAACGCACCGGGCCGCGATGGAGAGCGAGGGGAGAGGGCAAGAGAGAGAGAATGAGAGAGAGAGAGGAGAAAGAGAGGAGAGCAGAAGGAGGCGAGGGATCACGGAGGCGAACATGGAGATGCATACAACTGAGGACGAGCGTGCGGCGGTATCAGGGGCGAGGCGTGGGGGGACGGGTAGCAGCATAACGTCGTCCTTAGCTCTCGGACGGTCCGGCCTTGAGACGCAGCGACGCTCAATGCGGGCATAGCGTCGTCCCCTGCACCGGAAACTGCAATTCCATGAGTCTAGCGAGCGACTACTAGCGCAACGACTGCGAAACCGATTTTGTTCGGACTTGGTCGGGCCTAGGAACACGTTCGACGGACCTCGACTTTGTATAGGGATTTTAGGGAGCCATCTAGACAAGGGGAAGTCCGCGACTTCTCGGTTTGGTGGTTTCACAGAATATTATAACGGTGAGGGCCGATGAAATTTCCGAATTCTGGTGCATCGACAGCCTATGGCGCTGGGCCAGCTTGGTCCAATGAAAATAATACAATGCTGGCCCGTTTTTCAAAGAGGTGCAGCCCTTTTTGCGATTCAACGCGGGGTGTCGCGCACCCCGTCGACAACGATTGATGAATTTTATTAAGTCCGGCTTCGCGGTTCACCCGATCGATCGAGCTCTCACTTCTGTTTGTCGCCGGTCATGCTATTGCAGAGTTGAACGATTGATAAGGGTTTCGGGACAGATAAGCAATCGCCGACGCATCTGCCATTCATTCTTTGGGTCTGCGGAAACACTCGTTGTCACTGGTTGAGTTATGGGAAATCCAAATTATTTCGCACCACTCGATAGAGCTCTAGAAATTCAGGTAGACCACGCTACAATGACATTGCAAAAAATTGTAAGAACGTGTGTAATCTGATTTGCAAAAAGGGAATAATATTTTTAGGCGAAGGAGCAGTACATAAAAAACATTTGGGAACATTTATGTTTTATATTATAAATATTCCGCGATTTTTGAGTGGACGGCCGCCCGGTTATCGGTGGGTTTTGGGTGAACATTCCGACCTACCGCAACATTTAAAGCAGCAAGAGTGCATCGGAAGTGTTCCCCGTCGCAATTCAAGCCGGGTGCAACGATTTTCGACGACGTGTGCCGCTGGACACGGAATAATTGGGTGGGGGAAAAAACTCGTTTGTCGGCGGATTGCTCGAAACCATCCGTGGCTGCATCTCGAGGAGCTATTTTCGCCTAGCTGGTAGGTAAATTTAGTACGGCAGACCAGTTTCACGGCATAGTAACGCCGTGTTCTGTTCATTTTTCTTCTTTTCGACATGCGAACCGTCGTGTCAGGATGGCCGAGCGGTCTAAGGCGCTGCGTTCAGGTCGCAGTCCACACTGTGGGCGTGGGTTCGAATCCCACTTCTGACAAATATTTTTTTTATACGTATAATTACATTTCTCGCGTCGTCACGCCTCGCCGATCCTATCCGCCCAGCTCGATCGATGTTAGTCGACGATAAATCATTTTTGTCAACGGTTTGTGTACTCGTCGGTGACCCAAATCAAGGTTACGTAACGCTGGAGATTGCAGTCTCGTCCTCCCATCCCAACTATCTTCGTAAAATATTGTTGAGCATACTTTAACTTCCATCTTCGAAGGAATTTAATTTACTTCATCATTTCTACAAATTACGCGGCTTGTAAATATCTTATTTGGCACCTTTTACGTTTTTTCTACGAAAGATTCCCCATTGGGCAATTTTGAATAATTTGAAAACTCTTGTTGGACACTCAAGGAATCTTCTACATTCTGCATCGATAAAACCGACGTTCAGTGGAAGTCATTAGAGTGCACATTTTCGATTAACCGTCTGTATTTCCAATTAGAAATCCCAATAAAGATCGCCACGAGCATTCTTCCTGCAGATTCCTGGCCGTGCAGAAGCCGCCAGGATCGCAGTAAATAATAATCGGCTGACGCAAGGGTCTATACTCGGTCGCAAAAAAATCGCAATCTCCTTGGATCGCGTTTTAATAAGTTCCATAGAATCCGGTGCAGTTGCATCAGGGGGGGGCTTGCGGAGTGCATGTTCTCAGGCCGGGTCTTCGGGACGGATTCGCAGTTGCAGGCAGCAGCAGCAGCAGCAGCAGCGAGAGAGAGAAAGAGATAGAAAGAGAGAACATCCGACGAATCTTCATTCCAGCGGTTCCCCCGGTCGTAAATTTCGTTGTTCGACGTTACGATTTCGTGATGGAGGTTCGCGAGAGAGAAGCAAGTGCACCGATTCCGCGCGACGCGTTCGCGTTTTATGCTCGCGCATTCCTGTGCCATTTCTCACTGGACTCTGCGGTCCCGTGGCCGTGTGTGTGTATGCGCTCGCGCGCGTCTCGTGCGTGTGCCTGGAGGATGAGGATGAGGTTGTCGGCGGTAGTGGTGGTGGCGGTAACCTTGGTTAGAGCGTAGATGAGAATAGGGGTAACGTAAGGCGAGAGGATAGGTGAAGCGAACGTGTTGCCGAGCGCTGAAAAGCACGATACAGTTTTATGCAACACCTTATCCGGCCGGGTACAATGCGATCTGACCCCCAATAACTGTTGCGTTGGGCCTCTGAAACCTACACTATAATTTTTATTGTGTTACCAATCAACTATTAAAGAGATCTTCGTCAGACCACCAGTACCTAATTACATACTCGCAACACCTCTGCAATCGGAAGCCTCAGGGCCTGCAACCCTGGTTGCAGATCCGGGCGCAGGTCCAAGTGCGTCCCCCAGGTGGTAGTGGTTGTCAAAATAACTAACGGGGTCCACATTAAAGTTTAAAGGCAATCGGCTGGCACACATACACCATAGCCTGACCGCTTCTCCGTTCTCCCCTATGCCGTGCGCGCGTAACCTTGAGAATCGTTTCAAGCGACGGCCATCTTGCCGAGATGCACTTTTGTTTTTCACTTGTCCAAGACTCGCCAGTCTCGCCGTTGTCTCTCTTCGTTTCTCGGTGCATCCTCTTTCGCCTAACGACCTCGCCGCTGCTCGGGTTTATCCATCCTCGTTCCTCTTCAGGTGAATCCAGCCGTGTTTCTCGCTCGCCATTCTTTCTACCTCGCACTTCTGCCTCTCCCCACTCGCACGCGGCTCCTCTTCCAGCAGCGTGCCTCGGAACATCGCGAGGCGAGCTCTCTGCGCTGGTGTTCTCCATCCGTTCGTCCTACATGCCTCCTACCACAGATTGCCGAGAGAATGCAACCAACCTTCCAACAGCTTCTCGCCCTCGTCTCCTCTTCCTCTCGTTCGCGTATCCACCTCCTCCTCCTCCTCCTCGTCCTCCTCCTCCTCTCCTCCTCCTCCTTCTCCTCTTCCTCCTGGTCGGACTGTGAGCGCTACCGCTTATTTATACTCTAACGACGACGCTGCCTCGCAAAATTTTCGCAATGGTAAATAGCGTGACGGGGCCCCGGATCAGCCCCCCGGACACGCTTTTCCGCGGGAAATACTCTAGCCCGGACGCTTTTCACCCAGCCAACAGGCCTCGCTGCTCCAGTGGCCCAATTTTCAAGGTAGGTCAGTCACGTGGCCCGTGAATCACATGACTGTCCCACCTGGCTGTCCCTGCAACCACCTCTTCGACGCTTTCGGCCACCGTTTTTCCAAGGTTCAACCGGTAACTCCATTTACCGCACCGCAAACGGGCTATCTTTCAGAATATTTTTCCAGGATGGAGCAAACTGTTTTTCTCCGAAACTTTCCGGATAATGTGTGCCACGCTTCGAGAACGTACTCTACATACGTACTACATACTCATGATCTACCAGCCTGTTTGTTATTCCACACTCTCCCCTAATTATTCATTTTATTCAAAATTATTCGAGCGAGAGGTATTCGTCTCGGCGGAATCGCTCTAAAAAGTCTTGTCCGATCTCAAGGTTACGCGAAGTTCATGGTCTGGGTTAGGTTCGTGGTACCGCAAGTATTGTAGCAATAAGCTATTTCGAAAAACCATCGTTATCGCAACATTCAACAGTTTGAATACTTCGTAATAGCATGTTTAATCATGTTATTGCACCTTGCGCGTACCTCCTGTAATTAATTCACCGCGACGACTGTCACGCAGGTCACCGTCGACCGTGGTCAGTAATTTTTGAACGTAATGCAAGAACCCGCTGTTTACGAGCTGCCGTGTCCAGGGAAATTATATTCATCGGCCGAGAGTAGCACAAGTCGCAGCCGTCCACGATATTCAGCCAGCTTCGGGTAGCCTCCGCTCTCGGGCTATTGAGTCACTCGCTATAAATTAATAAAGGCTCCGCTTGTTTTGACGGTGAGCCGCGATGGTTATTGACCAGCAAAGCAATGAACTCGGACACGGCGGTGCGGTGTGTCGCGCGATTTCTGAAACGCTGCTTACCGTTCTGACTCATTACGACCGAGCTGCCGAACGAACGCTTTTCGAGAATGTACGACTGCCAGCGACGACTGCGTCGCGAGAGGTGTTTGCGTCAACGATGCATTATTAAAACGGCCGCTGCCTGACGCTGTCTGCTTTGGCAGCGAGTATCCCCGACATCAAAGGCGCGCGCCTTTGAACGATTCGCTAAAATAGGTGCTCGGCCACCGGCGTTCGGTTTTCCGAATTTTCTGCGGGATCTTTCTCGCAGATACGCGCCGAGAATATTAGGCTATGTACCGATTCTATGGAATGTCGTGGATGAGGCAGCGCATCTTAATGCAAAATAAAAACATCCTGTGTCAATCGCGATAAATCGAAGTTAAATAGAAGTATCTTTCGTATTGCTAATGACCTTTGACGTTGAAGCAACATTAAATAAATAAATGAAAAGAAAAGTATCTTTCCTCGTTTACAATTTGAATTAAATGATACAAATTGAAATTATACAGCGGATTTAATGCATTTATGAAGAATTTCAAAATACTGTTATATTTGTTATAACTAGACTGCGGATCTTTATGCATTTATGAAGAAATTGGTTAGGTGGAATATAAAACAGTAAAAGATTTAAAACAGTAAAATTTTTACATTATTCCTGCTTCTCACGATCAATGCAAAAGATTTTTATTTTGCATAAAGATCCGCAGTCTAATTATAAACCAGTAGTAAATCTTCCTGCGGGACTGCGGGATTTCAAGGCCTAGTCCACGTGCACCTGTTCCCGGCGGTAAGCGGTCTACTGGAAGAGTTACCTAATTTGTTGATAAGCAATTGGTAGTATTACAGGTTGCTGAGAACGGAGATCGATAACAAACAGTGTCGAAGGGCCGGCCGGCAGGCTGTGACCCCTGACGGTAGACCGCGCGGGCATTCGCGTGTCGTCGATTCCCATGCATCAGCTCGTTGGCGGGCAGCAGTTTCACTGGCGCGCGCAGAGCAGAGTCGCGGCGCGCCGACGAAAAAGAAAGTCGGGCTGCTCTCCTCTCTGCGGGCCTCGGGTCGCGTCGGGTCGCGCCGTCGTTGCCGTTGCGCCGACTCGACTCGACTCGGTTTGCTCTCGCGTTCGCTAGCTCGCTCGGCCGTTGTCGCGTCGTGGGCTGCCGGCCGACGACGAGGGCCGAAAATTTTCGTGGTTGTGTGTCGGGTCTCTCCCTCTCTCCCTCTCTCTCTCTCTCTCTCTCTCTCCGCTCTCTGGCGCGCGCGTCTGCTCTCGCGCGGGGCAGTGGCTCTGTGATGCGACAGTGGCGCCACTGTCGAGGACGGTGGCGAGGAAAGGAATCACGCGGCCGGCGCATAAGCGGCGTCGAGCGCCGCAGTCGCGCTCTTGCACTCTCAGCGGTGAGCGGAGTCCGTAACCCGTGCGTAATCGCCTCGAAAAACGTAACGTCTTTTTGGGCTGTCTCGTTCGCCCGTTTTTCGCCTGCCGCTGCGATTAGTCGGCCTCGGTGGCTCCCGTCATCGATTCCTTGCGGTCGTGTCGGTCGGACGGACTACGGTCCAAGGCTGTGTTACACGCGACAGCCTTTAAAAAGTTCGGGTATACACACACGCAACATACACACACACATACGGTTGAACTGAAAGCGAAAGATAAAAAAACAACAACAACTTGAAAATCGTGCACCACCGGTGTCTGTCTCTCTTGTCTATCGCCGTCGTCGCCCGAGGAGAAACAGAGAAGGGGAGAGAGAGAGTGTGTGTGTGTGTGTGAGAGAGAGAGAGAGTGTGTGAGTGTGTGTGGCTAGAGAGCGTGGGAGAGAGAGGTGGAGTGTTAGAAAGAGAGAGAGAGAGAGGATCGAGTGGTAACGAGGGGAACGGGCATCGACGAAAACGACGGAGACCAACGACGACGGGTCGCCCCGTGGTTTCCCGAGGCGAGGCCGGCCGAACGAACGAAACCGGTGCCAGAAGATTTTCGTGATCGTTGTTCCTCTTCTACATCATTTCGCGTGGTGCATGGCCCCCGAGAGATAGACGACCCCGGGGATCGAACACGGTTGGCCGAGGGATCTCATTGAACAGCAGTGACGTGCGGGTACACGTGTTATACCTTGTGCAAGTGTTTTCGAACGAGCCGACAGCCTGCGAAAAGGACCAACGTGTCGGACCACGCCGGCCCAACAGGATTTCACGGTGTCTACCTCTTCGTTATGTGAGTATCCCTCAAGTTTTCGGTGTTGCGACCGCGTGTACCCGGCTACCGTGACCTACGCTCGTCGCTTTTCACTTCGATGCTGTCGCGATACCATCTTTGAATCGTTGGTCCCCCCGCTTAGTGGACTATACCGATCCTGGATCGTTCTTTTCGTTTTTTAGTAAATGTTGGCGATTTCGAGTGGGTACTGACCAGTGATGACTGGGGTCGGGTCGGGTATTTTCGAAAATTTTGGGTTGTGGTCGGGTAATCAAAATAAAATTTATACTGTTAGGATACCCGAATGTCAGATTTTCGAAGAACCGGCAACCTCTAATAACAACCTCAACTCGTTAAAAGAACAACAATACCCATCACCCAACACGAATTACCCTCCACACTCTACCTTTTTTTTTTTATTCATTCCTTCGAGGGATCGGTTTCAGTGACCCAGAAAAGGTTCTTTTTGTCGCGCAATAATTAAAATTAATGCTGTATCACGACTATCGCTCTACGAGACAGCTCGTGACGATGACAGCGGGCAAAAACGTTCAAAGTGTCTCGCACTTGTTCTTTATTGTGTTTCTTATGGTATCTGGTATGTTTTTTGCCCTCGAACGCGTCTTTTTCCCGCGACAACCGACGCGGCGGTCGCCGGTTTATGGGACACCGAGTTTTGTTTACATCTGTCCTCTTCGTGGCGGAGTGTGAGGTAGGTTCGTGAACGTATGTGCGCGCCGAGGTCGCATCGGGGACCGCAGTAGGTCGACCTCGACGCTGGTCCGCGTTTTTCAAGGAAAATCCACCGGGAACGATGTTTCCTAATTTTACCACGTTTTTATTAGCTCGCTTTCTTGTTTGTGTGTCTGTTTGTTCGGTACAAATCTTGCAATTGATTTTAAATTAACTTCCCGATGAGCTAAAGACTTGAAATTTTTTTTTGCGATTAACTCGGCCGGCGCACTGTTTTTTGGACAAAATTCAATAACCTTTGTTCTTTTTATGATAGAGACATGAAACAAAGTGCGTTTTCATCATTTATGTAAACATTGAAACCAATAAAACTTATAATGGTTTCATTTCAGGTGAATGATTATATTGTATATAACTATTACAAAATTTTGGAAGATGAATTACAATTAGTCAACCCTTAGCCACCGTTTTCTGAGAAGGTTATTTCTTACAAATGTCTTTTGTTCATAACACAACGTAGACAAGTTACGCTATGAACTAATGTATGTACTACATATTTGATCTTCCTAATATTCGCTTGTAATGAATTTCCTACTGTATTTTAAAAATTTTTTTTATCAAAAAATTATTTATTTGGACATTCTGACATAGTATGAACACAGTTTTAAATCGATATGAAGCAGTGACTATTTCGATTTTTGTCCATGGTTCGCGACACGAAAATTCGTGAGGTAACATTTCGGGTAGCCACCCATCCCTAGAAATTGCTTTATCTTTGTGCATGCGATGAACATTATTAATTCGCATCCCTGTAATTACGGCCCCAACCAAATTTTTCGCCGATCCGGTGCAGCGACTCGTGACATCGCCGCGCGAGCTACATCACACCGGATAATTACTTCAATGTTGATTAAACACGTGAATGAACGCTACGCCAATTTTAGCTTAAAACTATAATCTTTTTTATGAATATTCGTTGCACCAAGCGTCGAACTTACCTCGGTATCCGGGCGGGAAGGAAAAACAGATCTAGACGACGCACGCGATTGGTTCTGACAATGACCATGGACAATGCAATTATGATGCATCACCGACAATGAATCATTTGTTTTATTTCAAGTGGAATTTGACGGATCCCTAACGAGTTCTTTCGAAATAAATTACACTCGACAGACTGACATGAATTTCCAGCTTTGTGGGCTATTTTTCTCGCGAGGAAAACTTTGTCTAAAGACTTTTCTGCAGCAAGTGATGCACGCGGTACATTGTTAATTAATGGAGACGATAGAGTTTCTCAATTTTGATTAGCCGAGTGTGAAACACTCTATTTCTATTTTACCGATAGTGGACACATGATTAATTGATGTGACAGCCCGACAACATCTACCCAGAATGCAACCGAGAGCAAGAATAATTCATCATGTGTTCGTGTCTTGAATCGACTTTCCTGATCTTTTAATGTGTTTTGACGATTTATTGATCTAGCATGCTATGTATGTATCAAGTTTAGTTACAAGGGTCTGAATAATGTATCTAACAATGGGGATTAAAAAAGTACTATTTACTTGTTATTTCTCTCTCTTTTTTTGTGGATACTGTTCTTGTTGACACTATAATCAACAAGTACTTGTGTCTTTCAGCTGTTTCAAAAGTTTAAACAATACGAGATTGTTGACTGGGGACTAGGGAAATAACATGGCAACATATCCTCTCAATGTCACCGATGACGAAAGCAGTCTGTTTAGTGTCAATATACAGTTCCCGCCAAAATCTAGGATATCCTACACCACAGCAATCAGGGACGTATCATAATATTTGTGGGCTCCGAGTCGCTTTGCATGTAATAAAAGATCCATTATATTTCGTGATATTTCTCATGCGTCCCAGCGGTCTATCTGTATGTTCTAACTTTGTCACGTGTCTCGGGCAGTGTAGTGAACCTGCTGGCTGCGCGAGACGCTCCCGAAGACGGTATCTAGGGACTTTATGACCCGGTTCCTTTGTCTTCGTAGGCGCGAGACAGGATTTCGTTCGTTTTGCTTCAAATCTGAGGCAATCTTTCGCGATCGTGGCTAGGGGAAAGACAGAAACGAGCTGGAAGGCACAACCGCGAGCTGCGTGACGACTCGTCGCAGCAGAAGTGTTGGTCGGAACGAGTCCGTTCTGATTACAAATTCAAATTTAACGACTGGCCGCCGCCACTTGGAAATTTAAATCTTCAGATATCGTTGCTGATTGAAACGAATCCGACTGGGCTCGGGATTGGAAACGGTTGTTTAACGTCCGCCAGTCGGATCTTCTCGCGAACAAGACACGTTTCCGAAGAATACGCTCTGCATAATGCTCACGAGCCAGTTTCCATTCTTTTCTCGAAATCGTCTCTGCTCCTTACGGCACGAACCAGTAACCTTTTTTCTGTCTCGATACATAACTCGTCTCGAGTGCACGAGCCTACGAATATTTTATTATCACTAGGACTAGTTGTAGAATTAATTAGAAATCTGGATCTAGTGATAATATCTAGTAATCTGGCAAACCTGAGAGCCCGCTCAGTTTTTGTCTAGGGGAAAGAAATATCATTAATTTACAAACGGCTGTCAGGATAATTATTGTCCTTGAGTCTGTACGATCTATCCAGTTTTTCTGTGGCATCATTATGATCCGACACATAGGTCGTGGATAATGAACATGTTAATAAATAATGGAGCGGACTGGGTGCAACAAATTATCTTTCTTTCTTCCGTTTTTATCGCATTCGCGGCGAGCATGTAAATTAATGCAGCCGTGCTAATGTAGAACCGTAGGATCCGGGGAGAATTAAAAACTGCAGCCATGCTGAGAAATCGTAATTAATTCAATAAAGTAATTAATTGAGGTTACAATTTATTTACAATTTTGCAATCGTAATTACAGCTTATCTTTCAGCGTTTTTACATTGCGGCAATATGTTTAGTTTTCCATAAATCGTAATGTTCATAAATTAATCCACGGATTTATATATATATATATATATATATATATATATATATATATATATATATGTACATATTCAGAGTCGTCCACGTGTTCACCAGAGTGTTTACCAGTTGTCGTATCCTGGAAAAACGCGCTAGTTCAGTGGTCTACGCTTTTTACTAATCATTAGACGGAACGCCTAGGGGGAAATCTAGAATAACATCGATCATGTCATTGTCGAAAGAACACAAACATGTGTTACACGTGCCAGACTATGGAATTAGTTTTCCACAAGACACCTTCGTGCAGGGTTCCCAGTCGGGAAAGTCCCTAGAAAATCGTCAGCCGATCGTTGATTTTTCCATGCGCCTGTAATTCTTCGAAACTGCTCGGGGAGAGATTTGTGGCGTCGGTCGAATCGCCGTCGCGGTTTTATCCGATGCTACATCGATAGCGGTCGATAAGGAGGCTCGGCCACAGAGAAAGAGAAAGGGAGAGAGAGAGAGACTGGCTCTCCGCGGGGACCGATAACAGCGTGCATTATCACGGTGCACATCCACGGCCTCCAATGTCGTGTCGCGGCACGAGAATGGGACGAGATAAGCGGGCATGGCTGGCGCGTTCTACCGCGACGAGTTTTCTGCCGCCGTCGTCGTCGTCGTTGTCGTCATTGTCGTCGCCGACGATTCTGTTACGTAACCGTGCCGCTCACCGGCTCGAACAACTGGGAAAAAAGGGAAACGAAACAGCCTTTGGCATTCTCGGTTTCGTTCGCTGCCGCAGAAAATCTCGGCCGATCACCGGTGTCTCCCAGCTATGCGCGGACTTCCTCGCGACACTTAAACCTAGCCTACTGTAATGCCATTTTTCGTATTGCACTCAAGTTCACAAATGCTCTTGCAACAAATGATTTTCAATTCGTTTCGAACGTATCGACTCTCTTCGTACCGTTTGAGCACCGCTGAATCCGAGTACGAAAGTTGTGTGACGAAGATTTGTAGCGGCGGAAGAGTGCATAATACCTAGGGCCATTTTCTCAGCGGAAGGGGGCGCGAGGCGTCACAGGGGGAGAAGGAGCCGGTGGTGCTGGGGTGGGAGAAGCAGCGAGTCGGAAAGTTGCGCGGCGATAATTCAAAGTCGGGCAATGTTTGTCCAACTCGAAACTAGGCCAAGTCTAATTCGGCGCGGTTTTGCGAAACGCGAAATCCCGAATGTAAATGGAATCGGAATAATGGCCCGTCGAGTGGAGAGGCCATTACTTTTTCTCTGTGTCGGGAACAATAGGGCTCTAATGCATCGTCTCTGTCGCGTAACGCAACTTCGACGAAAAACAACAGAAGAAACAGCGAATTATCGTCCGGTATTTGCGATACTCACGGCACATTACGGGGTTATATCAATTGAATCAATTGACTGGGGAAGTACTTGTTACCGCGTATTCGAATTACGCCCACGAACAAATCATTTCTCCGCGGTTGTACCCCTCTTTCAGGGGTCCTCATATCCTGGACGAAACACCAGCCTTCTGAATGATTGCAATTTTAGTGGCACTCCTAAAAATCAATTAGCATTACTTTATCAAATAAAGGAGAACTAATTAACAGTTGGGAAAAAAAACGCAGCGTTTTAATTTTTTGCAAAAAATTTTTAGCTTGCAAAATAGTCGGGAGAACGGTAACACGTAAAAAAAATAAAACATATCAATGGTTTTGCTTCGTTCGTGAAAGTGGTAAAAACGTTGGAAGAGGCTTTGGCATGAAAGAAAAAATTTGTTTAGCGTCGAGTCGTTTTTCCTGCGTATGCATTAAGTCCCCTTAATGTCAAGTGACTTTCGAAATGGATAGCTTCATTTCAAAGGAGGACGGACACGAGAAAAAATTCCACAGAACATTACAAGTGCTCTTGTCGGTCGGTGTTTCGTCAAATTATCAGGATTGTTCTGTACCTGTTTACCTTCCTCTCTTTCTCTCGTCATGCAACTGAGTACACGGCCGAGGAAAATATTTAGTCAACGGTGTTTACTCTTCGCGAAACACCGAGAGAAGGAAAAGAGTGTTTCCAACGAAGATTCTGGCATTTGTCGGCGGAAAGTTCATCGTTCCGAACCGATTTCCTCTGTTGCACATGCGCACACTGGTACAGTGAACTTCGTTTTCAATCCAGATTAACGACATTTAATTTTTCTTGGACTCTTTCCTCTCGATGCCGCTTCTAGCTGAATCATGAAAAATTATTGATTCATATGAACAATCTATGTATAGTTCCTCAGCATTTGAATTTCCCGCTGAAGATGGATTTAGGGAGAAACTGAAATGGAGGGGGCGATGACCCGGGATCGAGCCAATGCCAGTCGTGATGTATTTTACTTTTTTTTGTCGAGGGTCGATAGCGTCTCGATACTCCAATATTTGAGCTATCATTCGATTCTGTTCGACCGACCGAAGTCTCCGGGCTCTCTGCATTACCGATCTTTGTTTATTGGCTGAATCCGGGCATGGGTATTCCCCTTCTGGGACGGGGAAACCCTTCTCGGACAGAAATGCATTTTTAACCAGGCCACCGAGGCATTTGCGAGCAGATCTTTACCGAAGGGATTACAGCCCGCTCGTCGAGATCCTTTTAAAACGCGACGCTCCAGCCACGATAGGGAAACGTCAAGAATTCTCGGGCCTAGGGGAGATACGTGGCAGGGCTAGGAAATCTTTTACGGCCGGAGAGGTTACGTCCTATAATCCCAGGTTATTAATAGACTGAATATAAAAATTTGCAGAAAGGATGCAAGGCAATGAATTGGTGTGAAGTGAAAACGTGAAACGTAGTTAGGGGTCGACCGGGAAATCAAGTTCAACTAGGGATTTCTTGGCGGTAAAAAGTCGAGCGGAAACAAACCAGTTCGAGATTGTTTGAACAGACCGTGATTGTTTTCACTGGCCGGAGGTGAGACACGGTTGGCCTCGCGTAAACTTAATTCCCGGCTTGCAACATCGTTGCTCACGGCCGCGGCCGGGTCAACGGTATCCGACCGAATGCAACGACACATCGCAACTTTTATCAATTTCCCCGTTGCAACAGCCTTTCCGAGACCCTCTCTCATTTCCTTCGTTGAATTAATTACCGAATCAATTTATCAAGTTTTGCCTCTATCATCTGAAATACATTTTAACCACGAACAATGGAGATACATTTACGAAATGGTACTGTTTTAGCAATTTTTTAAAAGTTAGACTTTTTTTTTTTTAATCCGTGTTGTCCGTGGTAAGATGGCGGCCACGGGGTGTCCGAACACGATAAAATTAAATGTTCGCCGTGGTGACCCGGTCCGGCTGGCTACTGATCGAGTGGAAAGCATCCGGCCGGGCAAGATGCACCCGCGGTGCAGACTGATTGCGTCACGCGCCGAAAAATAGGCACGCGTCCCAATTTCACGGGAGAGTGTTTTGACCGGCCGTTTCTCGGTAAACGCGCGGTTACAGGAGAATTACGACGGATCGCTGCGTCTCCCCCTTTAGATCTCTCGCCGCGAAATCGAGTCAATCTTGACGCGTAATCAAACATGGGCGACGACAGAGGAACCTCGGCAAACCGGAAACGCTTAACCCAAAAATTTTGGATAACCACTGTTCAATAGTATAACAGTTCGTCGAATAAAGCAACAAAGATATGAAGTTCTGTCTGGATCGGAAGGAATCGACGCTAATTCTCGCTACTTCGGTTAATCTAGTGACCCCTAGGGAACGTGTCAGCCAGAAATACCTGGCAGCTAGCCGACACTTGCGTAAGCACGTCGTCAGAGAAATAGTTATTGACCTTTATTGCTGTTGGGGTCTCGGGACTGTGCTGATCAATTTTCCTAGATCATCAAAGTCCTCTATACAATGCTACATTTGTTCCTAAACATTGAATGATTGTTTACGTTGTATTTCCTGTACTCTGACTCTTTCCTGATTCCCCTAGAAAAGATTCTGGCGCGAGATTCAAAGTGTACTTTCATTTCCACCACTAGAAAATTCACATTCAAGCTTGAAAAATTCTCGGGGCTTCCCCCAGGAACCTTTCAGTCTAAAAAGAGTGAATCCTCGGTCTCTAAAAGCAGACTCGTTCTCCCACTTTTCATCATACACGTCCGACGCATCGCTCCCATTCATCCTTCAAACGGTCCCTGCTTCTGTGAGACTCTCTTGCGCTAGCCTACTCCAGTTTCAATCTTTTCGAACTCGATTCCAGCCCCGTTGTCGCCATGTTTGCCACCTTGTCAGCTTCTTATGCAAACTGTGTGTTGCTTAGATCCAGATTGGACCGTGTATGGATCGGTTTCGACTAAGTTTGGATTAAGTTGCGACTAGATTCACGTTACATTCCTGCTAGAATAGCAATCGCAGTCTTTATGCAACGATCATGAATCGATCAGACTGAATGTCTCTCTCTGCGATGAATCGGTGTTGTGTTTAAGCGAACCGTTTGATGCAAATTCACGGCACAACGGCTTTCTTTGTCCTTCGGAGATAAAGTTAACTGTGAGACACTGTTTTGAGCAAGCCCGACAGCTGTGGCAATGCAGGGTAATTTTATGTCCGGGACTGTTTCGACTCGACGTTCCGCAAACATTCTTGTTCTTTCTGTCAACTGGAATCTTGGCAATTCTTCCGCCAGTGTTACAATATTAATTTTTACAACGATGCTGTTCTCTGAATTTTTCTTATATATCGTTAATAATAATCGAGACAATAGCATCGCTTGAATTTCGAATGCCGCACCCTGTATATCTTCGAAGTCTTAGGGTAATTCCGCGCGACACATTCCCGCAGCAAACGTCGCAATCCATTCTCATCGATTATTCCATTTCGACTGGCAGAACGATGTTACTGTCAGCCAGATTTAGCAATAAATCATTGCTAAGACGAGTCCCTGTAGATCACTCCTAATTGCCCGAGAGATCAGGGAGCGAGCGTCGTTCTCGATGCCTCGGGACGTTGATGAGATTTACCGATGACATTAGCGGCGGACGAGCCGTTAAAGAATTTACGGGTACCGATTAATTCAGCCGCGAATATTCCGGCGAAGTTTGCACGCGAAAATCGACGCTCGCCTAATTCGAAAGCCCCGTCGAACGCCTCGGCGAGCGTGAACGTCTTCATCGAGTTACCGGCTTGGCGCTAAACCAGACCTCGGGACAGTTTTATTTACCGATGCAGAATGTGCGAACGTTTACCAGGCCCCCGACGATCCTCCTCGACAGCATCTAAAGAGGTTACCAACGACGACGCTCGCTTGACCGAGAAAATCCCTCGTGCTTTTACTGGGACGACGACGCCGCGCCGTTTGCAAATAGGCCGCAAATTTGTCTCATTAGTGGGTTTCCATTTTATCAATTATCTCAAATCTTTTATCAATCTCAGAAAGGATTTCATTAATCCCTTTCCACCGCAACAATGTTTCTGAAAATCATCAACGATAGCACGAAATCCGCAAAACCTGAACCACATCCATTCCAATCAAGTAAACGTCATTTCCAAACAATTTTCAGAAATCCAACTCATTCAGGCGAACGTAAAACAGCTCTCAAACAACAATAAAAAAAAAACTAGCCAATATTTAACGACAACATCAACGTACACCGCACAAAACATTTTTAACTATCCTAAAAAGATAAACTTCCACATCGACAATTGTTGAAGCACTCCAGCCAAAAATACCGACCAATTTAACAAACAAAAGCCAATTACAATCGGTCTTTGCAGTGGTTCCAATTAACAGCAGCTCGTAATATTTTACTGTGTGCTGGTACATAGCTCTATCTCACCGGGCAGTAAAGCCTGTGCCGATTAATTCACTGAACTTTACAATTTCTTTTCCGCAAGCTTTATATCGAATATATCTGTAGCTTGTGATTTCCGCGAGAAAACGAAAGTCACGTTCGTATTCAGCACGTGGAAATGAGTAGAACGAGATATAACAGGTGCCGAAAGCTTCGGGGTGGGGCAATTCGAAAGTCCTACGATTTTATTGGGCTCGGTATTGTTCGAAGAGCGGTGTTTCGCTGGGAATCGCATAATCCGCCGCGCCGTTCTGTTTTCCATTCGAGCAGAACAGTTTCTCGCTGGATCTGTCGGCGGAATATAAATTCTGCTCCAGTGGCACCATGAATATCAGAGTTGATCGGCACATCAGCTGACTGCGCGCCGCGTCAAGGCTGCCGGAGAGATCAAATGAATAATGTACCCCTTTCAGCCAGCTGCATAACACATCTCTCGGCTCATTTTTAACACTCGTTTGATAATAATGGCCACCGGACCTCCGGGGCATTTCTACGCGTTGCGGGGCTCTCGCGGGAAACGGGAGATTACTCGCTCTGCCATCGGCGGACACCCGCCGGCTCATTAACTCCGTCGCTGTAAATGTATTCGATATTACGCAGCGAGATCCCATTGATCGCGTTGAGAAAGTTCCGTGGAAAGTATTTGCGCATTGCGGTTGCACCGTAAACAATTCGAACATTCGAGTAGATTAATTAGTCGATGGATCGGCGCATTGGGGTCGCCAGAATCGTGTTACCTAAATGAACTGTACGCCTGTCTGTAACACCAGAAGATCGCCAAAAGAAAGCGAAAAAGGTAGTCTATATTCCTGAACCTAGCCCATAGCAATCGCGTTGCGCTAGGGTCTAGTTCCGGAGAGCAGCGGGAGCGAGATTAGCTCGCCGCCGCTTGTAGGAAAAACGTCGTTGACAGGACGAAGCGGGTCAGATGCGTCTGCGAGGTCAACGGGAACGAGAGTGCGCGTTCGAAAAAGCTGTTCGTGCGCGAACGCTAAAGAATTCGTCCTTGACGGCGACGCTGACAGTGGATCTGGACGATCATAGACAGCCAGGGACAGTTGTGGACAGTTCTACACGGTTCCAGACGCTTCTCCGCCAAACGACAAGCACGATCTGTCGTTCTCGGTGTCGAAGAGCCAGCAAGAGGAAGATTCGCGGCGCGTGCATCGCCGTAACAACTGCGAAGCTGCAGCCAGTGCAGTCGTCGGCAGACGGCCTAACTTCGCATGACGTCACCTCAGCCAGCGTATCATTTTTAGCCCACATATACAGCCGCAACGACGACAACGACGACGACAAGCTCCTCTGTTACTTCGCGACGGCTCGTGCGACCGGCCGTTCGTCTGTCCGTCGCGTCGGTGTGCACGCAACACGAGGCCGAACGACGAGTGCACACAGGCCGACACACTCCGAGCAGTGCGAGTGACCGAGTCCGCCGCGTAACAGAGACTAGTGGGGGCCTCGAGCGACTCGCGAGTCGGCGCAAAAGATTTTACACCTTGTCGACACCTGACACCTCATCGAAATCAAAACCTTTGAACGTCTGTCTGATTATTGGCGAAAGCGATGGGTGCATTCTAATTTCGTATCAATTTTGCATCGATACAGAGATGATCGGATTTTAATTGAATAATTGTAATCTCATTGTATCCGTGTTCCCCAGGTTGAGTGGACTATGAATAAACGATCGTTGATCGATCATGCTTGGAACTTGGTATGATTTTCATTCGCGAGCTGCTCGAGGACATCGCTTCCAGTCCCGACGTCGAGCGGATGTTTTTGCAAGAGACAGTGCATCCCGGGATTGCATTATGGGCGCTTTCCCTTGACACTACTGACCGAGCTGAAAACATTGCCCCCACCATACCGAGAGTTCCTTGGAACGTCTGACTCTGACAGTGATAGTGGCTCTCAACCTGGGGCTCTACTGAATTTCATTTTTAGAAACCTTACAGTTCTGTTCTCGTAAACGTAGCTCGATCAAATTTCCTCTGCATGGAAATGTTCGATCTTCAAACTTCACAGCTGGACTAGTGGCTCTCAATGGAAGTGTTCGATATTTAATTGAATCTTGATCGAACTAAATTTGACATTTTACGTCGTTGCATCTCAGATTCAAATTTCTCTTCTAACGCTACGGACACTGTTTCGTCGTACATAGTACCTAGTACGGTCCCGATCGAAATCTTCGGAAACGTTTCCAGCCCGTCGACCCAGAGCGGAATATAATAACCGTGGATGGGCGGACTATCGCCGAGTCTGATCGTTAAATTACCGCGATTCGGTGAGTCAGGAATCCGAAAATCGACTGTTCCAGTTAAACAACGCGGGCAGCGCGAATTATTAACGCGGCTTTCGCGTGAGATAAGCCCGGCTAACCTTTACACTCGTGACTCCCGACGCGACGGCCGGGAAACATCTAGCCCAGACTAATGCCAATATTGATCCTTGCACCTGCGCCTCTCCTTACGCCGCGAACTTGCCATTTTTTTTTCCTTTCAATGGCCGACGCGTGCCACCGGCAATTTCTCTTTCCGATTCCAGAGCCTGCTTCGAATGTCGACGAATCACCCGATCGGGACGATAATTTTTCCACACGGAACCGGGTGACGCAGAAAATTGCAGCTTCGCGGGTTCGTTTATCAATCTTTGTAAAATATGCATACGTTTCTTGATGCAAAAATAGTCACGCTGTACGAAGTTGCAGAATCTTCAAGGTGGACCACTGTATTGGAAATAGTTGTAAAATGATGGGATGGTTGAGAATTTTTATACACGCAAATAATTGACATAAACGATTGAAAGTCCTACGAGTTATTTAGTTGTGTTTGAAAAATGTGTAGGAATTCTTTCAAGCAGGAACAATGCTTCTATCGAAAGTCATAACGATTTTGCTAAGAGTCATTCTGAAGGAATGTTGTTAAACTCTTTAAAATGTGGAATATTATTATAATCAGGCTTTTTATTTATTGCAATAAGGGTTCTATCGGCTTCTAAATAAACTAAGAACCCTTTGAACATTATTAATAGTCCGTGGTTCTTTACGTATTTATACTCTGTGAAGATTGTCAAGAAAAAATAGAAAAATAGATACCCTTATAGAAGTCTTTATTTATTTATATATCGTAATTTGGGACTTTTATATGTTATTAGTAATACATACAACAATGTACATTCCTTCAAACATTCAAGAGAGACAACACAGATAGGATTTAGAAGTATTTCCCTGGCAGGTGGAAGCCCTTCTGGAACTGGAACGCGCCTACGGCATTAGTCGAGCAGATTCAGTAGGATCGCACCACTGCCTTCCGAACGACTTTATACAGGGTGACTCAAGAAGCAAGGAGCATTCTTATTGAATATCGAATTTTTGATGGATCGACGTCGTGCTTCGGACACGTTGATTGATAACTCGGTTTGGTAGTTATGGTAACAGGTGTTCTCGAGGCGAGTCCGGAGAAAGCGAGAACGTGGCGCGCGTTTACGGCGATATGTCGAACGAGACCACTCCCATAGCCTATTAGGGATTCACCGTGCACACGTCGGACAAAAATGCATCCTCAGCTATTGTCCCCGTCGCTTGTCCTTACAGCCAGCGATGCACATTCCCGGCTGCCGTGCACTAGGAACTGTGGACACGTTTTACTGCTTCACGTATCCGTGTCTTCGATATATGAAAAAATTTCTACATGAAAAAGTTTGATCTTGATATATCGATTAGTTCTGTTTAAAAAAAATTATCGAAATCCACATTATTTTACAATCTTTGTAACTTCGGACATCGTCAATATTTTTACATGAAAAGAGATTGGTGAACAACTCCGCAAACTCTGATTCTCGTACGTTAACTAGTTTCGCGAAAAAAATTCTTAACCGTCGTCGCATGTCTCGTCGACAATTTCCAACGAGTTGCTTGTTTGACCTCTTGTGAATTTTACCAGCATGATTATTCATAAATAAAAAAGTTCCCACATGTTTCTTGCGTGGTGTCAAGCAACTTCTGCTCAGAAAGGGAAAAAGGTATGAGCTGCGTGAATGCAGAGACTGTATACGCCTGTACTCCTGCCCGCGCCGCGTACACATACGATTAACGGGCCACGATCGATAATGTATTCCGTTCGAAAATAAACTGACCTATACCAACACCGATGTTACCACTTCCGCCGAGTGACCCCTCGTGTCTCGATAAATATTTACGCGGCTGCGAACTCGCCACGCAGTCGAGTGACTTTCGATCTATGGATCGTGAACGTTTCTTCTCGGTGATCCAGCATTTACAGCAGTCTATGACCAGGCAGAAATTTTCATAAGTTTTATCAGACCTCGACGAGTCTTCTTCTCACGCGAACGAAATATCTGAGATTTTGTTTTCCTGTTCTTCCTATCAAAGAAGATGTACTAAAAATATTTAAAAAATACTAGATCAAAGCCTGATACATATAGAAATGGATTTCGTTCGTACGGGTGGTATTATTTGATGGGTTTCTGTTACGTGACTTTTTGGACACCCGTTGGAAGCTCATTTTCTCGCCGAACAGTTTCCACAGAGTCGAGGTAAAACGGAAATTTTTCAAGCTTCTCCGCGCGAGTGATCAGTGAAACGTGTAACAAAAGCAAAACATTAAAAATATCTGGCTGAGCCATTAATGTAAGTAACGAGTTCCATTTGCATAATTGAATTTCCGCGAACGTATCCGCTGCCTGGTAATTATGGTTCTAATTTGTTCTGAAACGAGCCTGACGTTTTATCCGCGTAATTAATTGTTAATTAATAAAACACAATGAATTACTTTTTCATCTGACAATGAGTTATTATACATCGTAATATTTTCAACATCAACAATCCTAATTTGTACCTTGAGCATACCTTGCAGAAGCTGAAATATGTATCTTTAAACTTCTGACCGTAAAGAAATTTCCACGAAGAGATTTTCACTGGAAAAGAAGTGCAATAGCATTGGGAAAGTGCAGCGGATGCATCTTGTCCGGCCACTGAACGCTTTTTCTCCTTGCTTTTATTTTTTCGAGGCTGCGTTTTTCCATTTTCCTAGCTTTCTGACGAGGACGATGAGAGCGTGCACGATTACGGGGACGCAAAAGGTTCGCGAAGCCAATGACACGGTCGCGAAAGAGGATTTCTGTGAACAAAAACAAAAAGAAAACAAGGAAAAAAGGAACGAGTAGAGAGGGGAGGGAAAAAAACGGAAAAGGATAGTAATTTGCAGGCAGTGAACGGGAGCGTAATAGCGCTCAGCCTTGACCATGGCTGGTCGCACGAAAGCGAACCTGTTTACTTGCTCCAGAAAATCTCCGATAAACTTTCTAGCTCCGTTCGTTTTCGTTCGCCAACCGGAAAACGCTCCTTTTATGAAAAATCGCCAAGAGTAGAAATACATTCGTTAATTACCAGTGAAAATTGACCATCGAAAAAATTCTTCTAATTGGTACGGTTGGTCTAACTGGGTTAAAGAAACCGCAAGGAAAGTCCGATTCAATTATGAAATAATTGAAAAAAGTATTATCATTGGATCTTGCGATCAGCAACAAAATGTAAAGAATACTGGGTTAACGAATTTGCAGAAAATGATCTGTGAAGGATCTCCGAAGAGAATATACTTCGCATTTGGAATAATCCCTTTGAACGAGGAGAGGGTGAGCTCGCAGGAGATTATGGTAGCGTAGAGCGGGCCGCGGTAAGCGTCATGCAAGGCGAGCGAAAGGCAACACCTCTATTTTGCAACAGTGACAACGTTTCGAACCAGACGAAACAGGCTTTGGTGTTGCGATACCCGGCTCGGTGTACTGATACACCGCCGCATGAAACAAAAAACAATGAGCTCGACAGCCACAACACACAACACACAGGACGCATAGTCACGCACACCGACGACAAAGGACACCGCCGACGCAACCGTTCGTGTGCCTGAACCAGACAAGGTCATTCATAAGTAGCTCAAGTTCAACTAATAGTATTGTATTACGATACCTGGCAGCCCTCTTCCTTCCGCCATCTTTCTCTCTCTATCTTCGTCCGCGGACCCCTCTCGCTTTCCCTCCCTACGGGCTCGCTGCATTCACATTGAACAATGCCCGATGATCGGCCAGAATTAATTATCGTTCGATCGCTATTGCAACAGTGTTCGCTCCCAAAACTGTGTTTGCTCGAACCTTAACGATTCAATTAAGTATCCATCCAATTTGAACACCTAATTTACTGTTAAAGTAGCATGTATCTCCCACCGAAAAGAATTCTTCAGGAAGTTATGCGAGCCCCATAGCTACTTTGTAGAATCCCCGTGAAGCCCAAGATGATAGACCATGAATTCCGGTAAATTCCTCAGGCTCAGATCAGTTTCGCAGATATATTCGCGCGAGGAACGGTAGGGGTATGCAAAAGAAGGGTGGAAAAATTTTTCCCCGTACGTTTTCTCACGCTATCTTCCTCCTTCTCCTCGGGGGACACCATGCGCTTCTCCCCTCCGCCGCTGTCGCTTGCATTTAGATCGAATCTCGTAGAATCTACGTGACGGGGCGAGTCCGGATAACCGGGCTTCTGAAATTATTGCGGAAGATCGCCGTGGAAGATCGCGCGGCTCGCGAGAACGAATGTCCCTATAGAGAGGCGGCGCAGCCGAATATCGCCGGTGGTAATTCACCCACCACGCCGCGAATAAATTACTAGCGGCTTTATTAAAACCCCAGGCCGACCGACGGGATCGAACGACCCCCGATAGGATCGATACCATCGCTTGAAACGCGAATCTTAGGCTACCTGCGCGCACCCGTCATTTCGCCCATTGTTCCACCGTCGAGCCACGATTTTAGTAATTTAGACCCGGGCCCGAAAGGCTCATCTCGTGCTCCCTGTTGTACAGGTCGTTCCAAAATCTGCGGTCGAAGCCGCTGTACGTATGTAGTACGTTTTTCTTGCCAGGAACTACAACTACAGTGTAACGATTTTAAAAGTATAAGCTGCTTCAAAATATTGTTTAAACTGGCCGTCGTATAGGGCGTTTAAAAATCAGTCGCCAAAGCTTCAGTATATGCGGCCATATCTTTCAAAT
This sequence comes from Lasioglossum malachurum, assembly GCA_028455605.1. Lineage (NCBI taxonomy): Eukaryota > Metazoa > Arthropoda > Insecta > Hymenoptera > Halictidae > Lasioglossum > Lasioglossum malachurum. Next base: position 2,513,069 of record CM052315.1, read on the forward strand.
TTCCCATGCCACAGTACGTTAGAAAATTTTTCTCTGCAACAAAAATGGATTTCAGCAAGATTGTCGTTTTAACAGTAGTTCCGACCAGCGAAAGCAAACTCAGACTGTACAGGGTGTTCCAAAATACGTAAACACAGCTTCGAAACATTGTGTGAAATGTTTTTTTTTAAATAAGCATAGACACCGACCAGAATAACCGAGCCTAAACGAGGCTCCATCGATCGGAAACAGCACGAATTGACAAAAGGACAATCCCAGTGCCTGTCGAGCGGCAGATTTCATTGAAGGAACATAATCTGTGGCACAAAGGCGACCGGGTCTCAGTGTCCACAATGTAATCGCGGTGTGGAAAGAGAGTGGCCCCCTATGGCAACGACGGCGTCGGTGTAGAGATCCCATTCCATCAGCCTGGTTTAATTTCGCGTTGACGTAGGTCCAGGGCCGCCATTGTCTCCCGTTTCACGGCTTGTTCGCATGCGTGGCGGGTTGCGTCGCGCAATGTACCTTTTGCGCGTGTATTGAGGTGGCTACGCAGAAATGTGTGCGGGCACGCGCGCACGCACGCACGACGATTGAAGGGTGAAATGAAAAACACCGTGAAACCCTCCTCCCGGTCGGGCACACGCACCGACTCGTTTTTCCTCTGACGCGTTCAGGGCCGTCGAGCACGAAAACCGAGCCCCCCGTTTACCTTTTGCCCGCTCGATCGGGGCCACCGACGCTGATTTATAGGGTGTTTACCCTTCTATTTATGGGCTGACTCGACAGAGCGAGAGAGAGAGAGAGAGAGAGCGAGATATCGTGTCGCGTCGTGTCGTCCCCTGGACAATAATTATTGCCATTTATCACCGGTATGACAAGTCCTGTCGCGCGGATCGTCGCCAGTTCTATTTAACGGAGGAAATACGATTTAGCTGGCCTGTTTCGTACGTTTGCTGCGCTCCGCTGAAGTTTTTAATCGGACGGATCGTTACAGAGTGATTCAAAATTGATGGCGTGCAATAGAAAATTTCCTGTATAGGTGGAGAATTGATTTATTTCGTTCTCTGTACGTCACTGATACCGTGTAGTCGCTTTTTAAGGGGAGGGCGCTGATACAGAGTGTTCCAAAATCGGTGAGAACAGGGAAGATCGATTTATTTGATTTTTTAGACGTTTCTGATACGGTCTAGTAGTCTTTTAAAAGGATTTCTTTACGATAGAAGAAATTTACAGGGTGTTTCACGTTTCACGCAACAGCTGTTTTACAGAAAAATTGTATGTAGCGAAACGAAATGTGCAAAGTCTTGCTTGGTGATTTGGACCACCCTGTAGCCAAGCAATGTATTACATACAAAGTTTCCAATGGGAGCCCAACATGGCGCGTTGATGGAACCTCGTAAAGGGCGCCATATACGGCGAAGACCGATTTAGAAGGTCTGCTGCTCATTTGCTCGGTGCAGTTCGATGTTTGCACTATGAGTCCAGTTTATTGCCGGTCTCGACGTCTCGAACCCCACGCTGACTTTAATGGAAGGTCTTTAAAAATCATAAATAAAACACCGGAGGTTCATGGCGCTGCAGACTCTCTCGCCCAGCTGGAACGCTGTTTACACGGAGACCCCATTTTTTGAAAAACCTGTAGCCGCGTACAGTGCTGCTCAAAACATTTCAATGTTTACAATCTTAATACCGTAATAGTGCATTTCACATTTTTTCCGAAACGAACGATTCTTATTATTAAATCCTCCCGCGAATATCGAAGATGGTATATCAGCAATTTGATTATCTCAATCCTTCCGATGTATGGAAGACCAAACAGTTTTGAACAACAGTGTACTCACACTCGTGAGTCAGCATACTGCTCGAATGCGTTTAGGCGAGCGGGAGACGCGACGCGCAGCGAAAATAGACTTTATTTATTGTGAGTTTGTTGTTGAATATTTTTATTCGGCCACCGGTATTTATAGAACGATATTCCGCGATGTCGACGCTATTCGCGAGCGTAGTAAAAGTCGTCTGACAGGTTTTTCTGTGCGTTCTGCAACGGACGCTGTTGAATAATACTGTTGCGTAAGGTATACATATACAGCGAGCGCGCGAGGTTTTTTTGGGCATTCCTGTGGGAGGGATTCGCGTTTGTATTCTTTAATTACCATTTCGCTGGAGATAGGTAAGTGTCCGGTGATTCGTGGACGGGAGTGTATAATTTAGTTTTACACGTTCGATTGCATTATTGGCCAACTTGATCGGTAAAAACGAAAATACATTTAAATCTAGAAATTCTTGTATTTTTAATCTGCTCGAAATAACGTGTTTGCGAGACAGCGCAGATTTTGAGGTTGTCAACAGTGTCAGGAGCAAGGGCGGGAAATTCGGTAATTTAACCGCGTCGCGAATGTTGCCGCTTATAAATTCCGCGGGTTCGTCTCGCGTTTTCACGTGCGCGATGATCGTCCGAGAGTCTCAGACGGCGTGCCAGTTCGCGGAGGGCGAGACGTATTCGTGGAAATGAATTTTCTGGCTGCGCGGAGAGAAATGCATTCGCATTCGTCGCGATCCACCGGCAAACACGGCCATTCCATTTCGAAAGATATTACGTCTCCTTCTCCGTTTTATCCACCACCGGATCGCGAAAATGGCGGAAATTCACTGGGAACAGGCTCGCGACGCCGTCTGCGACCGCCGTTTGCAATTTTCGCCATTCTGCTGACGATCTTAATTAATTTCATTTAGACGGCGCGCAAACGCTCTTTCTCTTTCATTATGGTAATACCAAAAGCGATGTACAGGGTTCATTCGTTGCACTTGCTTATTTCATTTGTGAACTTCCTCATGATGAACAGTTTCATAGAAAATCCTTAGTCCAATCCAATAGAAATCCATCGTTCGAAACTGACGGCCGACTTCTCTGTTTCCAGATGGTGGTGTTGGTAGATCGTCGAGGGGAGGCGGGCGGCAGCAGCGCGGAGGGCGATGCGGTTGGCAAGCGGGGTAGCTCGAGTAGGTGATAACGACTTCTGACCTTCCGTGAGAGACCCTACCGTGGCGGAGAGGGCCTTGCCATCGATCGTCAAGTGAAAGGCTCACCATTCAGAAGAAAACGAAGAGGCGAAGCCGGAAGAAGAAGAAGAAGAAGAAGAAGAAGAGGAAGACGAAGGAAAGCAACAACAAGACGAAGAAGAGGAAGAGGCGAAGAAAGAAGAAAAGAAGAAAGGAGAGAAGAAGAGAGTCGAACAGAGAGAAAGAGAGAGGAGAGAGAAAGAGAGAGAAGGCGAGCAACTGAAGGGGGGATCGTGAAAGACACGCGCGGCACAACTCTCACCACGAAGAAGGTGAACGACGACGGTCCTCGTCCTGCTGAGAGTGGCGAGGATAGACCGACGAAGAAACGGAACCTTGAGGAAGAAAACACACAGTCCCTTTTCCCCTTTTGGCGTTCGCCGGGAGAGAGACGAAGCGAACGGTCTGCAAACGTTCGAACGTTTCAAAACTTCTACCTTGAGAACATATACCTCGTACGAACAAGTACCTTCAAACTTAAACCTCTTTTTTCGCAGCGCAATAGTGCCTAGACTCCTCCGAAAGAAACGTAACTATACAAACAAACAAACAAACAAACAAACAAACAAACAAACAAAAAAAAAATAATAAGCTAAACGATAAAGTAATAACACAAAAATATTACTATTATTACTAATAATAAACAACCGTTATATAAATATATATAAAAATCTATATATATTATATAGAAATATTATATATATATATACTCAGAGCAGAGAGAGAGAGAGAGCGTTTATGAGATATCTATCAACGAGAGACACACACGCATACACACGAACACAAAGTTTATTATATGCTCGAGGAACAAGCCACGCAGTCTGTCTCTCTCTATATATATGCGGGCGGGCAGTTATCTGTACGCAAGCGAGACGAGAGCGTTTCATTCAGGATTTAACATCAATCGAAGAGCATCTCGACACACAGAGGAGATATCTTTGTCCGGGGACAGAGATTTGATCAGGAATCATCTTGTTGACAACTGTCACACCCGCCCCCTCAACCCCGCCCTTTATCTACGCCCTGCCCAGTTTTCTTTTTCGAACCCACCCATCCGAGGAAATCCAATCATCCACAAGAAACACAGCCTCTTCGAATCAACTCTACGAACCAGGACAGCGAAGTACCTGCAGACACAGATATATTTATAGTAATTAATATTAATGATAATTTATGTATAACGAGCATAACGTAACACGCCGGGGATCGGCCGACGAACGATACGTCTACGAGGAGAGCAATTAACATTTGCATACCCCGCACGCGTAAGGAGTATTGTTGAACGAGCGTGCATTGTGCACTTGCTGGAAAGAAAGAGAGAGAGAGAGAGAGGAGAGGGAGAAGAGAGAGAGAGAAGAGGATCGCAAGGAACGGAAGTGCCGAACGCTTAATAATTCTAGACAACCGATCGGTTAGAGTGCTTCTGCTTCTTCGACGCTCATCTGCTCGGCGCTAAGCGGGATTCCCTGCTCTATATACACGAGGTACGTGGTTTCCAATTTTTAGTAATCGTGACCACGATCCGGGGGCGTGATCCCGACCACGTGAATTAATTTTTCACCCGTTGCGTTCGCGAGAAAAATTCGAAAACGAGTGTGGTTGATTCTTCGCGATGCTTCACTGTTCAGAAGACTCTTTGGCAGGAATATTTTGCTTTTGAAAATATAAAATATTTTTTTCATGCACATAACACGATCCTATAATTAATTAGAGACTCGAGAGTGGGTAATAGCTAGTCCACTCTCCATCGGATCGGAACAATACATCGTCAAGTATACTACTCGAACACCTGGAATCGCGTTATCTGCTCTACGAACCACTCACCTACAATCCACACGAGCACTATCTATACCACTGGCTGATAATTATCATAACCTTAATCTCCAAACAGTGTCTTCCGTGATTGAACTAAGTACCCTCTTTTGGACGTGTTTTTGGCTTTGCTGTTCCTTTTCTATAAATAATAACTTTGATCGTTTAACGCAACACCAAAGAAGCCTCGTTCACTTCAAGGACCGGCTAGCCCGGAAGTCCAACAGCAATTTGGTGGTCTCAAGGTCACCAGTTACAACATAGCACGCGGAAGCGGCTGCAGATAGGTGTTTCGTTCGATCCGCGATCCGGAAAGAGGAAACTTTTACCGGTGGATATCTGGCTGCGCGGATCTTCGTTCTCGCGTGGTAATTAGCACCTGCGGTGGACGAAAAGCGGCCCAGTCGCACGCTCGCGAGTGAAAGGTGGCCGACACCTTCTCGCACCGGCATTATCGGCAGCGTCGATCTTCCTCCGCCGCCGGAAATTATCGCACGAAATTCTTTCGCGATCGCTGCTCGACATTCGGCCCCGTTCACTTTCACTTCGGGCGAAAATCGAAAATCCAACTTCTGTAGAAACCTCGTGATCGGAACGCTCCGTAACCTGTTCAGAGTTCGTTCGAGCAACCTCACCGGTCGAGCCTCGCCGCCGCTATTACGTTATTTAACAGAAAGTTTCCTGTCGCGTCGAATGGCAGGAGCAGAAGATTTCCGCGAATCGATCGTCCGTGGGATCAAAAACACGGGGTCTGCAGCGTTATTAGGCGCACAGCTGCATTAAAGTTGCCCGAGCTGCGGTAGGTGATCCGCGTTTTTTTCATAGTGGCGAGCTAACGGATACCTCGGCGACTCGCTGTTTCGATCGCTGCCAGCATAGAGTCATTGTCCGGCATTTACGTGACGAATTTCCCGTGCTGCTCGTCTTCGCGGGTGTCGTTCTGCCGTCCACGACCACGCTATTCGCATGTTAACAGCTTTCTAAGAAGCTCGGCCGGCTAGCTGACGGCATCGACTCGCCTGTCGATCTTGCTGCCCTGTTCTCTCTATTATTTTATCTGTTCTTCCTCGAAGATATCGAATTTTTAATAATCCTTAGCGCGAACATGTTCGACGCAGTCCTTCCCGTTGCCATCCGGGACCTTAAAATACGTTTCAATTCTGAAAGTGGGTTGAAAGTACGCTTGACAGCGGTGATAATTAATTATAATCACTCGGAATGTCCAGCACTGCGACATACTGTAACGTCACCAAGATCGTTAAGGCACCTCTCACGCCGAGAGGAATTTTTGATATTCGCGGAAAATAAATAATCTTCGGTTTGTCGTAGCGACACGACTCGGAACGATCGTTTCGTCGACTCGCGAGTCTCTTTGCCCATTTTATTTCCACTTTTACGACTTAGCGCGAAGTCCTCGCTAGATTTCTCTAACCGTTTACCTTGGCGAGTTTGTCTCTTTCTCTTTGCGCGCGCGCGTGTGTACGGACCCGCCAGGTTCGCCAATCTCGGACACCGAACCGATAGCGATTTTTCGGCCGAGCATCGAGCAAACTGAAATTGTTTTAAACCCCGGCGATCGTTAGATACGACACCGTCGACGATCGCGACACGGCAAACAGCGAGACGAAAGAAAAAGAGTGCTCGGTTTTACAGTTAGCGAAAGCTCGTTGGGATTCCCGACACTGGCCGCTCACACGTGCTTCGATTACTTCGTGCCTGTCCCACGGAACTGCGATCGTGATTTCGAGCCAACTGCTCGGTGAATCGCCTCGCGACACCGATTATATTCCAGCGAAATATCAATTTCCAACTGACAATTAACCGGCCGGGACTCGAACGCCGCTGCGTTTTCATTTGCTGATTAATGGGACTCGAATGTTCGCTGATTTATGGCGCTGCAAACAGACTGATAACGCACAGCGACGTTTCCATTTCATTTAAAATTATTTACGATTTTTAATACTGAATACAATTTTTTATTACGATGCTGTATATTTTTATGATCAATTTATTCACTGTAGAAATTCAGATTGCAATAAGCTCCGCCCGTTTGGCGAATCTACACCTAGGAGATGATGTCGGTTGATTTTTTCCAAACTATTTCCGAACCATTTCTAAATTCTCGAGCCAATAAGAGACTCGAGAAGGTGTTACGGCCCATTTGGAAAATTTTCTCCGACTCCGGACACGGTGTACCATGGTTTTGTTGGCCGTTTACGAGTTGCTGGTCACAGTTAGCATCAGGTTCCTTGGGACTCGGGCTGTGGGAGTCGAAATCGTGACGCGGGGACGCAAGTGTGCTCGCAGGAGCGTGCCAGCGTGCCCGGTTACGACACTTGTTTTGTGACCTGGATATCTCCGTTGCTCCACTCTATACTCTATACCCACTACCTCGTATACCCAGTTGTCCCCCCGAGTCCCTTCTCCCCAGGCCACTGTCACCCCTGCTCCCGCTGCGGCAGCTTGGCCGAGCCGTCGATGCCATTCGAATATCTGGTTCACCGTGCCTCTCGACCACATGCCGCGCGACCACTGCGTGTCACCCCTCGTGATTCACCCCTCCGGACGGTGAATTCTTACCCCGAACAGCCTTCGACCTCGTCCGTGACCTTACCCTAGCTACCGAGGTAAGGTGGACCGCAGTCCTTCATCTTCTAATCCCCATCTTCACCGTTTTAGGGTACATCCTCTCTCCGGAGCAATTTGTAGAAATTTCGAACCCATCGGTGGCCAAGTGGGCGTGGCCTATTGCGGGAAGCTCATCCAGACCCCACCCTCTACTATACAATATTTCACATCTAAACCTAACTTTTAGTCTGTACCCGATTTTAACACTATGTCTACGGAGCTCTAGCAATAACTATTTCACATTATTGTATTTGTATAAACGTAACAAGAATGTGTATATCCAAATTTTCGGCCATTGTTCCAATAATATATATCCAAAGAAATAAATTTGGCAAATAATTCCTCAGAGAAGCATTACGGGTATCCGTAAACCTAGTGTTAAACCAAATACATATATATATTTTTCTAGTTGTAAATTTCTGATTGATTGCTTCGGAGAGTCGCACAGTCACGGGTTAGTATACATACATCTCGATTAGGGCGATGTCCGAGCGAAATCTCGTCGATCTTCGTGTCGCGGCAATCAAGAATTGGCGAAAGAGCGCCGGGAGCGCGTCGGCGAGCAAAAACAATAGCGCAAAAGGAAAAATCCGTGGCAGCGGATGATGAATCATTGTTCCACTGAATTCGTCATGGGAACGTTATGCAAAGGTTAAGAAACGGGGAGGGTAAAGGAGGTGGATCAAGCGATCCAGAGGTTCACGTTTGCTGAAACGAGAGAAAGAACTCTCCAAACATGGTCTTGCCGGCGATTTCAGATGGCGAACGATTCGCGAGCCTTTTATGGCGTTGGCTTCAGAACCGCGGTGGATCACAAAACTATTGGCACACTGATTCGTATACCAACCGCACATTGTGTCCTTTGTGCTCGTGAAAACCATTGAACGAGTTTGTTCAAAAAAATGATCTAATCTATTTTTTAGAAACAGAAACTCCATCGGAGAGGCATCTATCTTCATGCTTCGCGAAAGCCTGCAATAAAAATACTAGGCAAAGGGAAAGAACTCGGCGCGCTCACACTTACAATCGTGTGCACTGGCGCTGCCACTAATTCAACACTGAATTTATCGGACAGCCTCGAGAAACAATTCTTGGAAAACGAGGGCGAGTCGATAGGCGAAACTCGTTGTCCCCGGGCTCATCGGAGCATCAGAATCGGCGGATGACCCAGTGGCACAATCGATTCTCTTTCCGGTCGATTAAAAAACCCGGCGCAGTGCCGTGGCTTGCGCGTCCGCGCACCCTGTTCCAGCAGAATCTTTTCACCGGTGAGAGATTTGAAAGCAGAGGCGAGGAGATGTTCGCCAGACACGAGAGAGGAGGCGAGGCCCGCGCTCCCCGGCGAGATCCATTGTGCGGTGTAATCTGCGTTAGGGCCGAGGAATCCGCTCCGGCAGAGCCAATGATGCCACCAGAAAGAAAGACAAGAGGGCCCCGCTGGTGGGAGGTGGGGAGGAAGAGGCGTCGGGGGATGTATGATAAAAAGCCGGGGAAGGACAGAGACAGGCTGCTGGGGTAGGTTGAGAAACGAGGGGCTGCGAAGCGGGAGGCCGGGAGAAGCCGACGAGTGTTGAGACTGTATTGATTTCCATTCCGGGCTGTCTGGCTGTAGTCTAGTCCATATCCGGTATTCTTCGTGTTCTTGCGTCCCGACGCACGTGTACCAGCGGATTTCGACCGGACGCGGACGACGAAACTGTCAGCAATATCGGGTGACAGTGCTATAGGGAAGGAGGGTGGCCATTGAATCCTCCTGGGACTGGTTTGTGTCCTCCCTTTCGCTCTGAATGTCCGCGACCATTTGCATAGAACCAATTCATAGGGATCGGTAGCAAAGAAAATTTTCTACGATAGAAATCCAGCAGAATGTTCAACGACATCAACCGTACATCATCGCACAACACACCGGAATCCGGTGCTAACGACCTATCCAATTGAGCGTTGAATTAACATGGGAATATCGAGGCGGATGTGTCCATCGTAGGGCAGTAAATAAACAATCTGGTCCCGATATCGATAGTGGATAAAATCCGGGAAACGGCGCGAAATGAAGCAGCGAACAGGGTCTTAACTTTTCTGCACGACTTCGTAGTTGACGGGCTCGTAATTACGATCCCGGATCGCGTCCCTAATTGCGTCCCGGTGAAAGTCAACATAATCCTGTCCCCGTCTCCCTCGAACGTTTCTCATTTTATCTTGCTCATGCGTCGGGGGGCCCATGTGAATTCTGGTTTGGTGGACAACCGGTTCCTTTTCACGAACGTCGCCTCGCATACTGCTGAGTAAGTCCTTGTAATTAATGGCGACGTGACGCGCAAAAGGACGACACCGACGCGACGCGACGCGACGATCCTCCGCGGACCTCTTACGGAGGTTATGGGGCTGATTGCTTAACGAGTATCAATACGAGTTCCCCGCATCATTTCTAAAACTGCTAATGATTTTATTCGCGGCCGACATATCGGAGACGGTCGAATCCTACGAAGACTTCAACCGGTTTTCTTCGGTTGATGAAGCTCGGGCATGGGTGTGTATAACTGGACACCCTAATTGCTGATCTAACACCGGCCAAGAATACTTTGAGAGATGAGAATCGGGATCTGCACTTTAGGATGACATCAATTTCAGAATTAGAGTTGCCGGAAACCGGCGGTTCTCATTTGCCGATCCAGGTTGGCGGCTGGCAGTGGTTCTCAGTTGACGATCTAGGTCGTCGATGATGGTTCTCGTCCGATTGGTTAGGTGAACCGTAAAGTTTGGCGGATATCAGTGGTTCTCGACTGGTTTAGATCAGCGTACCGACTTCGCATCGAATTTACTCAACTAAACGATACTAGAGAGGCTCGGTGGGAGCAGTACTGTTCCGAACGAGCTCGCGCGGGTACAGATAAGTGTCCCAGCGAAGTCCAGGCAGCTCCAGAAGTTGTAAAGCCCCGAGTAAATGCCAGTGGAGGGTTCGTTCGCGAATCACCGGTTTGAAAGGGGCTCGAACAACACCAGCTAGTTCCCCATTTACGGTCGACGATAGTAGGCGGCTCCATCCAGCACAATGAGACGCGTTCAGAAGTGGAGCATGCATGCGAACAACGAAGGAACGACAGCGAACGATCCGGCAGCGGCGTGCCGGCGTGTTCTGGCAGCGATATAGTCGCGGGTGTATTGATTTCAGGGCATAAATAGACCGCGGTCTCTATTATTCAAAATGCGATCTACCCCTGCCCTGGGCCGACCGACAGCGCCATCCTCCGCTGGAAAATCATACCCGGCAGACCGGCTTTCCATCACGCTCACTATTTTTACACTTCCTGCCCGTCGTCCTCCGCGGGCCCCGTCCGACCAGTTCCGGCTTTCCCACTCGATCCGAAAATCCACCACCCTTCTTCTCCATTTCATACCCTCTTGTCACGTTATTGTTATTTATGCATCCCCAGTGTAATCACAATTTTCTCGAAAGTTTCAGCTGTGGCCGGGCAACTTTTCACGACCAGGTGTATACACTTTTGCAAGATGTACTCTCGTCCGCGAAAGATCCGTCTTCCTCGTTTTGCTGCAACTGTCTGACTCATGCGGCGCATTCTACTTATTCGTCGAGGATTTTCTAGAACGGCGACTTTCGTTGCTTCGGAACCGCTATTTCCGACAGATTGTTTAGAGAACGTTGGCACGCGCCCGAGTATTTTCTCCTCACCCTGAACTTGTCTGACTCGCGCGGCCGTTTCTACTTATTTTCGACGGACTTTTGCGAGAACGCTGACACCGTCGCGAGCTTTCGTCCTTGCACCCTCGAATCGATCTTCCCCGCTGTTCTCCTCGATTCGGCGCCGCGTGTGCCGGTTTGTTTTCGCAACTTTCTCCACGATATCCACGTCGCGTCTCATTGTTCTCTTACAGCTCGGCGATTTTTCTTTTTATCAACGTTGTCCGACCAGCGAGAAGTCTTCGACTTATTAAGAAAGTTTCTGCTGGAAAATCCGTGCCAGAACTTCCGAACATTTTCCCGCGTCACAGACGTCAAAGTCGCGACAACTAAAATATCGATGATAATGTTTCATCGAAAATTCAGTGATCCGAGAATTTTTGCTATTTCGCAAATGGGTTTCCGGGGAGAGGCTCGACGACTAAAAAGGGAAATTCCATCGGATTTTTCCAATCGATTTCGCAGATAGGCAGCCAAGGGAATTCTTGGGGGATCGTTGGCTGGAGAAGAATCAAAGCGGATTCCGGCGAGGAACGCGGCATGTTCTCTCGCGCGCCGAGTGTGGGCTTAAGATTAATTTAACTCCGTTTTACCTTGGCTTTTACACGACCCTTGCCACTCCCACCTTTCGCCGAGCTGTGTCCTGTCCCCGTTCCCCCGGACCCGTCTTTATTGCAGCGTTACAACGATCCTTGAAACACAATCGCCTCCTCCGGTACACTTCGGATTTCCGCGACACCCCGTGGCTCCTCGCCTAATCGTCGGCTGCGATCCGGCTGGTTTCGGATTTCGAGAGCCGTGAACACATGATTCTCAGGCCCCATTGTCCCGTGGAATCTCACCGATTCACACCGGAACACGCCTCAACCGCCTGCAATCATCCAATCGAGAACTAAATTTTTCGCTAAATTCTAAATGGTATTAAATATGCTTTCATCTTCCCTTGAGAGGACGAAATGATCTACCGAACGACCTGATAACTCTGTGGAAAAGAATCGGACGACGACGAACCTTGGCTCATTTTGTAGGGTAGAATCTGTACTTTCACTTCCTCGTGCTGTTTTTTAAATAATATGTTTTCGAGCCTGCAAGTACCTGCACTGTTCAATTTTTTCCCCGGTGCATGTTGATCGATAAATTGCAGCATGTTACCGAAGTTGCGGCTGAATCCGTTCGCCTGCACCGATATTACCGATTAGAGGCGGGAGCCAAGACCATACCGGTGATTAGGTTCTTTCCCTTTCCATCATTTCCTCGAACATGCTGCCTGGGCTGACCTATTGGGGCGTGTGAAACAGCTAAACGTTTGAAATTCAACGGGGAAGGGTATTAGGTTCCCCGAAGTCGCCCGGACCGCACCCACGCACGCGAAACTTGCCGTTTGCACGAGTACTCGATGCGATTGGAGATTTAAATCACTGTTGTACGATTCCACATGAAAATCTGGAATACGTTTTTCCTGCAGATTTAATCGTAGAATGATACAGCTGGTGGAACGACTCTCCCATTCTTAAGAAAACTATAACTTTTCTCATCCACAGCTGGAATAAATCTGGGGAAACTTATATGTTTAAATTTCTCTGAAAATTGATAGCTAATGAAATTTCGTGGGGGATAATCGACGAGCAACGCATAATTGCGACCGAAACGAGGATGCATTGGCCGCGCCCCCACTCCGTCACGTGAGCCGATGTACTTTATAGAATATTATGCTAATGTCGTGTCGGTGGTAATGCACGCGAACGATACTCCATCGTAATTACGCTATTGAGCCTTGTAAACTTGCAGGGAACGCGTTACGGTGCCGTACGCTGTAATGGCAGGTACGAGTCGGTCTGTAACGAAGAAATTCACCGCGCGTTTAACCACAGACTTGCGCCGAGTCCCACAGAACAGGTTTCGATCGAGAATGTGGTCAAACGAATGCGATTGTTCCGATAATTAACATTTTTTTTTCTACGGCGCCCTTATGGGGCCACCGGTGTCTAGCCGGGCCGTCTGATTCTACTTGAACTGTTAGCCCCAGAAAGTCTATTTAAAATGTGAACATCAATGAGAACATATTTCCCAAAGTAAATGAAATTTCCTAAATTTATTCGGTCACGTATAGCTTTAGAATTTTGATCTACAATAATACGTTAATGTTATCGTTAATAAATGATATTCTCGCAGAAGCGGCAGCAAACTCGAAACCGAGCTGTTGCGTGGTATATCCAGTGAAATATGACCGTCCGTTGTCAGACAGTCTATAACTTATCCCAGTGGAATCAGTTCTAACGTGTCAGACAACGGGAGAACTGTATTTAACACGACGAAGACAGTCAGACTGAATTAGCAAATCAACTGTCCGACGTCTATTCCGGTTCCTAAGCTATATCGTTCGTCGCGTAGTAAATCAGAATTTTATTAAACGGCATTTCAAATAATAGAGAATCTATAATTTCGGCGGACGCAGTGTATGAATTGCACAGCAAATAAAAGTTTCACCGAACAACAGTATAAATCGAGCAATACACCGCAATATTGTTACAACAGCTATAAACAATGTAAACAAATAATAAATTACTTGACGAGTACTAGTCGAACGTAACTTACAATTTTATTAAAAATTGGGATCTTCCGATCCAATAATTAGCAAGTTGATCCAGTCCGATGCAAAGGTCGAGTGTATCGATCCGAGTGGCCGCGATCCATCGATCCGAAGCGACACGCGTGGGACAGTGGGTAGTGTCGTATCTCGTGGCCGTGGAACCTGCTGGCATAGAGATCTGTTTGGCGACGCGACGAGCCCGTTACGGGCAGCCATCGGCGAACCAGTCCCTCTTACTCTTTTCTCTTTCATCTCGCGAAAGCGCGAGTGGATCGTGCTAGCGAGACCGTGTTATCGATCGGCACTGTTAACAAGCCCAGCTTCGAGAGCGTTTTCCAAGCACTTCCGCTTCTCTAGACACTGAGAAAGAGAGTGAGGGGCCTGGAAAATCGGCGGAGTGGGGAGAGGGTGGTAGAGCTTGCAGTTAGAGATAGAGCTCGCAGACAGAGGTAGTACTTCCAGAGGAAGATTGCAGAGAAAGAGAGTTTGAAAATAGAGAACTTGCAAAGAGGAAAGAGCTTCCAGATAGAGTGCTCACAGAGCCAGAAAACTTGCCGAGAGCTTCTTGATGAAGAGAGAGCGAGAGAGAGAGAGAGGGTGGGGATGGGAGCCGTCCCCAAAATCTCGTCAACTAATTGCATAGCCTCTCGACCGGTTGCATGATAATTTCCGAGCAGTCGGTCTTTTTTTCTCTCATCCCGCGAGACGCTAATTGGATCGATTCCTTGGTGAAACGCGAGATGCCTCGAGTAACCCTTTCCTGTACTCGGTGACGCATAAATTTCAACTTGAGATTATTGTGCACGGACGGAACTGGGTTGGTGCAACCACCTGGGTCGACGATGTACTCGGATGCTCGTTGTCGAGTACTTGAATCTGGTGAATCTGGAAGATTTTCTGTGATGTCGTTGAATTTCCATGTGCGGCAGAGATTGATTTTTCGGCTAGAGGAAAAGTTGATTTTCTTGATGTCGATTTTGCTTTCGTCTCGTCGTCTGAATAATGGACAGGCCAGGTGGAGGAGCCGCGCCGCGCCGCGTAAAAGTAGGTCTCCCTTTTCAATCCACGTGTACACACATACATTCCGCGGGAGACTGCAGTCCACGCGGAAAAGAGAGGTATTCAAGGGGGTTGAGGGCCGTTAGGGTTCTCGGGGGAGGGACCGGGGAGCAGTTGGGATCGATAGCCGGCGTCCGGGTTCTCTTCTTGCCGGTTCGTGACGACTATAAGCGAGAAACGTTCATCGTAAACCCGGTTGGAAAGGTCACGGTGCGCGGCGTTGGGATTCCGTATTTTCGGTATTTTATCATCATCGATCCGCGGATCGATCGATGGCGAGAGCACCGGCCCGCCATTACGTGTCGTTTTCGGTAATTACAAACCTCGCTCGCCCCACTCTCCCACGGGTGCACCCGTTCGTAATAATTGCGGGGATAACTACTCTCCGTTGCGAACAGGTTGCGCGCACCGTGGCCCGTAACATTTTCGATCGGACAATTAGCGTGCTGGCATTTTCTCTTCTGGCGATTATTACACGCGCCCTTTCGCGTTGGTACACTGGCGAGGCATCGTTCGAGGTCGTTGCTAGCTAGACAATGCTAGTCGGTTGTTGCTGGTGGTTTGTTAGGCGAGGATTTGTCGTGTGTCTGTGTGGTCGAGATCGACGCGGTGTGGGAACGTTGGGATTTTTATCGGTGGGAGGGGTGGTTGTTGGGATTATAAAGCTGTGAATAAGTAATCTTCGTAACGCAATATGTTTGATGGAACTTCATGTGAACCGTGTCAGAGCTGTGACTTGTTCGGACTAACTGAACTGGAATATTTCTCTTATTCCTCCGTGAGTCCTTTAGCGTGGAAAAATGGTGACATTCGACGTACAATGAAAAGCAGGTCATTGATACTGTACGTATAGTCGTGTAGACGTCGTTACTATCGTAGTTCATTGTAGTCGTTAGTGCGATCGTACGTCGTGTGCGCTACAGAAAATGGCGTAACCTTCAACGCGTGATATGCGATCGTTCGGGTTGTATCGATCACTTGACCAATTTGTTCGGGACCAATTTCGGCGGAATCAGTGCCCGGACATAATTACACAGCATATTTCTGAAACCGTGTAATAAGACGTCGAATGCAGGCCAAGGTAGCGGGCCACAATTTGCCGGGCGTAAATTTCAAAGGCAATCGTTCCTTGCACGGACACTCGCCAAATGAATTACACGGTTCCTTACCTTCGGTTACGCCAGCCTCGCTCCACTGGGTTGACGTCTCAGCGGTATGGTCGTTCACGTGTCCTTAATCAACCGTGCGCTTCAATCCCGTTGAAAATTCCCACGACGCACGTCACTCAGGCGCCCCAGGACCGGTGGCGGGTCACTTTCGACCCGTCCTTGTACTCGATCGGCTGCTGCCTACACGCGCAACACGCTAATACCACAATAATATTAATTCAGTGAACGTGGTAAAGATGGACATTGAAAAATCAATTTTAGTAACACGTCTACATTTCCAAGTCGCTTAACGTTGAATTACGGTTGATGGTATCGTCGGATATTAAATTCATTTTGTAATACGGCGTGAATACCGCTGTCTTAGTTTATGATCTTTGGAAACTGAAGCGATCGCCGCAAACAGTTCGGACGTTAACGAGAGCCGATTTCACCGGGAAATTAATTAGAATCACGATCGGGATTGTTGGTGTATTATCGACCGACACGAGATCCCGAATTCCGTCGGCCGAGGAATTCTCGATCGCCGGCGCGGCGGATCGATTGCGTAAAATCGCGGACGGCGAATAAAATGGAAATGAAAGTGAAAGCGCGGTGATCCGCGTCGCCTCGTGGAAACGAGCCACTCGAAGTAATATACGGGCAGAGTGGGGGAACAAAGAGGTTAAAGATCAGCCGCGAGACAGTCCGTTGATTTATGAAGCGATCGAGCCTAATGATCTATCGATCGCGCCGGGAATACGCGTTATGTTGATCGGCTGAAACGCACCAGTCGACATTTCCATGGAAACGCGCCTTGAAGACCTGTGCGCGATCAAGAAGAAAACGGGGAAACGATGTTGAAACGATTAAGATGATCATTTTACAGAAATTGTATGCAAAGAAAATGTGTTTTGGGATCGGGGGTTGGGAGATGGCGTAATGACGACGTGGTCAGCTGGTTTTCGATGGTCGGGGGAGTCAGCCCCCGCAGAGATGAAGGCAATCGCGGTCTCGAGAGGAAAAGACGCGGCACGTAGCTCCGGTAATCCGATATCCAGCTCCTGCGAGTGGTGGCAAGGTCCTTTTAAGGGTAACCAGGTCACCCTCGGCTTCTCCTCCATCCACGCTCTCCCGCCTCCTTCTTCTTCTTCTGCTTCAGCTGCTTCCACGGCCGGGAATTTCCCGCAAACTTCCCGGTCACGTTCCACGGCTTCTACGGTGCATTCCGTAGGCGGAATTGGGCGCAGAAACGCAGGTAGCTCCGTCACGATATTCGCTCGTCAACGACTCCCCTTTGTAGACTCTAGAAATTACCCCGGACGACATTGAAATTTCATTTGCCATCGCGATTGCCGTCACCCCTCGCTGGTTCTTCGAAACTTTCTGAATTTCTAACTTTTAATGCAATCATCATTTCTCCATAAAAAAAATTCAGTATATTTCCGCCGTGTTCTCATACAACCTCCCGAGGTTTCAATTTGATGCGTCAACTACTTTTCTTTCAAAAAAATGTTTAACGTTCAGGGAAGCAGTTGAAATTCTCTTGGAAATTCTATCCATGTCACCCACTCGTTCCAAGTTTCCCGGTGCTAAATACCCGTGAGCAGCGGAACCTCGAAGACGAGAAGACAACTGTGGCCCATTAGGATCCCCTAAAAAGCCGCCGAAGAGGTATCCTCCTCGAGGAGATCAAAATACAACGATCCCGAGAACGAATCGTCCAAGAAACGACGCATAACTTCGGCCCGAGACAATGCTCGGGCCCGGAACGAGTATTTTCAATCTCGAAGCGAGCGTTGGCGAAATCTCTGTCGGACGCGCGGCCGCGAGATACAAGCTTCTTCCTTGTGCGAGGGGGACATTATTTTCGTTGTATTTCACGTACGTCGCGTCGCGACGCGGATCGCAACGGGAGGCTCGAAAAGGGATCAGCACTCACGGTTTTGGCACGAGACCACCGCCGCATCCAGGATTCCTTACGACCCATATTTCTTCCTCTAAGATTGACCGGAACGGTGCAGGAAATGGCTCGTTCGCTCCTCCGCGGGCTAAATCGATGCGACAGCGTGGCCCCGGTGTTTTCTGCAAAACGCTCGAGACCGCTTGCTCCTAATTGCCTCCTCGAAATTAGCGCTGCTCGAACACAATAGATCATGGTACAGCGTCGGACATGTCCCCCTGACAAGGCGCTTGTCAGGCCCTTACAGGTTAGGCATAATGACGTTATGTCTTTGCAAGGCCATGCATAACGAGGATAGGTCACGCCTTTGCAAGGTTAGCTGTGCAAAGGTCTGCAAAGTTTATGCTAAAAAGATAACTTTCAAGCAAGAGATCTAAAACAAAATGAGCAGAACCACCTCGAACTGAAGCAAAGTGCATTGAAACGTTAAAACAGCAGGCGTCTTATCCAGCCGCGAATAATTCAGACACCACTGAAATTTTCATTTCGTCTGAACCTCGCTGGTTGCAAGATGCCTCGAATGCATAAACTTCAACAGTCCGTTGATCACTAATTCATCGTCTCGTCTAAAGGGACAGAGACACATAGTGGCGCGCATACACACACACACACACACACACAGGGTAAGGGTTCGTTTAGAGACTAGAGAAGGGTCGATAACGGTGTGTATCGACCGGTCGCGCATTTCTCCTGGCTATTGTTCCCGACGTGACGGCCTTGCATTATCTTTGCCAACTTCGGCTTAAGCCTATTTATAGTGGCGGGGTTCGCTTCGAAAGTCGACGTCCACGTTACGACGGACCCTGAACGCGCCGAAATATACACGGTCCGCGAGAGTGCATCGGACAGTGTCTTCGCCCTCCTCGCGATCGATCGATGGCTACCAAGGGCTCCGCGATACGCCACTGACATAGTATCGCGTGTGTTTGCGGTTGCCAACCCTCGAGGAAATTTTCTGACGCTGCTTAGGTAACGTACCCGGC
This sequence comes from Lasioglossum malachurum, assembly GCA_028455605.1. Taxonomy (NCBI): domain Eukaryota; kingdom Metazoa; phylum Arthropoda; class Insecta; order Hymenoptera; family Halictidae; genus Lasioglossum; species Lasioglossum malachurum. The sequence goes on from CM052315.1 coordinate 2,531,988, forward strand.
TGCCAACGTCTCTTCAACGCGGTCTCCTTGATCTTCGTCCTCACTCCGCGCCCTTGATCTTTAGCTGTCTGGCCGTACGTCATTTTCGCAAATCCCCGTACCACGCAATTTAAAACGGTGAACAGATTAGAAGATTTTAAGAGTATTAATATGATGTTTTCACACTACGTTACAATTATTAATGAAAAATATAAATTTATCTTTAGGTCTTGTGTCTTGTAATTGATGCACTAACCTGTTATCTTGCATAAAGATCCGGGAGTCGAACGATCACTGTCCGAAGGCTTACGGGCGGGAGTGTATACCAATCTCTCAACAAATCGCAAGCCACAAACAAACGAATAAATTACTACTAAATATTTTCGTGGAACCCATCCCCCATTAAATCTCGACAAACGAAGACAAATCGGTGTTTAATTGTCCCCCGTGTCTCGCTGTTGGTACGCGTGATCGTACGATTTCCGGCACGAGGTCCCTTGCCAATTTAAATACAGGTGGAGGCGCGTGAATTTATCTCGGTGTACACGTGCACGGCCAGGGCATCTCGTGTCGCAATCGTTCGACTAAACATCTGAACGACTACGCCGCCAACTCGCGAGAGGGATCATTGGACGTCCGGCTGGAACCCGTGGCCCGCTGTGCCAGAAACAGTCGAACGATACACCTCGATAATAAAGACGAAAATAATCGAGGCCCCCTCCGGTAAACTGGCGCGGCGTCGTTAACTGTTTAATCGTGCGGGGTAGCGGAGCGGGCCGTGATCAAATCGCCCCAAATAAATTTTCGGGCTTCATTGTCTGACTCACCGCGTCCTCGGTCAGCAATTTATCGCGAGGGTCTTCGAACCGGCGAATTAATCTACTCTTAACGCGTTACGGTGATTATTGCCTAATTTTAATAAATCTCTGGTTCATGGTTAAACACTTTTTAATGGAACCTTCAACGGAGACAGCAATTTTCATTGCAAAGTAACGAGGCATCCTCTCAACAACGTCATCTAATATTTTTCATTTAAGACTGTTGACGCTTTCTTTTGGTGCAGCACAATTATTGAAAATTCTACCAATAGACTTTGGGTAGATTCCGAGTGCGAAGGGTTAATATTGTCTAGTATCATACAGTCGAGTTATCAGACGCGCCCCTCCAGCCTCGTCGGTTTCCCCCTCCAGCTCCTCCTCAAAACCGTGACGTAGCTTTTCTCCTTGGTTCTCACCGATGCCGTTCAACAATGCAGTGCCGTCTGCTCGGATACAACCTCGCCATTGTCCCCTCGACAGTTTCAGACACGCGAGAGAAAGAGTGGGGGGAGGATGGGACGGAACAGGACGAAAGTCGTACCTTGCATGATATCCCGATGAGATACAGAAAGTCTGCCTTGACTACCCGAGCATAATGCGGACATTCAGCCACAGCGTGGAACGACCGGCGCGGCGTGAAATATACTGCCTCTCGGCTCTCTTGGTTTTCGCGAAACGGACTTCTTTTTATTTTCCGATGCAATTTGGCACGTCCGTCTTCGTAATCCGCTGGCTGGCGGTGCGAAGGAGCTCCGAGGTCACCGGTGACCTGTGATAAACCACGGTTTTCCGTGAAAGAAATTTACAAGCAAAGTATTTGCACGACACCACACCCTTTCTTCGAAACATCGCAATAATCGAATCATTTCTGTGCTTATTGTTTCAGGTGAGTGTCGAGCCAATCTTCGTTCAATGCTAACCGAAGGAGTACCTGTAAGTCATGCACATTATATTTGATCATCACTATTATTATCAATCAACCGATATAAATGAGCAAAGGCAAACAATCCAAACAATGTTACTACAATTTTCACCGTAAAGCACACGCGAAATGGATTTTCCAATCCACCAGCAACAAGTTCACGTGATTACTTAATCCCATTTGAAATTATTCACCGACTCGTTGCTCCCACCAGCCATTACGCTAACAAAGGAGCCACTCCCAGACACGAATAAGCTCTAAATCCGCGAAGGAAACGAGCACAACAGCTGTAGCCGGTAACAATAGGAATTCCTCCTTGAGGATTAAGCCCGGTTCACACTTGACCTTTTCACGAGGACTTCCCGAAACCCGGGATCCCCACCCTTAATCGATCAAGATCGTCGATCCGAGTTAACTGGGACCTCGCGGAAAAAGGTGCGACTAGGTGCTAGTGAAACTTCGTTTTTTCCCCTCGAACGCCCACACAGTTTATCGGAACAGTATTCACGGCTGAGATCACCGATCCTGCGGGCCGCGGCCGGGTTCAAGGCCGATTACGTTGGCTCCGGTTGGCGCACTTTCGCTCCCGCACGCCAGAAAGCATAGATTCCAGCAAGGCGTCGCTGATTTTTCTTATCTGGCCCTCTCCCTGGCTCTCGTTCCTCTCACGGCCGACGACATTCCTTCGGGATCAAAACCGTGGCAGGCCTCCGCGCCACCACCTAACTCAGACCTGCAGTCCGCTCTTTATTTTCTTCTTTTCGCGCTACAACCGGTCGCTTTTGATCCACCCAGCTCGTCCCCGCTTACCTTTAGTTGCAACTCAGCTGGCTGGTCCACCATTAATTGCTCGGCGCACAAATATTTTGGTAGCGCAGTCGTAAGGTGGTCGCACGTCCAGTCTATTGGTCAGAACTACCCCGAACTTGTCCAGTAATTTGTTTCCAAAACTCGTTTCCAGGATTGCCGAATAATGAAAATTGAAGCAGATTGATAATGGGAATACCTCTGATCCAGCACGATACATTGACGAAGTACGGTGCAATTCCTGGCCTGGAGCGTCTTTTAATTTACATAACCGAAGCTAACGCTGATACAGCGCTAGAGGAAACGCGGAGAAACGAAGGCAAGCTTCGATGCGCGAGGGGAGAGAATAGAGAAAGGGGAGAAGCGAGGAACAACAGAGGAGAACGGAGCAGCAGACTCTGTTTTGAACGCACTGTAAACAAGCACATGCGTTTGATGTCCTCGCCGGCACAATAAACCAGACGGTGTCGTACCGACGCGTGTAAACTTGGAAGATTATACGCGACCCACGCAAACTTCTCGCGCTGTCCTCGTTCTCGCGCGCCGCCGCGCCGTTCCGAAATTGCACCGCCGCCGTCGTCGTCTTCGCAAGGCTGCACCGCTGAACCCTTTCCTATTGCCGCGGATCCATCCGCGATGATGGAATTCCTCCTTTCATCCTTTATTGTCAATCCTCGGCGAGCACCTCTCATTCCGTTCACATCCTCCTGAAATGACCGCGGAAATTTTCATTACAATCCATCCAGTTCTTTTATTCGTTTCTATTTACTAAAACTGCGCTCGAAGTGTACTTGATTTCTTAATGACATCTCTGCTCAAACTTGACAAAACGGATGGGCTGAGCACATCTCCGACAGCAGACTCGGTCAGGCCCGTTGGAAACGACGTTAAGCCCGCTAAATGATCGATTAAAGGCGGCGGCACGTCAAAGGTCTCGTTTCATCGCGGCTAATTGCGTTCGCCGTCGCGACTGTTTGAATCCGGTGGCGTTGATAAAGGCCGGCGGCAGAATAACGATGCGTTCCATGTCGATCCGGGAACTGATACAAACTGAAAGGATTGAGGGGGTGTAGGAGTAACGGAGCAAGGGGGTGAGAGGGTGGAAAGTTGTTCGGAGTATCGTAGAACTTCCGAAACGAGGGGAACTACTGCATTATGCAGAGAACATAGTCGTCCCTTGCTTTTTGTGCTGCGAAGAACTTGTCTTGTGTTAAAACTTTCGAAGAAATTGTCAATTTGTCGATGAAAGTGTAAATTGGAGGGTTACATAAGTATTAAAATCCCTGTTTCTCTTTCTCTCTCTCTCTCTCGTAAATCTACGAATTCATACAAATTTTTTCAAGCCACGAAATGGGATCAAAACATTGTTAATTTACGGCAAAACTGGCCTAACACTGCGCTAGACTTAAACACGATAAATATCTGCTATTTCCAGGAAATTTAGCGAGGCATTTTTCGCCGATATGAAATTTTGATTGTGCATGCCAGGAGAGAAATGTTTAATGAAGAAAATTCCTCGGATCTTTCACGAACGCGGAGTCGGTCCAGAAAAAATGGATCAGGGTTGATGAAAATTTTCCGAATGTCTTTTTATCGTGCAGCACGCTTACAAAGAAGGCTGAAGCAAGGTTGCAGACACTGAAAATGTTTTCGGAACAAGTGCTATTTTCAGGAGCGTAACCGTTCTGACGCGTCTGCTACTCGTAAATTAATTTCCATCGTTCCCCGAGAGCATCGCGGCCATTTTGAAATTTTCTGCCTCGCGATAAAATCCGAGACACCACGCCAAGAATTCCTGTCGTGAAACAAAAAAATCGGAACCACCAACATTCCAATGTTTCACCCACCCTTTTTGCTTAATCGCCGCAGAAGTGGATTCTACGAAACAATTTTTATTTCCGGGACCAACAAACTTACGGACTTTGACATCTCCGTTCGTTTAACCATGAATTAAATCACGAAGTTGTTAATTGTAAATTCAATTTGGTAACGGTGTGATCGTTTCAGTGTAATTTCATCGGTGTTCGAAGTGTTTGTATTTACTCGTTTTGCTTCGAAAATAAATCGAAGGGAACGTTGCGAGTTTCTCTGTTCGTTTTGGAATAGCTTCGCCGATGGAATGAGATACTGAGACGCCACTTTCGCAACGCAGTTGCATCGGAAGATGCATCCTGCACGCGCTATTTCGAGAGTCGAAGACCCAGTTGCATCTCGCGTCCCTCGGCTACGGAACCGGCGAACCTTCGCGAAGAAATTCGATATCGAATTGTATCGGGCCCTCGGAGTCGATACGTCTTCTCAAATCTTCCGCGCCAACCTATTCGAACCGATCCGGGCAAATAGAAACACAAACTTTATCGTACAATCGAATCCAATCCTGGTTCTTCAGTGCAATATTGCAAATTCATTCTCTATCGTTTCTACTCCTCCGATTATGCATGAAATTGTTTAAAAGACGCAGTCCCCAAAAATTGTAGAGTTTCTTTTACATACAGCTTCTACAAAGTAATTTTGATTTCCGTAACCGGTAAACTGACGGACTTGAATTTTCCCCCATTTCACTCGGAAAGAATCGCTCTGGACGCCGGCAACATTTTTCTTTTAACCTTGACGTGGTTGTGTCGACAGCACGAAATTGCAAATGATGCGGGTAGGTGGTTGCGCAGTCAGGCGATTGTCCGACCTTCCCGAGGCTGAGCGCGCGCGAAGCAAAAGAATTCTGAGGCGATACCCCGGCGAGAGTATCCTTGGCCGTGATCTACGAGTGGACCAATGATGTCGCGTCACCGGGTTATTTTAATATCAAAGACGCTATTAATAGCACGCGACCCGATAGAGCCTCGTAGAAGAATGCTCTTTGCAGGTCAGCGAAGTACATCGGAGAGGAGCGCGGCTCGCTCCCTCATGAATTCGAGGCTGTCCCGTTCTCGTTCGATCCGTCTAACGTTCGGAGCCCCGCCATTCAATCCTCCAGCTGGAATTCTTTCGCCTTTTAAAACCCCGCTGCCAACTCGCCTGATTGCTTGTCCTGTTGTCTCGGGGCCTGTCCCGCCGGCTATATCGCAAATAAAACCGCCGTGCTCGAATTTGTACGACCGCCAACTCGTGGCACAATCTTCTATTTGAAATCAGAAAATCTCAATTCACTAATCGCGACACCGTACAATTTTTTTTTCTCTGTCGCTACCATGATTTTGCAATTAAATAAGAAAACAGTGATGGAAATTTCAAGTCTCTCAGTTTACCGGTTATGGAAATAAACATTATTTTGTGAAACTTGTGGACATCCAAACAAACTACACTGCCGCAAACTGTACTCGCAACACGCTGTCATTTCGTTCCAGTACGAGGGAGTGGGGGTACGGTTCCCGGGATTGCACGGTGACATTCGTTCTTATCTGTAGCCGGTGCGCAACGATTCCACACGGCCTCCTCTCCCGGATCCTCCACACTCTACGGCTACGAGAGAGAGAGAGGGACGTGGTCTCGCGCGCGACTTGGCATTCAGCCTTGTTCTATGAACTAGGTCGAGGCGCGCGCGATGCATCGACAGAGAGAGTGTTCCCCGTGGCCGCTTATCTACGGTCCTCCTCCTTCCGCCATCCTAGCCTCTGTCGACCACTCTTCCACCAGCTCCCTCGCTCGTGTCTCACTTTTCAATTTAATCGCCGCGTTCGTTACCCCCTCGCACACTGGTCACATTTTCAATTTAATACCATTTTTTCTGCTGCTGCAATTTCATTCTTTTTCTCTGTTAACGCTTCGCAGAGTCGCGCTTTACAAAGCAATTTTCAGTTCGGTAGCCGGTAAACTGACGAAATTGTTTTTCAAATTGACACAGTGGTAACAGCTCCACGAAATAACAAGATAAACCCAGCACTGTTGTCCACCAATCCCCCGTTCGTTCCCGCTAATGTCCTCGATGAAAGTCTCTTTAGTTCTCCTCGTCGAATCGCTCTCTTTCGTGGCAATGCCGCGCCGGTATCAATGGCGAGAGAGAATCCCTGCTCGACGGACCGAACGATTTTCGATAACTCTGATCGGAACAGAACGATCGCGCGGAGAAATCGAGCGGCTTATCCCCTCGAAATTGCAACTTTGTTTCGACGGGGATTTTTCAAGCTCTGGTTGTTGCAGTTGACCCAATTCCAGCGTATTATCTTCTTTTCCGATCTTTTCCGAATTTAAAAGTGAACGATTCGATTAATATTAGTATGCATCTTTGTCATTCATTTTTAATCGTCTAGGGAAATATTCCAAAACCCGTCACGACGTCCAAGACCACAAAAGCTTCTAATTCGCCATTCCAAAAGAATTGTCAATTTCCCTCGAATCATCCCTATCGATCTCTCCAAACCCCCTCTCCAGCATCCCTCGCAACAGGAATCAGTTTTTAACATACTCTATCTCGCGGGGTAGTTCCTTTCAATCCTTCGAAACCCCTTCATTAATGCTCTTCCATTTTCATCTCGCTTCCTCTATCCCCGCCACACCTAAACCCCCCTCCTCCTAGGCTCTTCCATCGGTTTGCAACCGCATTCAGCTCATTTTCGCTCACGCATTCCGATATTCGTCTTTTCATCGCCGCAGACGTATTCGTCGTCGACAGCGTCGTCGGCGTCGTCTCTGCCCTAGTTGCAACGCGCATGCACGTGCAGCCACGGAATAACCGGAGAAATCGATTTCCCGCCCTTTCTCTCTCTCTTTCTCTCTCTCTCTCTCTCACTCACCTCCCCTCTTTTCTCACCCTCGCACCACCCCTTCATCCCCTCCCTGCACCCCGTTCGCCTAACAAATGACTACGCTTCCATGGTTCCGCGCGCAAGCGCCACTCGTCGATTTTCTAGCCGGAAAATCGCGAGAGACCCGCTTTTCTACGCGCGTGCAATTCTCCGCGATTTTCCACGGGACGCGACCAAACCAGACGCGGCGTGGTTAGGTTAGGTTTACTCGAAATCCACGACGCGACGCCATGATGCTAATGGCTGTCACGTGACTCGAGGAATAATGAACGCAGGCGAGGGGAAACAATGAGAATGGAACGTGATGGGTCGTGGGTTCTGTTGTTTGGGATTTAGGTGTGTTTTGAACATAGCTTCGGCGCCCATGTTAGCCGAGATTGCCACCACGTGGTCCCGTATCAGTAGGACTTCTGAAACAATGAAAATGGAAAATTATGGACCAGGAGTGGGATGGTTAAATTTATTTGAGTCATGAATGATTTAATGGGAGTTTAGTCATTTTCGCGGGGACCCATTGTGGCACAGGTTTCTTTTTCCTCGTGTTGGGTTTTCCATCGTGCAGTCTATAGAACAAGGGTACTGGTGTCGGGAACTTTCTTTTTACTTTCGGCTCGTCGGAGTTGATGGCGGTTGTCGGGAACATCGGAGACATCGATCGAGGCTCTCTCTCTCTCTCTTTCTTTCTTTCTTTCTTTCTCTTTCCCTCTCTTGAGGTTTAAAAGGAGCTGTGAACGTTACAGGCTGACTTCGCTCGATAGACTTAGCCAGAGACAAAGCGAAGATCCCGAGTCAGCAGACCGAGTCGCGAGTCTTCTCGATGATACCGAGGGAACATCACTCAGCAGTTTCCCTTAAAACTCTTCTACAGCTTTCCTAAACATTCTCTAGTAACAATCTTCCTTCGATTTTTCTTGCCTTCTTCACTCTTGAACCGATCCCCAACAAGTTTTCCAAAAACGTGAATCACAGTTTGTGCCGTTTTTACCACTGTCTTTATCTTAATCGCGAAGTCATTGGGTCGGCAAGAAAAAACTAAAATAATGTGAAACAATTAGCGTTCATTCATCATAGTCTATTGCTTAATTAAAGTAGAAAGTTCGCGTCATGAATAATCCATTGCATGCATCGAGATACCTGTCTTCTTACTACCAGACTAAAATATTGAGGTTTCATTTTCTCGATAAAAAAAAATTGTTAAATATTTTTCGTCGGAATTATTTTCGGTGTTCTGATCGTATCGATCGGTTGAAATGATCAGTGGCATTCGGAGAACCGATACTTCTTCGCCCAGTAGTTCCATTACCGTAACAAGATTTATGGAATTAATTAATTAGTAAGGCCATTCATAATCCGGGGTGTCAAGTTGAATTATAATTAATGCGTTTCCATGTCCCAAGAACAAGGCGTCGTTTCCATAAACAATTCTTTACCATTCTTCCGACATTATCAATTAGCCCCTTCTCCTCGTTGATGATGATTTCTCGTTTCAGTAATAACTGCTCCAGATGATCGCTATCTGCGTCGAAAGAATGGGTCATTACCATCTGACGATTGTGTTCCGACGAAAGCATAGTCTTTCCGAAACAATTAACCAGATGAAAAAGCAACAGTGGGAACCCTCAAACACGCCACCGACAGAAAGAATTTTTAAGTAATCGCTGCATCACTGCAATTCGTCTTCGGCTAAGCTAAACTTTGTCGAATGTCTCGGAGACTTCGTTCAATTAAAATCAATAGGCTTCGTCGTCTCTCTGAACACAATGAGTATTGGAATTATGTTTCGAGGATGGTGCGCGCTCTAACAACATTCATATCTACAATGCAAAATAACATTTTCTAATCCCAACTCCCACGGACGTTCCCGATTTCAATTCGCGAACGGACCGGCGGCGCAGCGTTAATTACCGAGCAAGCGGTGTTGAATGGGGAACAGACACCACGAAAACGAGAGAGAAAAAAATGTTTTTTTCCATTCAATTAAAATTTTTTCGCCACATTCCCAGCCTGGCCGCGTTTCTTTCGCACGAGTCCCCCTCTCTTTTTATTATCTGTCTGTGCCTTTTTATAACTCATTTGCATTTAGTCAATTTCTTTATAAAACCCTTACCTGAAGTTTTTAAGAATAAAATGATACCCGACACCACACCGTTTGGATCGTATTGATCTCAGTCAGAAAAATGAGACCAACGTGTTGGTAGAATATAAAATCATGTCGTTTAATGTTCAAAGATTCAGGCAATTGAATTTCTCTGCAAATACTTGCGTTTTCTTTCGCGCGGTAAGGATTCCCCGGTGTCGCGCGCAGTAAGGACAGCATCGTTACCTGTAATTTGAAATTCTAAATAATAAATTCCTACAGCCTTGATTCAAATGGATTGGAAACGCGGCTACGTTTCTTTCGATGATCGCGCGTCGTCGTCGCGGGCTGTCCAGGCCGGCAAGTAGGTCAGCAGACGGTGAACGCGCGTTAACTATGATTGTGGAAGCGTCACGCCGCTCATTTCGAACAATGTCGATCCCTATCGATTCCTCAAAACGTGTATCGGCTGTCTGGGAAAAGCGGACGCGACCCAGTTCTTCGCTGGCGACTTCACGACCGCGTGAAATTGAAGACACTCGACTATATCTAGAGGCTAGACCGAAGTCAGACGAGTCTATCGAGTTCATGGGACATTGCACTGCTCTTCCAAATCAACCAGAAACAAAGAATGTCTCTTTGTACCTCCGTCACCAAAGTGACGTTTCCCTGATTAGCCATTTCTTTTTCAAATTATTCTGCACAGTGCACCGGCAGCTCCGTTTGCTCGATGCTACGGGCGTCTCTCCAGGTGAAATGTTTGCCACGGTTCAACAAGTGTTCCGCCATCGAGCTCGATCCGTTAAAGCGTCTGGTTTACGTCGATCTGACCTGGATGCAAGATTCATCGGCGCTCGGACAGGCCAGTTGATTTTTCCAGTGCACCCGTCGATGATCCTGACTATCGTTGACCCCGATCCGAGCCACCGAGGCCGCGATTATCGCCTCGACACGCGATACCCACCTCCTCGTGTTCACAACGACGACGGTCATTATGTAATTGTCACGGCGCGGCGGTCAGACGGTTCAAAAGAAACCCCCGTTTATCGCGGCCCCGGCCTGCAGCGAAATTTCAATTCCCTCGCTCTATCTCGGTAGCCTTGGGACCATCAGACGATGACACGATGATTCTTTCGAGTTGCACGGTGCACTTCGGGCGACCGACACAATGGGACAATGGGCCACATGAGCTGGCATGTGTTAGAGGATATATGCGAGACTCGTCTACACCTTCCTAGGATTCTCATTGTTTGCTGTTAATCAAGGTCTGCTGATTTTTCCTCGGACTTCAAGTTTACATGTTATGTTTAAAATATTTTTCACAGACGTATCGTCAGTTATCTTTTAATCAAACTACATGTTGGGTCGGCAAGAAAGTAATTTCGGTATTTTAATGTGAAACAGAGCCCAATTTTCGTATGCAAGCAATGAACTTTCACGAGTACGATATTTTCCCTTTTGTTGGGTGATCTTTTGCCGAAAAGAGTAGTAGGGTAAACTGTACAATGATTGATACCTTACGCCAAAATCGTAGTAAAAATCTGTTTATCTTCATCAATCAAGTTTTTTCATCGCTTGAATAAAGAAATTCGCTTTTATTTCACCTTAAAATACGGAAATTACTATCTAATTTTTAAAGAGTTACATGGAGGGCTAAATTATTCAAACTTGGCCGCTACCTAACACGTTTTATGGTCATTGGTTTAAAAAGTAAAAGTCTGAATAACTTAGCGTTCTTTTAAACTAATTTTTACAAACGCTGTTTTTAGTATTGCAAGAGGTACATATTTCTAAGCTAACGGGCTTGGCCGTATTTTGTTTGATCTCACAACATTTTACGGCCATAGGAACTCGGCTCCTGTTTACAGGATGTTTTTGCTGGATTTTGTTATCTCGATGCGACGCGACGGTCTAAAAACCCGGCGTTCATAGTACATATTCTGCGCACGTGATCGGAGTAGCACGTTTCCCGGGTCGGCGCGGCGCGGCGTCGAGCGAGGAGATGCAATGGGAGGCGTCGCGTCGCGACGCTTTTGCAGTATTCCGCAGCCGGGAATCCGAGGTCTGGCCTCCGCGAGAGTATCTAACCCAGACCTAACACGGTCCAAGCCGTGAGGGAAACTTGAGACGGTCGTCGGCTGTGTGCTAGTGGCAGTGGTTGCGGCGCCGGTGTTGGTGCCGCTGCAGGATCGATCTGATGGCCTAGTTACCAGGAGAGAGTGAGACCGGCCGGTGCGACGAGCGCCGTGTACTCTCCAGACCCGCATACAGGGTGGGGCGGAAGTGGCGACTCGGCTGCGAGAGGGTTGACTGCTCGCGGAACCGTCCCGCTAATTAATTAAACAGTCATTCAAATTGCTGGACGCCAAGAACGTCGCGAGGAGCCTCTTGGTTCGAACGTATCCCGTTTCGCATCCGTTCACAGCTCGAGCGATTAATCTTCTCGGATATTTTCTTAGGAAGTTCAATTTTTTGGATTTTCTATCGGGATCTTGTTTAATGAAAAACTCAGTCGAAAATGTAAATGAATTTCGTCCACAGGACGCTTCGTTTCCGAGCGAAACGAACGCGAAGATTAAGCAAATACAGTCTGGTTACAACGTACTGTATCTACTGGTGCGCGTTCGATGGATTTTTCAGCTTGATTTATATTCGAAACTTCGTACGAAAAATTTCATTCTACATGTTCGCTTCAGTTTTCGACGGTAGAATGGGCGGGCTACCGTTCGATTCTCCTATGAAATAGAGTGTTATTTAGTTCCAATCGTGTATCATGAATTTACAAACTCGTTTCTCTCGGGAAAACGAAGCCCCGTTTGAAAAAAATACATTCTACGCTTCTGAATTGAGTTTTTTCCAGGTGGATTCGGTTAACAGTCGATTCGATCACGAATACAGTGGAATGCCTAGTAAATTATACTTCCGCTCCACCCTATAGAACCATAGCGGCCTTCATGGGTGCGCTTGGAGGCGTGGTGGTGGTTGGACAGAGTCCCGACGCGACGTGGAAAACGTTGCAGGGTGGGTGGTGTTGATCGGAGGTTATAACCGGGATGCGAACCCTGGAGCGAGGACAGGCATTGACCTACATGTCCTCTCTGCTTTCTCCATCCTTGTTGGACCACTTCATCCATCTTTCTTTACACACTGTCCCTCTAATTGCACCCTATAGTCTCTATTGAGTGTCCTCTTATTTTTGCCTTGGGTGGTAAAGTTAGGGTTGAGGCCAGTTTTAAAAACAGAAGGGGTTAGACGTGGACTGCACTCTAACCTAAAACACAGAAAATATTATTCTACCCTCAAACATAAATTCCTACATTTATATTCAAAATTAATTATGAGTAGTGGGGGGTAAGCCACGCCCAGGAACGTCGCTCGGCTCCGCGTGACCCAGTACAAATCTCATGAAAAATTCTCTCGATGATCTCCCCGGTGATGCCCAACCGATTATCTCGCAGTTTCCAAACGACCAATTTTCTCAGCGACTCGCCGCGAGGCTCGATCGCTCGAACAACGTTCTCCATCATTCTGTTCGTTCGTTCGAAGATCCTATCTAAAACGGAACGGGCTTCAAGGGCGTCGTTCGCCGCGTCTCCTGCATCCTCGAGCAGTTCCTGCCGGGTTCACGGCTCGTCTGGGAGGGAGCTGGGGGTTGCTGGGAGGGATTTGTTGCTCGGAGGTCGCAGCCGGGATCCGCATCCTAGAGCTAGGCCAGGCATTGACCTAGATGTCCCGCGAGCTGCTCCACAGTTTTACGACAGCTCGGTTTTATGTTGGCCGAGGGACGTGAACGACAAACCCCCGTCATTTTTCGCCAACTTGTAATCATGTTTTTCCACTAATCGCCCTCTTCGAACATTTTACGACATCGTAATTCTTATTATTCTTATTTTTGGAAATTTTGGTGGAATGTGGAAAGGAGGTGGAAAGAGCGCAAGCCTCGCGAAAATCGAGAATTTTCCGAAATTCAAAATGGTTTTTACGGTATTTTTTTTTTTTTTTACGGGAAACGGCGCACTCTGGAGGAAACCTGGAAACGTGGGGTCGGCGGAGAAGAGGATTGTCTGGCAGGGGCGGGTTATTGATCGACCCTGGGTATCAACGACTCGGTTAGTTGTCCAGCTTGCCGGGAAAAATTCTGTTCAACTGAATTTCACAAACATTCTTACGGAACTTTCACCAGCAGCACGGAATTTGACATTGAATCATTTCTTCGGCGCTGATATTTATCACCGGACGGCGGATTTTATGCATTTATGACAAAGATGAGTAGGCGTAATTCGAAAAAGTGAAAACATTAGAAGAATTTAAAAATACTGTTATATTATTTTGCTGTCCATTTATCACATTTCTGTAACATCCTTTACCAAACAAAATTACGATCTAGTTATCTTTGAAGTTATCTGGATTCCATGCGAGTATCTACACGAGAAAATGGAGCGGGGATTTAATGATACGATAAGGGGTTAAACGCGTGTGTAGTACACGCTCGTTCCTGGAGGCATTGTGTGTCGGGGATGAAGGTTGATCGGCGTGTGTCGATTTCGGAAAACACGAGAGGCGGGTGTCGATTCTGTCGGCCCGTATAATTTCCCGGAGTTGCTACGACGCGGCGCGTTGATAACAGGTTGCACGAAAACCGGCGGAGAGTGGTCTGGGTTAGGTGAATGTGCACGTGTCACGGCAGCATGCGGACGGACGCATAATTCCCGGGCCTGCTCGGGCCGCGCGTGACATTTTTCGCCAACGTTTCGCCAGCCGCGATTCTTATCGGCGAAATTCACCCGCTAAACACGCTTCCTATCTGGCAAACCGTATACCGGCGATCCGCGAGACCAGCTATAGTGTTACACCGTTGCGCGAAGCTATTTTCGATTGCTGCACTCTGCTTCTGGGAAGTACATTTTACTTTCGTTGGATCGGACAGGATCTGCCGATACATGTATTAATCTAACGAGCACGTGAACGTTCAGATTTTTATTTGCTTGGAAATACGTCGGAGGGACGTTGTCTTTTTTCTGGAAAATTCGATGAAACCGCGTGTCCCCTTTCCTTCGCAGTGTGGGAGCGGACGGTGAAACACCGTGGCCGGTATCGAGCCGGATATTATTACGGATATTGAATGCATGTCGGCCGTGGACGTGCGCGTCGAATCTGGAATCGAACACGGCTGAATTACCCGTCGAATTTTCCTCCGCGGTCCGGTGACAGCCGGTGCGGTGACGCCGCTGTTTTCCGACGGAAAATTATGTATCAACAGGTAGTCGGGGCAGGAGGAGGCACGGTTTTTGTCGCATTAACGCTATTAAATCCGACCGAGTATCGGCCGTGTAAACAGCCGACGCGAATCTCCTATCCGCGAGATCGATAATTGACAGTGTTGTCGCCGGTTGTCATCGCGAAACCAGGTTGTCGTCCCAACGAATCTGTACTCGATATCCTCGCAAAACCATTGGAACGCAAACCAGCTAAAATTCTTGTCCATCGTTTTTTCAAGCTAAAATGCTCGAGGTGAAACCACTCCTTTCAGATTAATTTACCTGATTTATCCCCAACTTCATACAACCTCTAGAAACCACGTCCGACCAGAGGAGAATAAATAAAAAACGCAAACCTACCCCTTAGAACTTCGCATACGCCTCTCAGGCTCGTATTAAAAAGACCCTGTTCGGCAATTGTGGTGGGCACAGTATAATTTTTAGTAGAATCTGATGTGTACACGATATAATGTCACTCAGGGTGATCTCGACGAGTCGTCCACCTCGTATACGGTAGCAAGTCCAGAACGAGAAATAGCTTCGCAAAGGGAAGAGGCGAACCCAGCGTGGGGTGGGTCAGGGTTAGTGTCGAAGGTTATGCTCTCTCTCTCTCCCTACTCAGGACCCCCATGGGTTGCAGAGGCACGGGGGAAGGGATGTAGAGACGCCAGGCCAGTTGGATCGATATTCCACTGGCAGAGCTAAACTCGCACTGCTTTCATCGTACCCCTTTGCCTCAGCTTCGCATCGCTTCGCCTCGTTTTCACCCCAACTTTCGGAAGTTACTACCCCCGTTACCGATCTCGTCCCACGAGGCTCGCCTGCGGTTCCATCGAATTTGCATGGCACAGCGTTGTGCTCCATGAATCGAATGGGGTCCTCGAGCTAAGGGGGTTGCAAACTGGATTTTTAAGGGATGCTACACACCACGGAGAAACGGCTTGCGTTCTCCAATGGAATGCTGCTTTCAACCCCTAATGTGCATCCTTGAGACCCCACCTCTTTTGGAAAAATGGTAAAGAAATAAAATGGGAATGGTTGGCTGGTTCGAAGGGGTGTAACAAAATCGAAATTATTCTTTCTATTTTGTTCGACTCGTTTAGACTGTTTTCAAACCGCCACCCTTTTCGGAAACATATACGGAACTCAAGAATTCGGACAACCACCACTCGTTGACGAATGTTGAGATTAATTTTTATAAATATCTGATTTGCTGTTACCTTTCAGAATCTAGAGTCAAGTATGTTGGATTGATGTCATTGCATGACGTTTTCTATTTTAATATGCGAAGTAGAGTAACAAGTGGGTTTATCGGTGAAACAATCGTGTGCGGCGCAAGATGAGGAAGTAGTGCAACGGTGCTGACCTTCCTGGCCGGAAGTAGCTATCGTGAAAACGCTATTTCATTCATCCTCGACGCCCATCACGAGTCTCTGACACCAGAAATAGACCCCCCCTTTGATTTGATAAAACGAACGGTTGAATGAATTTTACCGTTCTATTATTACGAGTGCGAGCTCTCGATCTTTACTACACTGTGCTTGTACATTCGTTCATCTCTTCGAAATAGTTCGCCAAAGTTTATCGAGGACAGGTTAAATTAAAGCTTGTTTTTTTATAGATTTTGTCTGTCTGCGAACAATCAACCGTGCTCACAGCGTTAAATTCCCGAGGTACAGTAACTCCTCGACTCGGACGAATTCTTAGAAGAGAATCGGGTACTCTCTTGTAATGAAAGTCACAAGATCTCCAAACTTGCGTGCTTTAGATTTCGGAGTTTTTGCCGGCTAGAACGGGCATTTGTTTCGCTGTGCGCAGGTGCGAACCCGTTCGAAACCAGGCATCCCGACGCCAGCTAAGTGTTGTGCGTTGTCGGAGCGTGGTTCTTGCGATATGCGCGTTATCCCGGCGGTCTACACGGCCGATGGAGCAAAAAGATAGCGCCGGAAGAAAGCTCGGCTGAATCTCGCCGGCACGGCGCGGCATTCTTTCACTGTTGGCCGCGCGGTCCGGGAAAAAGGGGGAATTCCTGGCAACGATGAAAGCCGATTGGTAGGAGGAGTCATCAACGTGCGGTTTAGACAGTCAATGGCGGCGGTAATGCGCCGGGAGAAACGAATCCAATCTAATGTGGGACTCGAGCACAATGCAATTGCTTGAAACACGGGAGATCAGCTGGCTGGCACGACTGTTTGACGAAAGGAACGCGGGAATTCCATAGACGCCGCTGCTCAATGTGAGAAAACGTCTTGTTCGAGCCTCGGTCAAATGTAAAACATCGTAACAGCTCTTTCAGCTGGTTTGGATATTTTTTGAAACATTTTAAATAAATATTTTTTAATCGAACCATCGTCAACACATTCCTGACATTTTTCTGATTGAAAAGAGCCCAAACTCGACACCATTCGGAGCTCATTTGGTGAGCATTCGCATAATCGAGGTTCTACTAAAACGTGGACTACACCAGAAAATGAACTCCGAATGTTTTCATGTTTGGGCTCATTCTAATCGGGAGAATGTCGCGAATACGATGGTGACGGTTTCACGAGAAAAAATTAATTATTTCGTTATCGTGTCTTTAAATTGACTTGGAAGATTTTTACTGCGAATAGAGCTGTAGCGTTTGCTACATATCCGGGCAAATAAGATGGTGCGGAGTCCTAATTTTGTAAAGTATGTTATTCGACGATGCCGAAGCCTGTAAAGAGCACATGTCCGCTATCAGAATGCATCGGCCGGAGGCGGTCAATTAAAAAGCCGGTTCTCAAGGCGCTGATTTAGCCTTGGGCCGAGGCAAAGGAAATTTCGAGGCCCGTTCTCGAAAGCTCCGCGTCAGCAGGAGGCCTCAGGATCCTCTTATCCCGTGGATCGATCTATCGATCCTCCTCTTCTCTGCCCGCGCCCCTCCCGATCCTCTCCACTTGGTGCAATCAAGACCGTGCCGCTGAAAACGGCGATTTATTAATCACCGGCCAGGCTCTGTTGTCATCTCGAACACGCACGGTCAACTTCTGACAATGGCGGGCCGTGTGTCATCGGCAGAGCCCGAGGTAATCGATTGGCGGCCCTCGGGCTGCGGTGCCTGGGTCTGTTTTCACCCTGGGCATCAAACTCGCCGTTTAATCGTGCCCGCTTTCTGACGATTACATTAGTAGGTCGTTCGGAAATTCGTTTCGTCATTTCGAGCAGCCATCTTGACTCCTCATGGGTTCAGTGAAATGGTTTCCTGTCCTCTTTTACCGCGTTGAACGTTTAATTTCAATTGCAGGAAGAGATTAAAAATAAATGTACAGATTCTTTTTCGAATTGAAATGAGAGAAATCTGGTAAGATGGATGGCAAAATAAAAATAAATTAGTTGAAGCAATTCATATGGATACCCTATTCCGGAGAAACTGGCCAAGCCGGTAGATCATTCCCCCTGGAATTCGCAATCCTAGAGCCAGGGGGCTAAACAAAAGAAGTTCAGGGGCCCAGGGTAGGCTGTGTAGAAGGGGTTTCGGTGTGCAGAAACGCGTCGGCCAGCTCAGTGTTCTTTTTGGGGCCAGCGGTGAGTGTAGCTGCGTAGAAAGTCGCGGGCCCGGTCGGGTCTGGCTCGGTTGTCCCACCATAACAGACCGTTTCAAGGCCCGACGCGACGTGACTGATGGAGGGAGACCCGTGCCGCAGTTTCGGCAACTGCGTCACGCAACGCGGCCGCTCGCTTGCGATTCGCGAGTTCCACAAACTCCACCCGAGTGCTTCCCTTCTCTCTCTCTCTCTCTCTCTCTCTCTCCCTCGCTTTCACGCTTGCAGATTCCGTTCGGCGTCCTCGTTCGTCAAAGGAACCCATTGAATCCCTTAAATTCGTTAGACCACATCTTTTCGACAGCCTCTTGTGGCTGTTGACGGTGACAGTCGGATCTTTTTCATATTTAGCAACGCTGTGTCGACTGTGAGGTGCTGCCTTTGTGTTTTGTAGTCAGTGGAACATGAGTGGGCGGTGTGTAGTCTAGTGGACTAGTGGTTTGTTGACTGGAGTCGCTAGAATTTGAGCTCCGTCAGGGCCTTGTGTTTGGTGACAGTGACAGTGGCCAGGTGCGAGCTGACCTGTCGGGGCCTTCGTCAAGATGTGTTGACAGTTTCAGGCAATGTGAAACCGATGGTGTCTCGGGTAGTTGCTAGGATAGGCGGTTAGCGATTGAGCACACGAGGTGATTGGAGAATCTTTGTGTCAGGCTGTGCTGGAGTTGCCGCTAGCTTATCATTTCTTAACCTAGTTGTGTTCTTTTGTTTTTACCTTGCTGACCTTGTTAGCATATCCAGTGTAAACATTTTCTCCGATCGCTATTAGTCGTGAAAATCGCTACGTGTATAGCGACTTCGAATCCTTCCTAGTTCTAGAATACTTGTTTCTCTAACTAAGTGGTTCTCTAAGCCTGTGTGAGTGAAAAGATTAAAGTGTAGAAGAATTGTGTCTTTTGTGCTGGAAAGGATAAAAGGATTTGCCCGTAGCAGGGCTGCCAACGCATGCCCCATAAGGTTACTATGAGTTTCCATATTCTTTTTAAGGACTCACGCGTCGCACGAAAGAAGATAGATCGAGATTTGTTTGTCCTGACGGAAATAGTGAACTGAGAGTAGCATCAATCACCAAGAAAATGCAATTGCTACTTTCATCCGACAGTCTTAACCTCGTTTGACAAACGACGAGTGAATTGGCGCCCATCTTTTACGTAACTAACAGTCACTTTCACTGGCTGTCGCCGATAAAAACGCGCTCTACAATAGCCGAGCATCCTATCAATTTGCAATTGCATTGTTCCAGGCCGGGGGCCTCTTCTAAGCGTCGGTTCTACCTTGTTGCGAGCCTGTTCTTTCTCAACTACTTAATTTGCACGTTGAGTAGGTTTGGAGAACCGTTCGTGCAACCACATTTGACCGTATCGTCTTCGTTGACTCTGAAAACAATTAACAGAAAATTGATTTAAGATCGTAACACTCGTTCGGAGTAAAATAATATATATGCACCATTAAAAATGATATAAAATGAGTAGAAACTTGGTGGAACCTGCCATACTCGAACAAGTTTGAACGACGTTCGATGTTCAACGAAGGTGTATCGCTGCGGTCGGAAATTGCTGTACTCGGTCGTCGGATTCACCTTGTCGCGAGCGCCGAGGAAGTTTTACTAGCCGGGTGCGTGTTTCGGACGACAGAAAGTTTCGATCGGGAGACTATCCAGGGAACTCCCGTTTCATCGGTCGCTGTTCGCCCGACCGTTGAAGCGTGTCATTACTCGAGATTTCTCCACGCGGACGGAAATTGCGTGGCGCATCGACCTGCAGTGGTCGTTCCCGACCGATTCTGTCCCCCAGATGCAACGTCTGTGACAAAATGCGACGGGATTTCTCGAAAAACATTTTTCCATCTCCTGGTAACCTCCGTGTACAAAATGAAATGACTCTCTTATTAACCCTGTATCTGGCTATGGCCGGGTCTACTCTGATCCAGAGTGGCCCAGACACGAGCGAAGATAAGACAATTATCTCTCCATCGCTAGAACAAAATTTCTAATGGTTACCGTTCGCCAGAATGCGAAAGCTTATCTTCATTCAGAGACAACAGGTCTCGACGATAGCTTATCAAGATCAGTCGAAGCGTGCACTGAACCCGAATCACACCTAACCTCACTTCCATCGATCATCAAAGTAGAAACCTAATAAATCGAAAGCTGGCATTCCTACTGACTCTAACCACCGATATTTTCTGTTGCAGATACCTCAAGCAAGGAAACATAGAAACCAACAGCCGAGGTTCGAGGCGGTGTCAAGATGCGGTAGACGAAGACATGTGCCTGGACCACTTGGAGGCTGACGACACCTGTAACCTAGCCAGGTGATAGAACCCAAACCATAGTAAGAAACCTGGTCCGAAACTGGTCCCGAACTGGTCTAGAACCCGAGGGCGAACGTCTTATAGAAGAGTTAGCTTTGAAAGCACCAACGCTGGACTTTGAGGTTAAGGCCCAGGAGGAGCCTAAGCTCTGGCAAGACAAAGGGGTCAGGCGGGAGCGTTCAGTGTTGAGTAATAGCTACCCTAGAGCTCTGGGTAGGAGGATAGAGGGAGCTAGAGGAAGGGTGATCAGAGGTTAGCAGAAGGAGCCGTCACGGTGGCGAGCTTAGTGAGCGGGAACGTAGCGGTGCGTTACGATGAGGCGTCGGAAGTGGTTAACACCGGGGGTGTCGTGTTGGCAGCCACTCCCAGGCTAGAGGCAGCGGACCCAGCCACGTCCAGCATGGACACCAGCGACTCCAGCATGGACACGACCAACGGCACCATCGCATCCGTGGTGGCTGGAGCCGCGTCCTTGACGCTGGCCAAGGCCGAGTCCCCGGAACACCTGGCTGGCACCTCGACGATGCCGTCGTCGGTCTTCGGACCGGTTACAGCCGCTGCCAGACTGTTCGCCGGCATTGCCAGCAGCAATAAGACGAAACGACCCGACGACTGGCTGTCCACAAACAGTCCAGGATCCCCTAGCGGCCCCCTACAAAACCAGCATGTTGTCTACACCACGCCTCAGCAACAGCTCACTGAAACACCGCAACAACAACAACAACAACAACAACCCCCACTGGCACACTCCAGCCCCCTGGCCCACCAACAGCAACAGCAACCAACCAGCAGCAACGGGTACGCCAGCCCAATGAGCACCAGCAGCTACGATCCCTACAGTCCCAACAGTAAGATAGGTAAGTCGCTTGAATGGTTCTTTCATAAGGAAACAGTCTATCACTCGGTAGAAAGTTTTAATCTCTTTTATACAGGGTGGTCCACACACACCACCTACTAATGTAGCCACCTAAATATCTCTTTTATTTGGAGAAAAGGTCATTTTCTCCGGAGTTTTCGTATAGTCTAGTTGACATTAAAACGCATTCGGAGATATTAATACATAACACGACCTTGAACTGAACTCTCTCACAGTTTCACGGCGGTACCGGAGGTGGAATTTAACAGATTTTCGCTCGCGACTGGGGTGGGGATAAGATTTTTTTGTCGTCGATTGAAAACGTGCCTTCTCACTGATGCGTCACGCGAGAGCGGTGCAGTATGGCAGTAGTGCAAGCAATCACTTGCATTGACGGAAGTGGACACGAGAGACAAAGGGGGCGGGCAGAGAGGAGGGGGGGTGGGGGGTTGCGTGAGAGGAGAACGTCGCCGGTGACGTCACGTCCGGTTACTCGTCGACGTTCCACTCTCTTTTTCTCGCCGACGATGCGACCGGAGAAAGAAACGCGATCGCGCGCTGAATTTCTAATCGGTCGCGTTGTTTCACGTCCTCAGCGTTTTTATCGGTTTAATTAATACCCTTATCGTTATCTCGGATACCCATTTCAACGTCAGGCTACTCGAAACGAAACAGAAAAATGTTGATGTTTTCATTACGTAGACAGAACACACGGTAGTTCTACTTCCTGAACAATTTTCTGTTGCTGTCAGTCGACTGCACTTCATTTCCTATTCACGGCGAGCGAATAAACCGAAAGCCATCGGCTCCGAACGATTTAAAAATAGGATTAGTGTTATACTATTCCGCTCGGCGGCATGCATTAATTGGCTCGTTTCGTTACAAAGGGTGCGCAACTTTTTCTCTCCCTCGTCGCCGTGTCGCGTGTCGCGCGTGTACACGCGCGCGATTATTGCTGTATTGGTCGAAACTATCGATCGACGACGCTAATAACTTTCCTCCGCGACCCGATGCCTATCGTTTTACTCTCTTTTTCGCCGAGACGCCGCTTGCCCCGAGAGCAAATCATTCTTTTTCTCTCCTCGGCTGCTTCTTCATTCATGAGTCGCGTGTGCCACCCTCCTGTTCGTTCGAATTCCTCAAATTCCTCGTGGTATTATCATCGTCAGACCTTGAACCCTTATGCATGTACCACGTACAACGATTTCCCTAAAAAAAACTACAGCAGACATTCTCAAAGTAATTCTTTGATCTATATATTTTTTTCATATAATCGTCAAATTACGTCCGTAAATAATCATTTTCGTAGTATGTAACGCCATATAGGAAAGTAAGGTTGGTTTTCACGTGACCTCCAAGTTATCAAATTACGTGCCCTTCCATGCCATTTAACTTTCGTTCGGAGCATTTTTTAGTATCGTCAATGGTTCGGAAGATATTCAGGTGTGAAAGAAGTGGGAAAACGGCAAAAATGGTAAACTCGTCTGGTTTCCCAGAAATATCATACCGTTCCCACGTTCGCGGGAACATCAATTGCGAAACAGATTCCAGCATCGAAGGGGTTTTTAAGCGGTTTTCGGCGCGATATGGGTGTTTTGTGTGCGAGCCGCCGATTGAACCCGCATGACTATAATGGGCACGCGAAGATAACACCCGGGGAAAAGTTCGTACCATTACCATAATGCGCGCGTTTCGACAGCCGACGCCGTTTCGAGGCCTCGTTTCCATGTTATTCCCATTTCCGGTGAACGAGCTGCAATTATTCGGCTCGTGGCAACGAAAATTAACAAACTAGAAAACGGCTATTTCTATTCGAGCTTAACAGTCAAACCAGACCAATGATTGCACGTTAAATACGTAATAGAACCGTAAACATTTTTGTACGAAATGGACAGTACACATATCTCGGCTTTGTCGGCATGATGATTATCTTGAAATTTTTTCTTCGGCCGGATAAATGAGTTTTACGCGATGGTTTTTCGAAAAACGTTGTCGTTATTTTGCTCCGTGGATTTTTGCTGGTCGAGTAGTTTCCGACGCAGCGGCATTTCCCCCTTTTTTTTCCACGGCCCCGGCGCGTCTGAGAACGCATCGTGGTTTTTCCGACGGTAATAGCGGGTGGTGCTGTGAATTGCAGCAGGATGCAGATACGGCCTTGAGTGGCGGTGCACGAACGTGTGCGTGCCCGATGCGCACGGTTCGCGTGACCGGCTAACTCACACACCGTGGGCACCTAACTCACACACGCTATATGTAATACGGCGCGGAGTGGCACGCTGTGCAGCGCAGAGCACGTGTGTGCACCAGTGCAGCCGTGCACTCTGTGCAACGATCCCCACGCCACACGCACGAGCCCAACACTGCTAGACACCAGAGCCTAGCCTGCAACGTTCATAATTGCTTGAACAGCTCGGCATTACGGGGACCAGCCGGCCGACAAAAGCCTCGAAAAATACAATTTTCCGTTTATTTTTAACAGTGAAAGAGCTGACCGAAAAATTCGAGGAAATTCAGATGCGATGGTTCATCCATTATTTCACTACCGTGAAAGCCGAAAAACGACAGCCGTTCGATGCTTGAAAATATCTGGACATTTTCGAATTTTCACGGAGAAAATCGGATTAATTTCGATCTCTGATCTGAAATTTGGTATGAAAAAGTGTTCTTTGTTTACGAGCTTAAAAAAAGAGAAGTGTGAGGACGTTCGCAGTTTTTTCGCGGAAAAAAACCCGTCGACCGACGGCCAATTAAATGGTCCAGCGCGTGTATGCGTGTCGGCGAGAGTCGGAATAATAATAATTATATGGGCCAGCGGGAGCGGGCGTGTGGGAGGGACCTGATATATTGTCATTAACCTCGTGCCATCATCTCTGTTTCACGCGGCGGGCACACGACGCGACGGGCAAGTTCGTGCGACGAGTGCATTTACGTAACAGTTGCGTTAATCCGTCGAGCGAATCGATATCACGCGACGAGCAACGTCGAGTATCGATGTACCAGACCTGCTGCCTCGTATTCTACTTCAAATCCGACGAATCTCCACGACTTTTTCGCCGTTCGATTATCGCCGAACCGAGACTCGTTTCCACGATCTCGCTAATTGTTCGGGGAACGGGGGTCGCCGGTGACAGATAAACGATGCGTTCAATATTTCAAATGTGTTTATCTCTTCAGCAATGCAGTTGCTTTGGGAAACTGCTCTTGGCGAAGTATTGGCTTCGATTATTCGGCTAGCAATGTTTTCGATGTAAACAACGATGTCTAGATTAATTAATTTCGCCTCAGACTGTAGCAGGATTTGAATTATCAAAGGTCAATGTTTATGCGATTATTTCGTGTGTTTGCAACGCATGCAAGGCTGCAGGGATTGGCGTATGCAAATGAATGTTTGAAGTTGACACTGTATCGTGTGCCGGATGAAGTATCGTTGCACGCTGCATCTGGTCAGAATGTTATCGGAGAGAGGCACTGTAATACTTCGCGATTTTAATATTCCAGCACCGAATCTGTAATTGTTCAGTTCACGGACTAATTGAATTATTATCCTCGAGTAACGTATGGTGGGCTTCAGACAGACCTGGAGCTATAGGTGATAGTAATCAGGAGATCGTGGACCCACCGTTTGTACAGTATCACGAATTAATTAGCACTGTGTACTGGCTCTATTGATAGGGCAATACTAGATCCTGTACGTAAGAGTTAGCAACAATTTAATAGCAATATGCTGATGAAAAAGGAGTTGGTCTAGCTGCCCAACCAGACCGACAGAGCTGGTTATTGATTTTTTAGAAGGCGACGGTAGAGTTCGGTAGCGGCCAAGACAGAGTAACGAAAGAGGCCTGGACAAAGACGAGATTAAACGCATTCATGATTGTCGAACAACTTGTTCAACTACTTGCGAAACTTGTTTCTAGGTCTGCGTAGCCCTAACCGTGGGTTAGGGTTGGCTAACCTATAGAACACCTTGACAATTAGCTTACCTACACCACCGCTGAGAACATACTGAAAAATCAGAAAGGTGGGGATGGTAGTATCATCGATTTGCAGAAAGAAAATTGTTGTCTTCCTACTCAGGCCAGCAATCGTCGACTGTTATAGCAATTACAAAGAACGCACTCCGCGTCGCCATGTAATCAGTCCACTTAGGCTGATCCAGAGGTTATATTGAGTCTGCTGACTGCTGATACACTCTATCGTACCTTTCTTAAATGAATGATTCGGAGTGTGACTCTTCTCGGTTGGACCTAGCAAAGAGCTTCGGCACAGATCAAACCCTCTTCCTCGACTGAGTGACCTTGTAAAGTGCTGCTAGCTCACATCTTCTTTGCCTATTGTTTAAAGTGCACGGAGGTAAAACGCTTTATGCACTGTCTCCTGGGCCAGCCCGATCCCATGAAGTGTGGACCCCAATCAGTGACGGGTGTTGTTGTTTCTGTGGTCCACCTTATCCGTCAGACCTAGCACCATCCTCAAGGTAAAACTTAGAGGGCAGATCCTAGATGTTAAACGAAAACAATGCCCCCTAAATAGCCTCTTCTAATTGTTGACAGACGAAGAATGCACGTCTATGGCGAGTACCGTAGCGCCGGCAAACATAACGTCGATGTGCAACGTGACTGAGGATAACACAGAGACGTTCTATATTTATCACGGTTCAGTTATCAGCCGCTTATCAGGCGAGACAGGCGGAGGAGGCGACTCTGCGCTTCGGTCGGCAAACACGACTCCTCCCGTCCTCTCTGTTCCTCTCGTGCACCTTTCATCCGCATATTTTTATCGTCCTCTTCCTCGCTCTATTACGTAACCCGTCTTGCGCATCGCTTCCTCGGGTTTTCTTATTTCTCGCATGAAAGCGAAACTCGCCCGAGGTTGTTTGTTGCCTGGAGAGGCAAAGTATCTCTCTCTCTCTCTCTCTCTCTCTCTCTCTCTCTCTCTCTCTCTCGCTCGCTTGCTCTGGGCAATCCATTAAAATTCATCGAACTCAATCTGTCCACGAACGTTGCACCCAACGTTCGAGCGATTTTATTCGTTTCGTGGAGGAATCGGTTTGGCGAATTTTCGTTCGGAGAAATCATGGTGTGATAGAGGTCTCGGAAAAATAGAGAAACGGGGACTTATCGGTTGCGCCCGAGAGCGAGAGGCGTTGATGTAGGTCGTCGGTACGTAATCAGTCAGTCGCTCCGCTTATCGGAGGCGCTATCGGCGTATCATCTGTGCGGGATGTGCCTGACCCACATCGCAAGGTTCGCGCAACCGGTCGAAATTGCGAGAATTTTTCCCGAATGACTCATTGCCTGTGTTTTCCTCCTCTATGCGCGGCGGCTCGTCCGTATGTCTGGATAGTGTAGGTTAGGTCCACAATAGACGCAGTCTTCGAGCTAAACTTAGCAGTGAGCCGTTCTGGTCGATCTCCAGTTCAGGCATCGCAATTCTAGCTACGTCTCCCTCGGTAGCTAAGCTTCGGCTCTGGAAGTTGTGGAACCAGCACCCCGGACAGCTAGGTCCTAGTAGCTCTGAAATCTTCGTCTTCGTTACAGATCAGGTTTATTGGGTAGCTAAGTGTTGGTCTACCTCCTCACCAGGTGGCTCCAGAGTCTACAAGATCCTCCTGGTACCTAAATTCTAGCCGAGTCTAGCTACCACCATCGATTCCACCGATGGATTTTTGCGTGTCGGGTATTCGCAACGGCGCAAAATCGCTCACCGGTCGTTTCTCAGAGCGATACCAGGCCTGGCAACCAGTTTTGCAGCGGGGAACTTGGCCTATCGCCTACCCGAAGTGCCTACTTCCGGAAGCGACCGGGCCTCGCGTGTTTCCACGTAAACACACTTGGAAATCAGGCGATGTAGTTGCACCGTCGAGCGAGAGTGGGTAGGACGTTTCATTCTTCAAGATATCGATCGGCTTGCAACCATGATTTACAACGAAAACGGCGGTCCCGTGACTGATAGTTGTTCTCAAGCCCACCGGACGATAAGTCCGGATAAGACGATAATGGGGTAGAGAAGCCTGGCCTTGACAGCCGCTCGATATATTCCCGTAGAAAATAATAGTAACCGATGCAAATTGTTCGGTTCGATATATGGCGGTAGCATAAACGAATTTTCCGAAGCCGATGACCAATCGTAGGCTGGCTAATTTAGGTCGCATGGTATCAGTCACGCTGTTTTCGAGGTGCGGGTACCAGGACGTGCTTCGCCATACATTGCCTTTTCCCTTATCGCGATCCGCCTTATCGTTGGCCAGATAACAGCTACCCGTGCTCACGACCTGTCCAGGTAACTCAAACTGCACGTTGCACTTTCATTATTCGCGAATTCTGATCGCTCGATCCAGTTTCAACTGGATTTTTAATGTGCCGGCCAATCTTGCCGTTAGATGGACGTTATCTTGGCCAGAGTCCAGTCCTGCTGGCTTAGATCTGGTTAAAATATAGACCAGGGTACGCTGGCTTTTAGATGAATCTTAGTTAAGTGAAATCCACATTGGCCGGCTGGTGTTCCGCTAAACTTCGGTCTAGTCGGACAATTACAAGGTAATTTTCGGCTAAACTTCGGCTGAAGTAGTCAATTGTTACGTTAAGTCCTCTTCGGCTAGTCGAGCATTAGCTGGACAGTTCCAGGTGATTTCAATCTACCTTAGATAGCTGGGTTGTACTTGATCTTCAGTTCAGGCAGCCAAGTGTTGGGTTAAACCCAGTCTTTGGGTAACTAATTTTCAGGTAAACTTCAATTCAGTGATTTCAGTCAAGTGAAGTCCACCATCGGTGTCTGAGTTCCAACTTCAGTTGAAGTAGTTAACTATTCACTGATGCCCATTCTGAATACTTATACCGACCAGCCTGCGTAGAACTTCAACTACGTCCTAGATTTCGAATAAGAAAGTTGATAAAGAAAATGCTCAGACCAAAGGTGGGAAATCGTAAACTCAAGGGAAAAGTACAGTGCGAGTGCGGTGCGTAAGGAAATAAAGTAGCCTAACTCTCGATGGAGGATGTGGCGCCATCTCCCAGCAATCTCTCAAAAGAAACTGATGTCTTGTAACAACGAGAGACGGCGCCACGGTTACTCTTCGGAGGCCTGAAAATCGAGCGATGCCGCAAAATTGTGCGGAACGTGCACGAAATTGTGATTCATAGCTGATAAAGTGCAACGACTGCACGTTAGTCATCTTTAAAGAACAGATCCAGGATTCCAGGTAAAATATTCCCGGCACATAACATTTGCATGTCATTTTTATTGAACGGCGATCAATGGCCCCTGATATCGACCTGGAAATTTCTAACCTAAGGCAGTAGACTAATTTAAATGCAATTAACTCGACGAATTGTTTCCGTTTGTCTCAGCTATTCGCTCGTAAATAGCCGAATTTTTAAAAATAGCTTTATCTGACGAAGTATTGGAAAAATAAGCGAGGAACTTTGTAAACAGACGGCAAAACATTTCGCGCGAAAAAATGAGGTTATCGATAACGCGTATTTTTCAAGCGCCTTATCGGTCATCGATTTCGTGTAGAGTCAATGACTGATTACTCCCTCTGTTACCTTTAAGTCTTATTCTTACTTATTGGAACTTATCACCTGTAATACGAAAATCAATTACGTAAAAATATACCGAATGGCGCAGCAATTATTATATCAAATTAATAAAAATACGCACAATTCTTGATAACCTATTAGTATCGAAAAAAAAAAACAAATAATTTTAATAATCGTTTATTTAACGATCGAATTTCGTTCCTTTTGAGGGCTAATCGAATTGTTCGAGATAAATCGGTCGGAATATTCGGGACCAAAAAATCGACGTGTTCGATCCGCGAGTTTATTCAGCTGATTTTTTGCGGCTACTCGAGCAACTCTAATGATTTGAAATGGGAAGACGGCGTCCTCGGTTTACGAGGACAGGAGAACGCTAGCAAGGAATGGCGATTACTTGGCGCACTCGTTCGACCAGTTTTTACTGTCCGCTTTGGTCCGCTTCGCGGATTCACCAGGAGCTCTCGACTAGCAATACTCAACATACAGAAAGTCCATTTTTGCAACATTTAAATGAAAATTCGTTGTGTACGTTTTAGACTAAAGTAGGCCAACTAAATTTTATGTATATCTACTTTTTCTTTCTTTTAAGAAAACACTTGTATGTAGCACCGTGATTGTGGACAAATATAGTGCATGCGGTAGATACCTTAGATATTGTTTCTGCATTAAGACCGTATAAAAATGTGACCGTGTTTTGTTCTCGTGTGCATCCTTGTGCTGAATGTTACACTTCTTTAAGAAACGAGAGTAAAGCAAAGAAGTGTAGTGAAAATGATTGATACACTACAGTGTCGTGGATAATTTCTGTGGCCACACAAGTACTTCGAATTAGCGTCAATTAATTAACTGTTCATCGAGAAGTTGCATCATCTTCAATCTTCAGCACTGCTATTTCAGAGTGTAGCGTTTATAGAGTTGATCTTTGGGGTTCGGTACATTTAGACACATAGTAGATCCCAGTTACCTAGTAGATTCGTTGTCATCTGAGCTTTAAGTTAAACAACTTTGTTGCAAGACTAGTGAAGTTCTGTGAACGAGACCCTGTTCAAAGTAAACAACTGAGACAAAGTGCAGCATACCGAAATGACCTAAGAACTTTGTGAAACTTCGAGGTATAGTGAGTTATTGACTTGTGCCTAAGCGAGCTGAATGATCCGCTGGAGGAAATATCAAACATCAGGTAATATTCAATAGTTTGCGTACTTTTAAAACATTTGAATAAATTTCCCTGTAAAAGATGTTTCGTATTCAATCGACGCATCCCATAAATGCCGCGCAAACGGAGACATACGATGAGACGCCATCTCTGAGCGATTTCTTAAACCAGATACCCTGTATCCCACAATAACGGTAGATGGCGCCATAATTTCTTCGGATGGTTTTTGAAATTCTTACAAAGTTGCAAAACGCGCACGAAATTGTGAATCATTGGTCGAGTGCAACGACTGTGGATTAGTCAGCTTGAAAGAATGCAAATGCGATATCCAGGAAAATATCAGCGTACATAATATGTATTCGCATATCATTTTGCAGCGATCAATGGCCGGAGTGTCTTCAATAAACTTATAAGCACCGAGCTAGACGCGGCCTGTACAAACTCATAAATTACAAGCTAATGAATATTCCAAAATACTTCGAATCGTAATAGATCCAAGTTTTTCGAGGTTGCTAACGTTCGCGTGTAGAAACGAGGCGAACACCGTTCGAGGAGAGACTTTACTCTGCTCTTTTTTTCCGAGGGTGTCTAATGGTTTGGAATGGGATGAGAGGCGTCCTCGGTTTACGAGGACAGGAGAACGCTAGCAAGGAATGGCGTTTACTTGGCGCACTCGCTCGACCAGTTTTTACCGTCCATGGTGGACTCGCGGATTCAGTGGCAGCATCACCATACTGAACTTTCATTCCTCCATGGTGTCCGAAGGGTTTCGCCCCTTCGCCCTACCACGAAACAAATAACACACCGCTTGGTCCCCTTCGATACACCTTACACAGGGAGCCTTTGTGCTGCTCTACCTTATTGTGCCACAGCAATCCCTAGCGTGCCTGCACTATACTGCCAATCAATTGTCAGCCACCCTTCTGGCCATCGGTGTTGCTAGCAAGCACTCGAAAAGTAACCGGTGAACGTCTTAAGTTTTCATCGCGTTTTTAAATGTCCGCTGAAACGAAACAAACAGCCGGTAAGCGAAGAATGATGAACCGGAACGCATCATTAGACGCTAAACAAATTATCCCGGCGATCGATGAAATTCTACTCTTTCGTAACGATGGTAGCTGCGGGTAGGAACGCGCCGGGTTGCGTAACAAAATCTGAAAAAGTAGCGACGAGCATAAATTCATCAAATGCCGTTTTACAGCTCGTCCTCTTAGACCAGTGACTTTATGGCCGTCGTTCGAACGTCTCCATCTATCAAATGCGTTTCGTTGGACTGCCTCAAGAGAACTCTTGCGTTACGAAATTCGAAATCAGGATAAATCCAGAGACGCTAACGGCGTCGATTATGGTCGCGCGCGCTCGTGTGTTCCCCTGCGTACCGGAGTCGTCACACGATCGCCTAAGTCCTTGAGTGCTTCCGCCTCCTCTCTTTTTTTTTTTCCTGGCTTCGTCCCTCCGACATTCACCGTTGCGAATTCGCTTGACTGCGAACCTCGCTGGACTAACTTCGCTAACTGTTTGCCGGCGAATTAGCTTACTCCGCGTCTGCTGCAACAAAATGCAGATGAAGCAAGGTCCTGACCGCGGCTCCTGAACCATGGTTCCAGACGTAACAGTATCCTCGAAACTAGGGGGGTCTGGTACAAGACACCAGCGTTGTTGCACTCGAGGAGAGTGCAAGGCGAGCGTGTGGCATCAGCGATGCATGGTG